>CM063448.1:13087500-13712500 GCA_032191425.1 Lymantria dispar
GTGGTCCTACCACTATAATATAGCATGGTGTTATAGTTTCCTCCTATTATGGAGAAGCAATGGAATTTAGATGAGCTGAAATGATGGCTGCTATGTGGTAGCGGCTTCGAATACAACCAACTCTTGCATCACATAAAATATGACTATGAATTTTGCGTTTATGCTTTTGGACATAAATTACATCAAGCAAGCGTCTGGTCATAAATAAAGTTTTGTGTACAAAATCATAAACTGTAAAGTATGGACTTACAAGTTATGGCAAACGTGCCATATGATTGTGGTTGCGTGTGGTAACGGAGTAAGAATACAATTCATCACGCCCTTTCTTGCCTGTGGGTGTCGCAAAAGATGACTAAGAGATTATAATATGCATGCTACATCTATGCAAGAGAAGGAAATCTCGAAATAAAACACTGCACCAACACGTCTAACCAGCATGGTACAGTAGGTTAATTTCCCTCCTATTGTGGAGGAGGGTCGAGCCCAGTAATGGGACGTTTATGAGCTATGATGATGATGGCAAATTTATTTATTAGTGAGGAAAAACATGTCCCACTGCTGGGCTCGAGCCTCCAAGAGAAATTGATCTATACCACCCTGGTTAGACGTGTTAATTTAGGGTTTTATTTCGAGTTTTCCTTTTTTTATCCTCATCTCAGCTCATAGATTTCCACAAGCTCCTCCTCCTCGTTAGAAAGGAAATTGACCTAATTTTCTTTCTCTTGCATGCTCAGATGCTATATGTGTCGTCTCTAACGCCTCGGGTATGATAGGTGACAGAGAATTGTATTTTTACTACGTGACGGAACACACGAACTTAATAAATAGTACTTACATAAATTGGGTTAAAAAATATAATGTGTAACCACCTCTTACATCTGCGGAAATCGTAGAGCTGGTTGGGGGAGCACTGAGAGCAGTGGCGTAACTATAGGGTGGCAGGGCTGGCAAAATGCCACGGGCCCCCGACCGAAGAGGGCCCCGGTCCCCCAATCCGAGAGGGCCTCGGCCCAAAATGTCTAGGGATGAATCGATATCATCTAGGTATCGATATCGTATCGGTACTCAATCAGTATCGATTGAAAAGTACCGATGATACTTACTGGTATAGGTATCGAATCGATTGTGAATAGAGCCTACCTAATATGAGATAAGTTTTTAGTGGGATTGTTTGTGAATGAGCTTTTTCTTTTTTATGAATCTGATTGTACCTGACTTATATAACATTTGTTTTACCTAAGTACAACGTGATGGTTCTTACTGATAGGGCCTCATCAAAAAAATTGCCATGGGCCCCAGGTGGTATAGTTACGCCTCTGACTGAGAGAATAGAAACCAACACTCCTGGGAACCTTATAATATCACCTGCACATGCTAATTTGTCTATCATGCGTAGTGATCATAAAATTATGTTATAGACTAGGAAAAGCTTATATCCAACAGTGGATATGGATATGATGAATAATGTATGAATGGAATTAATACATAAAATAAGTAGTAAATAATAGTGCTAAATATTTGTAAGGGGTACTTTTAAAAACGCTCTGTATTTTAGGCCTAAAATGTTTAATAGTTTTAATTGTGTATTGATAATCCACTTTTTTCAATGTAAAGTCATTGTATATAGACTAATCCGACTGCTGATGTTATAAATTGCATGCGTGTTGAGGGACGAAGAATAGAATTTGTTACCATCGTTACTTTCGTGAGGGTAAATGAGATAAAGGACAGCTGAAGCATTACTAACAGAAAACTTACGTACACTATAACCTGAGGTATCATCATTTTTGCTCATATACGTCCCACTGCTGGGTTCGAGCCTCCTCCACAATAGGAGGGACTTTAATCTTACTCTACCATGTTAGTCAGGCATGACAGGATTTGTTTCGAGATTTTCTTTTCTTGCATAGATGTTATATGTTTACTATATACCTTATTCATCTTTTACATCCACGGCCAAGATAGGAAGTAGTGATTTGTGTTCTTATTCCTTCACCATACAGAAAATCCAGCCTTTTTTTTTGGGCGTGGGTTGCGGTCGGCGCGCTCCTCGCACCACTCCGTCCGGGGCGACAGAGGGGCGTAAGCACGCACAACGATGCACGTCACCTTCGTCGTTGGGCCGACCACCGGAGCAGGGTTACTTGTCATTAGTGGTCGGCCCGATAAAATACCCCCTATTTGGGATACCCCTCACGCGGTCGGCCTCTCGGCGGGTGACGGACTAAACCCCGGTCACGTCACCCGCGGTTTCGGCTAGGAGGCATGAGGCGCAGGTACAGAAAATCCAGCCTGAAATATATATGTATCTCATTACTCTAAGGACATGATCCTCATCATATTTCTACTAATCTAATGAAATTTATGACTTTGTAGGCGATATCCACCATAACAAACTATGTCGTCAGCATAATAAAGATCAGTATCATTCTAAGAAGCACAAGCATACTAGAATAAATTAGCACAAACGTGCGAGCATTTTTTATTTAACATCTTTCTCAAGTAAAAATACTTAAAAAATTCTCAGGTCATTTTTCTGTTGTCTGTTAACTCCGTCATAGCATACCATGGTGTTAACTGCGCATTGACAGGTAAGAACTATTTAAACATCCTTTTTAAACTCATTAAAAATAAGTTTCTTCGTAAAGCTACTGCTATTGACGTAAATTGCACCCACATTGTAAATAAACATGTTATCCCTTGTAATGAAATAATAACATGAATTTCCTTTTGCGTTTTGCAAAACACATATTAGATCAAACAAAATTTCATGTGGTTTCTCAAAATTGATGTTTACAAACATATTCCTAGAAGATAATACTACAATAATATTTTGCGTTTTTTATTGCATAGATATTACAAACATGTTATATTATTACTAGATTTGTATAATTCAAATAACATAAAGCTATAAAATTAAGGAACTGGAATTAAGACGCGAACTGAGAGAGATTTATAATCATACTAGTTACCCACCTGGCTTTACACCTGTCCAATGCTAATACTAAAAATACTACAGAATGTCTTTATACACAACGTTTACAGCTTTTTTGTCAATAGATAATATCAACATGTTTTCTTTCGAAGTTACTCTTGAAAGAGCGACATATTACGCCTGTATTATATCTATAAACCTTCCTGTTGAATCACTCTATTAAAAATATACCGCATCAAAATCCATTGTGTAGTTTTAAATATCTAAGCATACATAGCATTCATAATCTAAGCATTCTGTGTAGTGATGGAGTAAGAATACAAATCACCACTCTCTATCTTGCCCGTGGATGTAGTAAAAGACGACTAAGGGATATAATACGCATATAACAACAGCAAGAGAAGAAAAATTCGAAATAAAGCCCTACTATGCCAACCTGTCTAATCAGAATGATGTAGTAAGGTCAATTTCCCTTCAATTGTGGGGGAGGTTCGAGCGCAATAGTGGGACGTAAATGAGCTGAAATGATGATGACGGTGAAGCATACATAGGGACAGACAGACAGCGGCAAGCGACTTTGTTTTATACTATGTAACTAGCAACCCGCCCTCGCTTCGCATCGGTTTCAGTCTTTCCTGCGTAGTGCCCGTTCCCGTAGCAATACCGGGATAAAATATAGCCTAGTTTACTCCCTGATATTATAGCTTTCCATTGGTGAAAGAATTTTTGAAATCGGTTCCGGCGTTTTGAAGATTACCCGGCACAAACAGACAGACAGACAGACAAAAAAAATATGAAGTGTATTTTAGGCATATGTTTAGTGCAAATAACCGTGTGAGCATGAAAAAAGCCTATTATTTTGACATTACAAACAGACACTCCAATTTTATTTATTGGTATAGATGATAGAAATCGGTGGACGCAAGGGAATGGACATGAGTACTTTTTTAATTTTTTCTGACAGTCTTTGGTCTGGTCTCCTAATTTGGGTGCCCATCACGCCCGTATCGTTCGGCAAGATAGAAGGGCGCCATGCAGCCCCGTAATAGAATTCATCATCCATGCTTTTACTATAGATAGATAACTAAGTGATACTCAATATAACATCGATGCAAAAGAAGGAAAACTGGACATTAGATCCTATGCCAACTATTTAGTAGTAGGTCAGCTCGGGCTTCCTTCGCTATGGGATTAACAGTGGGACATACGTGGTTGGCCCGTGATGATGAATCATTTATCTCCTTAACTTAAATCAGAGGTTGTAATTATGACATTATTATATCATTTATTTAAGTCTCTTTGCTATCTTTTATGAGAACCACTGGAATGAAATCAATAACAGGACATAGTAATGACTGCAGCAATCTAGTACAAGTACTTGCTCAAAGCAACCATATGCCTATGATATCATAAGAATGTACTTAATTGCACTGCATCCACTCTGCCAACACAAATCAGAGGCCCTCATCGGTCGAACACTCAAGCAGGGTCTCTTTAATCAGATTACATAGACGATAATATTCCGGTAGGTGTCATCGCGAAATAGCCGTACCCAGTCTGTATCGCCTACACCCACGAAAAGAATCCAGGTACTATTATTGTATTAATCTACTATTAAACCAAGAGATGACTTATGACCTTGAAGTACGATATAAGAAATTGTTAATAATTAGAAGCGCAAACCAAAATATTACCAAGTCATTTTACTTTTACATTTATAAAATCCCTTAAAATCTTTAGCCAATTGACTAAATATGTGATTAAGAAAACGTTCACTAATAATATAATAAAACGAAATTAAATACTTCCTGCCCGTCTAACAAATTTGATTTTAATATTTTGCCAATTTTTTATAATAACATATTAACGATCGCAGGTGTAAGTTCACTGAAACTTAACATAGAAACCGCAGCGAAGGCACTTAAGAAAAACTTAAAATTTGTTAATGAAACTAATCAAATAAATTAGAGTGGTTTACCTACGTGAATATTAATGGACTAGTTCGATCTCATATGTTTGACCGATTAGCATAAACATGTTCGAAGACGTTATTTATTTATTAATAATAATTTTATTGCAGGCATGTATGCCTGTATATACATTAAGTTGAAGAGATTACCTCTCTGCCATTACGAGTATCTCGTCCATATAATGGACGAGATGATGAATTTCATTTTTTATTTCTGTTTCAAAGATAAATTATTAGCCTTCTACTTCCTTTTCTCCTACTTCCTCAGGAATTGCTACTTATTTAGTAAAAACCAATACCTTCATCAGTTCTTTAGAATGCTCAATAACTTAATGCTTTTTGCATAGCATTAACAACAAATATTGTATTCCTATACACAAGATAGTAATTATTCTTTATTCTCATCATTCTTTCAACGGTTAAAAAAATATTGAAAATGTCTGTAATGGCATGAATAACAATTTATGTTAAGAATGTACTAAACAAATCTAAATTAGAATAGTAATGAGCTGGCTCATTGAAAAACTCGGAAGGACTCTATTTACAAATCGTTATTATATATAATCATGGCTTGTTTCTGGTCATCAATAGATTGATATCAAATCTTAACAATACTATGGTTCATATATATTATATCTTCACGCTTTTAGTTTGAATAAATAAGTGGGGGAAAGGGATAGGGGAAAAAACGTTCACTTTCTTTCTAATACATTTTAAGTCGGCATAAAAAAATTACTGATTTTTTATTAGTATGTAACTGATGACAACAAAGTTAAAGATTAAATGCGTTACATGGTAGTGATAAATTTGTTAGCAAAGTTTTATGTGTGAATGTCGGAAAGGTTGGAGATATTGTAGAAACAGGGCGAAACCTTATCCTGTGTATAAAGAAGACACATTTTGTAAGAGTAGATGGATGATGATAACATAAATTAGTATTATCTCTGACAATATTAAAATTAAATTCAAGTACTAATTCAGGTACTACTAGAAAGTAGTATCTACACTTCCAACCTTGCAACTACTGCAGTACAGAAAGCTAATTATTATCTAATCGTTATTATCAGAAATATCTAATCATTACATCAGAAAGCTAAAAATTATTATCGTTATAAATAGATTTTGCGATTGGTGGTATATAATGCGGCGAATTTTAATTATGATGAAACCCATTTAAGTACCTCTTTAGCGAATAATCATATACACAAACGCGATTTCTGAGCTATAAAACTCGTATTATTGACTAATGTGGATAATTAAAGTGAAAATTAGCTAACGCAGTATATAACAATTTTAATTTACAACACGTGTCAATATTGACCTTCAAGTTTTATGAGCATTTTGAACTGTCAATATTGTAGTCACACAAATGACAATATTAATTATTTGTATTTAATTATTTCTTATTGCTCATTCACTTCAAATGTCTTCTCACTTCTCAATGTCTTCTAAAAAAATCGTTAGACTTTTAGACCGGATTGGACTCAGCGTAATTTGCAGATAATAATTTACTCATGGCTGAGCCTCTATCGTACTATTTTCAACGTAATAAAGTTTGCCATCTTACTATCATTATGATCATTTTTTTTTGACAGCTGCTGTTGTATTTAATCCTTCCTATCTGGGGGATATTAGCCTATTAGATAAAGCCTTAACCACTACGATTGGCGGGCAGAAAAACGGCAGTTAATGAATTAAATTCACTTGGATAATATGCTCTAGATCACCGCAACTAGATAATATTCAACAATATTTGAAAACTTATGACGGTCTATCATAAGTATTATCTTAGGTCTAGCTTTACCGAAGACAAGGAAAAGCTACTGGTGGCCCACCTATATATCCCATATATTGATAAAGAGATTGTGAATGGAAGACTATGGGGTCCTTTTCACCACGGCTAGTTTGAATGGGTATGAATGGACCATAGCCTGATTTGACATGAGATATACAAATATTTAGACGAGTAAAATGCTCAAGTCGCCTTATGGTATGAAAATAAGAAGTAAAATATCATATTCTTTGTTCGTCAATGCACTTTTTTATAGTTTTATACGCTATAGTTCGACCTCGTCTTGTCCACTTTATTGGACTACATAAGGACCGCGTACGACGCCATAATACGTGCTTCCCCTTTATGTCTATTGAATAGACCACCGCATATCTTTGGAGTACTATTTCGGGTGCCAAGTGGTATATATGGGAAGCAGAAGAAGTACTAAGGTAGACCTAAATGGATATGTTTTAAATAGTGATATCCATATAACGCAAAACCTTTTAGAATAAACAATAAAAAGGATATCTATAATATAAAGATTCTAATAACTTATCTTGATTTGGCACGAGTACAAGTTATACTTAATTATAATTTTGAAGCGAAGCATCTATACTATAATATACTATATTTAATGTATATACAAGTATGTTATATATTAAGCATCGCTTCTTTCGTTTCCCTAGACTGCACTGCTGTGTTTTTTTTTTATTATCATAAATAACTCATTGATACAGAATTGCCGTAGATTTTTTTAGTGCAAAGATACTATAGTGAATTGTTTTAATATATTTCTCAACTAAAAACCAGCCCGAATGAGAAAATATTTTAATGACTAGATGTTTAAAATCTAACCGTTACAATATTTATGTCATTCTTTACAAGGTTTAACTTTGGTTATGATATTATATGTAAATAATAGAAAAGTATCTTATATCTTTAAACGAGCAATTCTTCTATATATATATATATACATATATATATAAAAAAAAACGATCTAGCTAGGTTTTATTCATAGAAAATGTAGTTTTGTCGGTGTTTTTAGCAAAACAATACAATGACATTAAATTTTAAAAGAATATGAATTCAAATTTCGTTGTTAACGTCAATAGTTACGGTAGCTCAGTTGCGAAGTGGTCCAGTTCGCTTATTGTTTTGTTTTGGCATTCAAACAGCGTCGGATTGAATCTCGGTGTTATTATTATTCTCTTTTTGTAATTTTTAATTTTTTTTTTATTTTTTATTTTTTATTAATATCTATCTAAATAAATTAGACAAAAATACAACAAAAATATTCCGAGCGAAGCTCGGTCAACCAGATATTAGTTTAAAAAACTAAAATATAGGCTTACAAGCTGACAGCCCGATTCATAGAGGTTTCAAATTCGCGCATGGGTATTTCGCACGCTAGCTCTATCTCTCTTGTTCTTATGCAAAGGATACGATTAGAAATTTCTAAATCCTGGCGAATCCAATCAGGATATTCGCATATTTTGATCAAATTATTGCATTGTTATGGTCCTTTGACGAGTGTGCCAAGTTTGATCGAAATCTGTTCGTTTAAAGTGGGACAAAATGACATTCAAAGATTCCGTTACATACATACATACAGGTGAAGCTAATAAAAGCGTGTTAAAATGTTCGTGTAAATATCTACACAACACTAGAAGGCCATTTCTTAACCTTAATCATATCATAATACTTTGTGTGCTTTAGAAGTATTAACCGTAGAAACAGATATTGACGAAAATTTTCTGGTTTTTCTTTTACAATTCAATATTAAGTTTTGTCATATAGATCTTAAATGTAAATCTATAACTCATCGCTATTTTAATTTAAATTAATTTCCATAAAAATTATCAATACTTATACCAGGTATTATGTCATTACGCAATCATGTACACTCATTGGTAGGTATAATCTTCGCGTTGTATAACATATTATTTATTTATTTATATAAATATATGCTTAATATCTTACAATCACAATAGCGAAATAATAATACCGTAAAGCTATATTGCCAGTAAATCTCCATGGACTATATTTGAATATATTATATTCTTATTTCGTATAAATTTTTGTAATCCTTTGATGAAGAATAATTTATTTAAACTTGATAATATGCTATGAAATTAATGTGATATAAAATTATGAGTCACTCCCCAGATTAAATAGTGATGGCGTTTTGTAGGTAATTAATATATGCTAAAATTATCATAATTTTTTCAAGGGTCGTAGTTCATAGGTTGTTCGATTTATATTGATTTTTACTTATTTCGGATAACTATTAATAAAATGGTACGGTAAATACTCTTATTAATATTAATGAACAACAATTTTACGCGCATTCACCTAGCCTATATTATAGCTACATAAGAATATAGGAGTCGCCTTGTCAACGGAAAACGATTTTGCCACAGGACAACTATCTGCTAAACTGCTGCTGCTAAATTGGTGAGGTAATGATATTCTGGGATTAGACTACATATTACGTTATCTACTGCTAACTTCGAAACTTAATTGTCACTTTGATTATATACTCGTTTAGTCGATATGAACATTTCATGTGCTCTGTGAGGCAGATGATTCAGATGATTCAGATGATTCAGATGATTCATCTCAGCTCATTTATGTAAGTGCTATGGCTGAGCTTGAGTCTTCTTCACAGTGGAAGGGAAATTGATCGGTAAGTCAAACAGTACGTAATACCACGTTTGTCAGACGGTTTCATATAGCGTTTTATTTCGAGTTTTTTTTCTCTTGTAGAGTTTAATGCTCCATTTATTTCTTAGTCGTCTTATATCTGGGCAAGATGGGGGTGAAAAACTAGATTCTTACTACGTCACCACTCGGATAAACATGCATAATGTCACTTATTAATATAAGAGTTCCGGCAATTTATGACAAAAGACTTGAGATCTTAATGAGTGTTAAGTTCTGTAGACGATCCTGTAATTTTATGTGTTCACATTATTTAAAGGTCTTATTGCTGGGCTTGAACCTTCTTCACAATGGGAAGGAAATTGACTTACTCTATTACGCTAATCACACGACGATATGGTTTCACTACACAGAAATAAAAATAATTATAGCATCTCCTTTGATAGTAGTTATATAAAGAAGTGTGGTGACGGAATAAGAATACAATTCACTATTCTCTAACTTGTCCGTAGATGTCGTAAAAGAAGACTAAGATATTTAGTAAGCATAAAACATCTATGCAAGATATGGAAAACTCAAAACAAAACCTTCTACCAATCTGTCTGACCAGCATGGTATAGTAAGGTCAATTTCCCTCCTATTGTGAAGGAAGCTCCTGCCCAGCAGTGGGACGTGTATGAGCCGAGATGATGATGATATAAAGAAGAAGTCTTAAACAATTACTATATCTATAATTATCTAACGTCAGACATAAAGATATAATCTTAACCTGTGCATTTTAAAATATGGTTTTCATATCAAATGCACCAGCATTTGAAAAATGCATTGGGTATGTACACCATAATTAATCAAATATAATGATATTTGATTAATTATGGCATAAAGTGACAGAAATAATAACATGTTACCTACAAAGTACATTATGAACAACCTTGTTCAGAAAAGTGCCTATTGAGTAATATTTTTTATATTGCTATTGATGGCAAACAGCATAGACGATGGCAAGTAATACTACAACTCGTAGACCTTTATTAGGCCTTTACCTACCGTGAAGAAAGTGAAGGGAGTGTGAATGCGTGCATTGAGGCTCGGTGATACTAAAGACACCAAAACCCACCACAAGCAAACACCATCAGAAAGTCGAGCTTTCGGCTGTCTCGCTCATCAAATCAAGTACAGTAACAAATTGCTACTACTCAGACGTTGATACTCGTATTCTACGAGAATGTGGTAGCACCCTGGAGGGACTGAGCCGCGGTAGTGTATCGATGACCGCCAACAGTGTGGTCCTACCACATATAAATCTGTTACAATTTAAAAAATCATCATCGCAAATTACATACGTCCCCCTGTTGGACTCGCGTCTCCTCCACAATGTGAGGGAATTTGACCTACTATACCATGCTGATCAGACATGTTGGTATAGGGTTTCATATAGAGTTTTCCTTCTCTTGCACAGATGTTATGTACATATTATATCCCATAGTCGTCTTTAACGACATCCACGGGCAAGATAGGGCGTGGTAAATTGTATTCTAACTCCGTCACTACACGGAAATAATGAATAAGTTGTTCTAATGTAGATGTTATGTTTTCTTCATTTTAATTAACTATATTTAATTTTATTGTATAACTAAAGTAATATGTTGTATGATATTGACTATAAATACTGCCAACCTTTACATTGCTCCTGTGTGTTGCGAAAAACAGCTAAGAACTTTAACATTGACCTAGGCCAACTCGTCGTCTGGTCAACAAATACCTGAAGAAGTCAGACATGCAGCGACATTGTGATCCATTGTATTTTTAATCTGCCACCAAATGGAATGAATACCATAACTAGCGCTAACTTGCTAGAGCTACTAGACTAATAGAACTAGCTAACTAACTAACTCCTTAGCCGAGGCCGCGGGTGACGTGACCGGGGATTATTCCGTCACCCGCCGAGAGGCCGACCGCGTGAGGAAAGACCGACGTCCTCCCCGAGGGGGGGGACGTCGGTCACCCCACTTCTCACCCCACTATACTACAGCTCTTATACGCCCCACTACTGACTTGAGCTTCCTCTAAAATAGAAAAGTAATTGAGCTATTATACCACGCTGGTCAAAAATATTAGAATAGGGTTTTATTTCAAGTTTTCTTTCTGTTGCACAGATTTTATGTACATATTGTACCTCAAAAGGATTATACGCATATAAGATCTATGCAGGCGAAGGAAAACTCGAAATAAAATCCTATGCCAACCTGTTTGAACAGCATGATATAATGATTTCTGATGTTTACGCGAGTATTATACATTTTAAATAAAACTACTTTACGGATTTAGATAGATACTTTACGGATACAGCATGATATAGTAAGGTCAATTTCTTTCCTATTGAAGAGGAGGTCCAAGCCCAAAAGTGGGACGAATATGAGCTGAAAAGATGATGAATGAAAATTGATTGTACCTCTTAGTCGTTTTTACGACATCCACGGGCAAGAGAAGGGGTGATGAAGTGTATTCTTATGCCGTCACCACATGGTACATACTAAAAAATTTATTATATGGATATAAGACAATTTCAATATTTTTTAATAACTTTGTATATTTATAAAAGTATAATATCAAATCTCGAGATGCTTAGCATAAAGTACTAAAATGACAAAGTAATAAATATATTTCCAATCTTATAAGAATTGTATTCTTACTTCGTCGTCATACGGCAAATCCAACGATCTTCCAAGTTATTGAAAATATACATCTGAATCTAAAACACATTTATAGTAAAAGGTCAAAAGACGGCTTTACTTCCGCAATAAAGACGTATTCCTTAAACATATAGCAAAAACGATTGACATAACTAATAAAAAACAAACAATAAACATGAAAAGATGGATTAAACCTGGAAGTTTAAGAAATCAACAACCGTTAAGTATGCAAATAATTTTAAGACCGATAATAACAAAATCAAGCAACGGAAATCGGCCAACACAAACTAATAAGAATGAAACTCAAAGGTTGATTTATTCACTCCGTCCATGGAACTAAATAACTCTATAAAAAAACAATAAAATGATTTATTATTTGTTCGCGTAGTCGTTATACATCGTCCATGTATAGGGTTATTTGACATATTGAACTCTTGACCAGGTTGCGACCTTAACTTTTACTGTCACCGTTATTGTCCGTATTTATCACGTGTTTATCCAACTTGCGCTGTATCGCTGTTGGAATTAAATTAAGTAGAAATATCAACTGCAACTTTTAAAGGTGACTCTTTGATTATATCTAAGTATAGTAGGTAGCGATAGCTGAGAAAAAGTATGACACAGAAAAAAATACATTAATAGATGAATTACGAGACGCGACGTACTTAGATTTGTACCTCTTCTTCTGAGTTTTCAAATAAAAATTACATAACTTATGTCCTGATATTAATATTAGGCATTATATTAAACTAGCTCGTGCCCGCGCCTTCGTTCGCGTAAAATCATGTATGATAGAAGTTAACACAGATTGCTGTACATGATGTTCAATGTTCTATTGGCCTATCGTGTTGTTGGATGATGTGGGTGATCTATTATAGAGAATTCTAACTGCCGCATTATCCATCCCCCTTATCGAGATTGGCCCCGATTTCTGTAAGGAAATTGTGACCTTCTACGCCTGAGGGTCCAGGTAACTAAAATTATTTAAACAGGTTTCGTCGTAATTTGCATCGAGATGGTGATCCAGAGACTTGCGCTGCAGCTTCCAGTTGCCTTAAATAAAACGAATGCTGCTGCTTTCATACAAACTTTCACATCCCTTTTCAGTAACTTAGGGGTTAAATTTACAAAAATCCTGTCTTAGTGCTCCTCTGCAGTGCAAAAGGAACCAGCATACCACTTTCCGAGACAGCCGATGAAGATTTTTCAAAATCTTCATCGTCATATTTAGGTATTGAATTCAAAAAACTATGAAACATGCAATTTTAACGGAGCTGGTACTGGATACAAAGATTTTTATAACTCCATACTCAAAAATGACGAATTTTTATACAAACTTTCTTACCCCTTTTCACTACTTTAGGGGATGAATTATCAAAACCCTTTCTTAGTGTTTACCTACAGTGTAAAAAGAACCAGCGGGCAAACTTTTAGGGTCATATTCCCAGTAGTTTCGGCTGTGCGTTGATACGTCAATCAGTTAGCTTCTTCTTTTATATCTATATAAAAGTAAAAAGGTTATAAGGTAGAGTAATGTATGAATATTTAATTATTAACTAGCTTTGCACATGTTTCGTAAGCGTAATATTAACCACTAGCTTTTGGCCGCGACTTTGTCCGCATAAAAATACAAATAACTGTGTAGAGCGTTCAGAGTTATACAGGCTCACTGTTGCTCTGGATAATTTAATGCCAATCTGGTATATCAGGGAGGCGCTATAATCCGGCGCTGCTTCTATACCTAAGGCGGCTGACTCTAGACTAATTGAAGCGGCGCAGTGGCCTCTACGTGATGCGCGCAGGAGACTTTGTGCTAACACCTATGTTGTACTGCTCCCAGCTGAGTTCGTACTTACGGTTGATTACATGGTATATTAGCTGAAGTTGGACCCTCTACAGACTGGACTTAATTTAAATAAGCAACACGTTTGGCCACACTCGGTATCGAGGTGGTGATTCGATGAGTCATGATACCGCCTAGAATAGCCCTATATAAAAAGAATGATTTGATGTTTCACAGACCCTGTAACTGTACACCAGTTGGTACAGCAATCACCGTTCATTCGGTTCGCCAGCCAACTCAGGGACGCCAGTCAGGAAGAAAATCTTCCAAGCTGACTCGTTTCACCGCTATGGCGTCGTGTGGTGGCTAGCTCGAGTTCTTGCGCTTTAGTATCTTTACGTGATAGAATCATACTTTCAACAATCGTCCATCTAATGTCGCGGGCCGGTCCATCCAAAGCGAGAGAGCTGGTAGCCCAACTTTCTGAGGGTGTTTTTGCCTGTGATAGGATTTGGTGATGCCTTTAGTATAACCAAACCTCATTGGACGCTTTCACACTGGCAAAACTCCATGAGCAGTATCACTTACCATTAGGTGTGCTGTTTGCTCATTTGCCAACAACAGTAACAAAAAAACCAACCTAGTCAAAGATACGGATGACTGAAACGGAGATTAGTTCTCCACTGAACGCGCGAGGTCGATACCACGACAATATAGTTTGCTGCCTGGCGTCAAAAAAGGGGTATTCGAGTGACCCTGCGCCTGAACAACCCTACAAACTGAATTTCGCGCTACACGCTTCACTAAGGAACTTCATAAACATTTATATGTTTCTGAAGTTCACAAATTACAGCCAGTCTCAGAGCAACAATTTGTCGATCACACAAAAGATTGTCCGGCGTTGGAATTGAACCCGTGACACTGGAACGGTAGGTTGGTATTTTAGCCAGTATGTTATCAGTGCAGTTAATTAATCAGTGGCGTTTTATGAATTTATTACTTGTGTATTAGAGTTAAAAATATCAAAGCATAATTCCCTATTTTACACCCTTAGAAAAGAATATATCCTCTGAGGGTTGATTTTCAGAATAATTTTCTATTATAATGAATCTTTTTGTATCGATTTTCATTGAAGTAAATTGTGTACTAAGCTGTGTAAGTTACTATAGTTTTTTAACTATCCACGGGAGCTCTTTTTATTTTCCGTGATTAAAAGTATCCTAAATGTTGACCGTTTATCCGTGTGGTGACGGAGTAAGAATACAATTCACCACCCTCTATCTTACCCGTGGGTGATCGTACGAGACGACTAAGGGATATAAAACGCCTATAACATCTATGCGAGAGAAGGAAAACTCGAAATAAAACCCTATACCAACACGTCTGACCAGCGTGGTATAGTAGGTCAATTACCCTTCCATTATGGAGGAGGCCCGAGCCCAACAGTGGGACGTATATGGGCTGAGATGATGATGATGATGATGAAATATTGACCGGAGATGTAAGGACCACCATGAAAAATTTCATTTAAATCGGTCGAATAGCTTCGAAATGCGTTTAATTAGTCCGTACAAACAGATAATCGAAACGATGTGAAGACAAATCAGCTGTCCACACGTTGGCGCTTGTATTCACTCGGCTAACTAGGCGAGCGACGGCGAGCGTTGGCCAACTAAGGCAAATCGGGTGTACACACGTTGGCGTTTGCCATCGCTCACCTGCACTCGGCCAACATGTAGACGCCCTATTACATTTTACTACTTTTCTCATACAGATACAAATATACAATGCATAATGACGTTTCAAATTTTTTGATACTTCACAAATATGATCAAACAAATTTGAAAAGAGTAATATAATTAAATATAATATTGCTTGGTACGCCCGTATCAATTCATATACTCGTCTTTTCAAGCTCACGATGCCTTTTTTGTTAGTTTTTACGTCTACACGCTTATTTATGATTTAAATTGTAACCTCATGAACTATGTTCTCATGACATAATTTACTTTACCATATTAAAGAACTAATAAACAAATATTTATTTATAAAATTCGATATTGAATATATAGCTTTGACATTATTAAAAAAAGAGAAGCATTATTAGAAAAGCGTTTACGAATTAAAGTGAAATGTCTCTTAGTTACATAAAATTTCACCAGATTTCCTCACAACATTAAAATAATTCCTTATTATTATTTTTCTATATTACAATGAAAAAAAAAACATAAAAGCTTTAAAATGAATAATAAGTCAATATAAAATTTCATTCGTGAAGAACATTTTAGTAGCGTTCGTTGATTTAAAAATTCTATCGTATATCGTTAACAAGATAGATAAAATTTTGTAAATACGATTAATGTCTTAAAGTCATAATCATCACAACTGATATACATCCCACTGCTAGACTCGAGTCTCCTCCACAATCGAAAGGAACTTGACCTACTATACCACGATAGTTAGACAGGTTGGTACTTTGTTTCATGTTTTCCTTCTCTTACATATATTACCTGCATATTACTTTCCCTTACATACTCGTCTTTTACGACACTCACGAGCAAGAAAGGGGGTGATGAATTGTATTCTTACTTCGTCAACACAATAATAAAAAATGTCATATTTGAATATAAATCAATTGTAAGATTTTTTAATTACTTTTGTACAATTATAAAAATATAATATCAAATCTCCAGGTACTTATTGTAAGTATAAAGCAACAAAACGACAAAATAATAGTATTTACGATTGTCATATTATAGGATTTATGTAAAAAGCTAAAACGGTTTAGAAATGGCTTACTAATATTTTGCCAGTAGCTGGATTCCACTATTACTGATGAGTTTAGATCAAAGGTTAATAGACAGTTAAAAACTCTTAAACTTGCTGCTTTATATTTATAGTATAGTTTCTTAAGGTATTGGGTGTCGATTTCAATATCATCGAAATAAAGTTTAAATACATGCGAGATTTTATAGTAATACATTAAATATAAAAAAAAATAGATAAGGTAATAAAATTCTATAATCAAAAATTATAATATTACTAGTTGACCCAAAATATGCCGCTACTCTGTATAGATCTAAAAATAATATTAATAGAATTGCTGGAAATCAATCGCATCTACCGAAACCGATTGTTAGTTTAAAGTATTTTTTATTAAAAACAGATCATCCGTTTAGTCACAAACACGCGTAAAGATGAATTAGGTATGTAATAAGAATTGTATATAAATTATGTGCTCGTAGCTATATTTAGAAACTTTTGTTGCCATATGTATTGATAATTTTCTCATTGATCTAAATTAGTATAAAATTCTGGACAAAGTATAATGATTTTTTTCTTAACCCATCTAATAGTTTTTTTTTTATGGCCGATGATTTACTATTGTTTGTGACAAAGATGTTTTAAATCAATCAGTACATATTTCTAATTAGGGGTAATTTAGAGTTCTCATTACATTTTTTTTTTATAAAAGCAAATGAAAATTGTAATTAATAAATACTACCTCACATCATTATCTAAGGTACATTATTTTACTTTCATTTTCCATCATTTCATATTCATGAAATATTGTGTTCATTTCACATACCTAGTTGGAAAATAAAGCAGAATATTCCAGAACGAATTGATGCAGAGTTAGAAGAAACTTTATTCACTTTCTTGAGCAGTGCAATTATTCTAATCAGTCGGCACAAATAAACAATAGCAGATTGCTTGTGTGAAAAATAATGAATAGAATGTGACGACCCCAATCAATTGAGGTAACAGCACGATGATGATCATAATTATAATTTAATATAAACATTGGCAACGCCCAGATTGACTTCAAACTAATTCATTTCCGCTAACGATGTTTGATTTATGTATTTGTAACTCAGTTACGAGTGTCTAATAAATTATTTTTTCTGTTGGAAAGATTATTATGTGAGTTAGGTCAAATAACAGTACCCATTCATTTGATTATTATTAAAATATGTAATTTTCGTTACGGTTTTATTGCACCTTTTAATAGTAAATCCACATGGTGCTATTTATATTTATTACCCTATCTGGATTAATATTCTCACCAAAAGCGTGGGAAAATAATTTATTTTAACGATTATAAAGATTATCTGTTTGATTTGAATCAGGCCTATCTATATAAAAATGATAACGGTTTAAGAATACAATGCATCGCTTAACATATTTTTCTGTGGGAATGATAAAAAACAGGTTTTTTATTTTTTTAGGGTGGTCTACGGTCAGCACACCCGCCACCCGACTCCGTCCGGGGCAACAGAGGGGCGCCGCTTGGCCACATAGCCCACCCTATTGGCACGTTGCCTTCATCTTTGGGCTGACCTCGGTGGTCGGCCCAACGACGCAGTGTTTCTTGACTTCACTGTTCTGCCTGACGGAATACCCCGAGGGAGTACCCTCTCCGGGACGCTGATCGCCGTCGCGAGGCTAGCCTCACCGCGGGTGGCGGACTAAATTCCCGGTCCTGTCACCCGCAGCCTCTGCTAGGACGGCATCAAGCGCAGGTACTCGCACCTGCGCCATCCCAGTCGCCGGCGGTGGATGGTGTCCGCGTGGAGGCTTTCTTCACGCGCACGGTACGCCGCCTCTTGCCGGAAGGTGACAGCCTCGCAGAAGGCAGCGACGGATGATATAAATCAGGTAAAGAAACATCAGGAGATTGTGTAGCAACAATTGCTGGGGAATTTTATAATTTCAAGTTATTCACGCTTTCAATTACGATCGCTAACCCGCCTGAAAATATGGCAGTTTTGAAATTACATCCCTTTGGAGAAGCTTATGTTGATTGATGAACGTTAATGAATGGATGGATAGCTTTTGCTATTTTTCCCATTTCAGATAAGAGGTATTAGTTTCTTGTTCTAAGTTAGACAAATAGATACAAAGTTATCACGTATAGGTAGATAGGCTATTCTAATATATTTATTATTTAATAAGCGAAGGTCTTTTTATCTTAAGGATGATCTGAAGACACGATGACAGTGCACGTTTAATCTGCACGTGTTTAAAGGTTACCTTATTCCATCACGCCAATCCAACTTCCATATCTGCATGTAATATTCTGTCATTTATATCAACGCATGATGTGAATACACTTTACTGTTTATCATCGAAACTGGCTATTCATGAACACAGCTAGCTAGACCTATTCTTCCTCGACAGTTTCATTGCCATATATTATGCTGTCAAATATTGTTTTGCAAACATATGATAATATGTAAATATTAATTTCTACGAGTCTCTTTTTTAATGCTGCTGGTGACAAATGTGCAAACAGCACAATACGAAGGCAAGTGGTACAGCCGCTCATGGATCCTTGCAGGCCAACTGTGAAGCAACTGAAGAAAACGTGAATACGTGTAATGGGGTATATTTGTGTGGACTAGGAATGTTAGCCTGCGATAGCTGTTACACCGTTACGCAGACTTGATGAGATGATGAGCACTGAGGGCTCTCAACCTAATGCAATGAGATTTGTTGATATTAAAGGTATTACCAAAACTCACCACATGCAAACACTAAGAAATTTGGACTGCCGCCTCTTTCACTCACCCAACAAAGTGCAGTAACCAATTTCTGCTACCAGATGTCGATGTTCAGCGAGAGTGTGGTATTATCCCGGATGGACCGGCCCGCGACTATAAACAGACGACTGTCGATAGTCCTATTCATTGTATCTTCTTTTAACTCAACTGATTCAACAGTAACTTTGTTATTTATTTTTTTTTTTTTTATTGCCGACGGTGGCAAACGAGCAAGCAGCACACCTGATGGTAAGTGAAACTGCTGCACATGGACCTTTGCAATACCAGGGGCACAGCTAGGCTGCTGCCTACCGTGAAGGAAGTACTCTTCTTAAACCTCGTTTAAAGAAGGACATGTCATAGCGCTCGGGAAACACAGCAGCAGGTAGTTCATTCCAGAGCTTGCACGTACGTGGGAGAAATGATCGCTGGAAACGTACAGTTGAAGACCATAACGTTTCCAGGTGAAATGGATGAACCCTGCTACGATAGAACCCTGCTAACCCTGTTAGCGGATAAAGTTCTACAAAAACAATTCTTCCATCAATTTTGTTTAGGAATGTTTATCTAAAATTCGAAGTAAATTGCAACAATCAATCACATTGTCCCATATAAAATTTTTCATACTTTTTAACCCCTTTAGGCGTAAAAACCTTTCTTATCGAATGCGAACATCACACAAAGAACACACCGTTCAAGTTTCAGACCTTTAAGATCAGCGGTTTAGGCTGTGCGTTGATCCGTCAGTCATACTCGACCAAACCCTATACCAGATAAAACCCTATACCAACCAGACTGATCAGTGTGATCAGTCTGGTTGGTATAGGGTCAATATACTACTACTATAGTAGGTCAATATCCTTCCTATCACGGGGGAGACTCGAGCCCAGTAATAGAACGTACATGAGGCGAGATGATAGGGACAGAATGTAGTGGGTGACTGCCTGCTGTATAATGAGAGTACTCGATGTAAATAAAAGCTTCAGTGTATAAAGCTGCTAAAGTCTTCTGAAACTTTTAAATTGATGTTAGCCGCATAATGCGTGGTTTTGTAAAATTGAGATATATATATATACTTACTAGCTGACCCGGCGAACTTCGTAACACCATAATTTTTTACGTAAATATATTTTTTAAATATTTCGAAAATATAGTCTCTAATGGAAGAATCATTACAGCTTTGTCGGACAAGATTCGATGGTTTTGGTCACGATATTGTTAATGATGATTCAAAGAGAATACAAATTACTCATTATTGATTTCTGACAAAATTATAATTATCAAATTTTCAACCATACTTAACTATAGACAAAATTTCGTTTAGCTGTCATTTGCGTTTTATTATTACATATCAAATGCGCTTTTTTATACCACGTTTTTTTTTTTTTTTTTTTTTTATTATGGCGTTTACAGAATTTCGCCAATTACTCAATTTAGATTGACAGTTATAGGAATTAGGACACTGATGTCTAAGAAATTTACAAGATAAATTTAGTTGTTGGCTTTCGAATTTTCAATATGTTGATTAGTTGAATTATTCTAAAAAACTGATATATGAGAGGGATTATTTTTTAAAAAATTATAACATTTGACTACAATCACGTGGATGACAATCTAATGCAGCTATGTACAGTAAAAATAAAAAATAAAACAAAAAAAAAAAAAAAAAAAAGGGTTAAAAACAGAAGATGTTAATTAAGTATCCTTTAGTCTGTGGTGATGCTAATTAATCTAACTATAATTTAATGTTATTTGTGTTAATGTAATTTGCTAAAATGTATACAAATGAAGAATTAACATAAGTGAGAAGACAATTAAACTCCATTCCTCGTCCTTCTAGGACGAGGAATGGAGTCAACAGGAAGAATATCGTATAGAAAGTATGATCTTTTGGGGCACTCAAAGAAAATGTGATTATTCGTGTCTTCATCCAGACCACACTCACAGAGTGAACTGTCCTTAATACGAAGCTTGGATAAGTGAAAATTAGAGCAAGTATGACCAAGTCTGAGGCGGCAAATAACAGATGTAGCTTTTTTGTTCACATTTTTGAATTTGGAAAACCAAGGTTTGTATGGAATATTACTCTGTAGTGATGCATAATATTTTCCCTTAACCGAGCTAGATTTATCCCAATGTTCCCCCCACTTACAGAATAATCTGCTCTTAGCACAAGATAAAAGATCCTGAGAGAATGCTTTGTATTGATCAAGGCAACCATTTTCAATAGCTTGTTTGGCAAAAGTATCAGCAGTATTGTTGCCTACAATGCCACAATGGTTAGGTATCCAAACTAAAGTAACCAACAACCCTCTTGAGCAACACTTGAAAAGTAAATGTTTTATTTGAAGAATCAAGGGAAATTTACCTTTACTATTAAATTGGTTAGACATAATGGCTAACAAACAACTTTTAGCATCAGAAAAAATCACAGAAGATTTTATGTTATGGGAGTCAATGAATTTTAAGGCTTCTAAAATGGCAATGGCCTCACCGGAAAAAATGGAATTTACCGGTGGAGATTTAAAACTCAATAAAATTTTATAACTTGGTATCCACACAGCTGAACCAACACAGGTATTGTCAGATATTTTGGATGCATCCGTGTAGATAACTAGTGAATCACTCCAGTGATTGCTGATATGAGATTGTAATATTTCCTCAGTGTTGGGGCTACTTTTATCTATATTTAAGTTAAGAATTATATTTGGTTTATAGATTAATGCTTCAAATGGTGTATCAAATAAAGGATTGATCTTATTGCAAAAAACTGAAAATGGTAAACTTAAAAAAATTGCAAAGCTATTAAATAAACAAGGTGGGTTTTTATGAGTCCAGTAACCATAATTGGCAATACAATCAGAGAGACAATGTAATTTAGGGATTAGAGGATGGTAACCAAGTTGGAATGTTTTAAACAAGTATCTATCAGAAAGATACTGTCGTCTCAGATAAAGTGGAGAATCCACGCACTCTACCTGAAGAGCATTGATTGGGGAGGATTTCATAGCACCAATAATAAGACGTAAACATTTTGATTGCAACTTATCAAAGGTATTAAGGGCTCTTTTATTGCAAGGTTCTAACAAAAAACTACTATAATCTAATAGGCTGCGTACAAGGGCATTATATAAGAGCTTTTGACAATAAGGGTGAGAACCCCACCATACCCCGGCAAGAGAGCGTAAAATATTAATACCTTTTTCACATTTGTCTGAAATATAAGATATATGATGAATCCCAGATAACTTACTATCTAAAATATATCCTAAGAATTTTACTTTGTCTTTTACAGGAAAGGTTTGATTATTGTAAGACACTGATATATTTGGAATATGTCTACGGCGACTAAAAACTACTAGAGAACTTTTGGGTATAGAAAGAGATAACCCATGATCAGAAAGCCAATTATGGAGATAGTGAATAGCTGAACTTAGCTTGCTTGATGCCTCAGGTATGGTATCCACTGATACATATAAGGCTATATCATCGGCATATTGTAGAATATTGCAGAAGGAACTGACCGACTGGTCCAGATCATGAGTATATATGCTATATAAAAGAGGACTTAAAACTGAGCCTTGTGGAAGGCCCTTCCAGATGAGTCTAGGAGGAAGAAAAGAATTTTGAACTTGGATAAGGATTTTTCTAGCTGAAAATAGATTAAAAACGAAATTAACTATTTTCAAGGGGACATTGAGATGAATTAGTTTATTTCTGAGTACTGGAAGAAGAACATTATCATATGCGGAAGATATATCTAGAAATACCCCTACACAGTACTGCTGTTTAGACAGTGCTATGCGTATATCGGTGGTGAGAATACTTAAGCTATCAATAGTTCCTAAACCTTTACGAAAACCAAATTGTGATTTGCAGATTATACCTTGACTTTCAACGAACCACTCTAGGCGATTTTTAATTAAATGTTCTAAAATTTTGGCCATAGTACAAGAGAGAGCTATAGGGCGATAACTTGCAGCATCATGACTAGGCTTACCAGGTTTTAGGATGGGTAGGATTATATAAGTTTTCCAGTCTTCAGGTGGTAAATTTTGGGAGAAAATTATATTTAATATATTCAAAAAGGTTTCTTTTGATTTCAGATTTGATTTAACTATAAAAGAGTAAGGTATCCCGTCATAACCAGGGGCTGAATCTTTTAAATTATTCAAAACAACAACTAATTCTTCATTAGAAAATGGTGCATCGAAAGGACTATTACTCTGAACTACAGGAGTGGAATAAATACAAGCTTCAAACCGTGTAGGAGCTGTAGGAGGAGCTAACCTGTTTGCAAATTCATGCGACCATAGTGTGACATCAGACGAAGATTGAGTATTGACTGATGTCGAACATCGAAATTTTCTTACCTGTCGCCAGACTAAAGAAGGAGGTGTACGCGGGGATAGGGCTTCACAAAAACCACGCCAACCATCTTTCTTTTTTTGGGCTAGTAGTCTTAGAGTTTCTGCTGCAATTCTTTTATAATTTAAATAATTATCTAAAGTCATAGCGATTTTATATGATTTTTCAGCCTCCTTTCTTCTACGACAAGCATCTAAACAAGCCTGATCCCACCAGGGTGGAGATCGAATATTCTTTTTAGGAGGCTTTTTAAGAGGAATAGATTTATCTGCCGAGGACAAAATGTAGTTTCTAAAAGCACTATAAATGGAAATAATATTATTATGATCAAGAGTTATCAGTTGATCTACTTCCCTATCCAAGATTTGTGCATATAAGGACCAATCAGCCCTCTTTAAATTATGTTTAAGCCGAGGATTAAAAGTATACTGAATTGAAGTGGAATTGGGGGAAAAAATTAAGATTGGAAAGTGATCACTTCCAAAAGAAGAATCTAAAACTTTCCAATGCAAAAGAGATGATAAATCAGGTGAACAATTGGATAAATCTATAGCACTGTGACAATTT
Source organism: Lymantria dispar (assembly GCA_032191425.1). Lineage (NCBI taxonomy): Eukaryota > Metazoa > Arthropoda > Insecta > Lepidoptera > Erebidae > Lymantria > Lymantria dispar. Next base: position 13,111,794 of record CM063448.1, read on the forward strand.
TGAGTAGGGGATACTCTGCGAGTGGGAGTGCCATCATTCATAAAGCAAAGATTCAAATCATCAAGGATATCTATGAAGGGCGCTGAAAGGGTATCACAGAAATGGGACCCCCAGGAAGTATGATGAATGTTAAAATCACCTAAGATAACTACCGGAGAAGGTATGGAATTAAAAATGTTACATAATTCAGATAAGATATGAGGAGATGGAACAGGAATGTAAATAGAGAGAAATGAAATATTTAGGGTTTTAATCCCCACTATATTAAATGAATCGCTGTGGGGTGGAAGGGAAATTTGTGTAAAAGATAGAGATCTAGAGATCAGAATACAAGATCCAGCATGTCCATCATCTCTGTCATCCCGGAAGCAAGCATAGCTCGGGACTCTGAAAAGAGCCCCAGGTTTCAACCATGTTTCCTGGATGGCAAGAATGAGGGGTTTATGAGAGTTAATTAGATAAATGAGATCCTGTTTCTTATGTCTAATGCTGCGACAGTTCCATTGCAGTAGTGGAGGGAACATTATGAATAACATTTGCTAGCTCAGACAGTGGTTTTTTTAATTCTTCGAGAAGCTGAGAATCAGAAAAATGAGTTAGTATATTTATAAGGGAAGTGATCAGATAGCCCAAAAGATTATCACTTAAAGGTGATGGAGGCACCTTGGATGGACCTGATGGGTAGGCACTTCCATTAGGAAGAGAGGAGGAAGGGGTTTGGGTCAAAAGGAAATGGGCTTGTTTGTCATAGGGATGACTGGAGGCCGGAGCATATGGGTGTCGGGGAATAAAAACAGTTTTCCTGTGAGATATAGATGAAGGAGCATTAGAAAAGGTATGGTGACCAGAATTAATGATGGGTTCATATTGCTGTGATGAAGGTACGGCAGATTTCAAAGAATCAGCAAAAGATCTCCTGACAGATGGGAATCTTGCAGATGCTTCAAAATAGGAGATATTTTCCTGGGACATTACAATTTTAATGGATTTTTGCCGAGAGTGTTCAGGGCAGATGGGATCCTTAGCGGTGTGACTGCCTGAACAGAAGAGACAAGATGGAGATATATTGGAGCAGCTATCACCTTCATGACTTTGGGCACAGACGAAACACCTTGGTTTCGACCTGCACTGCGAGGCAATATGACCAAACCTACAGCATTTTTGGCATTGGATGGATGGAAGGATATATGGTTCGACAGGTAAAGAAGTGTAAAAGCAATAAACATGAGAAGGTAATTTTTGGGCTTTAAAAGTGAGTACCACGGATTGTGTTGGGATATAACTAATGCTATTTTCTTCGCTATGGGATTTTTTATTTAGGCGGCGAGCTCTGGTGATTGAACCAAACCCAGAGGGCACTCTAATTGAGTTAACAATGTCCTCGAGGGACCACTCTGCAGGCACCCCTCTCACTATGCCCATTCTTGAACAAGTATACGATGGAATGGAAGCAGAATACTTTGCATGAGACAACGCAGGGTTGCTTAAGAAACTATTAGCATCACAACCAGATTTAAATTCAACCGAAATACGGTTCCTACCAACACGTTTTACACCATCTGCGATTATATTTTTAATTTTATTACTAAACAAAAAGTGACCAAACTTAATAGGACTTAGTACTGTTCCAGATGAGATGTCACCCACTGACCTGGTAACATGTACCAAGAAAGGAGCTTCATCAGAATCTGAATACAGCAATTTCTTATCAGAGTGCTCGGGATGAATGTATATAGAATGATTTGATGATGGAATAAGTGATGTATTAGATGTAGTTTTTTTAATTGGTAAGGATGAGTCTACGATTGAACTAGTGCGTTTTCTATTTGTAGTACTAGAATTGGGTAATAAATCTCTTATTGGTGGAGTACTGATATTAGCAGGATCAGGAGAGAGCGTGCCTCCCCCAGGGTCGGGAGGATCTCTCCCCATCATAAAAAATTGTTTAAAAACTTACGAAAAATACTTCCCTGTGATTGAGGAGTATTATAGAATAAGCCAACAAATTAAATTAGTCCAAAAAATGCCGAAAAAGAGTAAATTATTTCAAATTATTGTCTCCTAGATCCTTGCCTGTCAAAGTTCGAAAATCGAATCCTATACCACGTTTCATAGTGACTTGTTTTCTGTTTGACATTTTATGTCACGTCACACGGGAATGCGATCGAACGGGATAAAAGAGTTATTGACGAAATCTTGTAAACACCATTAAAAAAAGAAACGGGATAAAAAATATCCTATGTCCGTCTCCTGGTTCTAAGCTACCTCCCCACCAATTTTTGGGCCAATCGGTACAGCTGTTCTTAAGTTATAAATAGTGTAACTAACATGACTTTCTTTTATATATATAGATATACATATTTAAAAAAATAAATGGCTGCTGCGAATCAGCTGATAGAACTATGCATATAGTCCTACAAAATACTTGAAATGCTTAATCAACTCATTTAGCTTCGCTTTCATGTTTACCAATCTTTAATCGTATTGTATACGCCCGCATAGTCAATAAATAAGCATGATTTTATCTATATTATAAAATATTAATGATAAACATCCATGTAACCTGATATGGAATTGCTGCCTGCAAAATAATTTACTAGCTTTTATATGCTCCGTTCGAATCTCATGTTACATATAACAAAATATAAAAAAATAATTTTATATTAATATAAATCTATATATCAATATATTATTGAAATCAATAAAACTTGTTTCATTAGGAAATACAATACGATATAGAAATTAAAACTTTCTTTCACGAAGACAGTGAAGTTCCCGAGGAGTAGAAAATTGATCTATGATATCTATGTTAAGGCAAACTAAGCCACGGGTATGATTCGTTTCCTCATATTTTCTAGAATTAAGTGGAACTTCAGCAGTTTCTACTATATTTGCCGCAAATGTTAAGTCTGAAGTTAACAATTTAAACGACAAAATTGACAATAATTAGTAAGGCATAAACAAATTTAAATTGAAAACAAACAATTAATAATGAAATACAAATAATTTGTCGACGAGATACTTTAAAACATGTCGATCTACTATCGTTAAACTACAATATTATCAAATACACATTAATATTGTTTAAATCTTGCTTAAATTTGTAAGAATTAGGAAGAATATGATTTGATAAATGGTAAAATATGTGGTGTTCCGACAACACTGTCTATTAATTAAGCAGAACTAATAAATAATATACAATTATGTTTTAGATGATAGGCCAATTAAAGGTTATTTGCATAATAATATTGTATAAGGAGTTTTTGTTGGATTTTTTTCTCAATTTTAAATGTATTATTTATTATGACCTGTATATTAAATTTAACGCCCATAGTTCACAGTGACATTGAGGGGAACGTGTCTGTATGATATTTAATATTATCTGTTTATCTCACACAAATCATAAAGGTGACAAGATAATAGCTTGTACAGTTAAACCTGCCTCATATTATAAATCTCTTAAGTATAAAGAAACTAACAACTACGTTCTATGTAATAAACAACAATGTAGTTTTTTTTATTTATTCAAATTAGTAGCGAGTCTTATAAGACTCGCCCAGTCTATAGACTGGGTGTAACTGGTAACTTTGTTTTGTTTCATTTTAAATGACCCTTTGCTTGGATCACACTATTGTGAAATTGATAACAAATAATAAGCTATTTGTTTGTGTTTCCGGCACGGTCCATTGGTTTACAAACTCCCAATGTCACTTGCCCGCAGTAAAAATTGGCTCAGTTTGTAACTATTATAAAAACTAATATATATATATATATATATATATATATATATATATATATATATATATATATATATATATATATATATATATATCTCAATGATACAAACGTGATAAAATCGGTGAAAATAGTTTAATTTATAATATTTAATACTCGCGTAAACATCAAAAAACATAAAAAATTCGTATGTATGTATTCTTTACCCGTCACCAGAGCAACTTCAATTAGTGTCCATCAACAAATTCGACATTTAAAATGTTTTAAATTCGATAATAATCATTAAATCCAACTTATGTTATAGTTTTTATCGAATAAACTTTATCAAATGTCATATTTGTGGACGAGCAAAAACAATCCTAGCGATGCGACTCGCAGTACCTAATACTTATATAAATTCCAAATGAAAAGTGAGAAGCTAAGTCGTAATATTCATTATTACAAATTTGAAATAAGGTTCAAACTACTGTTTTATCTCTTATTTTTACCCAGAATAGACATATTTACAAGAATATTTAAATGGCTATTAAGCAATTGTAAATACAAAACTTACTAAATTGGCTACAAATACTAGGTATACCTACCAGGTTCATTATTAAAAAAAAATATATAATAACACGCAATGTAGTCATTTTGTGAATATTTTTAGATAAACAAAACATTTTTCTTTTATATCAAAAATGTATTAAATGTTTTAATTTTTAACAAAATTATGAATTTGTCACATTGATATAATCATTTTGTAACCGACCAATGTTTGTAAATTATAGATATTGAAGAAAACTAATATGAAAGCTCTCTAAAATTACAGCATGAAATCGAACGCAGTTATCACCGATGTTATGATAGAATTTGACTTAAGATATACTATCATCCTCCTGGTCATCTTCTTTTTTCGTCCTGTCATCTAGGATAAAGAATAACAATAAATTTCAAAATATTATAATAAATATAAGTAGGTAATCAATTCAAGCAAAACAGCTGACACAACTAATAAATAATAAAATTGTTTATTTTATTATAATATCACACATTAAATTTGCATATATCTTATAATAAACGTATTGTTTCTAAACAATGACATTGTATTTAAAACAATAAATACATAATCAGGGTTATACATAAATCTAGTCCCTTCACTAGGAAGATATATAAAACATAATATTTTGACTCACTAATTAACTATTTATAATTCTAGCTTTAAGGTATAATGGGACAGTCTGTTAATAAATACAGTAATGCATCATTTTACGTCTTGTTCTTAGGTCTCATATAAGTCAACCTATCGGACAGTAGCCCCCTCCCAATGTTTCAGAACAAACATCGATATACAAAAAGCATCGCTCTAAAAACATTGATGTATCGAAACATTGATGTTTTTTTACATTCCTTGCGGGATGGTGATGAGGTTTTTTTTAGGTAAATTCTAACAGTTATAACTTTTAATCAATTTCATGCAAGCATATTTTTTACATGAAGCACCAACATTTGCATTTTAGCAACAGAGTACCTGAACTGTAAAGCAGGCTCTGCTAAAAGTACCATACATTTTAAATCATGCAACCAAAACATCGATGTCAAAACATCGTATAAAATAACATAGATACTTCAATGTTTTACAATAGTAAACATTGATGTAAAACATCGATGTTTTTTTATTGAAACATCGATGTTTCAAAAACGTCGATGTATCGTTTGCATCTCTAACTACACCACACTTTGATTGACTAGATTGATTGGCATGGGGTTTTATTTGCCCACTGGCAACGGACGTCAAGGAACTCGGTAGCAGTGGTCGGCATAATGGCGAAGAGGAGGGTATACGGTGCGCTATGGAACTGCGCAGCACCCTTACGTCATCCCGAACGAAACGGACGGCCTACGTCCTGACCATAATACGCCCTATAAAATTGGATTTTAATTTGAGACTTTCTTCTCTTACAGTGATCCGCTTATATGTTTTAATCCACTTTATCACTAATCACGGAAAAAGAAGAAAAGAAAAGATGATGGCCACTACACTCTTACTCAATCACTATACGGATAACATAGTACATATTGCGTATTGGATTATACAACAAAAGATATATACCTATGCATTTCATGTTTTTAATTTCTCAAATATCTTTTTGATGTCTCATATGGCTATTCTATCAGGTAATTAACGTCCACCGTTGGACATTAGGTTTCTCACGATAGTGGCTGTCCAATTCAACTCCATCAAATAATTCCATGCGACTTTCATATCGTTAGTTACCTGGTGGTGGTCCTACTTCACAACGTCATAGTACGTGGTTCTGGTTAATATTTAAAAATCTATTCTCTGAAACTTTGTAGGTTCAATTTATTAATCCTTCGCGCTTTGTCCGTTACATTGTTTTATCTACAAATATTCGTATTCCGAATATCGCCATATAGAAAAATGCCCAGCATAGTCCTTTCTGCAGTAGACTGTGTGACTTTGAGTTTCCTTATGTAAATTATGATAAATGTCATATCATATCACATGTATCATTATTTCAGCTCATATATGTCCCACTGTTGGGCTCAACCCCCACCATAATAGAAGGGCAACGGAATATTTTTCTGTATTATAGGTATCGTATAGTATAACTAAGAGACTATATTTTTCATTCCATATACATATGCTAGCCCTGAAGGCATGAATCATTAGGGCTATCATAGTGTTCAATAAAGATACAGACTCAGCTAAATAAAAGGCCGTAACTTTATAGCGCTAATATGAGATGCTAGCGCGATTGACAATCTTAATTTTAGATCGACTGTTACTCGCAGTTTGCATTCTACGGTAACATCACAAATTATATCGATTACTTATGCACTTGACAGACTGGAGTAATGAGGTTTGTTACTCGAATAATAACGTATGATAAGGCATCTTATTTATGTACAGTGCTGAAACGCAAAACTCAAGCTTGTGTATTTTATTTATAAGATCACACGACTACTTACCCTCAGGCAAATACCAGTGCTTTTATCAATAAAGACTTGGTATCTGGCAATATCCATACTATTAAAGGTATAACCTGTTCAACTAATTAAATAAAGCAACTCTATCACGAATGAGGTCGAACAATTTTTTAATTACCATATGACTTAATAAATTAGCACGTGTATTAAAAAGGAAGAGACAATTTATTTTCTGCGTATAATTTTTTAAGGTTGTATAATATCATACAGTGTTAATGATAGTAGGCGGAGATCACTTTAGATGTAGTAAAATAAATAAAAAACAAAGCCTAGAAACTATTAGAAAAATAAATATTACTTTAGCAAATATTTTGGAGTGTTAACATATGATAATATACACCTTGATGAAGTGGGTTATAGATAAAAATCCTTATACATGAGGCTAGAGATTCTTATTATTAAATGGAATTAACATAAATTTCCCTCCTCAATTTTGCGAAGTAAGAATACTATGTAACATCCCCTATCTTGCCTGTTGGTCTCGTGAAAGACGACTATAGGATATGGTATGCAGATAATTTCGCATGTAAAGGAAACGCCAAAAAAACCTCTATTTCACACCGTCTGACCAAAGTGGTATGATAGTTCTATTGCCTGGACGGTGAATTGCATGGAAGGTCAATTTCCCAGAAGACGCTTGCGCTCAGTAATGACATATGAATAAAAAATATAATTAATGTTCTTCTATTCACCATAGTATATTGTTATAGAAATGCGACCACTGATATTGAGATAACAAGTTCGTAATGATTTCTGATGTTTACGCGAGTATTATACATTTTAAATAAAACTACTTTACGGATTTTATCGCGATAAAATCCGTAAAGTAGTTTTATTTAAAATAACAAGTTCGGTGAGTTAGGTTTATAGCCTTTCCTTTAAGAACATTTTGAATAATAATTCCAGACTGACAAAATCAACGTCTCCTATAATATGTAGGACTACCGAAAGGTTAGGTGATTACCGGACATGGGGTCTTCGGTAAGTACCTGCACAGAATTGGAAGAGAAGAGGCCCCAGGATGTCATGAGTGTGGCGCGCTAATCGACGATGCGCGCCACACATTGGAAGTATGCCCCGCCTGGGGGCCTCAGCGCCACGTCTTGTCAACGGAACTGGGAATAACAGACCTGTCGCTGCCGACCATCATCTCCAAGATGCTCGGCAGCGACAGCTGTTGGTCGTCGATGGCCTCCTTCTGTGAGGCTGTCATGACAAGGAAGGAGGCCGCGGAGCGGGCACGCGAGGCGCTTGCGTCCGCTGACTCGCTCCGCCGGCGACGACCAGAGAGGAGGAGACGCCGCTATGCGCTCCTTCACCCACCGTTCTGAATGATGACAGGACGTGGCCAGATGGCCAAGCGTTAAGGTGTCGGGGATAGAATGTTGTCAGACGATCTCTCCGGCACCTCGTAAAAGCGCGGAAGGGGCCGCTGTGGTTTTAGTGGGTATTTCGGTCACTTCTGTGGCCGGCGAGTCCCACACACACTCCCCTGTCTGTAACCGGCGGGGGATAGTGCGTAAATGCATTTAGACAGTGTGAAAAAAAAAAAAGGATTACCGAAAGGTGAGTCTATTTCCCGTCTTAAATTTATACGTGATAGATATATGTTCATTAGAGAATAAATGAAAATCTTTAGGCCATTGCACGTTACTTTTTTTTTTTGGAGTGGGGTACGCTCGGTGCAATCCTCGCACCACTCCGTCCGGGGCGACAGAGTGTGGAAGCTCACACCCGTAACCCACCCGCGACACGTCGCCTTTATCGTTGGACCGACCACCGCAGCAGGGTGACTTGACGCCAGTGATCGGCCCGACGGAATACCCCGAGGGAGTAACCTCTCCCTTCGACGTCCCCTACTGGGACGCCAATCGCCGTTGCAAGGCTAACCTCTCCGCGGGTATCCGAACTAAGTCCCCGGTCCGGTCACCCGTAGCCTCTGCTAGGGTGGCATCAGGCGCAGGTACTCGCACCTGCACCGCCCCAGCCGCCAGCGGAGGACCGTGTCTGCGTGGAGTCTTTCCTCCCGCAAAGGGCCCGCCGCCTCCTTCCGCAAGATAACAGCCTCGCAGAAGGCGGCAACGGCGTCCCAGTTCCTGACGCTGGCGACCATCTCCCTAGTGATAGCTGGCAGCGTCAAGTCGGCACCAATTATCGCGACGAGTTCACGGCGCTCCTCCGCTCACGCGGCACACACCTCGAGTGTGTGCTGCGCCGTGTCCTCGTCGCAATCGCAGTGGTGGCAGGACAGTGTACTCTCCCTTCTCACGACCGTGTGCAGATATTCGGCGAAGCATCCATGCCCCGTCAACACCTGCACTAGTCGGAAGGAGAGCACGCCGTGCCACCTTTCCAACCACTGCATCAGCACCGGCCAGAAAGCCTCTATGGTTCGCACCCCGAACCGAGGCCTCTCCAGTCGGACTGCCCAATGGGCAATGACGTCTCGGCGGGCGTCGACGCGCCAGGCGGTGAGCTTCCTTAACGAGAACTCACCGCCCTCCGCTCGCACCCCCGTCACCCGCCGATACAATCCGGCGAGCATTTTCGCCTCCAGGTCCCACAAGGGAGTTCTGGCCAACAGGCATGCTGCCTCGGCCGCCACAGTGCGGTAACCGCGTATGGCCTTGATCGCCCTGGCCCTCTGCGGACGCCGAAGAAGAGCCCTAAGGCGGACAGTCAGGGACCCCGCCCACACCGGTGCGCCGTACATGGCCATCGACCGGATGACCCCCGCATACAGACGTCGACATGCAGCGCCGGGTCCGCCCACGTTTGGCATGAGCCAAGACAGGGCGGACGCAGCGCGGACGAACCGTGGAGCAAGTTGACGGAAATGCTCCCGGGATCACCATCGCCCGTCGAGCACCAGACCCAAGTACCTCATATGGGCCCGGATGCTGATTTCGACAGAGTTGACGGTGATCGAGACGCCGTCGGGAAGGGACATGAGGGGCCCGTGGAACAAGAGGGCCTCCGTCTTAGCCAGGGCCACCCTCAACCCCAGCGCCTCGATCCGCCTGACGATCTCTTCGGTGCCGAGAGTCGCCAGGCTTGCCGCCTCCTCTAGCGTCCCGCCGTGGGCTGTGTCGAGCCCATCGTCAGCGTAATACATTACGCCCAGCCCGGGCAGGAGGCTCCTCCTCAACTCCTAGTCGTAGCCGATGTTCCAAGGGGTGGGTCCGAGAACCGACCCCTGTGGGACACCGCATGTCATGGGCGTTCGCATAACGTCCCCCACACAATCTATGTAGAGGATGCTGCGCCCCTCCAAATAGTCCGCCACCAGCCGCCTCAGGTAAGCTGGCACCTCGTGATACCGGAGCACCTCCCTGATGCAGCTGAATGGCTGACTATTGAATGCATTGGCGATGTCTAGGGACACTGCCAACAGCACTCCCCCGCCAGCCCAGGGCCCAGGGCCGCGACCATCGAACGTCCCCTCCTAAACCCAAAGTGGGCGTCCGACAGATCGGGTCAGGTGCTGCCAAGGTGCCACTCGATGTGGCTCTCTCTAGCAACTTACCCGCATCGTCGAGCAGCACGATAGGCCTGTAGGCCGAGGCCAACCCGGGAGACCGTCCCGGCTTCGGCAGGAGCACCAGCCTCCCTTCTTTCCAGCACCCAGGGAACCGCCCAGACGCTAAACACGCGTCGAACAGTGCCCTGAGGCGGGGTCTCAGGTGGTCGAGGACCAGGGCCAGCACGCGGTAGGGAATGCCGTCGGGCCCGGGGACGGTGGATTTTTGACGCATGCGCGCCACCGCCACCCCCATCTCTGGTTCCGTGATGGGCGGAATACTGTCATCGTCGGCCTCCCGGTCGCTGTCCTGTGGAGCCATGACCGGGGGCGTAAGCCAATGAATACTACCAAACTAATAGGTAGTAGGACTGGACGGTTAAACTAAGCTGGTTCAGGGAATACAAGTAGAATGTACTAAATAAAACCACTGTATTTTGATCTACCGTTGTAGTGGGTTTAAGGACTAATCCTCGATACCCTATCCTTCTCTAATGTTTCCTTATCATTGCTGTTCCATTTTTGTAATATAAATCCATCCTTGCTTAAAAGTTCCTTTAACTGACTATAAATCTCAAGTCCCTCTGTGACGTCATCGCACCCTGTCATTAAATCGTTTATATAAAAAGAATTTAAGACCTTTTCAGCTACTAGAGGATACTTATCACCTTCATCATATACTACCTAATGCAGAGTTCTAACAGCCTGGTATGGAGCCGAAGCTGTGCCAAAGGCGACTGTAACTAGCTCGTAATCTTTGATCTACTCTTTAGGATCGTTTCGCCAGAGTATTCTTTGATACATAGTATCATCATCAGCAACTCGAATTTGCCGATACATTTTAACAATGTCAGCTACAAGTGCTACTGAATGAGTTCTCCATCGCAAAACTGTGTGTCTCAAATCAGCTTGTAATGTGGGATCTACCATTAATGTGTCGTTTAGAGATACTCCTCTACTATTCTTTTCAGACGCATTAAATACGACCCGAACCTTTGTAGTATATTTGTCCTCCCTTACAACAGCGTGATGAGGTAAGTACACCGCTATTTCCTTTTTATCATCATCTTCCTTTAGCGGTTTTAAGTATCCTAAATGTAAATATTCTTTTATCACTTCTGTATACATTACCCTTAACATCCAGAGTTTAGCCAATTTTTTCTCTAATGACCTAAATCTGTTTTCAGCTATAGCCCGAGAATTACCTGACGTGCATGACGGATCTTTGACTCGAAATGGCAATCGAACCTCATACCTGCCGTCTTGTCTTCTCTTTGTTGTAGCTTTGTAGAATTCTTCACACTGTTGCTCTTCTGACGTAAGTATTTTCTTAGAATTACATTGTTCTTCAATCTCCCAAAATTGTTTAAGCATTTGTTCTAAGTTGACCTGAGCATGCATTACAGAAACGATTGGTTGCGAATGCGTTGAACTTCTAATTGAACTGCATACTACACCTGACAAGATCCATCCTAATGTCGTATCTTGGGCGATTAATGTAGAAGACGGACTCTTTACTATGCCTGCTTTCATTATGCAGCCATAGACATCTGCTCCATGGCAGCTTTAATTGCCTTGCATAACCTTTTTTTTTGCGTTCTCTCTTTCTCTATAGCTCATATAAATTGAACTATACTCCAGACTGAATTAAAATGGACCCATTATGCGATAGAAATTAATATTTATGCAGAGAAACTGATCTGCTATGGTATTCGGATTGTCAAAGGGTTTGCGTTTTACTCTTATTGATATTATTTATTTACATCCCTTAATCGTGTCTTACGTCACCTAATGGAATGAAATGGTAGCGAATTATACACTTAATTCATCCTCTTGAAAGTGAAAATATTGTGAGAAAATTACAAGTATTTCCTATGACGCCTCAAAATATATAATTTCGTTGTTATAATAGCAGTGAATAAAAATAGTATTTCTTGACAGTTAAAATAGCTAGTAAGCTGACCAGTGAGTATAGAATAAACCTTCCGCGTGGTGATGGAGTAAGAATACAATTCATCACCTCCTAACTTGCCCATGAGCAAATTGACTGTAGGTACGCGGTAACTGGACGAGATGACTAAGAGATGTAAGTAGTTATAATCACTTGAGGGAAATCTGAAACATAATTCTAAGCCTTCTTATGTGACCAATAAAGTATAGTAGACCAAATTTGTGCGAGCCTATCACTTACAAGATAGGCTTTAATAATTTGGTCACAACCCGCCAGAATCACTCGTAGCGGCGGCAAGTCTGTGTGCACATAACCGGTTCCATAGCCAAAAATTGAGCGAGCTACCAACCCCGATTCTTTGACTTCGGTAGTAATCGTTTTATTATCTAAACAAATCAAGTTTATAATTTTGAACAAAAGAATTAATTTAATACTATAAAGAGCAGGAAATATTATATTAACCAATTAAATATATGTATTGGCAATGATTAAGGGTCTGTATCTTCAGGGCTATTAACTGCAAATAAGGAAAATTAGTTCTTTGGAAGTGTCAAGGGTTTTCATTTATAGTTTTTATGATCAACACACGACGCGCATATCTTATATCTTTAAACGAGCAATTCTTGTATATATATATTTTTAGGATGTCGGCAACGGCTCCAACAATTTTGATGACATTTGGCATACTAGAGGTTTTGGGGCCAAAAACTCGATCTAGCTAGGTTTTATTTATAGTAAATGTTGTTTTGTCGATGTTTTTAGCTAATCAATACAATGACATAAAATGTTATTGATATTCTCTGAATAGGAATTCGAATTTCGCCGTCGCTGTCAAGAGTGAAAATAGCTCAGTTGGGAAGTCGTCCAGTTGCATTCAAACAGCGTGAGATCGGACTTCAGTGTTATTATAGTTCTGTTTTTTGTAATTTTTGATATTTTTTTCATTATTTCATCATTTTTATTTTGTATTCGTAAGTAAGTTCGTCAAAAATACAATTTACGAAAAAAAAAATTTATACCGAGCAAAGCTCGGTCAAGTAGATATTAATAATATATATGTACTTATCCGTGTGGTGACGGAATAAGAATACAATTCATCTCTCCCTATCATGCCAATGAGTCTCGTAAAAGATGACTAAGGCATATAATATGCATATAATATCCATGCAAGAGAAGGAAAACTCGAAACAAAACCTATACCATCCTGTCTGACCAGCGTGGTATAGTGAGTTCAATTTCCCTATTATTGTGGAGAGGACTCAAGCCCAGCTATGGGACGTATATGAGCTGAGATGATGATGATACGTACAAACGTACAAATTATTGGTATACTTCTTACTGAACGTATATAATGATTTAACATATGAGCTATGTGATTTCCTTATTCAGTGATATCGCTGTGAAATCTCACAAACGTGAAAACAACTTTCCGTAGAAGTAATTTAATTTTGAAACTATTATTGTTACGGTCCAAAACAGTTGCGTATTATTATCATCACAGCTCAGAGCCTCCTCAATAACGACAGGCTGGTCAGACAAGTTGCTAGAGAGTTTTATTTCGAGATTTTCTTCTATTTCATAGATGTCATATGCATATTAAATCCCTTAGTCATCTTTTGCGACACTCACGGGTAGGATGGGGAGTGGCGAATTGTATTCTTACTCCGTTACCACACGGAAAGATAAAAATAACTGTTACTGAACATGTATTTAAATTATCTATTACTTATAAATATATCATCTCCTCGATTATTCAAACCGGTGTTATAAGTGGCAACTAAACTAAAAAGATAACTATATAAGGAAAACTTCAAACAAAACTGTAATGCTCCAATGTTAAAGAAGTTTGACAGGCTGTTGGTTTATTTCAAAAATTAATTTAAGTTTGGTAATTATAACAGACTAGCAACCCGCCCTCGCTTCGCTTCGGTTTCAGTCCCCTTACCCGCGTAGTGCCCGTTCCCGTGGGAATACCGGGATAAAATATAGTCTATGTTACTCCCTGATATTATAGCTTTTCATTGGTGAAAGAATTTTTGAAATCGGTTGGGTGGTTTAAGTTTGAAAGCGTAACAAACAAACTTACTTTCGCATTTATAATATTAGTAAGGATAATTGAATTAATAAATCTTGCATTTATTGGTGTTTCTATCTCCGTATGGTAATGAAGTAAGAATACAATTCATTAGCCACTCGTTCGGCCATGAGGTCTGTAAAAGACGACTAAGGGATTAAATAGAGCAGAGGCTGCAGGTGACCAGACCGGGGATTTTGTCTAGCACCCGCGGAGAGGTTAGCCTCGCGACGGCGATCGGCGTCCCGGGGGTCGTCGATGGGAGAGGACCGCTGAAGTCAAGGTACTTTACAGCTGTGGTCGGCCCAACGACGAAGGCGACGTGCTATTGGGTGGGTTACGGAGTCGCGCCCGGGCGGAGCCGGGTGGCGAGTGCGCTGACCGTGGCCCACCAAAAAAAAAAAAACGTTTAAATAGGCGTAAATGATCTATGCAAGAGAAGAAATACTCCCAACAAAAGCCTATACCAACATGTCTAACCAGCATGATATAATAGATTAATTTCCAATTCCATTCCATATTTTTCCATAGTGGTAGGACCACACTGTCGACAGTTATGTCTACAGCCGCGGGCCGGTTCGTCCGGGGTGGTACCACGCTCTCGCAAAAATCGACGTCTGAGTAGTAGCATTTTGTTACTGCGCTTCGTTCGGTGAGCGAGAGAGCCGGAAGCCCAACTTTCTGAGGGTGTTCGCGTGTGGAGGGTGTTGGTGGTGCCCTTGGTATCACCAAGCCTCAATGCACGCATTCACACTCCCTTCATTCCCTTTACGATAGGCAGCGGCCTTGTAAAGGTCCATGAGTGGCAGCAACACTTACCATCAGGTGTACTGTTTGCTCGTTTGCCACTGCTTGCAATAAAAAATAAAAAAAAATTCCCTGTGCCCAACAGAATATGAAATGAAGTGATGATTTGTTTCCATTCCATGCTCAATTTATCTTAGTCGTATACATGAATTAATTTGAATGGTTATTGTACAATTATAATACAATGACATAACTCTTAGATGCATGAGCCGATGCTTTGAATATTTTAAAAACAAGTAAAACAGTTATACCTTTGACCCAATACTCATTAGTGTCATATCAGAAAAGTGGTTAGCACTGTGTTCTTGAAGGTTATCACCACGTATAATTCTATTTAATTTTTATTCAATCAATGAATTGGTCACATTGTGTTTCTTACTGGCCAAGGAAGGAAGCAAGTAAACAAACAAAACTATGAATACACACATTTTCATAGATATTATTTGTGAGTGTATCAATAAATCTTTTATAAACAGGTAAGTAAATAAAATTAATAGCGTTTTAATATTTTCACTACTCTAAATTGCCAATGAATATCGCGCGGGGGCGAAACAACACTATATCTTATTATTTATGTTCTTTCACTTTGACAACTTTAACCTAAATCATATAATGATTTATAATCATAATAATTCTTCATTTAAATATGTATATATTCTAAACAACAATACAATATATTGCCTAGATTATAAAAAAAAAACATTTTTGACACTAGATTGCACTAGGAAGTAATTTTGGTTGCTTTTCGATTTTAACACAAAAAAGGAGAGTGATATGACAGAAATTTAAAAGACACTCCGAACAAAGGATGTTTATCTCTTTTTACTAATAAAACACATTAACCACTTACTACAAGTCGCAATTTTATCGCCACTTTTTAATCACATCCGGAGTTTAAATGTTTATACCTATATTTGTCAAAGCACTCATTTTGACTGATTTTAAGCAATCTGTGTACATACAAAAGTTCGTGCAATCTAGTGTTAAAAAAAGGGGAAAACTTGCGCAAAACATTTATAATGTTCCATAAAACAGTTTTTATAAAATCCATTAAAGTACTCGTTCAGGATTATTACTATTAAGACTTCAATCATTTATTAGAGAATAAGTATATGAATTATAAACAATTGAATACGGCCTTATTTTATATTTTTTGTGCAATTTTTTCTTGTCATCGAGTTTTGATATGTGTTCAAATTTTCAAAATAAATGTAATAATAAACTGTAGTAAATTATGCTAAACACTATAGTTACAAGTCAAACTAATAAAAGTGTTTTATAAAGGTTATTTTTCGTCCAAAGTAATTAAATTATTAAAGAAACTAGTGTAAATAAATCTTATATAGTGACTTGTAGAATTATTAAACTCATTAGCAAGAATTCTAGGTTAATAATGAATATTAACGTATATTCTCATTCCAATAGCGTCCATAATTGCACGTACTCATTGTGACAACAGCTAGTGACAGTAAATTGAAATTTCGAGAAGCTCGGTCGTTGACCTTCTTTTATTTTTTTTTGTCATAATACATTTCTTAACATGATTCATCATGCAATAAAAGTTCAATAGAACAGACAACATACTTGAACTTGTTTTGTTGTTTACTAGTACCTCTCGAAAGTACTTAGTATTTATCGTCCGAATTTACCGGTTACTTTAACTAAATGCACTCTAAAACTTACGGCTTAAATCCTGTATCTCAATACAAAATCTTGTTTTACTGTTAACCAGAAATAAACGATATTTTGGCTGTTAATATGTTGACTGCATAAACGTGTATAATTATAGTCTCGAGTGCATGAGTTTAATTTTTTGTACAAGACAAATATTATGCAATCCACTAACGACTGTTTTAAGTTTGTATTTAACTGTGTTTATGTGGTGAAGGACTAAAAATGCCACGTTTAATCATCTATTTCTGTTGGTAGGTAAGCTAACCTTTCATTGCGGCAAAGGCTCGTATTCAATAATAAAAGATAAGTCTACCTATCGCATATGCATATAGGCCTCTCTACCATAACACAAATAGATAATATTAATACGTTGCCTCATATAACAGTTTCCTAGGTACGACATACAGGATTTCATCGGAGTCAGTCAGTATAGTTCAGTTTAAAACAAAGCCTTGCATGCGTGATCTGAGAACGGAAAAGGTTTCATTCCAGCTTATAAACACCCCACTACTGGGTAGTTATAATCCTCTCACCCACCCCCTCCAAAATAGGAGAGCAATTGCCGTAGGTATATATCATGGCTATATCATGCTAGTCATACGGATTGGTGCACGGTTTTATTTCGAGTTTTCTCTTTCTTGCATAAATGTTATATGTATAAAAAGTCCCTTAGTCGTCTTTTACAACACCCATGGATAAGATAGGGGGTGGCAAATTGTATTCTTACTCCATCACCACACGGAAAAGGTATATTAATTCTATATTTTTAATGTTCTCTGTAACAATTTTTCATTACATTACATTTTAGAGCCAATTCGCAAAATCTATACTAATATTATAAAGAGGAAAGGTTTGTATGTAAGTATGTTTGTAACGAATTGGCTCAAAAAGTACTGGACCGATTTAAAAAATTCTTTCACCATTACAATGCTACATTATCCCTGAGTAATATAGCCTATAGGCTATATTATATTTATCTCGGTATTCCCACGGGAATGGGAACTACGCAGGTAAAGCGACTGAAATCGAAGCGAAGCGAGGACGAGTTTCTATTAATATATATTTTTAGACGTGTAATTTTAATCGAAACAAAATAATACAAATAATATACCTCTATATTACGCTAAAAAAATCATGTCTGTAAAATTAAATAATAGACTAAAGTAAATTTTTGTTCTTGCAAATATAGATGTGTCATCATCATCTCAGTTTATATATGTTCCTCTATTCTACTCGAACCTCTTTCCATAATAGGAGGGCAATTGTCCTATTGTACCACTATTAACTTGAGTTGTTTTTGCACAGATGTTATATGCATATATTTCCTTAATAGTCATCTGTGAAATGAAAAGATGCGGTGAAGTATATTCTTACTCCGTCACCACACGGAATATTGGTTGATTGAAACATATAGAAAACTAGCTGACCCGACAGACGTTGTTCTGTTCAAATAAAATAAAAGGAATTCTCCTCGTAAGCGACAGCAGCGCTACCTACCTGGTCCAATTATGAATCTAAACTATTCTCGAATCCCCTTGAACACACACAAATAAATTCATCAACATCAGTCGCGCCGTTTAGGATGAGTTCAGTGACATACACACGTTCACAAGAAATTTATATATAAACTAGCTGAACCAACAGATGTTGTTCTGTTCAAGTCTGGTAAAAATAGAAAATTGAATTCTACTTTACATTGATCGCAGCGCTACCTATCGGTTCCAATTATTAATCTAAACAGAATGGTTTAGATGTTCCGAACCGCTATTCCGAGCCATATGAGAATTCATATCCATCGAAATGGCCACAAAAAAGTCATCAAAATTGGTCCAGCCGTTTAGAAGGAGTTTAATTACAAACACACGAACAGAAGATTTATATATATATATATATATATATAAAGATAGAAAAGTTTATATAGTCGAAAAAAGGTTACATTCGAAAAGTATATATATAAACGTTAAGTTTTCTTATTTTATTTTTATTTTCTGCGCAACTTTCTTATTTTTTTTCCGTTAAGGCCTTTTTTAAATATTAGTAAACTTAAAAAAAAGATGAACGAAATCGGTAAAGTCGTTCTCGAGTTATGTTATTGTCCTGCCCGAACAGCGTCATCTACCGGCTACAATTGTGAATCTAAACAATCCTCAAACCCCTTGAACACATACAAAAAATTTCGTCAACATCAGTCGCGCCGTTTAGGATGAGTACAGTGACATACACACGTACACAAGAAATTTATATATAAAGATAAAAAAGTAAACAACATAGAAAGTTAATTATTCATAAGTATGTAAGAGATGTGTGTTACAGATATCAGCCAATAAAATTAATGATGGCAAAGACCATAGGTCAAATTGAAAGTAATTCTTAGAAGCTTGCCGTTAAATTTTAACATATTAAACGCAACAGGAAAATAAAATTTTATTTGGAATCGTTTTGTACTAATGAATAATATTTCGTATATTAAGAAAGAGAAAAATAAAATAAACATACTCATATATGTAGTGCACCATTTTATAAAGTATCATCATCATGACAGCTCATATACGTTCCACTGTTGGGTTCGAGCCTCCTCCACAATCGGAGGGAAATTCACAGCCTCCTCCACAATCGGAGGGAAATTCACATACTTTTTTTGGGGATGGGTTGCGGTCGGCGCGCTCCTCGCATCACTCCGTCCGAGGCGACAGAGGCGCGTAAGCACGCACACCCGCAACCCACCCACGATGCACGTCGCATTCGTCGTTGGGCCGATCACCGGAGCAGGGTTACTTGTCATCAGTGGTGGGTCTGACGGAATATCCCTTATTTGGAGTACCCTCCTATCGACCGACGTCGCCAAATTCAAATCATTTATTATGCATAAACCCTGACAGGGTACTTACATATTGTCAAGTATACATAATTAAATTAACTTATCAAAAAAAAAATAAACTACCACCAGATCGGAACCCGACCGCTACTGAGAAGATCCGGCAAGAAACTCAGCGGGCTTGTCTATTATTTTTAATTATTTTTGATATGCACAAGATATCCCTTAGTCGTCTTTTACGACAAACACAGGCAAGATGACGGTGAATTGTAGTCTTACTCCGTCACCATACAGAAAGTAAAGTATATTAACGATTAATTTCTAATCTGAAATATATTAAAGATCAATTTCTGATCACTATCTAAGAAATCGATTGTAATGATTGAACGTAATTGATGAGTAACATTAATTGTGATTCATGACTGCTTTCAACTTCTATACATTTTACTATTGGACTCACGTCCCCTCGACAATAGGAGGTAAACCTACTAAACCAGGTTGATCAAACGGGTTTGAAATATAACCCGATACTTACATCAGGTTATATTTCAAATTGTATTTCGCCTGCAATGCTGTTTGCGTTACCTTAATCATCTTTTACAACACCCATGAGCAAGAAAGTGATAGAAAATTCAAATTTATGAATATATTAGGAGATTTTTTTGGTAGAATATGTGATTGTACGCCTTTCATCCTATCAGGCGTCATGAGATGGCGGCACGTGACCCCATAACCCGCCTCATCCCCATTCGCCATTGGGCCGACCATCACGTACCGAATCCTTGATTTCCATGGCCAGCCCGGCGGGATATCCTTTCGGGTATCCTTCGGCTTCAATGGAGGAGTCTCGGCGAATAGGAACGCTGCCCCCGTCGAATATATTAGGGGTATAAATTATTAGTTGGATTATGAATTATACTATCAAAATTCTTGTAGCTTCAATAATATTTGTGTTAAAATTCAACAATACTTGTGACGTTGTTATATCTTGACTACACTTTGATTGGAAAACTCTTAACTTATGCAAAGAGAGAAGATTATCCATAAAGCTAAGATGGATGGATCATCATGATCATCATTTCAGCTCATATACGTCACACTGTTGGGCTCAAGCCTCCTCCACAATAGAAGGGAGATTGACGTTACTATCTCATACTGGTCAGATAGGTTGATATGGGGTTCTGTTTCCAGTTTTCCTTCTCTTGCATAGATATTACATGTGTATTGTATGCCTTAGTCGTTTTTTACGACATTCACGGGTAAGATAGATAGTGGTGAATTGTATTCTTACTCCGTCACCATACGGATAAGGTGGATTGATAAAATAGTTATCTTTTGTTTAGTTGTAATGTGAGCCTATGTTCAATAGCGAACCTTTACAGGTTGATGGAATCATTACTAACATAACACAAAACATAAAGGTGTTCTGATTTATTTTTGAACTTTAATCGTAATAAAAATCAATACTTGACATTTTATTTGCTCCATTTTGAGGTAATTACGTATACTTGACATTTGTCGACGAATAATAATGTAAAAACATGTTTTATTGACATGTTAATCAAGTAAGGCTATTGCCGTTCATTTTTATTCGAAAAATTTTTATTGAAATTCTGAATAATAATAGCAGCGAAATATGTTACTATGATCTTTTATTTTTACTAGGAGCTTAGTTCGACTATATACCGATGATATTTATTGAGCTGTAATTAATAAATAAACATATTTATTGAGATTTGATATTGATCATATTTATTGAGCTGTAATTAATAAATAAACAGAATTTGAATATCTCTCTCTTCTTTTTCTTTTTTATTGCCGATGGTGCCAAACGAGCAAGCAGCACACCTGATGGTAAGTGATATGGACTTTTGTAATAGCAGATGTACAACCAAGCCGTTGCCTACCTTGAAGACAATGCTCCTCTTAACCCTCGTTTAAAGAAGGACACCATAGCGCTTGGGAAACACAGCAGCAGGTAGTACATTCCAGAGCCGACACGTACATGGGAGAAACTCTTCTCTATATATGATTCTATAGTAGTTATAATTTATTTTTATAAACCCGCAAACCTGGATACAAATTTTTGCTAATTTCATGTGAGTTTATCTAATGAATATTTGACAATTAAAGAGAAATTTAGAGTTGCAAACATATAATTATGTATTGACACTGAAATAAGGCAAAATTAATTTGTATTCGAATTATTTGAAAAAATATAAATATATGGACTTGTACTTAGGTAAATACCATGCTGCTAATATACTATTTAGTCCTTGTGATGACGGAATAAGAATAGAATTCACATCGTGACCGTGGATGTCGTAAAATACGACTAAGAGATATAATATAGCATTTATTCAAAAGAAGTAATACTCGAGATAAAACTCTGTATCAACACGTTTAATTAGCGCAGTGTAGTAGGTAAATTTTTTCTCTATTATGGAGGGGGCCAGTCCTCAATAGTAATACTTTTGTGGTTTGAAAATCTGAGATGAATGAATGAATTTACTCTGCCCACAAAGTTGAACAGTGTTTTTATTAAACACTAGCAACTCGCCCTCGCTTTGCTCCAGTTTCAGTCGCCTAACACAAGTAGTACCCGTTCCCGTGGGAATATCGGGATAAAATATAGCCTATGTTACTCCTTGATATTATAGCTTTCCATTGGTGAAAGAAATTTTTAAATCGGTTCGGTGGTTTAAGCGTGAAAGCGTAACAAACAAACTTACTTTCGCATTTATAATATTAGTAAGGATTATCTTCTTTGTCAGAATTTAAACGACTGTAGTTTGAAGAAAGTAATATTTGGCTTACGTATCGGACGACGCAGTGTAGGACGTCCCCCCACTAGGTGGACCGATGACCTAGTGAAAGTAGCTGGGCGTCGTTAGATGCAGGCGGCACAGGACCGCTCATTGTGGCACAACATGAGGGAGGCCTACGTCCAGCAGCGGACGGCGATAGGCTGAAATGATGATGATGATGATGAATATTTGGCTTTATGAGCCACTTCTGTTAGTTATTTTAATTAAACATTTTCTTTTTAAGGATTTTTTTTTTTGATTACGTTACAACAACCTTCTAGCCAGACTTTTTATCAACTATCACATCAGTTAAAGTAATTATTTGTAAGTAGAATAGTCGCCTTTAAATTTTATACTAATATCTTCAGTGAATTTCAGCGGCAAAAAAAAAACCATATTCAAAGCACTACTATATTATTTTTACTACACTTTGGCATTTGCTTTGCAGTATGAGAAATACTAAAATGAGATCTGATGTTTACGCGAGTATTACATATTCTAAATAAAACTATTTACTTGTAATTATAAACTAGTGCCCGTGAGCATGAACGCTGTAAAGTGGTCGAAACGTCGGATAATCAGAAATCAAATACAAACGCGATAAAATTCGTATAAATAGTTTCGTTTGCAATTATTAAAATATTGAATATACTATGAGACTTCCACGTGAGATTGTCACGTTTCTATCAAAAATCAAATAGATACAATTTATCGAAACAATATAGATCGTTAATAGTTATTTACATAAATTTTATTTTATAACAAATTGAGAATTTAAATAAGATTTTTAAATTTATTATTATGTATCTCTCAATTTCACGGCTATCTTCCAAGGGAAGATACCCAGTCCTTTGAAAGGCTTACATGGATATGGATCCAACACGCAGAGGCCTTTAGAGAAATTTAATGTAAAAATGGGATGGGACGTCTACCGATGACACTCCACGTTTGCACATAACACACGTGGACTGCCAACGGTAGGTGTAAAACTATTGTGTGATGATGGTATCTAATAACTGTTTATGGGGTTGGAGGTTTGATGGACTGGCTAAACTAATAACTATTGATTGAAAAACTGTCGTCTGCCTTCAATACCTTTATTGTCTTGAACTTTGGCAGACGGTGACTCGCTAACTCACTGAATGGGCCCCCCAAACGGTCGCCACAGACACCCAGGTCATACGGGCAACAGGGGGGCAACATTGGTGCATGTGGCTTGGGGTGTCGAGCGGTGCGGCGCCGGTTTCACCATCGCAGTGGTTTCCCCGTAGTTATGCCCTTGAAAATGACACTTCCACCCCCGAGCATATAGCTCTGGCGACCCCTCTCTGACCAGCCGTTCAAGGCAAGCCAGAGTTGAGAATCCTGCGGGCACTCTTCGGTTTCCACTCCAGCCAGCCAATAAAGGCCAGCTGGATACGAGGCCCTGGCCGACTCTCTGGGGCACTCAGGACCGCAGTGTCGCCACTCACATTCAGCACGCCACAAGCTGCCCTGCGGTTTATTGGCTTTCCTATAAATCTTGTGATATATTTTTTCTTTTATATCAAAAGAATTTAGAGAGCCGTATAATGTTCCTCCGAGGTTTGCGTTAGTCTCATGGTGAGATAACGACTGGCCCAGAGGTAAATTTATTATTATTATTACTTAAGTCAATACCACGATGCCTAAATAACCTGATTTTAAATTTACCATCTAATTAAGAATTCCAAAATGTTTTTAAAATCTTAAAACTGCTAATATCTCTTATTTGCAATTGAAATCCAGCAAACTGCATATGTTGCCATTAAATTTGTATGTCAATAATAATTCAAGATGACTTTTAAGGACATAGACAGTATCTCAGCAGCTGCTTAACTACTTTTTACCCGTTATGAAGATAAATTTACATTAATTTAGTCTACTAATGAAAGTTGTTAATTTACGTTATAACTAATTTAAAAAAAAATCACCAGCTGTTTCTAAAAAATGAAGTCTGATCTGTTTTTCGTGATTTATAATTGACCATTCGATATAATCGTTAATCAAAACCTGATTTTAACAGTATATTTTAAAAATTATAGTTAATACTGATTGAAATTTATCATTTCTCGTTTTCTAGAAATGTGATATGCTATTAACATTATGTTATAATTTCGTTTCGCCTTTGTCAATAAATATAACTGTATAGACTGTGTAGTGTTTTTACAAGCAACCTCCCATGGCGAGTTATGAGTTTGATTACTAGACAAAACAAAATTATTATCTGTGAAATAAAAAGTTTAAATTATCTTAAATTACGAGTATATCCGTAATAGAATCACGTGATGTTATTGTGAAAATTATAACAGTTTTAATGTATGACAAAAGCTTTTATACATATATTTTTTTATATGTATAACAAAGTGTATATGTAAAATCTATGTAAAATATATGGTTCATATTTATATGCTCTGATTTTGATCAGTGGTAGTACCACACCTTCGCAGAAAATTGACGTCTCATCATCATCATCATCATCATCATCGCAGCCCACATACGTCCTACTGTTGGTCTCGGGCCTCCTCCACAATGGGAGGGCATTTGACCTACTATACCATGCTGATCAGACATGTCGGTATGGGGTTTTATTTCGAGTTTTCCTTCTCTTGCACAAATATTATGTGCATATTATATCCCATAGTCATCTTTTACGACATCCACGGGCAAGATGACGGATTGGTGAATTGTATTTTTACTCCATCTCCACACGGAAATAATGGATGTCTAAATAGATTATATTCTCAATCTACATCATTTCACCTTTACGCGCCCTACTATTTTATTTTTTGGCTAATTAATACACTAGATCGATGAGGAGAACGTTTTGTTGACTGATACCTAAGATCTATCTAATTATCTAATTATATGTTTTTTAATAATTTCATTTTCATGTTTTAGTTTTGATTTTATTTCTCAAATGTATCTCATTCTATTTAGTACATTTATTACTTCATTATTACAATGTTTTTCCAAGGTAATTTGATGCAATTTAATTCTTCAATAGACAATACTTGATTCAGGGCAACGTACACTTACACTTCTTCAAACAATTTCGAGCCTAAATACCCAGCTGCGTGCTCTAATTGTAGAGCCTTGAATTTTGTATATACTTTGTCAAAGCCTTGATCAAAATTAAGATAACATTCTTCTTTCAGCCATCCCAATATTGAACTTTGCTGGCAACTCTATACGTCTGGCTTTAGAGTAAAAGATATACATTCTCTATCTTCTAAAGTCAATTTTAATTGACGGTATATCTGTTTATGAAATCTGGCATTTTACAGCGTCCACATTTTGAGGTTTGGAATTTGTCGTAGTATACAGTATTTTACTAGTCGAGCCCTTTTAATGTTTGCGGAGTTGTGCAAAACATACATGTAATCCGCCGCTTTGCTCGCGGTCATATTGGATTTACATTTTTAATTCAATATGTTCAATATACTACTAGTCATGCCCTTGTACTTGATACCTATATTGCGAGTTGTGGAAAAAAATATAATTCGCCATTTTGTGACGGCGTTTCATCCTGATGTTACAATGATATTAAATTCAGAAAATTGTATTGTCATCAGAACTAAAGACGTATACCAAATTTCAAGTCAGTCAGTAAATGAGAAGAGGTGACATTTTAATTAGCAATTTTGACATTGATCTATTTGAAAAACAAGCAAGGCAAACTAAATAAAACCTTTGAAATATGTATAGGTATAGTAAATATTTTTGAGTACAAGAATGAATTAGGTACATTGATTTGGAAATAACGTAAAAGTTGAAGTGAGAAATTCAAAGAAAAACAAATATCATTGATGTGTTCACACAAGCATACATACATATATTAAGATTAAATCGTTGTAGGAGGGTCGGGCCATGTCTCATGCTGCAAAGGCATAAGGTGAATCATTAAAAGTAACCTTTGCAAAGTACCATTGCGCAAAGCCCAGGCTATGATCTGGACGCACGCTGTCCGGGGTGAGGGCTAGTATTATATATCCCATCGACGGTCCAGCAGCAAATGGCAATGATAGAATCGCTTTCGCGCAGTCAGGTTCACTGTGGGTGGTAGACCCCTGACTTGCAGCCAAAAAAAGGGTGGCAGCAGGCGCAGGTATTGCCACCTGACGGTGGAGTGCCTCACCATGGTCACAAACCTGAACCACTCCGCCGCCTCTTCCTGCAAGACTACAACGTCACAGACAGTTTTCAGTTCGACATTGATGACTGCGATGAGATCATGGCGCTGGTCTACCCAGGCCCCACAATACCTCAAGCGTGTGCTGCGCCGTATACTCGGTAGGTCTAAGGAACGATGAGCTTGTGATATTGTTAAAATAGTATAAAATTAACAGTTGTGAAAAAGTTACGTTTGTCCGTCAAAAATATTATAATTAACTATACTAACAAGAACGAATAAATAAACATACAAATTAACGTGAACTAAAATTTAAGTTAATAATTTTATAAGATACTAGCCACCCGCCCTCGCTTCGCTTCGGTTTTAGCCGCCTTCCCCTTTCCCGTAGGAATACTGGGATAAAATATAGCCTAAGTTACTCCTTATATGTATAGACAGCTACCTGGTACTAAAGTATTATTAAAATCGGTCCAACCGTTTTGAAGATTACCTCAAACAAACAGACAGACAGACAAAAAAATTAAACTGGTTTTAGGCATAGGTGTCGTGCAAATAACCGTGTAAGCATTAAAAAAAACAGTATTTTGACATTACAAACAGACACTTCAATTTTATTTATTTGTTTAGACGTATAGATGCGGCGTAAATGGCTTTATTATTATTACTACTACTATTAATTATCATAAAGTTCGTCCAACTACAAATCATATTAATTATTGAAATAACACCGTAAATAATCATAACTCATCAAGCGTTTTCAAATAATAATAAAACGTATGAATGTAAATATGTACATAAAACAGTTGTTACCTGATGACCTTTACTTGACCAAGCAAATATAAGCGATTACGTAAACTGTCTGCTACCTGAAGCTGAGGATAGTGACCAATGTACAATTTAATGCGCAAACTATACCTACTCAGTTTCATAAGATTTAAATTGCCCTTCGCTATTCCGTAGGTAATCAATCAACAATCTTATTGAACTTCCTTTCTTCATATGTCATTTAGGTTCCAATATAAAAATGTATTACATTTTTAAGGAAACTTATTGCAGATATACGAAAGAATTATACTTGAATATTATTCTCAGAACTTGACAAAGTGGTACACGAATGCAGTGCCTGGCTTCTGTGTGACTGTGATTTCACAAACGCAACTGAGTAGTTCTACTAAGTAGACTGAGTAGCAACATAAACGCTGATTACGTTACACATATGGCGATCAAAGCGCTTGTACATTTGCTTCAATCTGCTGAGTATAAAGTTGGAGGATTCTTACGGTTTCATAGGTCAGCTGAAAAGGAGGAGAGGAATTGCATGGTTAGCTATTGACCCCTATGATACTACTTTTCGTTCTGGAAGACCTGATATGGGATTAGAATATATATGATCAAAAAGAAAATAGTATTAGCATTGTAGATGATGAAGTGATTAATGATCTATATAAGAGCTGTTATAAGACCATAAATCACTCTAACTTTAAGCAAAATAGTGCCACGAATAAATGTTTATTTGCGGCACTATTTTGCTTTAAGTAATTAATTCGTTTATAGACGTAGGATATATAGAATTATACTGACGTATTGCATTATGGGATTATTAAATTTATAATAATATCAACGGATCAACTCTATCAAGAGCAGCTCTATACTCTATTTACTATAGTTTTATTACCTATATTGTTTCATATATTTTTAAATCCAGTCTTGTAGCTAGAAATAAATTACTGCCAAATTAGGTACAAGGTTTTTCGTGTGGTGATGGAGTAAGAATACAATTCACCACTCCCTCTATTACCCGTGGGGGTCGTAAAAGACAAATAAGGAATATAATATACAGAAAAGAGCATTACAAGAGCGAAAAAAATCGAGATAGAACCTTATACCATTCTGTCTAACTATTAAAAAAGACCTGCTATACCAGTGGGTCCATTTCCCTTCTAGAGGAGGTTCGAGCCCAGTAGTGGGACTTGTATGAGCTGTGATGATAATGATATGATGAAGTGCAAGCTTTCCGTATGGTGCCGAAGTAAGAATACAATTTACCACCCCGTACCTTGCCTATGGGTATCATAAAACCCTATACCAACCCGTCTGACCAATGTGATATGATAGGTAAATTTCCCTCCTTTTGTAGAGGAGGCTCGAGCTCAGCATGGGACGTATATAAACTGTGATGAAGTACAAGCTTTTGAAGGATTCAGAAATATTTTATTAAATAGAGTGAGCGTTTACCGTGTGGTAATATAAGAATACTATTCACCACCCCATTTCTTGTCCGTGGGTATTTTTTTTTATAGCAAACGGTGGCAAACGAGCAAACAGTACACCTGGTGGTAAGTGTTGCTGCCGCTCATGGACCTTTACAGGGTCACTGCCTACCGCGAAGAAAGTCAAGGGAGTGTGAATGCGTGCATTAAGGCTCGGTGATACCAAGGACACCACCAAAACCCTCCACACACAAACACCCTCAGAAAGTTGGGCTTCCGGCTCTCTCGCTCACCGAACGAAGCGCAGTAACAAATTGCTACTACTCAGACGTCGATTTTCTGCGAGAGTGTGGTACTACCCCGGACGGACCGGCCCGCGGCTGTAGACAGATAATATATATCGTAAAATATGACTATGGATTTAATATGCATACAACAACTGTGCAAGAAAAAAAAAAATTAAAAATAAAACTCTGTACCAACCCGTCCTGTGCCAACCAATGCTAGTCAGGTCAATTTACCGCCTATTATAGAGGAGGCTCGAACCCAGCAGTGAGACCTATAGGAACTATGATAATGATGATGATAACAGTGAACGAAGAAATTCAATGACAGTTCTATATTAATATGAATGCTAATGGCGTTAAAATATAAAAATTTGTTTAAGTAGTCCTAATTATTTATCACTTAAATAACTAAAACCAAAGACTAATTCAATGACACACCACTGCACAATTCTACCTAAAGTGGACACATTCACGATTGAATTATTTTAACTTTTATAATTGCCCAAATGCTCGCCCTCTTTTCCCACAAGTATTGTAAGTCTATAATTACTCTGTATCCGCCACGGCTACGAACACTACCAACCATTATTTCGGGGTATTATAAAAGAATAACTACTATATAAAAACTTTGCATTGATTTGAGCCAATTACCACCGGGTTGAGAGCCCTCGGTGCTCACCCATAGTCCGCGTCAAAATGTCAAAGCCATCTGTAACTAACAGCTACAAACTCCACAAAAAAAATGAGTCAACTCCATCTAGTGTCGCCTCGAGTTAATAACTACATTCCCAAGGAGGAATTAACTATTCCCAAAAAAAATTGAATCCGTATGATGAAATCATCATCATCATCTCAGCCCATATACGTCCCACTGTTCGGCTCGGGCCTCCTTCATAATGGAAGGGTAATTGACCTACTATACCACGCTGGTCAGACGTGTTGGTATAGGGTTTAATTTCGAGTTTTCCTTCTCTCGCATAGATGTTCTATGCGTTTTAAATCCCTTAGTCGTCTCGTACGATCATCCACGGGTAAGATAGGGGGTGGTGAATTGTGTTCTTACTCCGTCACCACACGGTAAATGATGAAATAAAAGTACATATTACGTCAACCACGTAATTATAATAGGGACAGAATCATCATCATCTTGCTCTTATCCCAATTACTTGGGGTCGACGCAATATGTCATCTGTTTTGACATATTGCAAAAAGTTTCGGCAATGACTTTTATGACCAGCCGCCTGCCTGACGTCAACCCTCCTTGGGAATGTAATCGTTGACCCAAATGGTACCAGATGGAGTTGGTCCGGGTCAATCTAGGGCTCTTAGTCGTCTTTTACGACACCCACGAGCAAAGCAAGGGTTGGTAGTATTCGAAGCCACTACCACACAGCATAATAGGGTCACATAATAGGGACAGAATGATAATGATAATGATTCTAAAACATATAAAATCACTTGAAGATAAAAATTTAGGACAACAACTAAAGTCAATGATCAACGTGATACAGCAGGCCAATTTCAACCTATTGTAGAGGAATTTCACGCCAATGTGAACAAATGTAAATATGTAATAATTAAAAATATCTAGGAACATACATTATTAGCTCATGATGTTCTGAGTAGTTAATAATACAATGTATTAGCACCAGATTGTTTCCTGAACATTATAAAACCCGGCTAAATCAACCAAAAGAATGCTTAACCAAGGATGGCATTACGGCATTATTTCTATTTGATTAGGCCTATGTCCAGCGGTAGAGCAATGGCCTCACGAATACATTAGCATTAGGATGATATATTTATTTATAGTACCTACCAACGAAATAAACTTACGACAATATGATAAATTTTATATCTAATTATTGGCTTATAATCTTGATTTTATAACATTTTATTATGTTGTCAATCATATTATATATTGTCAATCACGAGTTAATTTGCTGTCGAGGAAGCAATTATAATATGCACTTGAACGTTTCGTTTCTTGGTAAAGTTTGCGAACGGTTAACCGCAATGCCATCCGCATCTATTCACATCTTGGTACAGCAACCTTCAGAAAGCCTCACGAGAACATTATATTGCACGATATATATAGACATAATGTCTACTTCGTTAATTTATGATAATAATTACATCAAATTAACCTCTAATATTTTTATTGACGGCGAAATTAATTCATTTTAAGTTTTGTCCAAGTTAATAATATTTTAGAACACTGGGAAAATCACAAATCTTTAATTTTTGTTGCTCGCCGATTATGTTTGAATAAATTTACGTTACGCTATATCATGTATTTTCTATTGAAAAATTATTAAATAGGCGACTTGTAATAATAATACGTATATTAATATTTACCACCAACGTTTTTCAATTTAAGACTAGTATAGTTAACAGGATGTATTCTATTAGCCAAGAACAAACTCAACGGTCGCTGTATTCGTGCAAACTTATACCATCATCTATCTATATTAAAATTGCAAAGTTTGTAGGTTTATGTGTGTTTTAAAAGTCTTGCAGATTTATATAGTGAATTTGGGTATTATAAATTTAATTGATATATTATTTTTGGCTTGAGAGACAGCTCATTAAAAAAATCAATGCAACAACCCAAAAATATAAAATAGTAGCCATGAACGACAAAACTCCAGAGACATACAATGGGATTAGTATAATTAAGACAGATTCTATAGAGAAAAAAATACCATCAGCACAGCCTATATACGTCCCATTATTGGGCTTGGGCCTCCTCCATCATGCTAGGGAAATTGATTTACTTACGCTGATTGAACGTATTGGGATAGTTTTGTTTAGTTTTCATTCTCTTAAAAAATGTCTATGCCACAAGAAATAACAGTGTGACTTATAGAAGAAGGCGGATTATGTAACAAAATTTTATAGCTTTCCATGCGAAGTGTCCAATAAGAAATTTATTATTGAAGCATTGGTATGGTAGCCATAGTTAGTTTCCATGTTAGTGTAGTGTTTAGTAAAAAAAATGGTATATTAAAGTAGTTAAGTTAATATTTGAGCAAATACTGATTACGACGGCATTAGAGGTACAAATTAATTATCATAATGTGTATACTAGCAAGATGTGGGTAAGTAATTAAAAACTGCCTCATTTTTCTAAATATTATATCGTATGTCCACTATGCCGCGAGCAATAGTCCTTATTAAATGCCCCGAGTAATATCATAATAGTCCCCTTTATTTATGGGTGGTCTATGGTCAGGGTGCACGCCGTCCATTCCGTCTGGCGCGACGAAAGGACGGCGTGCGGGCCCATAACCCACCCGTAGCCACGTCGCCTTCGTCGTTGGGCCGACCACCAGTGGCGAATTCCTTGTCCTCAGTGGTCGGCCCAATGGAATACCCTTTCGGGTACCGTCACCTCTCGACGTCGGGGGACGTCCCGCGGTCAGCCTCTCTGCGGGTGACAGACTAAAGTCTCCGGTCCGGTCACCCGCGGTTAATTGTCATACTTGGAAAGTAATTTGGCGATGTCATGGGTTTCCCAAAAGAGTACTTCTGCTAATTTTCTTGATGGTTCCATAGCCGAATTAGACCATGGAAATTCTTAGTATCACGGATTTATATTCGTTAGATGACTCTATTAAAATGACTTTAAATGTAAGTAATCTAAATGTAGGTATTATACTATGAGCTACACTTTTACTTACTCCTTCGGAGATATTATAATTTCTTAAGTTATATGCACATTATATTCTTAAGTTATTGAAATATTTAGTAATTTACCTTCCTCTTATCATTGTTATTTCCATTCATACTTGAGCTTCACAATATAATCTAACAAATATTCTTTCTACAAAGCAACGGGCATTTCATTAATTTTTTGAAGCTGAAATGGAATCCTGGAATATAATTAGACCAAAATTTTTAAAACATATTTATTCATTACCTACGTTTTCATTTGACTTTGTGAACAGTGTTTCATTTATGTATTATATATGCGTTGTATATACACTCATTTGCAAAAAAAACGGGCACCTAAGCAATGAACCATTTCAAATGTTAATATTTCTTTGTTTGATAATTATAGGTAGTTTTATCCACACAATTTGCTAAATTAATAAGAAAATAATCGTTTTCATCAGTATTTCATAAAATTTAGATACAATTTATGGGAAATAATGCTAAACCTCGCTAGTAGTGTATATTCGCTAGTAGTGCATATGCTCATGAAGTAAAAATAAAAAAGTTTTTTTGTTTGTTTTTCTTTAATAAAGTAAAAGCAGATAAATGTTTAGTATCGAGTGTGACCCCCTCTAGCTAAAATCACAGCTTGAATTCGTCTGGGCATGCTAGCGAGTATATCCCGGATACTTGCTTGCGGAATACGTTCCCACTCCGCAGTAATCACATTCTTCAGCTCTCTGATGGTCTGCGGAGCCGGGTGTACTGATCTCACACGCCGTTTCAGAACGTCCCAGACATGCTCTATGGGATTGAGGTCGGGACTTCGAGCTGGCCAATCCAAACGACGAATGCCGACCTCTTGCACATACGCATTAACATCGCGGGATCGGTGGGCGCGAGCATTGTCGTCCATAAAAATCGAGTCTTCACCTAGAGCGGCCAATGCGGGTTGTGCATGAGAAATTAGAACTTCCGTTATGTATCGATGCCCAGTCAGTGAGCCGTTTTCAATGAAGACTAACTCTGTACGATCCATTGAATTTATTCCTGCCCAAAACATAACAGAGCCCCCACCATAAGGTGTGATTTCTTCGAAACATGCCTCTGCAAAGCGTTCTCCTTGTCTTCTTAGCACTCGCCGACGTCGATCTTCACCGAACAGAGATATCCTGGCTTCATCAGAGAACAAAACCCTATTCCAATCGTCTTGAGTCCATGATTCACAATTTTTAGCGAACCTAAGCCTGTGAACTCTGTGCTCACGGAGTAATTTGGGGCCGCGGGCCGGGCGGTGACTGCGTATATTGGCAGCGAGAAGCCTCCTCCTGACCGTCCATAGACTAATATGCACATTTCTTACTTCTTGGAGGTTGTTCTTAAGATCCACATACGAAGATTTGCGATTTCTCAATGCGCGACTCACAAGAAAACGATCATCCCGTGGTTGGGTACATGGTTTTCTTCCAGAACCAGGCCTTCTCTCGACGGAACCAGTCTCCTGATATCGCTGCCAGGTCCTTTGGACTGTCGAGCGACTAACATTTAGCCTCCTAGCCACGAAACATTGGCTGCAACCCTCTTCAAGCAGCGCGATAATTTTGGTAGCTTTTACCACTTTATCTACCATTTTTGATACAGCCAAACAGCATTAAATAAAGCTTTGACAGTCAAGGATATGAAATTAATCGATAAAAATTGAATAAAAGTTATGAAAGTCGATGTTAACTTCTGGAACTTCGCGCCAAAAATGTAGGATAAAAAGGGGTTTTCTGTAAAAATGAACATCAAATGAAAAATTGAATTTAGAACGTACTTTTTTAAATACCACAGCATTTTTAAAACCGGCCAGTAACGTGTACAAACGATTGAAACCTTTTTGGTATTGTATCTTTTTAAATATGAATGAAAATCAAAACCGCCCGTTTTTTTTGCAAATGAGTTTATA
The DNA here is from genome assembly GCA_032191425.1 of Lymantria dispar. Taxonomy (NCBI): domain Eukaryota; kingdom Metazoa; phylum Arthropoda; class Insecta; order Lepidoptera; family Erebidae; genus Lymantria; species Lymantria dispar. The sequence goes on from CM063448.1 coordinate 13,146,423, forward strand.
ACACATATGTTATACATATCCTACACAAATAAATGAAATTAAAGTGTCTATAATGTCAAAATAATAGGTTTTTTTCTTGCTCAGACGGTTATCAGCACGATACTTATGCCTAAAAATCAGGTTAAACATTTTTTCTTTGTGTATTTATTATATCTTAATATAAGGGTAGGGTAATCTTCAAAAAGGAGGGACTAATATTTATAATACATAGCTTACTATATAGGGAATAACTTAGGCTATATTCGATCCCGGTATACTCAGGGAAACAGAAACTACGTGGAAGAAATCGCGGATATTTGCTATGGTATATAATAATATTTGTAGCACATATTTTCAACAAGATCGAAAGTTGTAGATAATCCAAAACTCCGCGTGGTAGTCTATTAATTTCTATGGAAATATTTTAAACGTATCTGCTTATTTTGGGCATTAAGATCCTTCATATGGAAAGCGAAATTGATCTACTATACCACGCTATATGGACTCTCCTTCATATTTTGGATCACTTCCAGTAATAATTTTCTTACTATATTTTTTCAACTTCTACGACAACCATGGAAAAAAGACATGACAGGGGAACACATTGATATTTCTAGTACCATACCATAAGACTGATACACCATCATCTCAGTTCTAACTGCTGGGCTCGAGCCTTTTTTTTGTTTTTAATTGCCAACGGTGGCAAACGAGCAAGCAGCACACCTGATGGTAAGTGATGCTGCCGCACATAGACCTTTGCAATACCAGGGCCACAGCCAGGCTGTTACCTACCGTGAAGGAAATACTCTTCTTAAACCTCGTTTAAAGAAGGACATGTCATAGCGCTCGGGAAACACAGCAGCAGGTAGTTCATTTCAGAGCTTGCACGTACGTGGGAGAAATGATCGCTGGAAACGTACAGTTGAAGACTATAACGGATCCAGGTGCAATGGATGAACCCTGCTACGATGTCGAGTGGTACGATATCGAGCCTCCCCCAAAATGGGAGAAAAATTTACCTATGTATTACACCATGCTGGTCAGACAGGTTGGTATAGGCTTTTATTTCGACTTTTCCTTATCTTGTATAAATTTAAATGACATTTTACAAAACATTGAAAATAAGACTTTTACAACACCCACGGGCAAGAAAGGGTGGGATGAATAGATTTATTCCATCACCATATGAAATCCATACCATACATCCCATAAAAACATATCTCTTCTTCTCAACCCGTCCGCCCATACATATATCCCATTGTTAGAAATGGCGTTTTCCAGATATGTGAAATTAGTTTACTACTCCACATGGACTACACAGATTGTCGTTTTTTTTCTTTCTCCTGCAGTGATCTTATCTGCTTACATCCAAATTAACAGATTTATTTTGATGTTTCCGCAGCTTACACATTGTAAATAAAACTAATTTACGGAGTTTATCGCGTTTGTATTTGATTTTTGATTGCCCGACATTAGAACACTTTGCAGCATTTATGGTCACGGGCAGACGGTCGGTCCGCCCATGACCATTATGTAAAGCAGTATGGACTAGGATTTCTACATAAAATACGGCGGTTAGAATATCTTCATACCAAGCGTGCAAGATATACAACATCATTAAATTTCTTGAAGAGATGCCGAAACCATGATCTCATTCCTACGTGTGTAAGGATTTCTTGCAAGAAAAATATACATGGAAATGCTAAGGTCTTAGAACAAACAAGTAAAAAGTCATTGCAGATGATAATTCACGAGGCCCGATCCGATTCAGATCGCCCGTGACCATGGACGCTGCAAAGTGTTCGAAACGCCGGACAATCAAAAATTAAATACAAACGCGATAAAAACCGTAAAGCAGTTCAATTTATAACAGATTTTTCTAATACCAATGGCAGAAACCGTGGTTAAAAATATGTCATGTCACTATTTAAATAAGAATATTAAAACCACTGGATAAGAAATTCACCACTTGTATATATATTTCACAAAGAGGACTTATTAGGTATAGGTAACACAGAGTCCGTCTTAATTGTCCTTGACATTACATATCGGTCAACGATTGTGATCAAAATTTATTAAATGAAATATGTATTATTATTCATTCAGGACCATTATCTCATAAATAAACTAACGCTTATACATATTATACAATAATGTAATCAAATAAATAAAGTTAAATAATATAACACCCGTTAGAATTTATTAGATTTATATATTTAAATAAATATATAAAACACATTTATATACATCAAAAGGTTATATACTGCAGCAATATTTAAATCAAGATTACGCTTATTTCTTCTTTTCGTCGAGGATCTTCTTGTCCAATATACCTCAGTATCTGAAAGCACAGGTCTACGACCAGAGTGTGGTGCCAGTGATGACTTACGGCACGGAAATGTGGTGCCTAAAAGGAGGCCTTATAACCAAGCTCAAATCTGCTCAGCGTGCTATGCTCGTGATTGCTCTACGAGATAGAATCCGAAATACGAAAATCCACAGAAGAACGGCTGTAACCGATATAACAGGAAGAATTAGTACGCTGAAGCGGCAATGGACAGGCCACATCGCTCGACGAACCAACAACCGCTGGGGAAGAAAGATACTCGAGAGGCGAGAACGTGTCGAACGACGCAGTGTAGGACACCCCTCCACTAAGTGGACCGACGACGTGGTGCAAGTTGCTGGGCGTCGTTGGATGCAGGCGGCACAGGGCCGCACTCTGTGGCGTAACATGAGGGAGGCCTACGTCCAGCAGTGGACGGCGATAGGCTGAAATGATGATGATGATGATGACGACCCTTATTTTTTATTTATGTCATCAATATCATCATCATTCAGCCTTTGCCCATCCGCTGCTTGTGAAAGGCTCTCTTATAAGTCACTACAAAGTGCTTTTATTACTCATATGAGTGGATCACATAGTGTGGCATTATACGTTTCCTAGGAAAGAGCTAATACCCGCTCTCCTGATAAATGCTTATCTGATTGTCGAATTTAATTGGGTCGTTATAAGATTTTCTTTAAGGTTATTTTTTTTAGTTTTGAGTTTTTAGCAATATATGCAGGCATCCAAAGCTATTAATAATTTGCAAAAATTGCTTTGATGATTATTGTTAATATGATCAAAAGGATCTGATACCCGTGTAGTGACGCAGTAAGAGTGCAATTCATCACTCCTTTTCTTGCCCGTGGGTATCGTAAAAGACGACTAAGAGATTATGCATATGCATAGAGAAGAAAAACTCAAAATGAAACCCTTTACCAACGCGTCTGACCAAGGTGGTAAAGTAGGTCAATTTCTGTCCTATAGTGGAGGAGGCTCAAGCCCAACGGAACGTATTATGAGCTGAAATGATGATGATGAATGATGACATAGCAAAAGTGTTTATGCAAATAATTGTTTTTATCTTTTGATTTTCTGAGTAAATTTCTAAGTATGCTATATATTTATAGTTATGTAATCATTTAGAATAGTTAATATCTCAAATATTTGAAGAAAAAAGGAACTACTTAGGAAAATATAAAAAAAAATACTATTTGCAAAAATCAGCAGATAGAGGTTTCATCATCATCATCATCATCTCAGCCCACATACGTCCCACTGTTGGGCTCGGGCCTCCTTCATAATGGAAGGGTAATTGACCTGCTATACCACGCTAGTCAGACGTGTTGGTATAGGGTTTTATTTCGAGTATTCCTTCTCTCGCATAGATGTTATATGCGTTTTATATCCCTTAGTCGTCTCGTACGATCACCCACGGGTAAGATAGGGGGTGGTGAATTGTATTCTTACTCCGTCACCACACGGAAGATAGAGGTTTACTTGTGTGATTTTGATAGATAAATTTCTTGGGTGAATTTGTAATGTACGCTTGTTAAAACTGCCTTGACAAATATAAAAAATACATTTATATATACATGCATGTTAAGTGCAAATATGAGTTTATTTCTTTGTTTGTCAGGTTTTTCGACCTTAAATACTCAACAGATGATTTTAAAATTTTGCATATACGTTGTCAGAAATACAGAAAAGTATGCAGTGACACTTTTCATAATTATCAATCTACTCTCATTCCAATTACTCGGGATTGATTTAATAGATATTCTTCTTTCATAATACATATTGCAAAAGTTACTTACCATAGTTTTATATCAACCCTCCTTAGGTATGCTATTGCTGCCGACCACTGACGACAAGTAACCTTGCTCTGGTGGTCGGTCCAACGACGAAGGCGAGGTGGTATTACGAGTGGGTTACGGGTGTGCGTGCTTACGCCCCTCTGTCGCCCCGGACGGAGTGGTGCGAGAAATCTACGTAAAGCAAGTTTAGTTTCAGCAATTTGTAACCGTATCCCTGAAGTAGGAGGTCATTTTACTGATTTCGTCACGTTGTAATTTTATTTACGCCTCGGATAATTTAAAATATTAATTTTCACTGGACATCGAGGTTATTCTAAAATCAAAATTAAAATGCGATAAATTCTGTAAAAAAAAGTTTAATTTCATTTTTGTATGAAGCGTGTCCGGAAATCGTGATTCGCGCATCCGTCGAATCACCTGTTTTGACATTGAGTTTTATTGACAATGAATGCACAATTACACTCATATAGTGCTTGCGCATTTTAATACATTTGATTAATGCATTGATACTTGTTTCTGCGTAGCCGACACTTTGTCTGCCAGAGCTGTACGAACTGTATAACTATGCGTAAATGTCAGATAGTCGCTACATAGTCGCGCATCCACTAATATTCATCTTTAAATTTTCTATGAATAGAGGGTAAATAAAAGATTTTTCTAATTAATTAATCAAAATCACTGTAAAAATATTTAACATAGCATATAACATCTATTAGATATAATGTAACATCTATTACAGAGAGGAAAATCTCGAAGTAAAATCTTATACCAACTTATCTAACCAGCATGGTAAGGACCATATTTAAAGTTAATTTCGCTACCATTGTGGAGGAGGTTCAAGTCCAGCAGTTGAAAATATACACTGTAAAAATAGCATGTATTATAAATTACTCGTTTAATATGTTTTAACTAGACTGAGTACCTATTTACTGGCTGAGTATATATTTAGCCTGTAGTAGTAGTAAAATGTCTGTAAATATTAATGGCGATTTTTATAAAATTAGTGTTATAGATTCCGCTATAAAAATAACTAGAATTGTAAAAAAATAACTCTTTAGGATAATAGGATTGATAATCTATCCTAATTTAGGTAAAATTAGGATTAATTTAGCCTTTTCTCAGTTAGTAAAACTGAGAAAAAAAGGCTTTCACATTTTCTCTACTGGATGGTAGACATCAATCAACGTTTTCACTATAATGATATTAATAAGGCTATTTATTTAAAGGTCAAGCGAACTGGTTCTTACATTCAAGATGAGTCCGAAAGAATTTTATATGTCTTTACTATCAAAAATATATCGCGTGCGTGATAGTTTCAACGTAGGCACTTATAGTCGATTTTTTAGGTAAAGTGATGTTCAAATAATACCAAAAAAGTAGTTTTTAAGAAGCTTTTTAGTAACACTTGATAAAAATGACTTATAGAAATATTTGAATAGATGAAACAGATTGTTTCCTTTTATCTCTCTACTATCATTAATAAGACGGACTATGGTGTCCGTGTACCCAGTGGTAATAAAATATTCCAAAAAACGTCCAAAGGTTACAACACTATGCATAAACATACAATAATTATTTTATGATAGAAGTTATACACTGCGATTGCACATATATATCTACGTTTTAAACAATTATGCTTAATGTAAATAAAACTACGGATTTTATCGCATTTGAATTTGATTTTTGATTGCCCGACGTTTCGAACACTGCATTATTCATGGTCATGGGCGGACTAAGAAGTTAGTTCGCCCGTGATCATGATCACTGCAAAGTGTTCGGACTAAGAAGTTAGTCCGCCCGTGACCATGAACGCTGCAAAGTGCTCGAAACGTCGGGCGATCAAAAATCAAATATAAACACAATAAAATCCGTAGTTTTGTAATCAAATCAAATGTGTAATAGTCGGGTAAATATCAGAAATCATTAATTGTGCTCAATATTCGATTGTTTTATACAATCGAGCAAAATTGTATAAAAGTTAGAGCAGGTTTTATTGTAATCAAGCTCATATAAATAAAGAAAAACTAAAAGCTTGCAACAAGTTAAACATTTGATTAGTGTATTAATAAAGTTTCTTCTATACAAATATCAGAACTCAAATCAGGAACTATTAAGTGCGATTGAAGAATAAAAAGTGTATTTTATTTAATTCATTTTTACTATAATTAAGTTTGAATAATTTTAAAAAGGGCAAAGTGTTATCAGAAATAACATATATCAGAATAACGTGCTAAGTTTTGACGTCTGTGTTTTAAATAAAAAATAATTGGTGTGTCGTTGATGCGGATTATACTTGGAACTTGATGGAAACATTTCTCGTTTCAATTTTCATATAGTTTTATTGGCCTAATCATGCTCCTTTCCATGTGGTAACCGAATGAGACTCGTTTTTCACGTTTTTCACCCTTTATATTACCCACGGGTGTCGTAAAAGATAACTAAGGTATAAAATATGAGTGGTTGGAGCGGACGCACGGGGTGCTTTCCTTCCGACTGGTGCAGGTGCTGACGGAGCACGGTTGCTTCGGGAAGTACCTGCACAAGATTGTCAGGAGGGAGAGCACACCGTCCTGCCACCACTGCAGTTGCGACGAGGACACGGCGCAGCACACGCTCGAGGAGTGTGCTGCATGGGAGGGGGATCGCCGTGAACTCGTCGCAATTATCGGTGCCGACCTGGCGCTGCCGACCATCGCCAGGGAGATGCTCGTCAGCGTCAGGAACTGGGACGCGGTCGCCGCCTTCTGTGAGGCCGTAATCTCACGGAAGGAGGCGGCGGATCGTGTGCGAGTAGAGCTTCTATTCGGCGACACGTTCCGCCGCCGGCGACTCGGGCGGCGCAGGCGCGAGTATCTGCGCCTAATGCCGCCCTAGCCGTGGCCGCGGGTGATTGGACCGGGGAATTGTCTGTCACCCGCGGAGAGGCTGACCGCGCGACGGCGACCGACGTCCCAAGACGTCGAGAGGTGAGGTTACCCGAAAGGGTATTCCGTCAGGCCGACCACTGACGACAAGTCACATCTGCTCCGGTGGTCGGCCCAACAACGAGGTGACGTGGGTACGGGTGGGTTATGGGCCCGCGCGCCGTCCTTTCATCGCCCCGGACGGACTGGACCGCGCGTGCGCTTACCATAGCCCACCCATAAAAAAAAAAAAAAAGGTATGAAATATAATGTTAGAGAAGGAATATTCGAAGTAAAATCCTATACCAAACCGTTTGACTAGCGCGGTGAAGTATATCAATATCCTTCCTTGTGTAGGAGCCTTGAGCCTAGCAGTGGGACGTAGGTATTTGAGCTGTGATAATGCTGAACTATACTCTTAGTAACCCTGCATTCGTATAATATATTCCTTGTACTTAGGAGTTATAAATAAAATCGACAGCCACCAAGAAGAGTAAAGTCCGAGTAGTAGCAATCTGTTACTGCGCTTTGTTTGGTGAGCGAGAGAGCCAAAAGCCAAATTTTCTGAGGGTGTTTGTGTGTGGTGGATTTTAGTGATACCTTTAGTATCACCGAACCTCATTGCACGCATTCACACTCCCTTCACTTACTTTGTGGTAGGCAGCAGCCTTGCAAATGTCTATGAGCGGCAGCAACACTTACCATCAGGTGTACTGTTTACTCGTTTGTTACCATTTGCGATAAAAAAAAATACCCCCAAAAAGGTCACATAGACCAGCTAATCATCAGACGAATGGGTAGCAACACTTTCCAAGGAAATTTATAATACCAACTGTGATCGCCAACTTATTTACCAAACGTGTCGGTAGTGGGATTATCTCGTTATATATCTGCCACGGTTGGGCTCGAGCCTCCAAGTTAATAGGAGGGAAATTGACCGTATTATAGCATGCTGGTTAAATAAGTTGGTATTGGATTTTATTTCAACTTTTCCTTCGCTTGCATTGATGTCATATGCATAATATATCCCTTAATCGTCTTTTACTAGACCCACGGGTAAGAGACAGGGTGGTGAATTGTATTCTTGCTCCGTCACCACTCGGAAAACGACGACGTACGACATTAATCCAATTGAGGAAAAGCTTTTTGCACTGCACTGGCTAGATTAATTGGCATATAATTTTATGTTGAACTTTCCTTTCATCATCACCATCATCATCATCACAGCCCACATACGTCCACAGCCCACATACGTGAATTGTATTCTTACTCCGTCACCACACGGCAAACTTTCCTTTACGTAAATAGATTAATATTGTCTGCTCAAATCTCTTAATCGATTTTTATGTTACTCAAGGGAGATAAAACGGGTAACGTGTATTTATTTTTCAAAACGCGAATACGTACATACAATTCACTACACCCTCTCTTGCTTGGGGTGTCGTAAAAGACGACTTAGGTATGTAATATACACGTAGCGTCTATGTAAGAGAAGGAAAACTCGAAACAAAACCCTATGCCAATACGTCTGACCAGCGGATATAGTATTGTAGTACGTCAGTTTGCCGTCCATAGTGGAAGAGGCCCAAGCCCAACAGCGACACGTAGGTGTATAGGCTGAAATCAGAAGATGAAAAAACTTAATGGAACAAACATAAATCGCTGATAACATAACAATAAATGTAGGTATATATTGATAAATATCACTGACCGTTTTATAACTAAACATGTACCCTTAGCAGATTAAATTTAAAATCACTAACTGGTTTTTTCATTCATCAATTAATAAATCAAACAATTCAATAAAGCATAATTTAATGAATATTCAAATTCAAACTATTACGTAATATAGAGAATGTTTAAATTTCCCTAATGCTAAAATTTAATATCAGATTATTTATTGACGGTGGATGGTTTATATACGTCCCACTGCTGAGCTCGAGCGTCCTCCACAAATGGAAGAAAATTTACCTAGTATACCATGCTGGTCAGACGGATTGGTATAGAGTTTTATTATCAATTTTCAATCTTTTATATGCATAATTACATAATAGATATTATAAGCACAAATTCTCTTAGTAGTCTCTTTTGCGATACCCATGGGTAAGATGGGGGTGGTACATTATATTCTTAGTACATCATCTTCTTCTTCGCAGCCCACATACGTCCCACGGTAGGGCTCGGGCCTCCTCCACAATGGGAAGGAATTCGACCTACCATACCATGCTGGTCAGACATGTTGGTATAGGATTTCATTTCGGGTTTTCCTTCACTTGCATAGATGTTATGTACACATTATATACCTTAGTCGTCTTTTACGACATCCACGGGCAAGATAGGGAATGGTGAATTGTATTCTTACTCTATCACCATACGGAAAAAAAATGTTTTCACTTTTTGAACGTTCTACTTATTATGACGTCATTAGTTCATAATTGTAATATGTTGAGTTTTATAAGTCCCTGCCACAATTAGTGAGATATTGGTCTACTATACCGCGTAAGCCAAAAGTTATGTCAATCTATTTAGATTGACATAACTTTTAAACTCAGATTACCTGGCAGTAATGTTATCTGTTTTTATCCCTTGATCAAGGAATGGGCAGGATGTTATAATCAGTTTTAGTTACATTTATTTATTATCAAGTATGTATTTTTATTTACTAGCGATATGTTTACATCTGGTAGTGAAAGATCATGGAACGGAAACTAAGCCGTTGATGTTGTAATCCGCTCTAAAGACGGAGTGCAGACATACAGTTGGTAATGATAGCCTACGTTGTTGGTATACGGGGTTGGGTGGTATATTTAGGTCATATATCCATCCATTCATCATCCAATTGACATCGACTGTTAAACGGAGGCCTCCTTACGAAGGACAAATAATGGCATAATCTCTACACTTAGTAGGTTTGCTGCCCACTCCTGACATACCGGGTTGGGAGCCATCAGCGCTCACTCATAGTCCGGGCTAAGCTGTGAAAGCCATCTGCGTCTAACAGCTCACACAAAAAAAAAACTTCCATGATATTACTTTAGTTATTTATATGACTCCCACGGGAAAGCAAGGGTAAACGACATATTGTATTCTTAACTCATCATAATACGGGCATTATAACTCGGCAACAACAAAAAAAGACAGTAATTTTCAATTATTGTATGTAAATGTTAGAGAATAAATATTTGTTCTTACATACGTAATATCGAAGTTTGACGTACGAAATTTATGCAAATCAATGTCACACATTCTAGAAATTCTGTTATTTATTATGATTGACTGAACATGATTAATAAGCTTTAAAATATAAATTTTACTATGAGCAGTAACAATCTTGACCAATTATCATCAGTACTTTTTTATTATTCCTGCCTTTAATTAATTCATAAATAAGGAAACTGTGAACTGAACCTTTGTCTTTGAATCCCTTCAGGTATTAAGAGTCAATAATATTATAAATTTATTCATATTATAAAAAATATAAACTATAAAACAATACACACATAAACGTGCAAACTCTTAAAGCTGTGCATAAAACTAATAGGGGTTAATTAATCCTATTAATCTTATCTTCAGAGTAACGACATATTAAGACCAAAACTTTAATTAAATATATAATAATTCTATGCCTGACTAGCGTCCCAAGATAAAAAGTCAATAAAACAAACCCATTAATATGTAAATAATAAAGCACCAAGAAATGTCCAGCTCAGGTGGTAAACCGGATTGGTTGCTAACAGACACGTTGTCACCGCGAAATTTTTGGGGTTACGTAACTAAAGAGTGACAACGGACCCTTATTACTAAGACTTTTTTGTCCGACCGGGTGGATATAGTTATTTTACATAAAAAGCCATAGATAGATAGAAGAAGGGAATTTTCACGTTGTTTCTATTTCTACTATAACAGAATTCAAGGAAAATAAAATAAAAGCGAACACTATATTTGTAGCTATGTCAATATCACTATATCTATACTAATAGATGTCAGCACTAGATAAATGTAAAAATGATCATTTGGAAATTTTAATTTACATTTTATATAACACAATGTTAAATAACAATAGTTTGATCCTAGTTGTAAATTTCATTTCTATCGGCGGCATGGCTTTGTGTTTTACTTTTTTATTAAAATAATTTTAAAGTGTTAAATTTTGTATTCATCCATCAAGCCATTAAGTTCAATTACTCGATATATCGTGTGGTGACGGAGTAAGAATACAATTCACCATTCCCTATCTTGCCCGTGGATGTCGTAAAAGACGACTAAGGGATATAATACGCATATAACATCTATGCAAGAGAAAGAAAACTCGAAACAAAATCCTATACCAACCTGTCTAACCAGCATGGTATAGGTAGTAAGCTCAATTTCCCTTCTATTGTGGAGGAGGCTCGAGCCCAACAGTGGCAGGTATATGAGCTGAAATGATGATGATGACTCGATAGAAGATAACTTAAAAATGTCATAATCACAGAACAAGGTGGCGGGTTTGTGGATTACAGTGTACAGTTTGTATTATAAATTTATTATGAGAGTATAGCTGTATATTCCCCTGGCGGTTCCTTACTAACACATTTTACGACTGTCATCGGAAATTAGGGTGTAATAACACATTATATTCTTAACTCGATACCAAATATAACAGATATTTGTGCAATCGTACGGAACCACTCGTTTATGAGCGAATATAACTTACACTTGGTTAGTTTTTTATCAATATTCAGCTCTAATTAACGACTTTCTGGAAATCATATTATTATTATGCGCCAAAATTTAATCCAATCTTATTTTTTTTTTATTTGATCAATATAATAAAAATTAATATACACTTCTTGTGGCGAGGGTCTTAGAATATCATGTAGTCCTTATCGCTAATCTTGTGGAAGACTATTAAGAAACATAATAGATAATATCGTTTATAAGATATGAAAACTCGAATAAAATCTAGACCAAAAAATTCAGACAAAGTCGTTGTATAAGAGATTGTAAAAGAGGCTTGTGGCTAGCTGTAAGATGATGATGATGTCTAGGTTATACAAAACTAAGGCCTGGAAACAATAACTTTGTTGTTAAAATACTGATCGTCAACTTTCCCTTACAAAATATTAATTGGTGTAACTAATATATTTATATAATAAATGGTGCTGAAGTACCTAAATTATCACACTGTTTATTATTCCTAATTATTTAGACATTTTTGATACAATCTAATTTATCGCGCCCAAATAAGATTTTTCCATGGAGCAATTTCCATTTCACCTCCACAACTACATAGATAGATGTATTTTTATAACATACTTTTATTATAAATGATCTAAGTTAGGCTTAAGTTATGATGGGGCTGTTATAGCTTTAAAATCAAAGGCCCAAAAAAAGGAAAAGATAAATAAAGAAAATAATAGATCATCATGACAGACGAGATTGACAATTTACCGTGATTTTTAAGTACGGCATATGTCTCCAAATAAACTCATTTGCAAAAAAAACGGGCACCTAAGCAATGAACCATTTCAAATGTTAATATTTCTTTGTTTGATAATTATAGGTAGTTTTATCCACACAATTTGCTAAATTAATAAGAAAATAATCTTTTTCATCAGTATTTCATAAAATTTAGATACAATTTATGGGAAATAATGCTAAACCTCGCTAGTAGTGTATATTCGCTAGTAGTGCATATGCTCATGAAGTAAAAATAAAAAAGTTTTTTTGTTTGTTTTTCTTTAATAAAGTAAAAGCAGATAAATGTTTAGTATCGAGTGTGACCCCCTCTAGCTAAAATCACAGCTTGAATTCGTCTGGGCATGCTAGCGAGTATATCCCGGATACTTGCTTGCGGAATACGTTCCCACTCCGCAGTAATCACATTCTTCAGCTCTCTGATGGTCTGCGGAGCCGGGTGTACTGATCTCACACGCCGTTTCAGAACGTCCCAGACATGCTCTATGGGATTGAGGTCGGGACTTCGAGCTGGCCAATCCAAACGACGAATGCCGACCTCTTGCACATACGCATTAACATCGCGGGATCGGTGGGCGCGAGCATTGTCGTCCATAAAAATCGAGTCTTCACCTAGAGCGGCCAATGCGGGTTGTGCATGAGAAATTAGAACTTCCGTTATGTATCGATGCCCAGTCAGTGAGCCGTTTTCAATGAAGACTAACTCTGTACGATCCATTGAATTTATTCCTGCCCAAAACATAACAGAGCCCCCACCATAAGGTGTGATTTCTTCGAAACATGCCTCTGCAAAGCGTTCTCCTTGTCTTCTTAGCACTCGCCGACGTCGATCTTCACCGAACAGAGATATCCTGGCTTCATCAGAGAACAAAACCCTATTCCAATCGTCTTGAGTCCATGATTCACAATTTCTAGCGAACCTAAGCCTGTGAACTCTGTGCTCACGGAGTAATTTGGGGCCGCGGGCCGGGCGGTGACTGCGTATATTGGCAGCGAGAAGCCTCCTCCTGACCGTCCATAGACTAATATGCACATTTCTTACTTCTTGGAGGTTGTTCTTAAGATCCACATACGAAGATTTGCGATTTCTCAATGCGCGACTCACAAGAAAACGATCATCCCGTGGTTGGGTACATGGTTTTCTTCCAGAACCAGGCCTTCTCTCGACGGAACCAGTCTTCTGATATCGCTGCCAGGTCCTTTGGACTGTCGAGCGACTAACATTTAGCCTCCTAGCCACGAAACATTGGCTGCAACCCTCTTCAAGCAGCGCGATAATTTTGGTAGCTTTTACCACTTTATCTACCATTTTTGATACAGCCAAACAGCATTAAATAAAGCTTTGACAGTCAAGGATATGAAATTAATCGATAAAAATTGAATAAAAGTTATGAAAGTCGATGTTAACTTCTGGAACTTCGCGCCAAAAATGTAGGATAAAAAGGGGTTTTCTGTAAAAATGAACATCAAATGAAAAATTGAATTTAGAACGTACTTTTTTAAATACCACAGCATTTTTAAAACCGGCCAGTAACGTGTACAAACGATTGAAACCTTTTTGGTATTATATCTTTTTAAATATGAATGAAAATCAAAACCGCCCGTTTTTTTTGCAAATGAGTTTAGTTAAAAAATGTTTTAAATAATACTCAGATAAGCAGGCTTCCTAGCGATGATTGTATTTACTTTTAAAAATCTTTATTTTTAAATATTAGCATTTTTTGTTTACACATAGTTAGAAGTACCTACCACGGATACAATCCCGCGACCCTTATATTGTAATGCAATCCTGAAATACTTGCGTAGTTATTTGTTAGTCACCATTAAAATATGTTAGCTAGTTATTTTTGATATTTTATATGCAATTCTGTGCCATTTCCAATATAAATTTATGTACTTGGAGACATAACAGCCTACAGATACTTAGATTTCTATTATCACCAACAAAAATATTTTAGAGATAGAGACATACAAGCGTTCTTAAAATATCTAAGTTGGTTTAAACAGTAGAAGAATTTCAAGCGTTGGTCCCACATAAATTGTTATATCTAATATCTTTAAACGAGCAATTCTTGCATATACAATATATTATGTTATATGTTTGTATATAGAATTTATTAAAAACCTTAAAAACGGTTCCAAAAATATCTATGAAATTTAATATGCAGAAGGATTCGAGTGCGATAAATTGATCTAGCGCCAATCGAGGATAAAATAACTCAGATGAGAACTAGATTAAACAACCTCAGCTAGCTCTTTGATTTCTCCATTATTCAAGTATCTCTTTTAAAAAAAAAAGATTCCCTTTCTGTAAGAAAAAAATATTATTATCTAAACACATTTTTCAAAAAAGAAACTAAAATTCAAAATGAAACAATACCTAGCCAATATATATATATATATATATATAATAGTTTTCTATATTTTCATTGGACCAGAACCCAATTCAATTTTGATGTAAATTATTAGATAATTATTTGATTAGTTTTCTAAAAGAAACACAAGAACAATACAAAATGAATTCATTTCCTTTGACATACTAATTTTGTAAACATAAATTAATTATCATTAATAAAACATCGTATAATATACTAGCTGACGCAACAGACGTTGTTCTGTTCAAATCTAAAAAAATAGTAAAAAGGGTTACTCCTTGAAATCGATCGCAGCGCCACCTACCGGTTCCAATTATTAATCTAAACCATTCTCATATCCATCGGAATAGCTAAAAGAGACATCAAAATCGGTCCAGCCGCTTAGGAGTTCATTTACAAACATACGAACAGAAGATTTATAGGTATATAAAGATAGAAAAGTTTATATAGTCGAAAAAAAGGTCATATTAGAAAATTTTTTATAACTTTTCTTAAATTTTCTAAGTTTCTGTGCAACTTTCTTAATTTTTTTTCCGTAAAAGTCATTTTCAAAGTATTAGAAAAATTAAAAAAAAAAAAAAAAGATGGACGAAATCGGTAAAGTCGTTCTCAAGACATGTTATTGTCCTGCCCGAATAGCGCCACAATTGTGAATCTGAACCATCCTCGAATCCCCTTCAACACACACAAAAAATTTTGTCAACATCGGTCCAGCCGTTTAGGAGGAGTTCAATGACATACACACGTACGCTAGAAATTTATATATAAGACTAGCAACCCGCCCTCGCTTCGCTTCGGTTATAGTTTATAGTCGTTTTACCCGCGTAGTTTCCGTTCCCGTGGGAATACCGGGATAAAATATAGCCTAGTTTACGCTCTGATATTATAGCTTTCCATTGGTGAAAGAATTTTTGAAATCGGTCCAGCCGTTTTGAAGATTACCCGGAACAAACAGACAGACAGACAGACAGACAGACAGACAGACAAAAATTTTTTAATTGCTATTTTAGGCATAGGTGTCGTGCAAATAACCGTGTGAGCATGAAAAAAGCCTATTATTTTGACATTACAAACAGACACTCCAATTTTATTTATTGGTATAGATTACAGACTTATCTCTTATATCTTTGTCACCTAACATACTAAATAACTCTTTTAAGCACACATAAATATAAATAATTTCTGAAAATATATCCCTAAATATCAACAACATCTTACTTTTAAGAATTATTTATTAAAATTCCTTTCCTACCTATTAAATTAAATAAAGTAAACTTTTGGCATAAAGGATCGCGATTATACATTATTCTTTCCTTGTTATTAGCTGCCTATAATTACGCTGAAAGACCACTTCCGTTGCGACCAATATCTGTCAACATATTTCCACATTGGGCTCGAACACATCACAAAAACTTGATTTCATTGACAACCACCGTGTGCAGTATAATGAGTTTTAAATTATTACAACAGATAAAAAGTAGCTGGGCGACGTTCGCATAAATTTTTTACATAATTACTGAAGAAACTACACGACCGATGAATAGTGTCTCTATTCATCGGTCGTATAATGTCTGTAAACAATAGCCGATTGTTCGATAATTAACGTTTTTAAACTGCGTTGATAATAAATTTATTTCTACAATATAGTTTTATTTAAAGGAATTAAAGTATTTTAGAGAGAGAGAGTGGTGGATAAAGCTGCCGTATCGGCGAGCGTCTGGTTATGCGCAGACGCAGCGGTCATCCGTCGTCGATCCGTCTCCATGGTAACCTGGCGTTAAGTATTTAAAGAATCGCGTAGGAAGAAGCCGCACAGATCGCTATTGCCTGTTGAGCGCGCAGCACATAGTGCAGCGGATCACCGGCAAATATAACCAAGTCTGAAGTTTCGTAAATTTAATAAGTGAACAAATTTAGTTACGAATCTCTACTTTCACGTGTAACTTTTCAGTTTCTAAGTGTTGTGAATAAACTTTTAAGAAGTCAATATGATGCCTTTAGTGTTGTTTGTTTTGGGAAGTCTCCTCGCTGCAACAGAAGGGAACTGTGGTGCTGGAAAAAGATTACTACGTAAGTTTATTTCATTTATTTTCAATTTTTTTCAATCCAAACCGTCTAAAATTTACATCTACTTCAATAATTTACCCAATGTTCTATTAAATTTATTTTACATGTTGTTAATTTGAATGATTAAACATTTGTGCTGATAAATTAATTAGATTTATTAATTAAATATATTTAATCATGGTTATTATGTCAATCTAAACGAGTTTGAACAAAAAAAAACATGATCCATGTCATTTTATATTATGTCGCAATATTTCATGCTAATTATCTTTACAATTTACTTTTATTTCTAATAAACTTAAAAAAAACCTTTTAATCATATTATAATTAATGAGTGTTCATAATTTTATAAAGAACTATTAATTCAATCGCCGCCACCCAGTCTAGATTTTGCAAACGAGTTTTGTCCATAAAGATGCTTCTACTTTACATACTTGTATGGATCGAGCTCATAAAATTTTATCGCACTTATACCTGTCTTTAAACGCACCGGTCTAATAAATTAGATCAATCCAAAGGATTATGAAATCACAATGATAATTTTACCTTGACACTCAGAGCCATTCGACATCCGCTTAGTTTCGTGAAAGATTAATATTTTATATCTATGACTTGTATTAATTATGTTTTCTTTTTTTTTTTAAAGAATCTGGAGGATTAACGGCGTACGAAAAGCAAGCGATTGTCGACGCGCATAATCGTCTCAGGCAATCTGTTGCCTTGGGACAGGTCTCCAGCCAACCACCCGCAGCTAACATGATGGAAATGGTTAGTCACCAATTCATAAAGTTTCTGCATTTATGAATATATAAATTTTAAATGTATTAAATAGTATTTATTAACATTTAACAAGGATTATTAACGTTCACAGTCGTAAAGTGATGACATTTGCTGTATCATTCTATAGTGTAATCTAATTTCTAATTTATGAAGACTTGTATTCTTGCAAACACGAAATACCAGTAAATTTAATTTGAATGATTATCTTTTATATTGGATATCAACTGTATCAAGTGCTAAAATATGTAAATGGCAACATATTATGTCATGTCTATTAACTTTTATATATACGTATCCTTATGCTTTTATATACCTAGAATATTATAAAATGTATCCTAATATATAATAAAAAAGAAACTGTTACTATACCATTATTAAATATCATACAATAACTCGTAACGTGTTTTACAAAGTGCCAAAATATGTAAATTAACAGGTCATCGGCCACATACAAAAATATTATTTTTTAGGCCTTAACGGCTTTAAAGGGACGAAAGAATGTATAAAACTAATAAAGGTCTTTTGTTTGTTATAAAGGTATGGGATGATGAACTGGCCGCTGGTGCTCAGCATTGGTCTGATCAATGTATCACTGCCCATGATCGCGCTGCTCAACGGTATGATGGCCGTTTCCCCGTGGGTCAGAATCTCGCTGCCACTTGGACAACTCGTCCACCAACCGACCCGTCCGACTCCCAACCCGATTTCAATACTCAAATCAATGCATGGTTTGATGAAGTTCGTATTTACGGATTCAAACCCATCACTGGAGGACACGGAACTGGACATTACTCACAGGTGATTTGCATTTTCATGTATTATATAATATTTAAATATTAGAGACATTATGTATATTCAATATATATATATATATATATATATATATATATATATATCAATAGCGTTCGGGGACATTATATATTATGTAATTGAAATAAAACTCATTGTACCTAATTTATATCCTATAATTATATGTACGTTTTTTATTAAAGTAAAGGAACAAGAATTTAAATAGCTATTTCTTTTTAGTTGGTTTGGGGCGAGACATCTCATGTCGGCTGCGGATTCACATTCTACTACGATCCCGCTCGAGGATACACCAAGCTCTATGTCTGCAATTACGGACCTGGAGGCAATGTTATTGGATCAAAACCTTACGAAAAGGGATACCCATCATGCACTAACTTCGGCCTCACCCAGTCGAACAAATACTCTGGTCTTTGTGGTATGTATCTTTATCATCACAGCTCATTTATGTCCCACTAGCCTCGAGTCTCTTCTCACAGGAGAGAAATTGAACTACTATACCACGCTGGTTGAACGGGTTGGTTTTATTTCGAATTTTCCTTCTGTAAGGAATTGGAGAATTTTTTAACATTTTACAAAATTATCAAAGTCGCTCAGCGTGCTATGGAGAGGGCTATGCTCGGTATTTCTCTACGTGATAAAATCCGGAACACGGAAATCCGTAGAAGAACGGGTGTAAACGACATAGCCCGCAGAATTAGTACGTTGAAATTGCAATGGGCAGGCCACATCGCTCGTCGAACCGACAACCGTTGGGGAAGAAAGGTTCTTGAGTGGCGACCACGAATCGGACGGCGCAGCGTAGGATGACCCCCCACTAGGTGGAATGACGACATTCTCAAAGTCGCAGGGAACCGTTGGATGCAAGTGGCGCAGGACCGGTCTGAGTGGCATTCTTGTGGGGAGGCCCATGTCCAGCAGTGGATGTCGGTAGGCTGATGGATGGATAGATGGATCAAACTATCCAAAAAATATTCTTTTTACGAGCCAGATATATATTGCATGTGTTCGCCCTTCAGAAGTTTTTCATCAATTGATTTTATTTGTATAATTCGTGAAGTAAGCAACAATAATTGTCGCTACTCGTCAACACACCCATTTAGCAATAATTACGTAATAAATCGTCATTGAAATATATGAAAGACCACAATCAATATTTAATGCACTCGTGCATATTTCTTGCTGTAAATAATAATTTGACGCCTAGTATTAATGACTTACTTTACACCGTTCAAAAGATAGTAAACGCTCTAATTTACCCATGCTAATTTGCTATCATATCGATAGATATAACATGTCGCATAAAAAACAAAACATAACCAAAATGGGGCGATTTTTTGATAAATTTAATCGTAATATTTACGTAGTGATTTAAGTAGTACCCAACCAATATGACATTATGATGCTACTTAAATCACTACATAAATTTTATTGTTTAAATTTCCACAATCTGAGGTGAAAATCCACTAACAATATATTTTTATAGTGTAAAATGATTTTATGACTAATTCTGTTTTTCCTTTTGTTACAGCGGCCAGTTACACCGCCTCGTCATCATACCAAAGTGTGTCTGATAACAACAACGGATACATCTCGAACGCTATTCCGGACAGCACTGACGATAGTCAAACATATAATTACCATTTCTACAAGCAATATAACAACCAATACGACTACCAATATCAGCAACCTAACACTTACTATCAGACTGAGACCTCTACATTCAGGCCGCTCATTAGTCTTTTCAAGACCGCTTCGAATCTCTTTAAAAAACCACAAGTTTCAATTGGCACTGTATATGTATAGACTTAATTCTGTAAAGACGCGGTATAGCAGTATTCATTGTAAATTATTGTGTGTTACTCGACTGATATTCGAAACTGCAATGCAGATTTCGGAACCATATAAATATTTGTTATTCCTTGGTTCTACAAGGAACTTAAGTAAGATTTTTTTTATTATAATTTAATAATATATTCCCATCCTTGTGAAGGTCTCGGTGATATGTTAAAGTTGGATTGCTGTCGAGATTAGCCTTCTAGTATTAGCAGTATGTAAGCGTGTTGTTATTTAGATAAGTTATATTTATAATAAAGAATGCCTAATATAATGATTAGTTTTTATTTTCTCTACATATTTTTCTCAACCCATGTTCGTCACACTGCTGGACATGGATTTCCTGAAGATGAGAGAAGTTACTTTAATACACTATGTTAGCTATATGCAGTGCTGGATTTACGCGTAGGCCCGTGAGGCCCGGGCCTAAGGGGGCGTAATTTAAGGGGCGACAAAATTTTCGATATGCCAAAATTTTCAAAATGCCAAAATTTCAGAGACGAAAAAAATTAAGGACAGTCTCTCGGACAAAACTGTCTTCAGTACATTGAAAAATGGCGAGATTCAACGCCGTGAGTGGTTAATTTATTCAGAAACTAAAGCTTCTGTATTTTGTGTTTCATGCTTATTATTTGGTAGAAATAAAAATATTGGATCAAAATTAATAAAAAAAAATCTTAATATTAAAGGCGGCGCGATAAACTGGTCCTAGGGCGGCTTCAAGCCTAAATCCATCACTGGCTATATGAAATTATTATAAGGTTTTATTTCGAGCCTTTCTTTTGTACTTCTTTTGTAATCTACAAATAGTATTTGCCCTCGCTGGCTTTCTCATTTTTCCTCAACCATCTCCAAGAAAATTTTGCGATATTTTTTTCATTTTTTCATAATTACGCGGTGCACATCTAAAGTAGACATCTAAAGTAGTAGTTGAAAATATAACAGAAATGTATAATAAAATCTGCCTTAATTTTTATGTATGTAGACAGGCTGGCTACGGTCAGCTTTTCGTAATAAAACAAATTTTTAGTAAAGTCGATTATGATGATCTATCGCAGTGGGCTGTGGTGTGGAGGTCGAAGAGTTGGCATATTTTATCGCGTACGCATGTGCGTGGGTGTGCATGAGTGTGCGTAGGTGTACGTGCGTGTGCGTGCGTGTGCGTGCATGTGCGTGTGTGTGCGTGCCTGTGCGTGCGTGCACGTGCATGTGCATGAATGTATGCATGAATACATCGGTTTAAGCTTGCGTGCATATATGTATAATTCTCCTGATGATTACAAGTTAAGTATGCCCTGACCAACCTAATGGTTTCTACTGTTGCACATAGGCTTCATTAAGGCGCAAACTACTAAAACCACGCTTAGCAAGCGAGTTGGCGAGCACAGTTTATGTTATAAGTTCTTCAGAGAGTGCTGTTGCCCATATGGCGGGTTATACGTGTGCTGGTATTTATTTTACTATGGCAAAGTATGGGATGATAACACGTTATATTCTTAAACTGTCACGCTATCACAGTAATGGATATATTTAAGAAAATAACTAAATAACAAGCATTTGCTAAAATTAATATATTAAAGTACTGGATAGAACTACAAATAAAAACTGTGGATGAAGACAATTTAAGATCGCTTCTGACGTTTACACAAGTGTTATCATTGCAAATAAAACTAGTTTTAAGTACAATGATATATTTTACGTTTAATTTTTACTATGTGGCGTTTCAAATTATTTTTTGTATATATAGTCAAAGGAAAAGTAAGTTATTTCATTACAGAGATTTATACCATCTAACCTCGCAAAGAAAATTGAAAAAAAGGAAAATTCCGAAGTAAAAACATGTAAAATTTTTCTCTTGTAGTTTATGTAAATGTATACCAATAAATAAAATTGGAGTGTCTATTTGTAATGTCAAAAAATAATAGGCTTTTTTCATGCTCACACGGTTATTTGCACATATGCCTAAAATACACTTTATATTTTTTTTGTGTCTGTCTGTCTGTTTGTTCCCGGTAATCTTCAAAACGGCTGGGCCCATTTCAAAAATTCTTTCATCAATGGAAAGCTATATATCAGGGAGTAAACTAGGCTATATTTTATCCCGGTATTCCCACGGGAACGGGCATTACGCAGGAAAGACTACTGAAACCGAAGCGAAGCGAGAGCGGGTTGCAAGTCCTAAATAATATTATAAATTTACAAGTAAATTTGTTTAAGATTCTTTCACCGATGGAAAGTTACATTATCAGCTATTTGTATTGAATCCTAGTATCCCCACAAGAAGGAACATTACGATTAAAACTGCAGACAATTTCCTGATTTAAAAAAATCTTTCACCAATAGAAAACTACCTTATCCGCGAGCAACATAGGTTACATTTTAACCGCATTCCCACGAAAACAGGGACTTTTTTTTGGGGTTGGTTACGGTCGGCGCACTCCCGCATCACACCATCCAGGGCGACTGAGGGGCGTAAGCACGTACAGCCGTAAACTACCCGTGACACGTCGCCTTCGTCGTTGGGCCGACCACCGGAGCAGGGTGACTTGAGGTCAGTAGTCGGCCCGGCGGAATACCCCGTTGAGGGGTACCCTCCCATCGACCTCCCCGAGGGGAGGACGTCGGTCTTTCCTCACCTGGTCGGCATCTCGGCGGGTGATGGACTAACCGGTCACCCGGTCACGTTACCCGCGGCCCGGCTAGAGCGGCATCAGGCGCAGGTAATCGCGCCTACGCCGCCCCGGTTGCCAGCGAAACGGGGACTATGCAGGCGAAACGACAGGAATTTGCTAATCTTTATATATATATATAATATAATAATATATATATATATATATATATATATATATATATATATATATATATATATATATATATATATATATATATATATATATATATATATATATATATATTTCTTGTTTACGTGTGTATGTCACTGAACTCCTCCTTAACGGCTGGACCGATGTTGATGAAATTTTTGTGTATGTTCAAGGAGATTCGAGAATAATTTAGATTCATAATTGGACGGTGGCACTGATGTCGATTCCAATGTGAATTCTTTATATTCTATTTGAATAGTACAACGTCTGTTGGGTCAGCTAGTATCTTATAATTATGCAAGATGACGATAGAGTGCATAATTAATATACATAAACCATATAACGTCTTACATACGTCAATACTTCTTAAGTTAATTACAATCATCCTAATTTGATTGTAACCTTTTATTCTTAAACTTTATATGTATATGTGTATTAGTAACTATGTGCAGAAACTATCCACTCGTGTGGAAGATTATGTATCTTATTAACATCAAATATATGACGTCACAATTACATATCAGCTGTATCAATAGCTATTAGTTGAATACAATGAATAAATACACATACACATGATTAAATATGAGCAATACGTTGACTAGAGGTCGCGCTATGTAAACACTTTGAATGTTATGTAAACTTTGTCGCGAAATCCTTGACCCCTAAGCGGGTGATGTTGGGTCGCGAACGCTACTCACGCCTAACACTTTACAAATATAATGGGTGTTAAAATCAATATATTTCGATTCACACCCGCTTCATATGGTATAAATTGAATTATTCGGCTATATGTTAGAAAAGAATGCAAATAAAGTCACGACACCTGTGCTGAACGAAGCCATTAGCTGATCAATACAATAGAATCAACTGTATGATGGTTAGTGTTAAGTATAAACTCATATATAAAGATGATGTATTGCTCATTCACATAGTCTGAGCTATGTATACAAGTTAAATAAAAATAAAATAGACACGAAGTTTTCTTTTAAAAATCACATGAATACATTTGTGTGTTTGACGAAGCAGACCAATATACTTATTATTAACTTAACGATTAAATAATAAAATAATAGACAATTTTTTTTAAATATTTACAACAACACTCTGCACTAAGGGAATAATACTAGTATTGCGACTTTAAAAATAAATAAGTAACGGACCAAAATTATACTCAAATTCAGAATATTTGTAGATCATACAAATTTGTCCTGCGTGGGATTTGAAGCCGAGCGGGCGAATGCAGAATTTGTGTAGTGATTTATGGAGAAGTTCTTAGTAGGAGTCAGTAAAAACATCAATAGATACGCCGGCAATACTCTCAACTATAATATCTAATATCTCGATTATTGCAATGTGAAATTGAAATCTTATATCTTTAAACGAGCAATTCTTGTATATATATATATCATCATCATCATCATTTCAGCCCATTGTCGTCCACTGCTGGACGTAGGCCTCCCTCGTATTGCGCCACAATGTGCGGTCCTGTGCCGCCTGCATCCAACGACGCCCAGCAACTTTCACTAGGTCGTCGGTCCACCTAGTGGGTGGGCGTCCTACACTGCGTCGTCCGATGCGTGGTCGCCACTCGAGAACCTTTCTTCCCCAGCGGTTGTCGGTTCATCGAGCGATGTGGCCTGCCCATTGCCACTTCAGCGTGCTAATTCTTCGTGCTATGTCGGTTACACCCGTTCTTCTGCGGATATATATATATATATATATATACCCATATATAAATTCAGGATCTCGGAAACGGCTCCAACGATTTTGTTGAAACTTGGCATACTAAAGGTTTCGGGTTCAAAAAATCGATCTATCTAGGTTTTATTTATAGAAAATGTTGTTTTGTCCATGTTTTTAGCAAAATAAACAATGACATTAAATTTTAAAAGAATATGAATTCAAATTTCGTTGGCAATGTCATGAGTTACGATAGCTCAGATGGGAAGATGACAGGTTTTAATTTTGGTATTTTTTCAATCAAACAGCGTCGGTTCGAATTTCGGTGTTATTATCTCTTTTTGTATTTTTTTTTTATTTTTCATTATTTATTTTTAATTTTTTATTAATATATATCTAAATAAATTCGACAAAAATATTCCGGTTAACCAGATATTAATATTTATATCCACTGAAAACATTTGTTCTAATATATCGGAACTAATTCAAAATACAATTATGGCGCTTCTACTCTCATTTTAATACCTCCAGTATATAAAAAAAAATCTGTCTATTAAATGCTTAATAAGTGTAATGTGTGGTAAGGGAGTAAGAATACCATTCACCATCCTGTCTCTTGCCCGTAGGTGTCATACAAAACGACTAAGGGATATGATATGCGTATAACATCTATACAAGAGATAAAAAACTCTGCATAAAATCCTATGTCCACACGTTTGACCCACGTGGTATAATAGATCAATTTATCTTATTGTGAAGGAGTCTAACAGTGGGACTTATATGGGCTAAGATGATAAGGAGACATTAAAGACCATATATCTACTAATTTTAATTAGTAGCTATGTCAGCAACTCCATCCGCGTTGAATATTGTATTTAAATTCTATCCATCCAGCAGTCACTACTACAGATGAATTTAAGCATGTTGGTCAGATGGGAAAAACAGGTTTTCATTTCAAATTTTCCTTCTCTTGCATAGTAGTTATATAATATTATATTCTTTAGTCATCTTTTATGACATCCGCGGGCAAAATAGGTGAATTTTATCCTTACCCCACGAAAGCTTCAGATTAAATTATTAAACTAGTAGTACAGTATATTTGAAGAAGTTTAGAACAGTGGTGTTTATGTGATTTATGAACATAAACGGACATAATGATCGTATCACTTGCTATGCTATTTATAACCCTCGACGCAAAATGAGGGGTGTTATAAGTTTGACGTCGATGTCTATCTGTTTGTGTGTGTATGTGTCTGTCTGTGGCATCATAGCTCTCAAACGGAAGGACCGATTGGTTAATATAAGTTCAGCAGTGTAAGAGTGTCAACTACATAATGATGTAATGGTGTATGATTACTAAATTAAGTGCTTCTCGCGTGCCAGAATAATCGTTAAATGATAAAATTGTTAATTCTTATGGAAGAGAACGTGATACTTCTTAATAATAATTTTAGTTTGTGTCGGAGTTTTTCATTTTAAATTTTCAATTTTACTTATCTATCTATATATATATATATATATAAATGAATTTCTGTTCGTTAGTCTAGCTAAAACTCAAGAACGGCTGGACCGATTTGTCTAATTTTGATCTTGAATTATTTGTGGAAGTCCAGGGAAGGTTTATACGGTGAGTAAATATGGAAAGTTGCGAGTAAAATACTAATAATATAATTGACTTTTCTCGTACAAACCGTTCTTACCTGTCAAACATTTGACGTTCGTCCCGTCGGTTCGACATTTTTAGCACAATTACATGTAGATCTAGATTAAAAAGGTTTTAGAATCAATAAGAAAAGGCGGTATATCCCTTAGCCGTCTTTTACGACACTCACGGGTGGTGAATTGTATTCTTACTCCGTCACCGCACAGATAATACTAAAACCAAACTGATAAATACTAAAACAAAATAATTATGAAAAAGACGATGCGAAGTTCGCAGGGTCAGCTAGTAATATATAAGTATTTTCATTATTTAATATCTTCAATGTTCTGTATCCCTACTGTTTTAATGTAGGAATAGATATACATGTGTAATCGTAATATTTCCTTACTCATTTTGACACGCACATGATATTTACCTGTGTACTACATATTTGCTATTACAAGAATGTTTCTGTAAATATATTTTTGCATCCACTTGAGAACTCTCTCGAAGTGTAACTTATCCTTATTTAAGGAGCAATAAACTTGCTCTGT
This sequence comes from Lymantria dispar, assembly GCA_032191425.1. Lineage (NCBI taxonomy): Eukaryota > Metazoa > Arthropoda > Insecta > Lepidoptera > Erebidae > Lymantria > Lymantria dispar. Next base: position 13,173,471 of record CM063448.1, read on the forward strand.
GCTCTTACTTTGTGAACTTTTAAAATAAAAAGAAAAATAATATTGAGTAAAGAGACAACACCTTTGTTTTTACATTGTTGTTGGACATGTGTATTTATTTAAAGCATAATAGATATATTTACCACTAGCAACCTGCCATCGCTTCGCTTCTGTTTCAGTCGCTTTACCCGCGTAGTTTCCGGGCGAATACCGGGATAAAATATAGCTTATGTTACTCCCTGATATTGTAGCTTTCCATTGGTGAAAGAATTTTTGAAATCGGTTCTGAAGTTTAAGCATGAAAGCGTAACAAACAAACAATCTTACTTTCGTATTTATAACTAGCAACTCGCCCTTGCTTCGCTTCGGTTTCAGTCGCCTTACCCGCGTGGTTTCCGTTCCTGTGTGGAAACCGGGATACAATATGTCCTATGTTACTCCCTGATATTATAACTTTCTATTGATGAAAGAATTTTTGAAATCGGTTTGGTTGTTTAAGCGTGAAAGCTTAACAAACAAATAAACAAACTTTCGCATTTATAGTATTATTTACATTTATAATTTATAATATTAGTAAGGATTATAAATCAATTAATATAGGCAGACAGCTTTAGTGCAATAGATGATAATTTCAAAACACTCTTTAAAACAGTTTATTCTCTGACAGATTATCATAATTAGCATCTCAACCAACATATGTCCCATGCTGGGCTCGGGTCTCGGACGGAAATTGGAAAACACTGGTCAAATGTGTCGGCATAGGGTTCTATTTCGAGTTTCCTTCTCTTGAATTGATGATATTTGCATATCACATCCTAGTCGTCTTTTACGACACCCACGGGCAAGAGAAGCGACGCTCATTTGTATTTTTACATCACCACACGGATAATACAGTAATATTGTCATTATAAATTCCCAAATCATCTTTTATAATACCCGTGGGAAATGAAACGGCTGCGACTTATGTTCTCATTCAACCTATCGATCTATTTAGCCTACAAATTACTCATTCTTTTCATCAAACCTCTCTGAGACTGACCAATTCAATTGTCGGTGCCACTTAGTGTTATGAATTTCCCATAACAACCCTTTTGTTTATTCGCAAACAGTGGTAAACGAGCAAGCAGTTCATCTGATGGTAAGTGTTGCTGCCACTCACGGAACTTGGCAAGGTCACTGCCTACCGCGAAAAAAGTAAAGGGAGTGTGAATGCGTGCAATGAGGTCCAGTTATACTAAAAACATCACTAAAAACCATCACACACAAACACCCTCAGAAAAATAGACTTCCGGCTCTCTCCCTTACTGAACGAAGCGCTATAGCAAATTGCTACTACTCGGACGTCAATTTGCTGTGAGAGTGTGGTACTACCCCGGATGGACTGGCCCGTGGCTGTAAACAGACAAATATCAACATTGTGGTCCTACCACTACTTCACTCCCTGGTAACACCAGTCAGAGATGGTTTTTCCTTAGACAGTCTTTGCAATTCTCATGGGAAAAGAAGGATGACACATTGCAATCAACACATAGGGTACTTCATCGCCACGTGTAAATCTATATAATTATATATATATATTTTTTTTTTTGTGGGTGGGCCGCGGTCGGCGCGCCTCCGCACCACTCCGTCCGGGGCGACAGAGGGGCTTAAGCACGCAACTCCCGCGACCCACCCGAAAACCACGTCGCCTTCGTCGTTGGGCCGACCACTGGAGCAGCGTTAAATTGTCGTCAGTGGTCGGCCCGACGGAATACCCCCTATTGGGGTACCCTCCCATCGACCGACGTCCCCCCCTCGGGGAGGACGTCGGTCTTTCCTCACGCGGTCGGCCTCTCGGCGGGTGACGGACTAATCCCCGGTCACGACACCCGCGGCCTCGGCTAGGGCGGCATGAGGCGCAGATAGTTGCGCCTGCGCCGCCCCAGTCGCCGGCGGCGGATCTCCTCATCGAGGCTGCGCTCCTCACGCAGGCGATCCGCCGCCTCCTTCCGCGAGATCACTGTCTCGCAGAAGGCTGCGACCGCGTCCCAATTCCCGACGCTGTCGACCATCGCCCTAGCGATAGCCGGCAGCGTCAGGTCCGTACCGATGATTGCGACGAGTTCACAGCGCTGCACTGCCCAAGCCCCGCAGGCCTCGAGCGTATGGCGCGCCGTGTCCTCGCCGCAATCGCAGTGGTGGCAGGACGGTGTACTCTCCCTCCTAACGACCTTATAATTATATATATAGGAGAGGCGGGTTTTGCGAGCGATATATTGACTCATCACCATATCTTTGGAACGATAAGGCATACAGACTTAAAATTTGGCAAAAATATTCCTTTCGTCGCGTGGAGGCCAGCTAAGAACGGATTTTACGAAATTCCACCTGCAAGGGGTGTTGTGGGGGCGTTAACGATAATGCACATCTAAAGGAACAGGGTGAGCCGAAGCTACTGAAGCTAGAAAAATGAAATTTGGACCGTAGTTTCATTTCGTGACCTAGGCACCCACAAAGAAAAGATTTTTTGAAATTCCACCCCTAAGGGGTTGAAACGCAACGGTAAAGTTTGTATGGAAAGAAAAAAAAAATCTTTAGCTACTGTTTTCAAATTAAGCACAAATACTCTTTAATAAATTAATTAAACACGTGTTTCAGCGTTTGTCCATTTTCATCCTATAAGGGTGTAAATAGATAGAAAGATGTCAGTTTACTGACTTACCACAGTGCCGAAAGTACTGAAGCCAGAAACATGAAATTTTGATATTAGTTTCTTTGCGTGACGTTGAAACTCACTAAGAAAGGGTTTTTTGAAATTCAACCCCTTTTTTTTTTTTTTTGTGGGTGGGCCGCGGTCGGTGCGCCTCCGCACCACTCCGTCCGGGGCGACAGAGGGGCTTAAGCACGCAACTCCCGCGACCCACCCGAAAACCACGTCGCCTTCGTCGTTGGGCCGACCACTGGAGCAGCGTTAACTTGTCGTCAGTGGTCGGCCCGACGGAATACCCCCTATTGGGGTATCCTCCCATCGACCGACGTCCCCCCCTCGGGTAGGACGTCGGTCTTTCCTCACGCGGTCTCGGCGGGTGACGGACTAATTCCCGGTCACGTCACCCGCAGCCTCGGCTAAGGCGGCATGAAGCGCAGATAGTTGCGCCTGCGCCGCCCCAGTCGCCGGCGGCGGATCTCCTCATCGAGGCTGCGCTCCTCACGCAGGCGATCCGCCGCCTCCTTCCGCGAGATCACTGTCTCGCAGAAGGCTGCGACCGCGTCCCAATTCCCGACGCTGTCGACCATCGCCCTAGCGATAGCCGGCAGCGTCAGGTCCGTACCGATGATTGCGACGAGTTCACAGCGCTGCACTGCCCAAGCCCCGCAGGCCTCGAGCGTATGGCGCGCCGTGTCCTCGTCGCAATCGCAGTGGTGGCAGGACGGTGTACTCTCCCTCCTAACGACCTTGTGCAGGTATTTAGCGAAGCACCCATGCCCCGTCAAAACCTGCACCAGTCGGAAGGAGAGCACCCCGTGCCGCCTCTCCAACCACTGCATCAGCACCGGCCGGAAGGCCTCCACGGTTCGCACCCCGAACCGAGGCCTCTCCAGCCGGACTGCCCCACGGGCGATGACGTCTCGGCGGGCGTCGACGCGCCAGGCGGTGAGATCCCTTAACGAGACCACACCGCCCTCCGCTCGCACCCCCGTCACCCGCCGATATAGTCCGGCGAGCATCTCCGCCTCCAGGTCCCACGGGGGAGTCCCGGCCAACAGGCACGCTGCCTCCGTCGCCACCGTGCGGTATCCGCGGATGGCCCTGACCGCCATGACCCTCTGTGGTCGCCACAGAAGGGCCCTAAGTCGGGCGGTCATCGACCCCGCCCACACCGGTGCGCCGTACAGGGCCATCGACCGGATGACCGTCGTACAGCCGCCCGTACAGCCGTCGGCACGCAGCGCTCGGTCCGCCCACGATCGGCATAAGCCACGATAGGGCGGACGCCGTGCCGACGAGCCGCGGAGCGAGCCTACGGAAATGCTCCCGGAACCACCATCGCCCGTCGAGCACCAGGCCCAAGTACCTCATATGGGCCCGGATGCTGATGTCGACTGAGTGGACGGTGATCGAGACGCCGATGGGAGGGCTCATAGTGCGCCCATGGAACAAGAGGGCCTCCGTCTTGTCCAGGGCGACCCTCAACCCCAGCGCCTCGATCCGTCTGACGACCTCCTCAGTACCCGAGGTCGCCAGGCTTACCGCCTCTTCTAGCGTCCCACCGCGGGCTGTGACGAGCGTGTCGTCGGCGTAACAAATCACGCCCAGCCCGGGCGGGAGGCTCCCCCTCAACGCCCAGTCGTAGCCGATGTTCCACAGGGTGGGTCCGAGGACCGACCCCTGTGGGACACCGCACGTCATGGGCGTCCGCACAACGTCCCCTGCTCGGTCGGTGCAGAGGACGCTGTGCCCCTCCAAATAGTCTGCCACTAGCCGCCTCAGGTAAACTGGCACCCCGTGATACCGGAGCGCCTCCCTGATGCAGCTGAATGGCAGACTATTGAATGCGTTGGCGATGTCTAGGGACACCACCAACAGCACTCCCCCGCCGGTGACGGCCTCAGTCGCCACGGCCCTCAGGCGCAACAGAGCCGCGATCGTCGAACGACCCGCTTGCCCGTGTCATCGAGCAGCACAATAGGCCTGTAGGCCGAAGGCGACTCCGGAGACCGTCCCGGCTTCGGTAGGAGCACCAGCCTTCCCTCCTTCCAGCACCCAGGGAACCGTCCGGACGCTAAACACGCGTCGAACAGCTCCCTGAGGCGGGGTCCCAGGTGTTCGAGGACCAGGGCCAGCACGCGGTTAGGAACACCGTTGGTCCCGGGGGCGGTAGACTTTGCGCTCATGCGCGTCACCGCCACCCCCATCTCGGGTTCCGTGATGGGCGGAACACTGTCGTCGTCGGCCTCCCGGTTAGTGTCTGGCGGAGCCATGACCGGGGGCGTGTGTTCCGCCCGTCGCGGGAACAGGTCCTCGATGACCCGGGTGAGAAGGCCGGGCTGGAGAGTCTCGGTGAGGGGAGGGCCCCGCGCGCGTAGCCTATTCAGCACCGCGCGATAGGGGCGTCCCCAGGGGTCACGGTCGAGACCGTCCAGCATCTCCTGCCGACTGACGTCCTTGGCGGAGAAGACGGCCAGCCTGAAGGCCGACCGCGCATTGCGGTAGCCCTCGTAAAGCACGGCCTCCCGCTCCGCGTCGCGATGGCGCCGCCGGCTGCGGGTGTAGGCCCTCCGAGCGCGGATACACGCAGCCCGGAGATCCGCCAGCTCCCAGGACCACCAGTGGACACCCCGCCTCGGGGGCAGACGCCGTACCCGGGGCATGGCCGCATCGCAGATCTGCGTCAACGCACTGCGGATGCGGCCAGCCTCGTCGTCCACCCCGTCTGACTGGTGGGCAGAGGACAGCCACGAGTATACGATGGCTGTCTCCGCCAGTCGCCGTAACGAGGCCTCCATGATGGTGAGGAAGGCCACGAAATCGGTCACACTCCAGTTAGGGGAGAGATAAACTCCGAAGAGCGTAATCTCCCCCCAGTCCGCCGCGACGTATCCGACGCCCCTGTCCCTAAGGGTCAGAGACGACGAAGGCCACGACGTGGAGGCGACGATTGCCACGGTGCCATCAGTGCTACCCAACCAGTTAATCCGGTCGGGCACCACGTACGGCTCCGCGACTACGGCTACTCCTATCAACCACTCCGCTATGGCTTGCAGGAACACGTCCTGCGCACCGGCGGAGTGGTTGAGATTGGCCTGGAGGAGACGAATGGATACGGGGTCCATTAACGGTCCGTATCCATCGTCACCTCCTCCGCGCTAACGGGCGATCGGGCCGCGCTCGGAGCGGGGCCTGGCCCGGTCGATGGGCCGCCCCGCCCCTTCGTGGCCGATGCCAGGGGTCTGCAGTCCCCAGAGCCCATGCGGTGTTTGGCAGGACTATTGCCCGCCGCACACGCGGGGCAGTGGGGCACCGCAGAGCACGATGCCGCCTGGTGTCCAGCCTGACCGCAACGGAAACATAGCCCGCTGCAGTCAAAGCAGTTTCTGCATGTCGGTCAGGTATGCCCGACCGCCATGCATTTATAACACCTCGCAGGCCGGGGCTCCAGCACGGTTACCCGCGCCGAACTCCAGCCCACGAGGAGCCTGCCTGAGTCGGCCAATTGCTTGACCGACTCCACTGGGCACTGCACCCAGACAGCACCGACGCCGCCCGGACCAGGGCGGATGGTGCCAATCCGGACGGTGTCCAAGGCACACCCGGTACGCGCCATAATGGCCTCCCGGATGTCCTCCACCGCCACGGAATCGTCCAGACCCGTGAGGCGCATATCTGCGCACTTGACGGGCCTGGCGATTCGGACTCCATCCTCTGGCCCGAACAGCCCCCTCAGCATCGTGGCCAAACTATCGGCCGTCTTCGCGCCCTCGGCCCCAGGGAACTCGAGTATTCGAGCCCCTGTCCGGGCCTTGCGGGTCCTCGCCTCAATGCCCCCGATGTCGGAGACGTCCAGCTCCCGCCGGGCGCGTCTTAGGACGGCCTCATAATTCAGGCCCCTCTCAGCCGCCTCAGGCAGTACGGTGATTACCACCGCAGCCGTCTTCGGCGACTTGAGGCCCCTACGCGACCTTTTCCCCACGCGGCCACCCTGACAGGGCAGCGGGATGGGAGCCGACGCTTGCGACCGCCTCGTCTTGTCCGCGGCGAGCGGCGGTCGGAGGGGCGGCTCAGGCGGGAGCCTGGCCGCTACGGCCTCGATCCGCGCATCCATCATTAGCCCTACTCGGGCTAGGATGACGCGTATCGCCGACTCCGACACGCCATGCACCTCGTCGGGCGGCGGCTCCTCCCCCTTCCGAGGTCTACCGCGGCCACGAGCCGGCGGAGGGATCACGACGAGGGGAGGCAGCGGAAAAGCCACGACGGGCGCAGCCGGCGCAGCAGCCGCGACGGGCGCAGCCGGCGCCACGGGCGCAGACGACGGGCCCGCCCTCGCTGGCACGGCCCGCTTAGACGGTGGGGCCGGCGCCGGCGACGCAGCCGGCACCAGGCGCTCGAATTGAGACCGCAGGTCGGCCATGTCTTTAGCCAACCCGCGATTCTCTCTCCGCACCGCCTCCAACTCCGTCTCCAGCTTGCGGTTGCGTTCCCGCAAGCCGGAGACCTCCTCACTGAGGCGGGCATTCGCGGCCCGTAGGGCCGCCACCTCGCCACTGTGGCCTGCCAGAACCGGAGTCCCCGGCCTCGCCGATCCACGACCTCTGCGCCCACGGGGCATGGTCGGGACCTTGGGAGGAGGCATGGTGGTGCTCCCCTCCGAGTCGGTGTTCGAGCTGCTCTCCTTGAGGGGGCGCTTCCGGACGCTCGGGGGGAGGGCCTCCTTCGTATCTACCGTGGTGGCGATGGTCTCCTCCTCGGCAGCCTTCCTCTTCGACGACGGCCTACCTACACCCTCAAGTGACGGCCTGCCTATCGTCCCCCTACTCCTACTGGACGGACCTGCGGCGCATCCACCGCCCTCGTCCCTACTCCGGCCGACCTGCGTCCATTCAGCGCCGTCTTCATCGGCGGACGACTCTGCGGCACTTCCGCCCACGTCCGTTAGGACCATCTCTGAAGCCGTGTCCAACTCCAGACCTTCGGATGGCCCTGCGGCATTGCCGCCCTCATCCTGCGACGGCTCTGCGGCAATGCCGCCCTCGTCCTCGGGTCCGCTGCTGCAGTCGACGCTGACGCTCTCGTCTAGCGACAGCTCTGCGGTCGACCCAGTCTCCTCCTCTGATGGTTGGGCAGCAACGCCACCCCCGTCACGCGACGGCCCTGCAGCAGCAATGCTGCCACCCTCGTCGCGCGCAGCAATGGCGGCTCCCAACTTCCGCTCCCGCTTCTTTTTGTCACGGAGCGCTTGGGCACGGACTCGCCCCATAGCCGTGAGCTTCCTCTTCTTCTTCCTCTTCTCCTTTACTTTTTCTATCCCCTCCCCCCGGTGAGCCTCTTGATGGTGTGCCGGGCTCTCGGCTCTCAGTGCAGTTGTTGTCTCCCTCCCATACGTGTGGAGACTGACTGTGCTGGTGACTGTGCGCCTCTCGCGCTCAGAAACCAGCACAGTGAAGGACTCCCCGGCGTGGCCGGGACCCTCTGGAGTATGTACGTCCGTTTTAACACCTGCCATAGTTTTTTTGGTCATTTTTAAGTCTCGCCTTGACTACCACTCTAACGACTGGACGCTCGCGCGCTTCTTAACCCACCAGTCATACATCTCCTCGCCGAGTGGCCAAACTTAAGATTGGGGTAATTTTTTATAGGGGTTTTCTTCCCCGCGGTCCGAAGACCCCCGGTCCTGACCCCCCTGCTCAGGATTACGGTTTGGGCCTTCCGGGTCTGGCCACTCGCGAGCGACCGACCCGTCACGCCCCCGGGCCGTGACGCAACCGTCCCTGGCGACGGAGTGCCATGAGACATATCCGCCCCATTGGCCCCGGGCCAAATCCGTCGTGCGCTCTGCCTTCAGAGTCAGCACGCGGAGACCCCCCCTCCCGCCGGAATCTTGGCTGTCCAAATGGACGTTTCCAGGGTGCACCACGTGGAGGTGCCCCGGCCTCGCACCCCAAATTCAACCCCTAGGGGTAAACCGCAGTAACAAAGTTTGTATAAGGAGAAAAAAATATCTACATCGATATTCTTCAAATTCTCCAAAAATACTCTTTAGTAAAAATAAATAAAGACGTGTTTCAGCATTTTTTAATTTTCACCCTCTAAGGGTGTAATTAATCTACACTAATATTATGAAGAAGAAACGTTCCTTACGAATAAACTCCAAAACTCCTGGACGAATTTCGATAATTCTTTCACCATTAGAATGTTACAGTATCCCTGAGTAACATAGGCTATATTTTATCCCAGTATACCTACAGGAACGGCAACTACACGAGTAAGGTGACTGAAACCGAAGCGAAGCGAGGGCGGGTTGCTAGTATATTATATTGTTATTAGCTGACCCAACAGATGTTGTTCTGTTTAAATCTAAAAGAATAGTAAAAGCAATTCTCCTTGAAATCGATTGCAGCGCCACCTACCGGGTCCAATTGTGAATCTAAACTATTCTTGAATCTCCATGAACACACACAAAACATTTCATTAATATCGGTCCAGCCGTTTGGAAGAAGTTTGGTTCAAAGTATATACACACGAACACAAGATATTTATATACACTCATTTGCAAAAAAAACGGGCACCTAAGCAATGAACCATTTCAAATGTTAATATTTCTTTGTTTGATAATTATAGGTAGTTTTATCCACACAATTTGCTAAATTAATAAGAAAATAATCGTTTTCATCAGTATTTCATAAAATTTAGATACAATTTATGGGAAATAATGCTAAACCTCGCTAGTAGTGTATATTCGCTAGTAGTGCATATGCTCATGAAGTAAAAATAAAAAAGTTTTTTTGTTTGTTTTTCTTTAATAAAGTAAAAGCAGATAAATGTTTAGTATCGAGTGTGACCCCCTCTAGCTAAAATCACAGCTTGAATTCGTCTGGGCATGCTAGCGAGTATATCCCGGATACTTGCTTGCGGAATACGTTCCCACTCCGCAGTAATCACATTCTTCAGCTCTCTGATGGTCTGCGGAGCCGGGTGTACTGATCTCACACGCCGTTTCAGAACGTCCCAGACATGCTCTATGGGATTGAGGTTGGGACTTCGAGCTGGCCAATCCAAACGACGAATGCCGACCTCTTGCACATACGCATTAACATCGCGGGATCGGTGGGCGCGAGCATTGTCGTCCATAAAAATCGAGTCTTCACCTAGAGCGGCCAATGCGGGTTATGCATGAGAAATTAGAACTTCCGTTATGTATCGATGCCCAGTCAGTGAGCCGTTTTCAATGAAGACTAACTCTGTACGATCCATTGAATTTATTCCTGCCCAAAACATAACAGAGCCCCCACCATAAGGTGTGATTTCTTCGAAACATGCCTCTGCAAAGCGTTCTCCTTGTCTTCTTAGCACTCGCCGACGTCGATCTTCACCGAACAGAGATATCCTGGCTTCATCAGAGAACAAAACCCTATTCCAATCGTCTTGAGTCCATGATTCACAATTTCTAGCGAACCTAAGCCTGTGAACTCTGTGCTCACGGAGTAATTTGGGGCCGCGGGCCGGGCGGTGACTGCGTATATTGGCAGCGAGAAGCCTCCTCCTGACCGTCCATAGACTAATATGCACATTTCTTACTTCTTGGAGGTTGTTCTTAAGATCCACATACGAAGATTTGCGATTTCTCAATGCGCGACTCACAAGAAAACGATCATCCCGTGGTTGGGTACATGGTTTTCTTCCAGAACCAGGCCTTCTCTTGACGGAACCAGTCTCCTGATATCGCTGCCAGGTCCTTTGGACTGTCGAGCGACTAACATTTAGCCTCCTAGCCACGAAACATTGGCTGCAACCCTCTTCAAGCAGCGCGATAATTTTGGTAGCTTTTACCACTTTATCTACCATTTTTGATACAGCCAAACAGCATTAAATAAAGCTTTGACAGTCAAGGATATGAAATTAATCGATAAAAATTGAATAAAAGTTATGAAAGTCGATGTTAACTTCTGGAACTTCGCGCCAAAAATGTAGGATAAAAAGGGGTTTTCTGTAAAAATGAACATCAAATGAAAAATTGAATTTAGAACGTACTTTTTTAAATACCACAGCATTTTTAAAACCGGCCAGTAACGTGTACAAACGATTGAAACCTTTTTGGTATTGTATCTTTTTAAATATGAATGAAAATCAAAACCGCCCGTTTTTTTTGCAAATGAGTTTATAAATATAAGCTAAGGAGTCCGTACATTCTTGTTTCGAATTTATACGAAGAATTTTTTTATTCTTGTAACATATATCTATTCTTTTAAAAGGGACCCTATTCTGCTACCCCAACCAGTTCAACAATACCGGATTGTCTTCATGGTCTAAACACTGAACTATAACGTCGACAGCGAGATGTAGGTAGGTAGCTGAAACATTAACACACCATCGCTCGTGAAGAAATGAACAAAATAAACAAAGTGATTGAAGAAATGAACGGAATGAATAAGTGAAGAACGAACGAAGTGAAGAAATCAGTTTTATTGGTGTCACAAATTAGAACAAAAGTATTATACATACATTGTAGAGGAGTCCAGCGACTCTTTTTATCTTCATTATTTACATGTTAATAACTCTACCGTAATTAGTGGATATTTGTCAATATTTTGCATTTAATTGCGTTCATTTTAAAGAAACAAACATGTAATAAAGTTGTCAATAACCAAAGCACCGAACTTCATAAAAACACCTCAACAGTTATTACTCCCGAATGAAGAGGCGCCAAATTAATAATATACAACTAATTGGTTGTTATAATGATTTAATGAGTACAATACTGGTAGTAGAAGCGAGCACTCGACAAAAGAATCCTCATCTATATTTACATTATTGTTAAGTTATTTACTCTTGTGTACTATTATTTTCATAACATAATTTAAATATATTTCCTGTTTAATTATTATAATTGATTTAAATTATAATCATATGTAATATGCAAAAAAAATATTTCCTTACAAAAGTTTCCACATCCGTTCTTTTTTCATCGAGTTTTTTTACTATAAAAACTATATGTTAACTGTACTCTTCTTTTCTGTATTAGCATTGATGGAATTCAGCTGCAATGCGAAATTATGTACCTATTTCTCTATTGATACGTACTTAATGCTTTATAATTTGTGGTTGATATGATGGCTATATTGGCTATTGTGCCTTAGTGTTGCTCTATTTACATTGAGCGATAAAAGAGTATAGTTGTGTATGTATGTAAAAGTGAGACTTTTTCTCTTTTTTTTTTACATATGCCTATATATTTTTAATTTTTATGTTATGCCAATTTTTCCCTTTTTGTTATTCTCTTTCAAATGATGATTTTTATGTTATGCCAATTTTTTCCTTTTTGTTATTCTTTTACAAATACGCCACCACTTGGTGGCTTTGATGTCTGACGTCGAAAGAATAAAAAAGGGACACTGCTGAAAATCAGCGTTGTGGTGTTAGTGACATCACAACAATTGTTGAGCAGTTATCCTTTTTTCTGCCGCAGCTGAGACGTTCATTCTATCACAATTATTGTCTCTTTATTTAGTTTATTGATTTTTTGTGTTTCATTTATTGTAAGGTGTTTTTTCTCTGTGTTCCTAACGGCTCTACTCTGTGGCACAAAATAAATATTTTAAAGATGATAATCGTGTTACTCCATTTGGTTATTTCTGAACTATTATCATCATCATCTCAACTCATATACGTCCCCCACTGCTGGGCTTGAGTAGGGATGTAAAAAATAATCGGTTATTCATAATAATCGATTAGTAATCGATTTTTTTTTGTAATAATCGATATTTATAATCGATTTTCAAAATAATAAAAAATAGATTTTTTAAAACTTATCATTAATCGATTATTTTAATAAAAAATTTCCTAAAAAAAACGTCATCACGATACTGCGTGCGGTGTTTTATACTATATTAGAAAATAAAGCTCACATTCCTTAAAAAATAAAAAACAGGTCATCATAATACTGTTGGGCGAAAAAATCGATTATTTTATAATCGATTATTTATTTTTAATTTCTCGATTATTTTATAATAGATTTATTTTAAAGTACATAAAATCAATTATTTAATTAATCGATTATTTTCCATCCAAGTCACACCCCTAGGCTCGAGCCTCCTTCACAATAGGAGGAAAATCGACCTACTACTACCACGCTGGTCAGGCGTTTTACTTCTCTTTCCTGTTTTGTGCGTTTTATCCCTTAATCGTCTTTTACGATACCTACTTGTAAGATAGGGGGTGGTAAATTTTATTCTTACTCCGTCACCACGCGGAACTATTATTATAAAAATTATTTCATAACGATGTACTTTGCTATGCATATTTATTCGAACTATTTATACTCCCTACAAGGACTTATAGTCAAGACTATTTACGTTCCAATTTATGTTACAACCGACGTGTGTTTGAGTTAATTGTTTTAAATTATAACAGCCTAAAAAGACTATAACAAGATTTATCTACACATCAACGAATATTGACATACATTGTTGGTAATAATCCTCCCTACGATATCAGATTATTCCACAATTGCCATGCAATCGACATGTTTTCCAGAAGAATGCTGCTACTTACTTTCCTAGTAATCTTTAAACTGATTTTTACAATTACCCTGAGAGAGAAGCTGGTGGCAATTTATTGTAAACTTATCTGGTAATGATACTGAAGACAACCATAATCCGACATTTATCCTAATTCAGGTTACTAGATGGATCGGTATATCAAGTTTACCTATATTAGATATTTTTATTTGGCATCTATTTTATGTCTATTATCATCTTTGACAAAATTTTAAAAATTGTTTCAGTTCATATACGACCCACTGCTGGGCTCGAACCTCCGCCCCAATAAAAGGTAAATTTTCCTACTATATCATGCTGGTTAGATATGTCTGTATAGGGTTTTATTTCGAGTATTCCTTCTCTTGCATAGATGTTATATGCATATCCCTGAGTCGTCTTTTACAACACCCACAGCCAAGATATAAAGTTGTGAATTGTATTCTTACTCCGTCATCACATGGCAAAGAAATCGTACCGATTTAAAAAAAAGACAAAGTTACATTTACGATGGCTAACAATGGCGAAGAAGATTTTTGAATATTTTCATTTTTAATGGATCCGTAATTATTTGAAGTTGCAAATCTTTAATTTTTATTTTACATTTAACTTAAAATCAATAAAATGTTACTTACTAAGTAGTATACTGATTAAGAATTTATCGAATCTAAGTTAAAGCAAATTATATACCTATTCAAAATCCATAGAATAGAATAAATTTCCTTATTTAATATATATTACGAAATACAAGACATTTAAATTAAACCATACCACTTATCAAATCTCATATAATATCGCCATATCTTACGCAGCACCTTACCAACTACGACGACATACAATCCACCATAACATTTACATATAAATACATTTTCTTCCTACTGATATAAAATACGTGTCTGAGATTTGAAATATTTGCCTTACTACCTACTACCTTGATATTGTATATCAACCCCAGAGTTAAAGAAAATAACCAACAAACTTCGTAATGTCGAGTTAGATGTATTATAAAAATTCACTGTTTTCTTTTTCCCTAATTCGGAAAAAGAATAATAATTTCAGAAACACACTACATATTTAACATTCGCAAAGTTATATCAAACAATTCTTTTAATTGTTAATAATAAATTAAGCGGTTTTATTGAAAATGTTATCTATATTTTCTATAGTAGATATAACGTACTAAAAGCAAAAAAAAATTAAATATTCGGGGCAAAATCACTTGTATAGTATAGCAGTCTTTTTTTTTTTTTTTTTTATGGGTGGGCTATGGTAAGCGCAGGCGCGGTCCAGTCCGTCCGGGGCGATGAAAGGACGGCGCGCGGGCCCATAACCCACCCGTACCCACGTCACCTCGTTGTTGGGCCGACCACCGGAGCAGATGTGACTAGTCGTCAGTGGTCGGCCCGACGGAATACCCTTTCGGGTACCCTCACCTCTCGACGTCCTGGGACGTCGGTCGCCGTCGCGCGGTTAGCCTCTCCGCGGGTGACGGACAATTCCCCGGTACGATCACCCGCGGCCTCGGCTAGGGCGGCATTAGGCGCAGATACTCGCGCCTGCGCCGCCCGAGTCGCCGGCGGCGGAACGTGTCGCCGAATAGGAGCTCTACTCGCACACGATCCGCCGCCTCCTTCCGTGAGATTACGGCCTCACAGAAGGCGGCGACCACGTCCCAGTTCCTGACGCTGACGAGCATCTCCCTGGCGATGGTCGGCAGCGTCAGGTCGGCACCGATAATTGCGACGAGTTCACAGCGATCCCCCTCCCATGCAGCACACTCCTCAAGCGTGTGCTGCGCCGTGTCCTCGTCGCAACTGCAATGGTGGCAGGACGGTGTGCTCTCCCTCCTGACAATCTTGTGCAGGTACTTCCCCAAGCAACCGTGCCCCGTCAGCACCTGCACCAGTCGGAAGGAAAGCACCCCGTGCGTCCGCTCCAACCACTCCATCAGCACCGGCCGGAGGGCCTCGACGGTCCTGACACCGTACCGAGGACTCTCCAGCCGGACTGCCCAACGGGCAATGACTTCTCGGCGGGCGTCGACCCGCCAGGCGGTGATCTCTCTGATGGAGACCATGCCGCCGCGGGCGCGCGTCTCGGACACCCGCCGATAAATGTCGGCGAGCATCTCCGCCTCCAGGTCCCACGGGGGAGTTCCGGCCAGGAGGCACGCTACCTCCGTCGCCACCGTGCGGTAACCCCGTATGGCCCTGACCGCCATGACCCTCTGTGGTCGCCACAGGAGGGCCCTAAGACGGACGGTCAGGGACGCCGCCCACACCGGTGCGCCATACAGGGCCATCGACCGGATCACCTCCACGTACAGCTGTCGGCACGTAGCACTGGGTCCGCCCACATTCGGCATCAGCCGCGAAAGGGCGGACGCCGCGCCAACAAGCCGGGGAACAAGTTGATGGAGATGCTCCCGGAACCAAAAATGCCCGTCGAGCACCAAGCCCAAGTACTTCATGTGGGCCTGGATGCTGATGGTGACCGACTTCACGGTGATCGAAGCACTGGCGGGCGGCCCGGCGGTACGGAGGCCATGGAACAAAAGGGCCTCCGTCTTTTCCAGGGCTACACTCAACCCCAGCGCTTCGATCCGCCTGACAATCTCCTCGGTGCCGAGAGTTGCCAGGCGTGCCGCCTCCTCTAGCGTCCCACCCCGGGCTGTGACGAGTGTATCGTCGGCGTAGCAAATTACGCCCAGCCCGGGTGGGAGGCTTCCTCTCAACGCCCAGTCGTAGCCGATGTTCCACAGGGTCGGACCCAGAACCGACCCCTGCGGGACACCGCACGTCATGGGCGTTCGCACAACGTCCCCTACTCGGTCAACGTAGAGGACGCTGCGCCCCTCCAAGTAGTCTGCCACCAGCCGCCTGAGGTACACGGGCACCCCGTGATATCTCAGCCCCTCCCTGATGCAGCTGAATGGCAGACTGTTGAAGGCGTTGGCGATGTCCAGGGACACCGCCAACAGGACTCCTCCGCCGGTGACGGCCTCCGCTACCACGGCCTTCAGGCGCAGCAGGGCCGCGATCGTCGAACGCCCTCTCCGAAAACCAAACTGGGCGTCCGACAAATCGGGCCCGACCCCAACGAAGTGCCGCTCGATGCGGGCAGACAACACCCTCTCCAGCAGCTTGCCCGCATCATCGAGCAGCACGATGGGCCTGTAGGCCGAGGCCGACTCGGGAGACCGTCCCGGCTTCGGCAGGAGAACCAGCCTCCCCTCTTTCCAGCACCCAGGGAACTGCCCAGACGTCAAACAGGCGTCGAACTGTCCCCTGAGGCGTGGTCCCAGGTGTTCGAGGACCAGGGCCAGCACACGGTTCGGAATACCGTCGGGCCCGGGGCCGGTGGATTTGACTCGTATACGCGCCACCGCCGCCCCCATTTCCGGCTCCGTGATGGGCGGAGCACTTTCATCGTCGGCCTCCCGGTCGCTGTCCGGCGAAGCCATGACCAGGGGCGTGTGCTCCGCCCGCCGTGGAAAGAGGTCCTCGACAACTCTGGTGAGGAGGCTGGGCTGGAGAGTCTCGGTGAGGGGGGGGGGGCCGCCCGCGGAGCTTGTTCAGCGCCGCGAGGTAGGGGCGACCCCAGGGATCACGCTCGAGACTGTCCAGCATCTCCCGCCGACTAACGTCCTTGGCGGTACGGACGGCCAGCCTGAAGGCAGACCGCGCACTGCGGTAAGCCTCATACAGCTGGCCCTCCCGCTCAACGTCGCGGTGACGTGCTCGGCTGCGGGTGTAGGCCCTACGGGCACATATGCACGCGGCTCGAAGGTCCGCCAATTCTCGGGACCACCAGGGGACCGCACTCTTCGGGGGCAGACGCCGCACACGGGGCATGGCCGCATCGCAGATCTGCGTTAATGCACAGCGGATGCGGCCAGCCTCGGCATCCACCCCGTCCGCCTGGGGCGGTGAGGACAGCCACGACTGAACGATGGCTGCCTCCGCCAACAGGTCCCGATCCAATCGACCCACAGCCCACCGCGGAAACGCGGGAGCTCCGTCCGCCGTGTGACCCCTGCTGGGCTGCAGGTCGTCGACATTGTCGTCGGGCCTCTCCACCCCTTTGGGGCCGAAGCCGGGGGTTTGCAATCCTTGCCCCCCATGCGGTGCATGGGGGGCAGTGAGGGGTGGCGGCGGGTGGCGGCCGAGAACGGCCTCATAGCTGAGGCCGTTCTCGGCCGCCTCAGGCAGCACAGTGATCACCACCGCGGCTGACTTCGGCGGCCGGAGCCTCCTGCGCGACCTCTTGTTACCAGCTCCTGCCTTGGGAGCGGAGGAGGCGCGCTAACGACTGAACAACCCATCAGCCATGCATCCTCTCGCCGCGCGCCAGAACTTAGGATTCTGGGTGATTGTTTTATATAGGTTTTCTTCCTCGCGGTCCAGGCGGTTAAGCCAAGACCCTCGCTCCTGAATCTAGGCCTCAAGACAAATGTCCCGAAGCAAGAATCAGGTCTACGATTTGTCGCGGTTGGCAAATGCCTGCGCAGTCCTCAAACGAATGAGTGACTGGGCCCGTCGAATTTTCGCGTCCAATACCCTCTACAATTAGAGGGCATGGAGCGAATTTGGGGCATCCCACAAACTGGGCCCCCCCTCGGGCCAGATATTTGCCACGAGCGACAATTCCAGAGAGCAGTCCAAGGAATTGTCACTCGTGCCCAGGGTATACCACGCGGAGGTTTTTGGCGTAGCACCCCATAGCATATAGTCTGCATAAACTTTTGATGAAATTTATGTTTACCTAGAATAAACAGACTAGTTAGGTTGATCCAATATCGAGAAAGAGATCAGCCGACGAATCCAACTCGGTTGGGCAGTGTTCGGGCAACTTAAGAGGATCTTCTCGTCCAACTTACCTCAGTGTCTGAAAACACAGGTCTAAGACCAGTGTAAACTGAGGCCCTCCTATTTCATGGCCCACGTCAAGGTCGCCCCCGAGGAGCACATATCAGGTGTAGGATGCATACTAGGTGGACCGACGACCTGGTGAAAGTTGCTGGGCGTCGTTGGATGCAGGCGGCACAGGAGTGCACATTGTGGCGTAACATGAGGGAGGCCTACATCTTGCAGTGGACGGCGATAGGCTGAAATGATGAAATGATGATGATGATAATAAATACTATTGACAAAATACTGAAGTCACGCTACGCCCCGTGATTTTATCTAATTAATAATTTTAACCTTTATTATATTATGTACGCCATTTTTTCTTTATTTTTAATAACATCGTTTAACTTGCTTTTTGTGATTATTTTATTTTAATGTTTTTTGTTTTTGTTTTGTTAATTAATATATTTCAATGATAAACTCCTAATGTCGTATCTGTTTTATTTACTCAAACACTACATAGTTCACTACACGATACGAAATCTTGACTTGAGTGGGTGATCTATACTTGAATCTCGATTCTAATTTAACGAAGTTCATTTTTATATTGTATGCCCAGAATCCTAAATTTTAAACCATATTCTTTGTTCTACTTATAAATCCCATTAGTACACATAATGCAATAGAACAGAGTCTGTTGAGTAATTTAGTTTTATATATAAATAACGGGAAATGGTTTGTCGAAATTATCCTGGTTTTTTTTTTGTGGGTGGGCTGCGGTCGGCGCGCCTCCGCACCACTCCGTCCGGGGCGACAGAGGGGCTTAAGCACGCAACTCCCGCAACCCACCCGAAAACCACGTCGCCTTCGTCGTTGGGGCGACCACCGGAGCAGGGTTACTTGACATCAGTGGTCGGCCCGACGGAATACCCCCTATTGGGGTACCCTCCCATCGACCGTCGTCCCCCCCCCTCGGGGAGGACGTCGGTCTTTCCTCACGCGGTCGATCTCGGCGGGTGATGGACTAATCCCCGGTCACGTCACCCGTGGCCTCGGCTAGGGCGGCATGAGGCGCAGGTAGTTGCGCCTACGCCGCCCCAGTCGCCGGCGGCGGATCTCCTCATCGAGGCTGCTCTCCTCGCGCAGGCGATCCGCCGCCTCCGACCGCATCCCAATGTCGAAATTATCCTGTACTTCTTTTCTATTCAACTACTGCAAATCTCACAATCCTCTGTATGCACATAAATCTTAAAAAATAAAACCAGAATATTGATTTAGTATATTTTTGATATAAAACTATGTTTTTTAGACAAGAGTGGAATAAAATAAATTATGCATATGGTCTACTCAAATAATATGTTGTACTCTATGATCTTACATCTTTAAATGAGCAATTTTTGTATATATATATATATATATATATATATATACCTATATATTTTTTTCAGGTACTTGCCAACGGCTCCAACGATTTTGATGAAACTTGGTATACTAGAGGCTTCGGGGCCAAGAAATCGATCTAGCTAGGTTTTATTTATATAAAACGTTGTTTTGTCGGTGTTTTTAACAAAATAATTCAATAACATTAAAGGAGAATGCCCAAAACCAGGCCCTTTTCCGTTGGCAGTGAGCCCAAACCAAATAATATCCTAAATTCATATCTTATTTTTGTAATATCTCAGAATTAATATTAGCGTAACTTATACCCTAACATTAAAAATAATAATTAAAAGTCATACAAATGAACTTAGGTTTGTGATTTGTAAAAATCGGAGTGACACATGTGTATTGCCAGGTCAAGCCAAAATAATTTATCAAAATATATCGATATATTCTTATCGATTATGAAGGCGAAATTAGACGAATTATTTTATTCAAAAAACTAACATATATATTTATGGCTACATCTCACCTTATTATTTTTAGTTTTTACAGATTGTATTTTATTGAAAATAGGTAGCATTGACAGCAATAATTACAAAACACACAATATGTTTATTCAATCATCATCATAATTCAGCCTATCGCTGTCCACGTATAGGATGGATGTAGGCCTGCCTTATGTTTCTTTACAAAGTGTGATCCTGTGCCGCTTGCATCTGACGACGCCCAGCAATTTTTACCAGGTCGTCGGTCTATCTAATTCGTCCTACACTGATACTACTGTCCGATACGTGGTCGCTACGAGAAAGCCTTTCTTTCCTAGCGGTTGTCAGTTTGTCGAGCAATGTGGTCTGGCCAATGCCACTTTAGCGTGCTAATTCTTTGTGTTATGTCGGTCATACCCGTTTTTCTACGGATTGCCGTATTTTAGATTCTATCCCGTAGAGAAATCCCAAGCATAGCCTGCTCTCGCGACTTGAAACTTAGTTTTGAAATCTACATTTAGGGAGCACGTTTCCGTGTCGTAAGTCTTTCAGTTACTGAGGTATGTTGAATAAGAAGATCTTCTTAAGTTTTTAGAATGCTGTCCAGTCGAGTTGATTTTGTCGGTGAACCTCTTTGGAATTGAAATTGAATCTACCTGTTTGTCCTAGGTAACGAATTATCATTACAAGGTCATTAGATCGATAACTTCGAGTCACACTGTCGACTAGGACCGGTACTAAAATGACTGGGCGTTTGACATGACTTTCGTTTTACCTATGTCCATTCGGAAACGCGCTAGTTGGGATACTCCGCTGAGATCGTTGAGCTATAGTTGTTGAATAAAAATAACATAAGGAATAGCTGCAAATTGTGTTTTTTTCATATTAAATTGAGTTTTGCAGTTATAAAAATTACAAAAGTAATGTTTATTTTTTAAATTACAAGCAATACATAGATAATATCAAACATGATACCCAAACTTAATATATTTTAATTTACTTTTCAAATTGAGTATCGATTAATCGATTTAAAAAAATAAATAATTAAAGGTAATTCTGGTAATACAGAACACTATGGCGCCGTGTCGTTTACGATTTCGTATTTACGTACGATTTTGTATTGACGATTTACGTTGAGTTGAATGGAAGGATAAAAAGAGACAAAACTATTCCGCAAATTGATTTTAGGATTTTATCTTATGCTATTTTTAATTTTTTATAGTTTATATAAAATAAATTCCATCCAGCTATTGCAGACAAGTAGTGTTATTACGTTTAAATACTTTTTTTATAATTTAATACAGTTAATTAATTGTCAATTTTTATACAAAGGGAAAATGTTAAAAGGCGACGCAATAGTTTTCTGAGTATAGACGGTAGGTCTATGCTATGCTACCCATTTAGGCATTTTTTTTTCAGATTGAATCTAAGTCATTGACGATGGTTAGCATTAGGATCTTACCGATTAATACAGGCGATATCCTTTATGTTGAGCATATAAGGGTAATTATTGTATTTATCTTATTGTCAATCGAACGGTAAGGTGCTGCGCACACACAATGACTATATTATGGTACCTACTTGAGGTGAGGCCCTGTTAATGATGTACATAAATGCGCCAGCTCAATTCTTAGATAATATACCAATTACGTAAACTGTTATTAAGTATAAAATATTGATTTTACTATTCCTGGTATTCAGTTAGCAGTATACTGTAGTTGTTGCCAAAGGCTAATCCTGTCGTAGAATTATAACTTTCCTAAATCACATTCATAAAACCTCAGTTGATAGGCCACACCTATTATTATCACACAGGACCATATCTTAAGCTTATGTTAAAAGCATTAGCTACATTATTACTTTTGTAAGCGTATTGAATAAAGATAATACTTTTATTGTCGTATGACGTATTTTGTAACCAGAAAACATGTAACTAAAAATAAGATTACGCTTAAACCTGGGTACAAAAATGAAAACTAATTACTAAATATAAAACTAGAATAATTATCCTGCAACATAGAAAAGAAATTATAAAGGCCCATTGACTTTCATATTGAAACTAACTCTCGAACAAAATGGGCATTCTCCTTTAAAAGAATATAAATTCAAATTTCGCAATCAACGTCAGGAGTGATAATAGCTCAGTTGGTAAGTTGTCCAGTTTTCTTTTTGTTTTGTTTTGGCATTCAAACAGCGTGGGATCGAATGTCGGCGTTATTAATATTCTCCTTTTGTAATTTTTGATATTGTTTTCATTATTTTATTTTTATTTTTTATTAATTATATATCTAAATAAATTCGACAAAAATACAACAAAAGTATACCAAGCGAAGCTCGTTCAACCAGATATTTTTCTTAAACAATCGAATTACGAATAGCATAACATTTACACAGCAACAAATCATTCAATATTTAATATGAATATAGCAACAACAAAATTTTACTTCAATAATCTAATGGAAATTGTCATTACATATAGAAAATTTAATTAACACGTATATACTAATATAGTTATTGAATTATATAGCTACTTGAATATACATAACACACATAATGTGCTTATAATAAAAGCCAATAGTGCAAAGACATCTATTAGTGATTGCGTAATAAATAACGTGCTCATATAACGTGTGAAATGAAAGCGTCTTACCATAACTAACGTTTTATCATAACAACACAGAATGTTGAAGTTTAAAAATAATTAATTAATACCGAATCGTAATTTGAATACCTGGGGGAACGGCAGTGCCCCCGCCAAGTCGAGCAAAAAAAAGTTTTATTTACTAACGTGTGATGGCGGAGTAAGAATACAATTCACGATCCGCTATCTTGCCCGTGGGTGTCGTAAAAGACGACTAACAGAGAGGGAATATTCGAAAAGAAAGCCTATGCTAGCCCGTCTGACTAGCGTAGTATAGTAGAACAATTGCCTCCTATTGTAATGGAGGCTCGAGCTCAATTGTGGGACGAGTATGAGCTGAAATAATGATGATAATCATTTATTACTCATATAGTTACTTATCACATACACAACCCGCCCTCGCTTCGTGTCGATTTCAGTCGTTTTACCCGCGTAGATCCTGTTCCCGTGGGAATACCGGGATAAAATATAACCTATGTTACTCCTTGATATTATAGTTTTCCATTGGTGAAAGAATTTTTGAAATCGGCTCGGTGGTTCCAGCGTGAAAACATAACAAACAAACATACTTTCGCATTTATAATATTAGTAAGTATAACATCAGTGATTTTTTGTTTTAAAATACAATGTAAATTACTATTTATTAATAATGTAAACTTAGGTTCCTTCTCGCTTTGGTTTGGGTAGATGATATATTATGATTTTTTTTTTAAAGGCAATACTCTACGCTAAGGAAATAATCCTTGTATTGCAGGGAACTTTACAAATATATAATTAACGGACATAAATGCACGATAAAGTAGGTTTGTAAATAATAATATCCCACCAAAATATTTTTATGTAAAATGTTGCCAAGACTAGACCACATGGCTTGCACTGTTAAAAATATATTACATCGCATGTAGAGCCACGCTTCTAACTCTACACGCCCGGACTCTACAAGCCATAACTTCGCAAACTCGACACCCTTGTTAAGATATATGGCTTGGATGTTTCACTACCGTCACATAGATGTGAGGTGAGATTTTATTCACTGTTCATTACTTTTCTGTTATTCGGCATAGGTGTCGTGCAAATAACCGAATTTTTTTTTTGTGGGTGGGCTGCGGTCGACGCGCCTCCCACCACTCCGTCTGGAGCGACAGATGGGCTTAAGCACGCAACTCCCGCAACCCACCCGAAAACCGCGTCACCTTCGTCGTTGGGGCGACCACCGGAGCAGGGTTACTTGACATCAGTGGTCGGCCCGACGGAATACCCCTTATTGGGGTACCCTCCCATCGACCGACGTCCCCCCCTCGAGGAGGACGGCGGTCTTTCCTCACGCGGTCGGCCTCTCGGCGGGTGACGGACTAATCCCCGGTCACGTCACCCGCGGTCTCGGCTAGGGCGGCATGAGGCGCAGGTAGTTGCGCCTACGCCGCCCCAGTCGCCGGCGGCGGATCTCCTCATCGAGGCTGCGCTCCTCGCGCAGGCGATCCGCCGCCTCCTTCTGCGAGATCACTGTCTCGCAGAAGGCTGCGACCGCGTCCCAATTCTCGACGCTGTCGACCATCGCCCTAGCGATAGCCGGCAGCGTCAGGTCTGCACCGATGATTGCGACGAGTTGCAAATAACCGAGTGAGCATGAAAATAGCCTAGTATTTTGACATTTTGTTTTTTTTTTTTTTATTGCAAACGGTGGCAAACGAGCAGAGAGTACACCTGATGGTAAGTGTTGCTGCCGCTCATGGACCTTTAAAAGGCCGCTGCCTACCGCGAAGAAAGTGAAGGGAGTGTGAATGAGTGCATTGAGGCTCGGTGATACCAAGCGCACAACCAAAATCCACCACACGCAAACACCCTCAGAAAGTTGGGCTTCCGGCTCTCTCGCTCACCGAATGAATCGCAGTAACAAATTGCTACTACTCAGACGTCGATTTTCTGCGAGAGCGTGGTACTACCCCGGACGGACCGGCCCGCGGCTGTAGACAGACAATTGTCGACAGTGTGATCCTACCACTAGTAGTGACATTAGAAACAAACACTACAATTTTATTTATTTGTATAGATAACAAAAAGTTCCTGAATTTTCACTTCTTCATACAAACCCTTTGAAGGAAAGGTAAAATTCAAGAGATTTTTATTTTTTTGTTGTTCGTGTAGTAATATTAGCTTATATACCAAATTTCAACTTTTTAGGACCTCGAGAAACTAGGAATTTTGATAATATTCAGAGAGTCAGTGACGAAATCGGGGTTTTATTCATCAATAAAATTTAATCATTCCATGTAGTGACGGAGTAAGAATACAATTCGCTACTCCCTATCTTGCCCGTGGATGTCGTAAAAGACGACTGTGGGATATAATAAGCATATAACATCTGGGCAAGAGAAGGAAACTCGACATGAAACACTATACCAACATGTCTGACCAGCATGGCATTGTCGGTCAATTTCCCTCCCATTGTGGAGGAAGCACTAGCCTAACAATGGGACGTATGTGGGTTGTGATGATGACGATGATGAAAATCTAAAGTATAAGAGCTATGTAATTGAAACTTTATTTTTTAATAAGTCTACTATTGGCATATCTCGAGAATTTGAACCCATACGTATGTGAGCTGTGATGATGACGATTATGAAAATCTAAATTATAGGAGCTATGTAATTGAAACTTTATATTTTTAATAAGTCTACTATTGGCATATCTCGAGAATTTAAACCCATACGTTTGTGAGCTGTGATGATGACGATGATGAAAATCTAAAATATAAGAGCTATGTAATTGAAACTTTATTTTTTAATAAGTCTACTATTGGCATATCTCGAGAATTTAAACCCATACGTATGTGAGCTGTGATGATGACGATTATGAAAATCGAATGTAATTGAAACTTTATATTTTTTGTAAGTCTACTATTGACATATCTCGAGAATTTAAACCCAATTTATGAGCTAAATAGTAAATGTTTTTCTTTTTTCTTTTTTTTTGAATTAATTAAGGTAATATTTATTGTGAAATATAAAAGAAATAATTTTCAAAGTTAATATTTGTAGTGGTCTACTAATAATTCTCAAGCTTTATTTTTTTTTTCATTTTATTGCATCATTGTACAAACAAAATAACGTTGAACGCCGAGGGGGTCAAAATACCATATAAATGTCGCACAACATGTGTCCCTCATGCCTTCAATGTGTTAATATCGTTGCAAAACATCCGCAAAGCTCCGAAAAAAAAACGCTAATTAAATTCGGGTGAAAATTAAGATTCAGTATTAAAAGAGGCAATTCTGTGCCCTTAAACGGTCAACTATCGGTGCTCTTACTTAACATTACTAAATCTCACCATATAATAATACTTTTTATATAAATAAGTTATTCATAAGTTTTATTTTGTCAGTTTCTATATATCTTTAATTATTTCTTAAATCTACCATTCTAATAAGGTACTCTACATACTTTAATTACTAACTACACTAAGTATATAATTTGATTTTGGAGTAATTTTCTCTTGAGTAAGAAAATGTTTAAATAATTAGCGAAATAAGCTGCACTTGTTCTTTTAGCGTTTTCTTTTGTTTTACTTATTTACGTATTGAAATAGGTATTAAATTATTATCACCTTTTTTTTGGTAGACTTAGGTCAGCGAACACGCTGTCCATTCCGTCCGGGGTGATGAAAGAAGAGCGCGCGGCCTCATAACCCACCGTAATCCCTCCCCTTCGCCATTGGACCGACCACCGGTACCGAGTACCTTGTCATCGCGGCCAGCCCGGCGGTATACCCTTTCGGGTACCCTCCCTTTCCAACGCCCCTCCCGGGACGTCGATCACCCTTGCGTGGTCGGCATCTCTGCGGGTGACAGACGAATCCTTGGTCCAGTCACTGGCGGCCTCGCCTCAAGCGCCATCAAGCGCAGGTTTTATTTTATTGTGTATAGCTGTTAGTCTCAGATGGCTTTCACAGCTAAGCCCGGACTATTACATCAAGCGCAGGTACCCGCGCCTGCGGTACCCGAAAATTATTATCACCTACAAAATTATTTACCTTAGTTTCCTTGCACGTGGCTGAGTGAAAATGACGACCAAGTAGATCATATCATTGGCACAGAAAGAAACTACAAAATAGACTTATAGCAACCCGTCTGATCAGGCGTAATATATTAGACGTTTTTTTTTCCATTGAGAAGGAAGCTCGAGCCTAGCAGCAGGTCAAACGTGAGCCGAGATGATGACGATAGTGGCGAGAGTGACCGCACCTTTGGCAGCGATGAGTTCCTTTCCTTCTGTAAAGTCCAGAGGTGGTCTTAGAACGTTTTTTTCAAAAAATAACTTTACACCTGCTGCTAAACGACTCTGGCCTAATATCTATACCATTATATTAAAGGTTATAATAGACACCTCCGGTACTCATACATTAGCCACACTCAAAGTTTATATGACTTAAGTACGCCATTATTTACGGACCTGCTATTATTAAGCGTCATCTGAGTGATGGTCGCTGAGATGGCGACAGAGTCAAATTGAAGCTAGGTCACTGACATCTCTGATATCGTGATTTCATAATCAGAGAAGATATCTCTTACATAGTTAATGTATAATAAAATTCATCTTCGGATTTTAGGACGTAAAAATGCCAACAATAATTGCCTTGTCTATTTGCTACCTACAGTACTCCAGTAGACTTAAAGTAAACTTAAGGTAGACTTAAAGTAACACTCTCATATGGGCTGGGAAGTCAGCCAAAGGTTAGGTCGCTGATGATGTTTGGATGTTTGTTACTACATCATGCGTAAACTTTTGAATACATTCAGATGAAAATTGAAAATTTATGTTATTAATGTTTTTATTTTATTTATTATATATGTCCGTGTGGTGACGGAATAAGATTACAATTCATCACTTCCTATCTTGATTGAGGATATCGTAAAAGACGACTAAGGGATATAATAAGCACATATAAACATGCAAAAGAAGGAAAATTTAAAACAAAACTCTACCCAACCCGTTTGACCAGCATAGTATAAGTAAGTAAGGTCAATTTCCCTCCTATTGTGCAGGAGGCTTGAGCTCAGCACTGGGATGTATATGACCCGAGATGATACGAAGTCACATTGTGGCATTCCTACATAAACACTTCAGCACTTCATTATAACCATAGTCAATTTAGCACCACTGAAGGGACTGTGCAGCATCATCCAAGTTTCGACTGAATCAAAGGCTCTTTCATAGTTTACTAATTTATTTACTTAGAAATAAAAATTTTATTACTACAAGATTATATAAACCTAGAATTACTATTCTAAAGTTACGTAATAGTGTCGACATCTGTGATATGATGGTTCCGATAACTTGCATTTGTAGTGTACACGCGCCAATATACAAATCTAAACTGGCGGTTATTTCTTTGAATGACTGGTTCGACTGTCTGCAAAACGGTTATTATTTAATATAAGTTATTTGATAATAAATATTAAGCAATGTATTTAAAAAGCCAACAAGTGTTAAACAATGTTGCGATAAACCGCGAGTTCAATATTTTTTCTAAATCTAACGCTGAGTACATAATTAAAATATTATATTGGGACTTACCCACTGTTGGGCTCGAGCCTTCCCCAATAGGAGGGCAACAAATAAAAATTTAACAATGATTTTAGAAACAGTAGAATAATGAATAAATATCAGGTTGACCGAGCTTCGCTCGGAGTACTTTTATAGCATTTATTTAGATATATATTAATAAAAAATAAAAAAATAAATAATGAAAATTATATAAAAAATTACAAAAAGAGAATAATAATAAAACCGAGATTCGATCCGACGCCGTTTGTCGCCGATGTCAAAAATAAAATGAAACCTGACTACTTCGCCACTGAGCTATCGTAACTCAAGACGACGACGATTGATAGCAAAATTTTAATTCATATTCTTTTAAAATTTAATGTCATTATATTGTCTGCCAAAAACACTGAAAAACAACATTTTCTATACATAAAACCTAGCTAGATCGATTTTTGGGCCCGAATCCTCTAGTATGCCAAGTTTCAACAAAATCGTTGGAGCCGTTTCCGAGATCCTGAAAATATATATATTTACAAGAATTGCTCGTTTAAAGATATAAGATTAGCGCCGCCATTTATTACTTGTTTCTCTATTGGCGCCTGTTATACAAATACCCTTTGATGGTTATAGTTGTAGCTTTAAATCTCAAATTGCATGCTATAGCTAGCATAGTAGCTAGCAGCGTAACCATTATTATTAACGTCAGAAAAAGACACTTGCAGAAATAAGTGGAAATAAGAACTTATATTAATATTTGTAAAATATAAAACAAACATATGAAGAATATATAACCACAAAATATAAATTAATCAACATTAGATAGCAATCCCAGTCATCATCATCTTAATCTTATCCCAATTACTTCGGATCGATGCAATATGTACTCTTCTATTCTCTCCTCTTTCGTACATAATTAGTAGTTATTAAGAATAGTTTTACGACCGACCGCCTGCCTAACATCAAAACTTCTTAGGAATATAATTGTTGACCAGATGATATTAGATGGCATTAGCCCAGGTTAATGTAACGCTCTTAGGCACCTTTAGGATACCCACGAGCAATGTAATGTTTGTTATTATTCATAGTATATTATAGGCACAGCCAACCACACAACACGGCAAAGCAGATCAGTTTTAAAATATTGCGTCTAAATTTTGAGTAGCCATGAAGCTTATAACAATATTTCATGACATTAGTCTTATTAATTAAAAATGGCTTACAATAGAAATACGCGGCAATGCATCGAACCCGTCTATGTACTGAGCTCTTCACGTACCTATTACACAATACAAAAACACGAACAAAAGATCGTTAGATCCGTGGGTAAAAAAGGTTCATTTTTATTTTAGCTGGCGCTAACGGGACAGATAGCCTGGATCTGACTCGTTAACAACGAATCCTATGGTAACATTAGTTGTATCTGAACTTTGATTTAACAAGTCATCAGCAAACAATCCTCAAATTCTCCACATTAACGTCATCTCTTAAGACCCTTAAGGTGTAACATGCTGACGAGAAGAATACAATTCACCACTCCTTATCTTACCCGTGAATGTCGTAAAGGACGACTAGGGGATTAAATATGCATATAATATCTATGCAAGAGAAGGAAAACTCGAAATAAAACCCTATACATTGGTATAGTGTTTTATTTCGAATTGTCCTCCTCATTCTGGTCAGACACATTAATATCTGACCAGCATGGTATAGTAGGTCAATTTCCCTCCTATTAGGGAGGAGGCTTAAGCCCAGCAGTGGGCCATATATAGGCTGAGACGACAAGGTATGCTCAATATAAATGTAACGAATTAGGTACCCTTTATACCATAATTTTCTAATTTTTAGGTAATCATATGATCGAATATGGAACTCAAATCAAGTACTATTCCAGCTATACAACTTATTATAATATAAGAGACATACTACCTCTAATAATAGGGATGTATATTGCATCGCTAGTAGTGCTAGTACCAACTCCATTTTGATATTCATTTTGTCTCCTATTGAGCACTGCATTTTCTTTGAAATAAAATAGAAAATGAAGTTTCAAAACTTTTTCAAATTTTTTATGTGTCACTTTGCCTGTTATTACGTGCTTGTTATATTTTGGTTCTGTCTTAATACCATTTTACGAATAGGTTAGGTCTGATTGCAACTTTAGTTGATCAAGGAAAATAGAATCGCCAAGTAAAGAAGGTGTTTACCAAATATTGGGACGTATGCCTAAGAATAACGTAACACAATCGAGGCTGCTTAACATATTCATGGCAACATACTAATTGAGATTGAGTGTCATAAAAATCCTTTAGAACACTTTAGAACGAACAATTTACATATTAAATCCTACGTAATCTAACCTAATTTATAGCGAAATTATACATGAATTGCGGTTGTTTAATAGAACACGTGATGGAAACCATATCCATTATCCATAATTTTTTTT
Source organism: Lymantria dispar (assembly GCA_032191425.1). NCBI lineage: Eukaryota > Metazoa > Arthropoda > Insecta > Lepidoptera > Erebidae > Lymantria > Lymantria dispar. The sequence continues at coordinate 13,204,028 of CM063448.1, forward strand.
TCGTCTTTAAAAAGACAAAAAAGAAGAAAGATGAATCAGAAATATGAATATATACGTCCATAAAAAAAAAAAAAAAAAATTAATAATGGTATGACTGTTTAGGTTATTTTCCTTAGTGCGGGGTGTTTGTCTTAAAAAACAAAAATGTGTAATTTGTAGTAGTAAAGCTGAAACAGTAAAAATTATTAAAGCTGCAACATTTAAAATCTTTTAGGATAACTAATTTGTTTTTATTGTTTTTTAATTATTATTATTTATTATTATATTGTCATAAAAATTCAATGGATATGGTGATCTATGTAACTTAGCACTGACTTGTAACTCTGTTAGTAATAAAGAATACTATACTATACTAATGGAAAATGTACGCATTCAAAATTACATACGATAATAAAATAAGAAATGGAAATGTTCCTATAATAAAACTTTTAGCAATAATAGCATCTTCTGAGAAATAAGATATTCCTAGATGTATTAGGCAAGAACTTGTCCTTACTGACTAGATGATCCAACAAAAATAATCAATATACATAACCTTCGTGTCGTTCAAATATTCGTGTTTGTAGTAGCAGTAATTTTGTTCGTATGAAATACTATTTTCCTCTACAATCTATGAGCACTATGATCCACTTAAAGTGGTTTGCTAGTATATTTTATACAGTAACTTGACATACATAGATATACGTGGAATTACTGTGTAAAACAATATTACCAACTAACTTTGCAACTTCTTCGCAACTTTAGGACAGGTTTTATTTTTGTGTTTAAGTTAAGTAAATGGCACTTAAGATATAACAGAACAGGGCTCTATAGGTATGTTTAAACGTTCTATAGCTTATTTTAAACATCCGTTCCGACTATCACAGGCATCAATAGTGTCGCGGTTGACTGGACCGGGGATTTAGTCCCACCGAGAGGCCGACCACGCGTCAACGACCGACGTCCCCGAGAGGCGGATGTCGGTCGAGGAGAGGGTATTCCCCAGGGGTATTCTGTCGGACCGACCACTGAAGACAAGTTATTCTGCACCGGTGGTCGGCCCACGACGAAGGCGACGTGCCACGGGTGGGTTACGGGGCCGGGCGCCACCCCTCTGTTGCCCCGGACGGAGCCGGACGGCGGATGGGCTAATCGTAGCCCAAACAAAAAAAATAAACAAAAAAAGGCAACTATAATAGTCATTATAAAGATCCAGTATCTTTATCCATCGTCATATGTAGAAGAATCTTTTAATATTAATTATTTTTCGCTTAGTTCAGATGTCAATGGTTCTGTGGAAAATTCATATTCAGTGAGTAATAAATTTATATTCAGTGAGTCCTTTCCAATATGATTTAATGATTTAATAACAAATGTTCAGAAAATGTCTTAAATCATGAAAATCATCAGGTTATAATGCTTTAATCACCACGTTTGATCGGCTAATTAACAATAAGGGTTTATGATATAAATTTTCCAAAAGATTTCTGCTGCCTAGTTCCTGATGACGCCACAATTTCTTTTAAGATTTTTGTAGCATAGCAAGTGGTTAAATCGCCACCGTACGACAAGAAACCAATTCATTATTTATTTACAAAGCGTCATCTTCTGAATATTAGTGGAATTACTTTAGCTATAACGTGTCATTTTATGTAAGCTTCGTTACAACGGCACATCATTGGGTTCATAATTCCGAATAAAAGCAATAGATGGCGTGCAATAGAATTTAAAATATAAACTTCACATAATATTAAAAATATTAACATATGTGTAATGGGATCTCTCTTTCTTTTGCTCTCTCAGTTTTCATTTAAAGATTCATTCAATAGTGGTATAATTGTTGATAATATAAATATTTTTGAGTATACTTTGGGTCTTATAGTTTTACTTCTATGCTATCATGATGCACTTGCTACGTAAAGGGGTTCTTAACTATATTAAATCTTTCTATCGAACAATGAACGTTGAAAAGTAGGTACTCAACCCATAGAAATACAGTCTTATCATTGTAAAAGCATCTAGTTCCAATGCCAACGGTAAGATGGCGTAGAAGCAGAACTGACGTAGCAATCCAAATAAAAACCCAGTGTTAAAAAGCCGAGGGCACGGTAGTGCCCCCGCCAAGTTGAGCAAAAAAAAAAGTCGGGCAAAACGCAACATATTAAGTACAATTTAAATCGCACTATATTTAGTACAATTTAATATAATATGTATTACTTGTGAGAAACATTGTGTTTTCATGCGATTGCCAAGTCATTCTGTTTATTTAAAACATAAAAGATCTTTAATATTGATATAGTCACTATAAGACGTTGTTAGGTTAGCTATTTACGTAATAACTTAAGAAGAAAGGTTCCTTAAGCAGGGACTGAATGAGTTAACCGACTTGGTATAACATGGATCTCACACCTTTTTAAGGTAGAAGAACTCAGTTGCAAGGCTTGGCTTTTTTTTACAAGTTTTAATTTTGATGGTATTATATTTTCAAGAGAAACAGTTACATCCATGGTCCACAAAATCGTAGTTTGAATTCGGGTTTTGTATTACTCCTTACTGCCAATGGAGCGTCGTTCCAACACCCTGCTGTTTGATCTATAAAAAAAGGATTCTACCTAGTGCACAGGATATGCGAATTTTATAAAAAGCTCCCAAATTTAAGCAAACTTCTCCACAAGTAATTATTAACAATATTATATTAAACAACATAGATTTAATTAAGTACTCCATTGTATTGGTAACACATACTACTAACCTTGTAACTAACTTTAAAGTTTTGGTTTCCCGGGGTCTACTGCTATTGAACTGTTTCGCCTTGAAATTTTCAGTAACAATATGGAATTCCGTATAGGTAACTATAGGTACCTTGTCATCTGATCCAAACCTAGGCAAGCCACGTCTATCTCTACCGTTCGACAAGAAAGCCAATATAAAAATAAAAAAATCAGAAAACTTACGTAAGCCTTAAAAATACAGTACAAACGTTAACAAGAAAAGTTTTTAACAAAAAAAAAACCGACTTCATCAGCTCTTTAGGAAATTTAAATGAGACCAATGCGGAGTAAACGTCTTTCAAACAAGTTAATAATTCTGCGAATCTATCAACATATATCTACTTGAGCATAGATAAGATTACCATCCAAATTAAAAGCCTATTAGTTTTTTGAAGATACTTAAATAAAAAAATATCTGGTTGACCGAGCTTCGCTCGGAATACTTTTATCGAATTTATTTAGATATATATTAATAAAAAATAAATAATGAAAATATATAAAAAATTACAAAAAGAGAATAATAATAACACCGAGATTCGAACCGACCGCTGTTTGAATGCCAAAAAAACCAAAATTAGAACCGGTCAATTTCCCATCTGAGCTATCGTACTCATGACGTTGACAACGAAATTTGAATTCATATTCTTTTAAAATTTTATGTCATTGTTTGTTTTGCTAAAAACACGGACAAAACAACATTTTCTATAAATAAAACCTAGCTAGATCGATTTTTTGTACCCGAAACCTCTAGTATGCCAAGTTTCAACAAAATCGTTGGAGCCGTTTCCGAGATATATATATACAAGATATATATATACAACAATATATATATATATATATATACAAGAATTGCTCGTTAAAAGATATAAGATAAGATAAAAATATAGAAGTCAAATGCATAAAACAATACATCCAAATCCAATAAAGAATCTATTATTCACTTAAATAAAATACGCCATTAAAATAGGAAATACTTAAACAGTTTTTGTAACACTATTCGGATCATATTACTATATTACTTTATTATGATCCAATTCATTAATTTAAGAACACTTTCTCGTAAGTACAATTCACATCGGCACACTCATCAATAATGGTTCCTATTAATTACAAATAAGTAATTAATTTTCCCTATTAGGAGTAAGATGATGAATATGAGAAATATTATAACACATTTGCTGATAGCAAGACCGTTAATTAAATAAATATATTATAGTTTTGTATTAGTTTACCTATTGCTTGTGCTTTAGTTGCAAGAGAGTAGGGCATCAAAAAATAAATTCAATTTGTATGTTTATATATCGATCCATCCATCCCAGCCCACATACGTCCACTGTTGGGCTCGGGCCTCCTCCGCAATGAGAGGGAACTTGACCTACTGTACCCTGCACCATATTCATATTTCGGGCGGCACTGCAACTTCAACATATGTATATACGGATTTGAAAAATCCTTTTGTTTTGTTTGAAAAAAAAAATCCTTCTGCATTCACCCCATTTAAATTTCGTAAATAGCGGATGATAAGTTTCGATTATAGACAACGGCACTTTTCAGTAAATGTCAGAAAGTGGATCGTGACTACTATCATCGTATGTCTATTGCAGTTGGATTTTTGGTTAATAAACTTTTAAACAAATAAACTGCAGAAATTTTGTTTTTGGGGGGTGGGCCATGACCAGCGCATTCGCCGCTCGGCTCCGTCCGGGGCGACATAGGGGTGCCGTTCGGCCCCATGACCCACCTGTGGCACGTCGCCTTCATCATTGGGCCCACCACCGGTGCAGAGTTCTTTGTCTTCAGTGGCCGGCCCGATGGACTACCCCAGCCGCGGGGTACCCTCTCCTCACGACGTGCCCCCTCGGGGACGTCGGTCGCCGTCGCGCGGTCGGCCTCTCGGCGGGTGACAGACTAAGTTCCCGGTCCAGTCACCCGAAGAAATCTTACATGAACATTAAAATCTATGAGTTAATGTCTAAAATTAAATATTCGTCTTCACGATCTATACAATTTAAAGGTTTTGTTATTTTAATATTTCTGTTTCAATGGATTTAACTTTAAGTAATAAAGAAACACTAACAATAAATATATAATCGGAAATTCATATTTCATTTTCGCTTTGTTTCCTGATGATTATTTTACAAAATATCATTTTATTAATTATTATGTCTTCGTACAAAAAGAAATAAATACATTTTTAACACAGGTACTGAGACATTAGAAGATGTACAAGATGTCAATCAACATCTTCGTTAAGCGAATACGTATGCCAGTTACGTTACATTAAAGATAATTAAGTATACCATATTCATACATATGTGACTCTTAACAGAAAGTGCTTATTTATCTTCAAAGAGGACACGAAAGCTTAAAGCAATGTTGGTCTTATTCGGAAGGTTGAATATCAAAGAATATATTATTATTCGATTACATTATATTGAAGTTACTTGGAAATATTTTAAATATTTTATTTTGATATTATTGTTATATTCCATCAATGCTAAAGAAAAATATAAGAGTTTTTGAGAAGGCTTTAATCTTCTGGAATAGTGTGATAAGAAAGCGCTGTGAAGTGAACAAAGAAGTAGTGACATAGATTAAAAAAGGTATGTTAAGGTGGTTTGGACATGTAGAGAGAATGAGCGAAGAGAGAATGACGAAACAAGTATACAAAGCAAGTGTGAGTGGGACGGTTGCAAGAGGAAGATCACGCCGTACGTTTCTGAATCAAATTGGAGATGTGCTGATGAAAGGTCATGTTAAGAGTATGCGTAACCTTAGAAAATGCATGAAGACTTTAATGAGTGTGAGTAAAGTGATTGAAGTATGTCAGGATCATGGCTTGTGGCAATCCGTAGTCTCTGCCTATCCCTTCTCAGAGAAGCAGAGGTGAGGCAGAGGTATACATGTATGTAATCTTCAGAACTATCATAAGATTCTAGTTAAGTTGACGCTATACCAAAGACATCTTGAAAGTCAATGTATACAAGATGAGACTGAGTTTTCAATACCTTGCTTTTTGGCCATTAGTATTTCAATATTAGCTATGGGTCTTTTTCTCCACATTGAAAGGAAAATTTACACGCTACATCATGTCGGCCAGATGGATTTTATTCACAACTCTTCAAAAACTTTATTTAGAACTTTCAAGTAAAGGAGTTTGGTCAAGTGTTTATTATTCTAGATTAAAACAAATCACAACTGTGGATACACAGTTTCAAGGTGCTATGATTTTGAAATCAAAATTAAAGAGATTTTTCACTAAATTTCATTATTGTTTTAATAACAATCGAAAGTATTAAACAATTGTGATTTATAAAAAAGTAGCATTCATTTTATCTTCTTAGCCCATATAAATCCCACTGCAAGGCCTGGCCTTCCTCCAATATGTGAAGGCAATTGACCTATTATACCACGCTGGTCAGATGTGTTGGTATAGGTTCATTATATGTTTTCCTTTTCTTGCATGGATGTTATCCGCATATTACATCCCTTTGTCGGCTTTTACGATACCCACGGGCTGAGAGAGGTGGTGAAATCTATTCCTAATCTGTTCATCATCGCAGCCCACATACGTCCCACTGTTGGGCTCGGGCCTCCTCCACAATGGGAGGAAATTTGATCTACTATACCATGCTGCTCAAACATGTTGATATAGGGTTTTATTTCGAGTTTTCCTTCTCTTGCACAGATGTTATGTGCATATTATATCCCATAGTCGTCTTTTACGACATCCACGGGCAAGATAGGGAGTGGTGAATAGTATTCTTACTCCGTCACCACACGGAAAACCTACTCTGTTACCACAGGAAAATATGTTTATTATGTAATATTATTTTTAACATATTCGTTATTCACAAAAAGCAATTTAAAAAAATCACTCTCAATGATATTCGAAAGAATGCAAGATATTTATAATTTATTGGAATATGAACTAGAGCCAAAATGAAATATCATTGTACGGATATCCGTTTTGAATACGAATGTCACGAGTTTTGAATGTAAAATTAAGTTTGTTGCACTGTAAACGCGCTTGTTACTAAATCTAATAGGAAAACAAATACTTTTCACAACTAGATTAAGTTTATAAGATAGTGAAACTTAACTATTATATGCTTTTGTTGTACCCTAAGTTTTTTTTTTATTTTTTTTTTTTATTGCAAACGGTGGCAAACGAGCAAACAGGTGTACGATGGTAAGTGTTGCTGCCGCTCATGGACCTTTACAAGGCCGTTGCCTACCGCGAAGAAAGTGAAGGGAGTGTGAATGCGTGCATCGAGGCTTGGTGATACCAAGGGCACCACCAAAACCCTCCACACGCAAACACCCTCAGAAAGTCGGGCTTCCGGCTCTCTCGCTCACCGAACGAAGCGCAGTAACAAATCGCTACTACTCAGACGTCGATTTTCTGCGAGAGTGTGGTACTGCCCCGGACGGACCGGCCCGCGGCTGTAGACAGATAACTGTCGACAGTGTGGTCCTACCACTCTTCGAAAAAAATTGGTATTGTAGATTCTTGTCGACCTTATCATCCTACATTGGTTGCATTTTATCAATGTTAATATTAATATATTAATACGTACATCAAAATTATGCTATTAAATAAAGCGTCATATTTTTATTTTATCATCATTACAGCTGAAACACGTCCTGCGGTTGGGCTTAAGCCTCCTCCACAAGGGAAGGAAAATTGACCAATTACACCACACTGGTCAGACGGGTTAGCACAGAGTTTTATTTCGAATTTTCATTCTTTTGCATATATCTTATCTGCCAATAATCCCTTAGTTGTCTTTTACGTTACCTTCAGGCAAGAACAGGGTTGGATTGTATTACTCCGTCACCACACGATCACTATATTTTCTACTTAATGGCTATTATCCATGCAAACAGGTATAAGGCCCTCGATGGAACAGCTAAGGTTTTACCGTGCAAGTAAGGCATATCACTCGATACATTGGCCTGGACGACAAAATAATTAGTTTTACTCAGAAATAATGTATCTTATAAATATTTGCTACCGAATACCTAATGAATTTATACGAAACTCGCCAAAGAACAAAGTTACTATGGAGATATTTTTTGCTGATTATAATTGTTGTTAATTAATTAGAAGTAATTACTGACAAAAGAAGAGGGAAAATATATTGGAATTTCAATAACTATATCATATCAATAAGAAGCACATCGTAATAAGAAAATAATTACGTTTATTACCATTTAATTATTGGCTGTGCTGATGAATGGTGATAGAATGGGCACAATAAATATAGGAGTGCCTACGTCTTATAAGATATCTAATAGTATCATATATTACCAGGCATGGATATTTTATTATAATATAGATAAATAAAAGGCACATTAAAAACTAAATAAAAGAAAATCAATTGAGATTTAAAGGCCTTAAACTATTAAATGCTATATTTAATATTTTAAGGTTTTTTTTTGGCAAATACATTTCCTCGTTTTATCATATTATATTATATAGTTTATTGTACATCTAGGTGATACATTTGCAGTAATTATTCTAAGTGGAGAGTACAATAGACGGCCTTATCGCTAGGAGTGGGTAATAGACAATATTTGGTTAGAAACATGTTAGGAAGGGTAGTAGTTGTAGCTGTACAATAGGTACAGCCTGTACCTATTCCTATATATAAAATACATAATAAAATAAATATATACACACATAGACCTTTAAATATACTCATATATAATATAAAATAAATATTATAACGCGGTTAGAATCTTAAGAAAATATGTTTATATTAACAATTATAATTTAGGTTATAATAAGATAGGTAAATAATAATAATAAATATTAACTAATCAATTCTAGATAACGATCATTTTATTTGTTAAATTTCGTATAATTGGTATAAGCGTTCTAATTGTCAACTAAAAAGGTACCTACTCTAAAGGTAAAACTATACAAGTAACATAACTATAGTAAAACTATAAAATATATCTACATTTTATGTCACCAAAAAGTTATAATATGGTACCTTTCATCAGTTGAACTGCATCCATTGTTAGTAATGAACCTCCCTAAGGAGGAATTATGTCATAATCACCACCCTTGCCAGATGAATTGGCGATCTCAGTAAGATACGTTTCTCAGAAGAGAGTTGCTGCCCGCTCTCCTGGGGCCTTAACCGATTTTTACCACTTCCATGAATAAGTAAGTAAGTAGGGTTTGTACATTCTTTATATTAGCAAAAAGCTGGCGAAGTTTTCTACGTAGTAATAATTTTGAAGTTTTTTAAAGGGCATGGGATCTTTTTAGGTATAGATTATTGATATAGGCTTCTATAAATCATTTGTTCGACAAATCACTTTTATACATTTTTTATTTTATCCAGTATAAAAATATTTTATTTTATTAAATATAAAATTGTTCTTTTTTTTTTTTGGGGTGGGTTGCGGTCAGCGCACTCCTCGCACCACTCCGTCCGGGGCGACAGAGGGGCGTATGGCACACAACACCCGCAACCCACCCGAACACCACGTCGCCTTCGTCTTTGGGCCGACCACCGGAGCAGGGTTACTTGTCATCAGTGGTCGGCCCGACGGAATACCCCCTACGTGGGGTACCCTCCCATTGACCGACGTCACCCCCCCTCGGGGAGGACGTCGGTCTTTCCTCACGCGGTCGGCCTCTCGGCGGGTGACGGACTAATCCCCGGTCAAGTCACCCGCGGCATGAGGAGCGGCATGAGGCGCAGGTATTCGCACCTACGCCGCCCCAATCGCCGGCGGCGGATCGCCTCATCGAGGCTGCGCTCCTCGCGTAGGCGATCCGCTGCCTCCTTCTGCGAGATCACTGCCTCGCAGAAGGCTGCGACCGCGTCCCAATTCCCGACGCTGTCGACAATCGCCCTAGCGATAGTCAGCAGCGTCAGGTCGGCACCGATGATTGCGACGAGTTCACGGCACTGCGTGGCCCAAGCGGCGCAGGCCTCGAGCGTATGCCGCGCCGTGTCCTCGTCGCAATCGCAGTGGTGGCAGGACGGTGTACTCTCCCTCTTATGACCTTGTGCAGGTATTCGGCGAAGCACCCATGCTCCGTCAACACCCAGAAGGAGAGCACCCCGTGCCGCCTTTCCAATCACTGCATCAGCACCGGCCGGAAGGCCTCCACTGTTCGCACCCCGAACCGAGGCCTCTCCAGCCGGACTGCCCAACGGGCAATGACGTCTCGGCGGGCGTCGACGCGCCAGGCGGTGAGATCCCTTAACGAGACCACACCGCCCTCCGCTCGCACCCCCGTCACCCGCCGATATAGTCCGGCGAGCATCTCCGCCTCCAGGTCCCACGGGGGAGTCCCGGCCAATAGGCACGCTGCCTCCGTCGCCACCGTGCGGTATCCGCGGTTGACCCTGACCGCCACTACCCTCTGTGGTCGTCACAGAAGGGCCCTGAGTCGAACGGTCATGGACCCCGCCCACACCGGTGCGCCGTACAGGGCCATCGACCGGATTAAAATTGCTCTCACGGATTTCTTTGTTTTCTAAATTTTAAGTTTTTTTATACTACTTAATTTATCATAGCCAAAATTCTTCAAATGCTTTTACTCTTGAAAACGCGAAATACATATGTTAAACAAATAGATGTTTCTTTATCTGCAATATCTACAACAGCTTTACCTCATGTTAAGCCTTGTGTACATTAATTAATTGAAATTAGTGACAAAGATCACAAAGTCCATCTGTTTCAACATGTAAATTAAATCGATGACGATGATATAAATTACAGTGTTTCAGTTCCAGATTTTCCTGAGCAGCTTTGAAATTAACTGCATATTCCAAAAAGCGACAATTGTTCCGATAAAATTTTAGTTTTGTGTCTTAAGGTCTGTTTTGAGGTTATCTTACATCATTCATTAAATATTGGTTTAGTTCTTTATGGCCAGTTAACGTGCGTCTTCTTGGAATTTAACAACAACATTAATATCAATAAACATTTTGATTTTTTTTTCATCAACTGCTGCATTATTCGCTTTTAAATAACATTTATTTATGCATTTGTTATACTCGTAGCTACTTATCAAATATTAATTAAAAATCATGTTATATCTCACAAGTAATCCAAAAAGTAATCTAGGAGTGGTAGGACCACACTGTAGGAGTGGTAGGACCACACTGTAGGAGTGGTAGGACCACACTATCGACAGTTATCTGTCTACAGCCGCGGGCCGGTCCGTCCGGGGCAGTACCATGCTCTCGCAGAAAATCGACGTCTGAGTAGTAGCAATTTGTTACTGCGCTTCGTTCGGTGAGCGAGAGAGCCGGAAGCCCAACTTTCTGAGGGTGATTGCGTGTGGAGGGTTTTGGTGGTGCCCTTGGTATCACCGAGCCTCAATGCACGCATTCACACTCCCTTCGCTTTCTTCGCGGTAGGCAACGGCCTTGTAAAGATCCATGAGCGGCAGCAACACTTACCATCAGGTGTACTGTTTGCTCGTTTGCCACCGTTTGCAATAAAAAAAAAAAAAAAAAATATTACACCAATTGGCATACATTTATTACGCCACGAACGATACATAAATGTTCAACGAATTGATTCATTATTGTTACAACCGTTTCGGTGACAAATAATAAAAGCTAATGTATACCTGGTTCACTATGTCCCTTTATACGTTCTGTCGAAATAATCTATTATTACGCATTAAACGCATTACAGCAAATAATTGTGTGCTCATTATTTATTTGTGCTTAACCAAAAAAATCCGGCTTATTATTATTTAAATATTCTGTTCATATCGATATAGATTCTTTAGTATTCAAGCAGATAGCGTTAATAATGCAACAACGTTCTAATTAATAAAAATTGTTAAAATTTTATTAAAAGTCTGTATATAATAAGATTTTAATGATAGAATAATCAGACATGAATAGAAATTGTTATGTTGAGGTTCAAATCTGAAAGTGTGATAGATTTTCAGTAAAGTGTACCACAAAAATACATAGATTTTTGTACTTATAATGATGATGATTAAACTACTATTATATAGTACTACTAGTAGTATATACTAACATACAATACGTACTATTTATAAAGAAGTTCACGTAAAGTGAAAATTCAATTCAAATCACGATAAGAAATCATTCATTTTTAATTTATGCTTGTTTCGTAATTGAATGCTCACACATAGTACCTGCTACCATTCGGCAACAGTACAAAGACAGGCATAACACCAAAACCAGCAAATGTCATAGTTACAATTTGTATTCTTAATTCATCACCGGTTGAACTAAGAGCAAGTTTAATTCCAGTTTATTCTCTAGCTATACGAGAAAACATATAAAAGAGGACATATTAAAAATAAACTTTCTTTCAATAAACTGAGGAGACTATCATTAGTAGTTTGCAGTAAACATAATTGGATGAAACAACAATTTGCATTAACAGAGCAGTTTTGGTTTAATTTAACAATACTGTCCAATTAATGTGTTGAATTGATTTAAGTTATATGTAATTGAAAGACAACGTGTCTTTCGTGTGGATAATCATCTTTTTTTTTACATAGTTTATAAGTAGTAAATCATTGTTAAAAATACTTTATTATAATTGTTTTATTATTATTACCGACGATTTCATCTTGGAATATGAAAATAAACTATACAATTGATAATAAGTCTGATCAAGCAGAAGGTTGTTCATCGAAAAGATATATTTCGAATAACAAAAGAACGCCTACATAAGGTTCTAATTTACATAAATTGTAACGAGAAATAATTTAAATTCTCATCAACTTAAAATTATCTTACAAAAATCAACCCTTGCCTAAAATTTGCACAAAAGCGGGTACCAGATGGGATGGAAAGTTAATTCGACTCAGATAAAAAATTGATAAAACGTGATAAATTACACCAATTTCAGATTAAATCTTAACACATATAAATCAATATAATATTGGCTGATTTATAGTAAGTACTGATAAAGAATATTAGTAAAGTATATTGAAATATGGTTGTAACTCGGTATTTATATTTATAATATTCATTCGAACTGCTTGTCATTTAAAATCTTGAAAATTCGACTCCTTATAATGGAACTACAAGCTATTAAAGATAATGGTGTTACGGATCTTACGAATTTGAACCTTCTGCTGAACAAAAAGACATAAGATTTTTGTGTGATGGTGTGACTTTTTATGGGAATTAGGCTATAATCCCGTCACAGCCCGGAACGGTAGAAGAGACGGCGTATCTGCCGCCATTTGGCGGAACCCTTATCTTCGATGGTACCTATATCTGATCTACCTATAAATCTATTTGAAATATATTTTGTTGAAATTATTAATAAAGAGTTCGAAATTTATAATTATTAGTAAAAAGGGAGTCTTCGCACCACTTACGCAAAGTCTACTAACATAAGACACACAATAAATCTTGGAGTTGCCATTCGTACACAAACTAGCACTAACTTTCGTAGACAACGTACACTACACACATTTTTTAGGGTTCAATACCCAAAAGGTAAAAACGGGACCCTATTACTAAGACTTCGCTGTCTGTCCGTCTGTCTGTCTGTCCGGCTGTATGTCACCAGGCTGTATCACAAAAACCGCCATAGCAAGACAGTTGAATTTTTTACAAATTATATATTTCTGTTGCCGCTATAACAACAAATACTAAAAATAAAATACATATTTAATAGGGGCTCCCATACAACAAACGCGATTTTTTTCTCCTTTTTGCTCAATATCGATAATGGCAACAGGTAGGCACTTAAAATATTCACAAAATAATTATTTGTATATTTACTTTAATAATATATAATAAAATTAAAATAAAATTACAATAAAGGAAATATTTAGGTGGGGCTCTCATAAAAAAAAAGTGATTTTTATAAATAGTGGTACGAAACCCTTCATGCGCGACTCCGACTCGCACTTAGCCGGTTTTTATGAAAATGGACGCTAGATTGGCGCTAATTCGAGGAGTGTGCTGCGTGGGAGGGGGAGCGCCGTGAACTCGTCGCGATTATCGGTGCCGACCTAGCGCTGACGAGCATCTCCCTGACGATGGTCAGGAACTGGGACGCGGTCGCCGCCTTCTGTGAAGCCGTTATCTCACGGAAGGAGGCGGCGGATCGTGTGTGAGTAGAGCTCCTATTCGGCGACACGTTCCGCCGCCGGCGACTCGGGCGGCGCAGGCGCGAGTATCTGCGCCTAATGCCGCCCTAGCCGAGGTCGCGGGTGATCGGACCGGGGAATTGTCCGTCACCCGCAGAGAGGCTGACCGCGTGATGGCGACCGACGTCCCAGTACGACGAGAGGTGAGGTTACCCGAAAGGGTATTCCGTCGGGCCGACCACTGATGACAAGTCACATCTGCTCCAGTGGTCGGCCCAACAACAAGGTGACGTGGGTACGGGTGGGTTATGGGCCCGCGCGCCGTCCTTTTATCGCCCCGGACGGACTGGACCGCGCGTGCGCTTACCATAGCCAACCCATAAAAAAAACAAAAAAAAAGATTGGCGCTAATGATGTCGCATTGAACGCAGTACATTGCGCGGTTGTTCAAAAAATTAAAGATGACAAATGTTTGGCTGGCGATATATAATGTTTCTCTCATTACAATTTTTTCGTTGTTGTCCATAAACGACTTAATACTACTATTATAAAATTAACAAATATAAGTTGCTGGATTTACTGATGAAAAGAAATTCCTTATTAAATTAGATTACACTACTGATTTCTTTATCGAAATATTATCTCAGCGTAAGATGGCATATTTCTCATTTTTGTCAGAGCTTCGTTCAAAGTCACTAAGAGTGTGGCAGAAATATTTAATGCAATGATTGAAAAGACGATCTAGTTTATTAAGATCTGCATTCAGGTCAAAATAACACATCACCATAGTCCTTTAGGGGAAATATAAAATTTTGGATAAGAGTCGTTTTAGTTCTAATCGGTAAAAAGTGTCTCAGCTGATTAAGAACACGCATGCTACTGGTGGCTCGCTGACTTGTTCTGGCTACTTGAGTTATCCAATTGAGATTGGAGTCTATATATAAACCAATGCCTTTCACAACAGGGGATAGAATTGTTTTAAGATACATAAGGGGGAGATTTGACATCTAATTGCCCTATTATACGCTGACTACCCTGGTTACTTAAAATTTGGTAGAGTTTACCTTCAACCCAAACGGGCCACACCAAATTATTATTTTATCCAGATCCCTATTGATCTTGGCTGTTGCTGACGGAATATCTTTTACACTGTATCATCTAAAATTTGTCAATGAAGACTTTTTACATTTGTCATCTCAGCTTATAATCCTTTAATCGTCTTTTACTTCACCTACGTAAAAGACAACTAAGAGATTATAGGGTGAAAAGGGGTGACGTGACCGGGGATTAGTCCGTCACCCGCCGAGAGGCCGACCGCGTGAGGAAAGACCGACGTCCTCCCCGAGGGAGGGACGTCGGTCGATGGGAGGGTACCCCGGGTAGGGGGTATTCCGTCGGGCCGACCACTGATGATAAGTAACCCTGCTCCAGAGGTCGGCCCAACGACGAAGGCGACGTGGTGTTCGGGTGGGTTGCGGGTGTTGCGGAAGCGCGCCGACCGCAGCCCACCCATAAAGAAAAAAAAAGGGTGAAAAGGGGTGGTGAATTGTATTCTGACTACGTCACCTCGTCTTCACCTTTGACATCTATCGGCACAGATATAGTCACATTAACATAGCTACATAAACAGTGTTAACGTTAACACAACACGTGACGATCTTGTTGACGACTTACACGCATTTACTCCCCATCTAAACCTACCTATAAAATCTTTTGAAGACACATTTATTTCAATAGTGCCTTAAATACACAAATATAAACATATACTTAGTACAAAAAATATTGTACAACTTCTATTATCTGGCTTAAAATAACATTGATACAGGATTACAATAACCTCTCTTCCATCCACTTTCCTTATTAATCTTTTGTAGACAGCTGTCAAATTATGACGCTAATTTGTTCATTACCAATGATATTATACAGAAATGAAGTCGAATTTATTATGCTGTTGAAATAATTTTATATTACAAGCTTATAGATTGTGTAATATTCCGCTGAAACAGAGACTCTGCACAGATAACGCAATACGGCTTTAAACAATAAAACCCTTTCATTGAAAATGATCCCAATGAGATAAAATCCAACTGTGTATCGTTATATATACAAATATTAAGTGTATAGGACTAGTAGTATTTATGTAGCAATATTATTATGCTGAGTAAAATTTAGTGAAATATTTATTCTAAGTTATTGTTTTTTTTTTAGATTTAATTACGACGGGAAAATTTTCAACCTAGAGTATCGTTCTTTTCTATTCACAGTTTTCATTTACTTATTATAATTATTACAATCAACCTTTTAATTTATACTCTTGAAATCTGGTTGAACAATTTTTTTTTGTTAACACTGGAAGTGTATTTACGCACCATCCCCCGTCTTCGATCCCCGACACCCCTACGCAAGGCTGTCTGGCCACGTCCTGTCGTCTTTCAAGGTGGTGGCAGGAGATGCGCATATCGGCGCCTCCCCCGCCCTGGTCGCCGCCTACGGAGCGATTTAGCGGAGGCAAGTGCCTCGCGTTCCCGCTCCGCGGCCTCCTTCCTAGAGATGACCTTCTCGCAGAAAGAGGCCATCGACGACCAGTACCTGTCATTGTCGAGCATCTTTGATGTGATGGTCAACAACGACAGGTCTGTTCCTATCAGCGCCGACAGGTCGTGGCGCTGAGGCCCCCAGGCGGGACATTCCTCCAGGGTGTGACGTGCATCATCATTTGCCGCGCCACACTCATGGCATCCAGGGGCCTCTTCTAATTCGGGTGCAGGTACTTACCGAAGACCCCGTATAAGTACCTGCGTCATCCTGAAGGTTAAGTTGCCGTGCCTTCTTAGAAGCCAGCGGTGAAGGTGGGGCGCAACCGCCTCAACGGTCCCCCGCCCTGCTACGGGGAACTCCAATTCCTCCCTCCATCGCTGGGTTACTGCCCTTTGGGCCGCTTCTCGTGCTCCGCCCAGATCCCTTATGGTGATGGGCTGGTCATCGGCTCGGACGGCCGAGCAAAATTGGTAGACTGCCGCCTGCGCTTTAGCCTGAAGTGGCCAGGGTGGATCACCCGCCAACAATGTGGCTGCGGTCCAGGATACCGTACGATAGCCCCTTATAATTCTCACCGCCATGGCCCGCTGTGTGAGGAAGCAACACCTGGAAGGTGGGGTACGATTTCCCATTCCAATGTTTCTAAGTATGATTTGATAATTTTTGCAACTTAATGCCGGATATTGTCCAGGACATTCATTCAAAATATATCTATCCTCAGTAGTGACGAACTAAAAATCGTTCTCATAATCCTACCTAGGATTGTAATCTTAGGTGTCAGGTAGTAGTCGAGCATACTATCTGTAGATAATATCCTCGACGGCTTTAAGAGGACATTAATAGAACATAAAAACATGAAAAACTATATATATCAACGATGTATGTATTCCCTTACCTCGAGCAATATTTTTTTTTATATTTGGGAATGACAAACCGCCTTGAAAAAGCAAACTGCGTGTCGGCTGACTTAAAAAACAAAATAATATGTAATAACAGGCAAAAATTACAATTCGACACTGAATATATATTTGTGAATTAAAAATTCAGGTTCAAATCTTATATCTTAGGTAACGGAAAACATGAATATATAAGAACTGCTTCAGTTCTTCGTAGGCCATGGCCATAAAATATATTATATCACCAGCCTATATTAGCATGGTTATCGTATAAATGAATAATAAAGAAACCTTGACCTCGTGCACTTTCGTCTGCATAGCACTTGGAATAGTTAGCTGTAAATGCCACCCAAGTAACTACATACTTAGCTATTTAAGCAATGTACAAACTTATGTACCTATAGATAGAATGCCAAGCTTAGTACTAGTGGTGTGAGACTTTATATGGAACCTAAACAGAAAGCTGGTGTGTTTTATCATCCAAGATAACATTACTATCTACTAGGCATTATTAGATGACATCCGGTCAAAAACACTTATGTTAAAATATATTTTTGCAATTAATTCATATCACCATTTGCCAACAATAATATTTTATTATACAAACTGTACAATCTGTGACTATTCAATTGAGTCCGTTTGTGATGACATTGTTTTATTTATTTACTGTATTTTCCAATTTAACAATTGTATAGTATTCGAATGTTAGCGGTATTTTTTTTAATTCAGTATTTTAAATACATTCACGTTTATTTTTAAACCTCTTCGTATGCATTTTTATGTGTATTTTCCTGTACATTCGACGCGAACTATAATTGATTCAATGAGTGCATAAGCTCTTTCTTTCAGGAAACCTACTAAGGTAGTGATGATCTTACCCCGTCGGATCCGTTTATAGTGACGGATCGGGCGGCGCGGCTCTTACGCCATTTCAGCGGGTCACCAGTACCCATGTTTGTCATCAATGGCTCGTCCAGCAGTTTACCCTATCAGGTACCCTCTCAAGTATATACTCTTAGAGCTTCATCTTAGCTCATACTCGTCCCATTGCTGGGCACGAGCCTCCTCCACAATAGGAGCGAAATTGACTTCATTAACCATGCTAGTTAGACAGATTGGTATAGGGTTTTGTTAGAAGTTCTTTCCTTGCTTCTCTTGCATAGATGATCTACTTATGCTTACTATATCCTTCAGTCGTCTTTAACGACATTTACGGCTAAGGTAGGAATTGGTAAATTGTACTCTTATTCCGACACCACGCGGAATAGAACTTACATAAGTTTATCATCGAAATTATATAAGCTCTGAACCTAAGACATCGTCGCAACTACTATTAGGTAAAATGTGATAAAGCGCTAGACTTATCAGATATGGATTTAAGCACCACATAAAAACCGTGTCATTTAAAGTACGTACCGTAACTACGAAGTTACGGGGATAACTTAATTAATAGATAATAATATTTTTAAACATATCTTTAAAAGATAGGAGAGTGATTAGTAATCTTTATATTGCTTTCTATATGGATATAATTTGTGTCTGTTAATTATATGTGTGTAAAATCACCTGCAATACAAAGATTATTTCGATAGTGCTGGCCGTTGCCTTTTTTTTAATTAAATAAATAAAATATATATGAAAATACCTTGTAACTATTCTACCTTGTTACAGTTATTACTTTTTATACATATAATTCAAATACTAATAGGTTCTTTTTTCGTTGTTTTTATTCTTTTTCACATTTGCATACATTGTTATTCACTTCTGTGCTATGGTTTTTTTTTATGGGTGGGCCATGGTAAGAGCACACGCCGTCCATTTCGTCCGGGGCGACGAAAGGACCAGTCGTACCCACGTCGCCTTCGTCGTTGGGCCGACCACTAGTGCCGAGTTCCTTGTCCTCAGTGGTCGGTCCGACGGAATACCCTTTCAGGTACCCTCACCTCTCGACGTCCCTGTCCCGTCGTCGTCGTCACGCGGTCAGCCTCTCTGCGTATGACGGACTAAAGTCCCCAGTCCGATCACCCACGCCCTCGGCTAGGGCGGCATCAGGCGCAGGTACTCGCGTCTGCGTCGCCCGAATCGCCAGCGGCGGAGCGTGTCGCCGAAGAGGAGTTCCTCTCGCGCACGAACCGCTGCCTCCTTCCATGAGATGACTTCTTTGCTACGGTGCATTTTTATTATCTAACAATTTAAAATCAATGACAAAATTCCACTTAGACAGACATACGAGAAATAACGTTAGTAAATAACATGTTGCTAATGTTTTAATCACTAAAAATTATACAAAATATGCCATAATATCATCACCTCATCATCTCATCCCATATACGTCCCACTGTTGGGCTCGGGCCTTCTCTACTGTAGGAGGAAAAATGACCTGCTATACCACACTGATCAGATGTGTTGGTATAGTGTTTCGAGTTGCCCTTCTCTTGAATTGACGTTATTTGAATATTATATCCATTTGCCATCTTTTACGATACCACAGGCAAAACAGGGGGTGGTGAATGTATTCTTACTCCATCACCACACGAAAGGTGTAGTTTTATAATTAAATCAAGAGTACTATATACATAGAATATGATCTTGTTTTTAGGCAACAAAGCCCTAAAAAGAAAACGTAGAAGCAAAGTACAAATTAGATTTCATACCTATTTAATTATTTATGTATTCAGGTCTTTACAGAGTAGAAATATTAAGACTTCTATAACACCAACAACGAAATCGTTTAAAAGAAAACCACCTACATCGGATATATATTTGCATAATTTGTAAGAAAATGTAATTAGTATTCTTATCAACTTTGATTTTTTTATATAACAAAATAATTTCTGCCTTAAATTAGTACAACATTTACAATGTAGGTACGATACCAATTGGAGTAGAAAATTAATTTCGCCGTACTGTTAGTAAATTATACCAAATTATTGAAATTTAAAAAAAAAACGGGATGTTTTAACGTTTACGGATTGATTTTTTTTTTGGGTTTAAATATAAATGAATTTTATTGAGCTGGCTGTTTTGTGTTGCAAATTATCCTTTTTATACAGAAGATCCTATTTAAGACGGCTCTAGTCTTGAATGAGATATTACCTATTCATCAGGTTTGTAATATAATTTAAAAGTACTGAAATAGTAGATAATAGTACGAAAACATAATTATTCTGATCTATAATACAGATAATATAAAATGCGGGCAGTGAGGTTTTCGCAATGGAACGGATATACATGCCTATTTTGTTTTTAATATGGTGATTTTATTACAGGCGTATTTTACTGATATTACATACTTTTATTTTATACATAATTAATTTAATATGATCGCATAGTAGCATTGATGAAGCGAATGATGAATACGTCATTAATAAATTTAATGATGAATAATGAGTAAAATGTTTCCTTTTTTCTTTATCACAGGCGATAAAAGGCGTAAGCAATTACAATTGTTATGCCAAGAGAAAGAAGACTGTTAATAAAAGCTTTTCAAAATTAACCAAAATTAAATTTATAGTGAAATCCTGTGAGCATGAAAACAACTTTTACTAATCCATCCTATTCTTTGGCTGGTTTTATTTAGACCATATTCCACTCCGTTTTTTTTTTTTTTTTAGTGGGTCGGCGCGCCTCCGCACCACTCCGTCCGGGGCGACAGAGGGCCTTAAGCACGCAACTCCCGCGACCCACCCGAAAACCACGTCGCCTTCGTCGTTGGGCCGACCACTGGAGCAGCGTTAACTTGTCGTCAGACAGGTCGGCCCGACGGAATACCCCCTATTGGGGTACCCTCCCATCGACCGACGTCCCCCCCTCGGGGAGGCCGTCGGTCTTTCCTCACGCGGTCGGCCTCTCGGCGGGTGACGGACTAATCCCCGGTCACGTCACCTGCGGCCTCGGCTAGGGCGGCATGAGGCGCAGATAGTTGCGCCTACGCCGCCCCAGTCGCCGGCGGCGGACCTCCCCATCGAGGCTGCGCTCCTCGCGCAGGCGATCCGCCGCCTCCTTCCGCGAGATCACCGTCTCGCAGAAGGCTGCGACTGCGTCCCAATTCCCGACGCTGTCGACCATCGCCCTAGCGATAGCCGGCAGCGCCAGGTCCGTACCGATGATTGCGACGAGTTCACAGCGCTGCACTGCCCAAGCCCCGCAGGCCTCGAGCGTGTGGCGCGCCGTGTCCTCGTCGCAATCGCAGTGGTGGCAGTACGGTGTACTCTCCCTCCTAACGACCTTGTGCAGGTATTTGGCGAAGCACCCATGCCCCGTCAAAACCTGCACCAGTCGGAAGGAGAGCACCCCGTGCCGCCTCTCCAACCACTGCATCAGCACCGGCCGGAAGGCCTCCACGGTTCGCATCCCAAACCGAGGCCTCTCCAGCCGGACTGCCTAACCGGCGATGACGTCTCGGCGGGCGTCGACGCGCCAGGCGGTGAGATCCCTTAACGAGACCACACCGCCCTCCGCTCGCACCCCCGTCACCCGCCGATATAGTCCGGCGAGCATCTCTGCCTCCAGGTCCCACGGGGGTGTCCCGGCCAATAGGCACGCTGCCTCCGTCGCCACCGTGCGGTATCCGCGGATGGCCCTGACCGCCATGACCCTCTGTGGTCGCCACAGAAGGGCCCTAAGTCGGGCGGTCATGGACCCCGCCCACACCGGTGCACCATACAGGGCCATCGACCGGATGACCCCCGCGTACAGCCGTCGGCACGCAGCGCTCGGTCAGGAACGCGGTTAGGAACACCGTCGGGCCCGGGGGCGGTAGACTTTGCGCGCATGCGCGTCACCGCCACCCCCATCTCGGGTTCCGTGATGGGCGAAACACTGTCGTCGTCGGCCCCCCGGTCAGTGTCTGGCGGAGCCATGACCAGAGCCGTGTGTTCCGCCCGCCGCGGGAACAGATCCTCGATGACCCGGGTGAGAAGGCCGGGCTGGAGAGTCTCGGTGAGGGGAGGGCCCCGCGCGCGTAGCCTTTTCAGCACCGCGCGATAGGGGCGTCCCCAGGGGTCACGGTCGAGACCGTCCAGCATCTCCTGCCGACTGACGTCCTTGGCGGAGCGGACGGCCAGCCTGAAGGCCAACCGCGCATTGCGGTAGCTCTCGTAAAGCACGGCCTACCGCTCCGCATCGCGATGGTGCCGCCGGCTGCGGGTGTAGGCCCTCCGGGCGCGGATTCACGCGGCCCGGAGATCCGCCAGCTCCTGGGATGCGGCACTAGGCGCTCGAATTGAGACTGCAGGTCAGCCATGTCTTTGGCCAACCCGCGGTTCTCCCTCCGCACTACCTCCAACTCCGTCTCCGGTTGCGTTCCCGCAAGCCGGAGACCTCCTTGCTGAGGCGGGCGTTCGCAGCCTGGAGGGCCGCCACCTCGCCTTCCCGGCCGGCCAGACCCGGCGTAGCCGGTCTTGCTGCCGCACCACCCCCCTGACCCCCGCGCCCCCGGCGCGCGGTCGCAACCTTGGGGGGAGGCCTGGTGGAATCGCTCCCCTCCGAGTCGGACACAGAGCTGCCACCCTTTTGCAGGGGGCGCTTCCGGTCCCTCGTTGGGGGGCGGGCCTCCTCCCTCTCCCTCTCCCTCCTAACATTTAGGGCCGCCGTCAGAGCCCTTGCCGCAGGAAGCGGCTTGGGCTCCTCAGGGACCCCCCTATCCTCCCTATCCAACCTATCTGATCCGGACGACCTGCTCTTCCTCATACCGGACCTTTCCTTTCGCCGGCCGATTCTCGGCCCCTCGTCTTCAGACGGTACTGCGGCCTTGCCGCCCTCGTCTGTTGACATCCTCGACGCGGCAGTACCCTGTCGCTCTGACGGCCTCACAGCACTGTCGTCCTCGTCCGTCGACAGGTCGTACGCCACGTCAGTCTCCGACATCGGCCCTGCGGCTTTGCTGCCGCCCTCGCTCTGTGACGGCTCTGCGGTAAATCCGCCCTCGTCACTCGACAGCTCCATCTGGCTGCCACTCCTTCTCGCCTACTTAGACGGTCCTGCGACATTGCCGCCCTCGTCCTGGGACACACTCTTGTTGCCGTTCTCCTTCCGCGACGGCCCTGCGGTGCTATCATCATCATGCGCCGGCTCTGCGGCCACTGTGCCGCCCTCGTCGCTGGGAGCGCTGGTCTCGCGGGGTTCCGCGGCCTCCTGCGCCTCCCGTTCCTTCTTGAGCCGGTTCGCGCGCCGTTTAGCACGCTCGCTGGCTGGAGTTATTGGTGGCCTCCTACGCTTTTTTTTTTGGGAGCCTCATGTATCGCCGGACTCACGGCTGGAGCAGAGATTGCCCCCCACCCATACGATTGGGAGCTGACTGTGCAGGAACTTGGGCGCGACTCCTCGTCGCGCGCAAGCACCGGCACAGCAAGGGATTCCCCGGCCTGGCCGGGACCCTCTGGTGAAGTCTTAACGGTATTGACCTCTGCCATCGTGGTTTGGAAGTTTAAGTCCTCCTTGACTACTACTCTAACGACTGGACGCTTTTTTGTTTTTCGCGCGCGCTTCTTAACCCACCAGCCATACATCTCCTCGCCGAGTAGCAAAACTTGAGATTGGGGTGATTTTTTATAGGGGTTTTCTTCCCCGCAGTCCGCAGACCCCCGGTCCTGACCCCCCTACTCAGGATTACGGTTTGGGCCTTCCGGGTCTGGCCGCTCGCGAGCGACCGACCCGTCATGACCCCGGGCCGTGACGCAACCGTCCCTGGCGACGGAGTGCCATGAGACACATCCGCCCCATTGGCCCCGGGCCAAATCCGCCGTGCGCTCTGCCTTCAGAGTCGGCACGTGGAGAAAGAATCTTGGCCGTCCAAATGGACGTTTCCAGGGTGCACCACGTGGAGGTGCCCCGGCCTCGCACCCCACCATATTCCACTCCTAGCGGAACAATAGCGTGGATTCACATAACCCGCTGAATAAACTTTTTTTTTTTCACGCGGTGGAAATGAAATCCAATCACGCACTATCACCCGCCAGTGATAGACGGGTGGCATGTGGGACTCGCCATACTTATGACATCCGGGGGCCTCTTCTTTTCTAAATACATACAGGTACTTACCGAAGACCCTGTATTCGGCAAGCATCTACAACACACCTAGTCCTCTGCGTTTGACGAATTAATCTCCAATACATCTAGTAATACTAATGCCATCCCAAGCAGCATCAGCAAACCTAATCAGCGTGGACGTTGTGACTGACTGTTGTGAAAGAGGCACCAAAAAATAATTTCTGAACCTGCAGACCATTACTCTTAACAGTAGCAGACAACTTGCCTGCGTGTATTGAATTCTAAATAAAAAATTGAACTCCCTATCCTATATTTCTCATAAAATTGACATTCTTGATCTCAACACTAAGCTGGCCAAAATTTCATATGTCTGATAATTTACATAAAATAAAGTGACGTTGACATCATATTATGTATATTATGCGTGCACGTATTATTATAATTTTGCGTAAATACATAATTCAATAATTTCTTTTTCAGAGAGTTTAATTATATTTTCTAACCTCACGTCTTTTATTTTTAAAGGTATATGTATATTTCTAATATTGGAAGCTATAATATTGGAACTAACGTTAGTTAGTTATATTTATAATTATAATAAATTGCTTCTAATGTGGTAACGGATTCGGAATACAATGTACCTATTAACATTCCTTTCTTTTCGTTCTTTTGTCTGGTCTATTAGCTGGTTTAACGTTTGGCCAGATTTTAGAAAGCTGTAGTTAACCAGTGCTAGTCCACCAAACATTCACAAGTAACTTTTTTTAGAGTACCCCGTGATTAATCACGGCAGGATTAAAATAAAGGTACTATTGCCAAAACTGATAATCCCTATAACAAATAAGGATTCAATTGATCTGCATTTAGAGATGATAGTTATGATTCATTTTAAAGGGCCGTGTCAGTTTAGCAACAATAGTAACCAAAAGCTCGTGACATACTCGATTTTAATCATGAATCAGATTTTGTTATATTTTTACCAAGTAATATTCAGTAGCAGCAGGAACTGTATCCATTTAATGAAATAAGCCACTTCATAATAATTTGATCTAACAAAGTTAAATATGGAATTGAAATGTAGCTATGTTGTGATATACCGTCTCTCATTAGCTTTTCTAAGAACAGTGTTATCGACGGTTAATTTTGAAATGTTTTATAACTCTGGCTACAAAATAATAAGAAAGTAGATAGTGGATAAAATACAAAATGCGTGTGGGTATGAAGAAAGAATACAATTCACCATCCCCTTTCTTACCCGTGGTTGTCGTAAAAGACGACTAGTGGTGCAAGCGAAGAAAAGCTCCAAATAAAGAAGCCTATATGAACCAGCGTGGTTATTATGGGTAAATTTTCCTCTAATTGTGGAGGAGCCTCGAGCTCAGCAGTGGAATGTATATGAGCTGTTATTATGATGATGATTAAAATACAAAAATTTACACTGTTTTGTGTTCAGGTGGCATTAATAGTGTTTCTAGTTAGTTGTATTTAGTTTGTAAGTTTGGGTTGGGCTGCAAATCATTAATCATTTGTGATGTTGACGCGATGTCGATTGCCCGACGTTTCGAACACTTTGCAGCATTCATGATCACAGGCGGACTAAAATGTCTCACGTTCAACTAGTCATCGTTATTACAGATATTTATAATTATTATATGTATATTATATAACGTCGGGCAATCAAAAATCAAACACAAACGCGATGGAATCCGTAAAGTAGTTTTATTTAAAATTTTTAAATATATTTATATTGGAAAAACAGATAAAGATATTTTTTTCTTTCGTTCTTTCTACATATTGTTAATACATATCAACCCTTGTTCTGTCCTTTTCAAGGTGAAAGAGTGAATCAGTAATTAATTTTCCATAGATTGCCCTTTGTATATCGATGGACAAGAAGAGTGTTAAATTCATATTATTTCTTTTATTAAATATAAATTATTTAAATGTGCACTAATACTGCAAATAATTTTAAAGTGAAACATAAGCTTTATTCAAATAAAACGTTACGAAATTATGTTACTATTTAGGATCGACTTCACAAGGATCAAAGTTAATATGTAATCATATCATAGAGTTTAATATAATTAATTTAATTTGTAAAAGCATTTAAAGTTGCTTTTAAAACATAGTTTTTGTATAATAACAATTTTTATTTGCTAATTCTAATGATTTATTGCTAAAAAGTAATTATTTTTGTACTCAGATATTCTGTAGAGCGTTTCAGAAAGATAAAGTTGCTATAAATTTTCTTACTATGATTTCATGTTGAATTAGTTTTCTTCGTTAACCTTCACAATTAACTAAATAGTAAATTGGGATATTGTTGATTTTTATTCGGTACATTACACAGTGTTTTTTGCAAGCCTCCTCCACAATTGAAGGTACATTGACCAACAACACCATACTGATCAGATGGGTTGATATAGAGTTTTATTTCGAGCTTTTCCTCTCTTGTCCAGAACAAGGGTTGATATGTATTAACAATATTATGTAGAAAGAAAGAAAGAAAAAATATCTTTATTTGTTTCTTATAAAAAAATATTTAAAAATTTTAAATAATACTACTTTACGGATTCCATCGCGTTTGTATTTGATTTATGATTGCCCGACGTTATATAATATACATATAATAATTATAAATGTCCGTAATACCGATGACTTGTTGAACGTGAGACAGCTTAGTCTGCCCGTGACCATGAATGCTGCAAAGTGTTCAAAACGTCGGGCAATCAAAAATCAAATACAAACGCGATGGAATCCGTAAAGTAGTTTTATTTAAAATGTGTAATACTCACGTAAACATCAGAAATGATTAACATTTAAAAAAATAAGAAGATTCCAAAAAAGAATTCAATTAAAAACAATATAAAATTAGGCTCAACTTATGACTGGGAACGCAAATGCACACCAGTCGATGATTTGCAGCCCAACCAAACTTGCAAACTAAATACAACTAACTAGAAACACTATTAATGCCACCTGAACACAAAACAGTGTAAATTTTTGTCTTTTAATCATCATCATAACCACAGCTCATTAACATTCTACTGCTGAGCTCGAGGCTCCACAATTAGAGGAAAATTGACCTACAATAACTACGCTGGTCAGACTGGTTCATATAGGGTTTTGTTTAGAGTTTTTCTTCGCTTGCATCACTAGTCGTCTTTTACGACAACCACGGGTAGGAAAGGGGATAGTGAATTGTATTCTTTCTTCATACCCACACGTATTTTGTATTTTATCTACTACCTACTTTCTTATTATTTTGAAGTCAGAGTTATAAAACATATCAAAATTAACCGTCGATAACACTGTTCTTTGAAAAGCTAATGAGAGACCGCATATAAAAACATAGCTACATTTCAACTCCATATTTAACTTTGTTAGGTTTAATTATTATGGAGTGGCTTGTTTAATTAAATGAATACAGTTCCTGTTGCTACTGAATATTACTTGGTAAAAATCTAACAACATCTGATTCATAATTAAAATCTAGTTTGTCACGAGTAGCTTTTGGTTACTATTGTTGCTAAACTGACACGGCCCTTTAAAATGAATCATAGTTATCTCAAAATGCAGGTCAATCGAATCCTTATTTGTTATAGGGATTATCAGTTTTGGTAATAGTGCATTAAAATGTTATGTTAACTATATTTAAATGTATTAATCACGGGGTACTCTAAATTTTATCATAACATCGATCGTAGTGCTAACTACGAAAATTAAATATTCACAGAATTACATAGCTATTTCAGTGCGAGTGTGCACTCTATAATTATTTTTTGGACTTTTCCATATAATTAAGAGAAGGAAGACTCGACATAAAACCTCTATAGCCAATACCTCTGACCAACGCAGTAAAGTAGGTTAATTTCCTTTCCATTATGAAGGAGGCCCGAACCCAACAATGGGACTTGTTTGTGCTGAGACTGTATGTACTGAGATAATAATGATGATATAATTAATATATATTTTACCATTTAAACTGCCTTAAAGTCTTCTTTCGTCACAACAATTTATTTTATAACTTATTTATATCATAACATACAGTATAATACAACAATATGACAACATGTCTTATGACCTGTGCAGAAAACATGTATACTAATGAAAAAAAAAATAAATAAATGAGAAATAGAGAATATAAAACAGACCCTCAATTTTATAATATTTATCCCGTGCGGTGACGGACTAAGAATACAATTCACCACCGTGTTTCTGGTGCATGAGTGTCATAAAAGACGACTAAGAGATTGTAATATGCAAATAACATATATGCAAGAAAAGGAAAACTCGAAATAAAACCCTACACCAACCAGTCTGTGGTCCGCCCAACGATGAAGACGACATGGGTACGGGAGGGCTATGGGCCCGCGCGCCGTCCTTCCGTCGCCCCGGACGGAATGGACCGCTTGCGTGCGCTTACCATAGCCCACCCATAAAAAAAAAAATACCAACCAGTCTAACCAGCTGTGTATAGCAGGCTAACTTTACTCCCATTGTGGTGGAAGCTCGACCCCTAAGGTGGGATATGTGTAAGCTGTGATGATGATGTAAATATTTTTTGTTTTTTAAACCAAAGTGAGGTGCTATTAAAAAGTTAGATTAAGAGTACCCGTATCCGTAAAGCACACATTTTTTTTTGGACTATTTCCACCACATACGCCCACCACTGTAAGTCTTATAAGCTTAGGATCCACAATGGTCTCCATAGACGACACCGAGGTTGGATTTTGACATTGCTTGGAACTAGAGGAATAGGTTAGGATGGATTTATTTTTTCTTCTTCTTTAATTTTTCAATTAAAATACAAAGCAGGTGATATGGTAAAATTAAGTAGTTAATGAATAAAATAAGAAGATGTGCAGCTACAATAACCACAGCCGTACAGTACCAGGGATACAGAAGAGCTTGACGGGACCCATATGTGAGCCTTTTCTTTGGGGGTTGGGCTATGATCAGTGCACACGCTGTCCAGCTCCGTCCGGGCGACGAAAGGGCGGCGCGCGGCCAATAACCTACCCGTTCCTCTCCTTCACCGTTGGGCCGACCACCGGGACCGAATCCCTTGTCGGCCCGCCCAGCCTTAAGAATAATTGCTATAGTAGGTATAGCAGAAACGCCTGAACACACGGTAATTTTCTCGAATTACCATAAGTATTTCCAGACGGGCCTTACCAACTGTCTAACATATTGTGGCGCTCGTTTCGCCAAAGATCGCGCTCGAGAGGAATGTGGCGAGCTGATTGTTCAAACTCGTGATCTAATGTGGAACATTGACTAAATGGTGAGGATACAAGTTTAAAAGAATAATTTACTTTTGAAGTTGACATCTGCAGTTATAAATTGGGCCACATAATGACGACTTTAAGCCACACTTTCTTCGGCAGGTAAGCGAAGCGCTTTCCATAAGAGTTATGGAGTGAAAATGCAAGTAACCACCCTCTCTCTTGCATATGGATGTTGACGACTAAGTGATATATGCAGGTAACATTGATGCAAAAGAAAAAAAAACTCAATATGAAACCCTACTCTAACACGTCTGAGTAGCGTGGAATAATAGGCCAAGTTCCCTTCCCTGGCGGACGCCCAAGCCCATCAGTGGGACTTATATGGGCTGAGATGATGATAATGCCAATGTCACAGTTTGGGGAATCCCAATCCATTGTCACTACTTTTTTTTTATTTGTGTACGTTTCTAAAACAAAAACATGTACGATCAAATATTATATACACATTACTAATAAAACAATTCAAAACCTAAAGTGAAAACGAGTACAGATGGTGTGTTGCTTTGAGAGGCATTGCACGTATTAGCAAGCTGGGAAACATAAATAACAAGCGAAACAATTTACCTACGAAACTGAGGTATTCTTACAACTGTTTATTTTGTTCAATATATACCAGCCGCTGATACGTGCCGCGAATCCGGCCTACTGGATTTTGTACTGAACGACAAAGGGCAGTAAATTAGTGACTTACTTAGATCTGAAATCATATGCGACACATCGAATATTTCGAACCATATTATGATGTATAAACGTTAAATAATATAACATTCTTTAAATAATGGAGTTATTTACTTGAATATAATTAATACAGCTTCATATTATAACAAATGATTACTAGATACTTTGCACAATTAATTTTGTGAAAGTACTAGTCGTACTTTCACAAGTAATTTCGTTTGGGTAGATCTCTATTTTTAAAACGATCTATTGGATCGCACACAAAGATCTTTGGTAAGAAAGTCCTCATAATAGCCGTAGTCTGTTAGAAATTTATTTTGTAAAATACATCAAACATTCGTTTCATAAGGTTAATTTTTCACCAACCAAAATCTTGGTGAAAAATTTTGGTCAAGCCCCTAGAGGTTTGGCAGTTTGAAAGGAGATTTTTGAGAATAAAATGAATATAAATAAAATAATGATATGAATACTATGAATATAAATAAATATAACTATATATTAAAAATAACTATAGCCTTGGCAACAGCTCGGAGCACACTTAAACTGCTGAGATTTATCTACATTATGACTTGATTTATAATGCGGTGACTGTTTTGTATTGCTTCTAACTCATATGTGTTTATTTGAGACGCCTTTTATACATTTTCATTACTTTTAACGTGCTTTCAATCGCAGATTAATGTCTAAATCATTATCTAATCTAGTATCTAATGCCATATTGAAAAAAATCTATACCAATAAATAAAATTGGAGTGTCTGTTTGTTATGTCAAAATAACAGGCTTTTTTCATGCTCACACGGTTATTTGCACGACACCTATGCCTAAAATAGCAATTAAAAAATTTTTGTCTGTCTGTCTGTTTGTTCCGGGTAATCTTCAAAACGGCTGGACAGATTTCAAAAATTCTTTCACTAATGGAAAGCTATAATATCAGGGCGTAAACTAGGCTATATTTTATCTCTGTATTCCCAAGGTAACGGGAACTACGCGGGTAAAACGACTATAACCTATAACCGAAGCGAGGTCGGGTTGCTAGTATATATATACAAGAATTGCTCGTTTAAAGATATAAGATAAGATTAAACACTACGACTAGAAATAAATAAAATTCATTAGTTTTTTATTTTTTTTAATATTAAACACTAATTATTCTGAAAGATAGATAGTAACTAGTAAGAGCAGTTAAGCTACTTTAAAAAAAATATTCAAGTTCATTTATTTTGGGAAATTAGTAATATTTATTTTTTAAACAAAGTTTAAACATTTTAGGTAAAAAAAATGTATGAATACATGAGTGACCAATAATCACAGAAATATTAATACCATAGAAAGGCCATTCAGCTGATTTTGTTCGAAAACCGGCTGAATTTCTCCCTCCCGCTGATGTTAACACATATGTGAGGTGTGTGCTTACAACAATTTCACACACTAACATAACACACACACACACACATCAATCACGAAGCTGCAGTTGGTACACAAACTATAACTAAGCTCTGTAGGCAACGTATACTCACATATAAAAAAGCACATGTACGCTAGTGCTTGCCATGGTCGATATACTACACGATATTTATTTAGCCTGTTTTATCGAAACAAAAATATTAATGTCTTTAAATTAAGCACTTACTTGTGTGATGTGTTGAAGTTATTTGTAATGCAAGTCAGTAATTTAACAGTAAAATCATGCAAATAAAATACTTCTCACTACACTCTGTATAGGTGACAGAAAATTTAAGTTGCACAGATGTTATGCGCATATTATGTGATGTGGAGTGGTGAATTGTATTCTTACTCCGTCACCACACAGAAAATATACAAGAATGTATTATAGATATACAAAATAAATTAAGTAGGTAATGTATACCAGAATAATTGATTTTTAAATACCTATTTAAATATTGTTAATATAACTATATAAAACGATTACTAAATTAAAAGTTTAACACAAATATTTATTTATATGATAAAATTAACACATAGCTAATTATTGAAATTGATAACTTATAGTCTGTTGGATAACACTATCGATACGCGTGGATCAACGTCAATGTTTTGAATGAAAACGTATGCTACCACGCTGGTAAGGCGGTTCTCAGTGATATAGCATTAAACGCAGTACATTGCGTGGTTGCTGGTCTAATAAAAGGTGATATCCATGTATGGCAGACGATGTATAATGTTGGGCTCTTTTTGCGATTTCATAATTGTTGTTTATAAACGACATAATACTATCATAAAATTAAGAAATATCACTGGATTAATAAGTTTATGGACTTAACGATGAAAAGAAATGCCTTCTTAGACTATAACTACGCAACTGACTTCTTTTTCGACACGTTGTAATAGCGCAAGACGGCATTTTTCTCTTTTTGTCGGAGCTTCGTTCAAGGTATATATAATATATATAATATGAGGTATATATAAGTTATAAGTATATATAATATATATAATATGAGCGCAACTAAGAGCCGGTGAAACGAATTTCGTCAATATTAAGTCCGTTTGATGGCAATTGTGGCACGCTTGCCCCACCCACATGGCCATTCTATCTTATTAATTTTTCTGTGCCTATAATATTAAAATATTGTCGGTTTCAAGTAGATTTGATAATGGTACAATTTATAATTGTATTTGATGATAGATATATATCGCTGGTTTGCGAGAATATCGACGTAACTCAAAATTATGCAAAATTTAATATTGTATGCTAAATGATCCTTGATATCTAAAATCATTGACATTTTATCGTGAATAGACGAATTTTCCATTAATCAATTTAGTCACACCCTCAACAAATCATTGAAATATTATGGCATACACTAAAACTTTTATAAAAACAATTTAAAAATGCCCTTTTCTAAAATCAGTAATTTTATTTGTGTTACTATTCTCGCAAAGCAGCGATATGTAGGACCTGCATAAGAATGGGGAGCCAACAATTTAAAGATTTGTTGTAAATGAATGAGTGTAAAATATTATAAATATTCTTAATGTTAAATATTGTTTTTATTGACCCTCAATTGATAGCAATAAGTGAATTAAAAAAACAGAAAACAAACATTATAAATTGTACCATTATCAAATCTAATTGAAACCGACATTATTTTAAAATTATTGGTCACTCATGTATTTATACATTTTTCCCAAGATGTTTAAACTTTATTTAAAAATGCATTTTGCTAATTTTCCAAAATAAATGAACTTGCATTTTTTATAATTACCGGACACTCTGTATAGGATTACATGTGTGCTTCATCTTTTTATTTATTATTTTTCGTATTTTCAATGTATTATTATTATATTCAATTTTATTTTTGTTCACTTCTCCTCAATATTCTTCAGCTATGCTAAATTTCATAATTGTGCGTAATTTTCGAAAAAAGAGGTACAAAGTTTTTGCTTCTCGTATTAATGTATATAGATTTGATTTCTAATGTTAACGCGAATTGTTCCAAACATTTCACTCACATTTATATTGTATAAGTGGATTCTCATGAGGCGATCACGTGTCAGACGAAGCAATGTACGAGGCCACCCCGCCGGTTGGACTGACGACCTGGTGAAAATTACTGGACCTCGTTGAATGTGGGCGGCACAGAATCGTACTTTGTGATGAAATATGAGGAAAATCGAAGGTCCAGCAGTTGACGGCGGAATGTTGAATGATGATAATGACGATGATCAATTTATATCTGACATATTGTTCTATTTTTCTTTAATAAGTCATGCTTTGAACACATTACTCCTGTATTGTTGGTGCGGTCCCTTAACCTGCCGTTTTACCTCCCCATCACCATTTAAACTAACCATCGGTACCAATTCCTTGTCAACGGTGGTTTGCGCTTTATCTTTTAGGGTATTAATCCCTGTCAACGTTCCAGCAACAAAGTGGCTATAACAAAGTCTTCGTACCAATCGCAATGATTATAGGATAGCATTCCTCTCATGACCGTGTGACTTGCCGAAGCAAATATGTCCTAAAAGACCTGTACCAGTCGGAAAGAGATGATCTCATGCTGCCACTCTATCTGCTCTAATAGCTCCGACCGTCGGGCCTCTACCGTCCGAACACTGAACTAACCAATGCACCAAGTCTAAATAATCATCATCATCATCATTTCAGCTGACATACATCCCACTGTTGGACTCAAGCTTCCTCCACAATAGAAGGGAAATTGACCTTACTATACTACGCTGGTCAGACAGGTTGGTATAGGGTTTTAATTCGAATTTGCCTTCTCCTGCATAGATACGCATATAGCATGCGTATCATATCTCTTAGTCATCTTTTACGACATCCACGAGCAAGATAGGGAGTGAAGAATTGTATTCCTAATCCGTCACCACACAGATAGAAGTCTAAATACTAGCAAATAAAAGAAACTAAAAAAAAGAAATAATATAGCATGTAAAGTTTATGTACATAAAAAAACGTTGCATTCAAATAGCTAAAGTAATCTTATTCTGATATAACATTTGTAGCACATGGAGTAAATTTATTATTTGAGCAGTGCAGCGGCCCCCAGAAACAGGATTTAGGTTTGGTGAATTATTCAAATAAATTTTCCATTTCGTTAAGAATATTATTGCAGTTATACTTCTTTTGGCGGGTTAGTAAAAAGGTTTACAGTAAATATTTACGATGCGTACGCACACCGTCACGAAAAGCCAACACCCTGAAGTTAGAATAATAACGTATAGAAGGTAAGTTCACATACAAAAAGTGAGGCATTTCAATTGGAGCCTAATGGAGCTTACGTCGGAACCGTTCCGTAATATAAAGTCATTGTACTGCACGAACGTACGCAACTCTTAAAAAATAAATAGGTAATTATGACGGTATGTGCATTCAAATAGTGTCACAACACATTTGAAACACTCAAAAAGGTTTTTAACATTACTTTTAAAAGTATTTCGACGATTTATGTTAATAAAAACAAAATTTGATTTCATAATTTGTATAGAGGTTTGCATGTGTACGTGTGTAATCGTCTGCGCGCCATTAGTATTTTAGATTCAAATTTCGAAAGTTCGAAGTACTGACACTATCCTTCTATACGTTATTATATATAAATAAAAATTATTCTAAGACCCTGAAGTTAGCTAGACAAAATTTACGATGCGCGCGCATACCATCACAAATGTCAGCTAGATGAGTTGTTATAAAACTTTCAATGCATTAAATTAATTTTTTTTAACTATTATTAGTGTCGTTAATAGTTAATTTAGTTCTTCTTAAAATACTTATATTTTTCTAATAAAATCCAGCGCGAGTATAGTTAGTGTTATAGTTAATTTAATTTAATTTAATACAATGTAATTCATTTGCTTTAATGTGATTTAATTTGTTTTATTATGATTTAATTTGATTTAATTTAATGGTTTAATATGTCACTAACACTAGTTTTTAAGTTTTTAATGGTACTAGCAAAATAGGAAATTTAAACAACTCTGCAATAAATGATTATTATTATTATTATATAGTAACCCAAACAATAGCTAAAACGTACGGCAATAAAACTATTATGCACGACATATTATGCTTCACTTTGTGCTTGAATAATTTACTCAAGATGTTATGCAACAGACAAAGGGGTAGTGTAATTTGTTATAGTATGCAAGACTTTTCTTGGCAGGCTAAGTACTGTTTCAAGTTTCCTCTTAGTCATTTTATTGGTACTATAATGCAAGTGTTATTTATAAAAACACAAATATAAAATTAATACCTGAAATGGGTAAAACATTTTTACATGCTTAGTTATTGCTTATATGGTTAGGTAAATTAATTATGATATTTTAAGTAGTTCATATTGCTGAAGGGAGAAATAAAGAATCAGTAGGTGTCGTGAGGTTAAATTTAAATTTTCATAAAGATCAAATATTTTTAAAGATCGAATACCTCCATGAAAGGTAGTTTCAACCAATTCCAAATGATTTAAATCTAAGTATTAGCTAATTCTCAAGTATTAATCTCGGAACAAATATGACCACGAGTTCACATATTTTCATACCGTCTTGTCACTATTCGACATTAGTTACATTACGATAGCCTCCTATCAATTGCAGCATTATCTATATGCTAGTAATTGTGAGCTTAGATTTATTTTATTTAACACATATTTCTGAAGGTTAAATTCCGTCCCTCCAGGCTGGCCACCGACAACATGGAACTCGGTACGGGTGGTCGGCCCAATACGGTGGGTTATGGAGTCGAGCTCCGCCCTCCCGTTATCCCGCACGGCTCAGGTGGCTTGTGTGCTAACCATAGCCCACCGAAAACAAAAAAAAGGTATTGTTCCGTGCATTTTGGTCGATCACAATCGCACGCATTAACGAAGCGTGCGTTTGATGCATCAATACAGTCAGAGGTTGAAAATATATGGCGCCGTTTCTCAAGTCGAAACCGACGCATATGACGAGTGACGTAAACTCCGCCATATTATTTCATACTCTAAATATCGTCGCCTTAGTCAAACGCGTCAGTCGTACGCGATCAATCACGCGGAGCTGCGATTGGCCGGACTATACAAAATTGAAGCTCAGTTGTTGTCAAACAATACATTCAAAAAAGGAAGGGATGATTTCTGTCTATATGATATCATATTAAGAATGTAATATCTAATATCATTTTTATGTAGGTGTTAAAAAAATGGGCACTATTGTCTTCACGAGAAGAGAAGAAATACGCGGTCTAGATATTATAGTTAAAAATTATTTAAAATTGAGCAGGCGTTTCATCTCCAATAGTGGGACGTATATGAACTGTGAAGAAGATCTTTTTACCTTCTTAACATCCTTATTTGTATTGTTTAAAAACATACATAATCCTTAATAATCGAAGTATCTCAATATATTAAAAATTTAAATTCAGCTTTGGCTACTTTGGCTACTTCTGACAGGTCGTCTACCTGTTGCAAGGAAGGAACCGACTTCGGGTGACGAAATTTATTATTTTAGGAAGGACTCTAATTCGCACTTAAGAGATCTCATCATAGCTCAAACGTCATACTGTTGGGCTCTAGCCTCCTCTACAACGGGAGGTAAATTGACCTAGTATACACTACGCTAGTCAGGCGGGTCGGTACAGGGTTTTATTTCAAATTTTCCTTCTCTTATATAGTTGTTATATTCCAAGTTGCACAAGATATCCCTTAGTCGTCTTTTGCGACACCCACAGGCGAGATAGAGGGTGGTGAATTCTTACTTCGTCACCGCATAGACCTATCTTGCTTATATTAAGCAGGATCGAGAAATCGGCATAATCATTGGAACTGAACTGTCTCTGACAAGACAATTTTTTAATTATAAATCCTTACTAATAATAAATGCGAAAGTAAGTTTGTTTGTTTCTTTGTTACGCTTTCACGTTTAAACCACCGAACCGATTTCAAAAATCTTTCACTAATGGAAAGTTATAATATCAGGGAGTAACATAGACTATATTTTATCCCGGTAATCCCACGGGAACAGGAACTACGCGGGTAAGGCGACTGAAACCAAAGCGAAGTGAGAACGGGTTGTTAGTATAGGTAGTATAAATTTAAACAGTATGTAACATGATATACAGTCAGACTCAGAATAATCATACGTAGAATACACAAATAAAGGTTCTACTTAAAAATCAAATCCAAAACTGGGATAGGCATGACGCAACTCACGACTAGGCCATCTCAATAGCCGGAACGAAATAGGATTAAAGATACCAATATATTTTATTGTCATCAATACACTCATTTTCGTTTAGATAAAAAAGAACCACGAGTTGTTCATTCAAGAGTCGTTTTCAATTCCCCAGGCGCATTCGATTTCAATATCTGGATAATTGAGATCTTGCTCAATTGTGTACTCGATTATACGTTTACGAGGACATCTCATTGAGTTTGTCAAGTTTGATTAAGTTTGTATTGCAGCAGGATTTTATCGTTTAATATAATGAAATTTAAAAATTAAAATCTTTTTAGGATTTACATAATAAACTACATGCGTGCATAGTTTACTATTAAAATACACGTCCAA
Organism: Lymantria dispar; assembly: GCA_032191425.1. NCBI lineage: Eukaryota > Metazoa > Arthropoda > Insecta > Lepidoptera > Erebidae > Lymantria > Lymantria dispar. Next base: position 13,242,268 of record CM063448.1, read on the forward strand.
TACTCCATCAAATATCAAAATAAAGTTGTTTTAAAAACAAACCTGTTAACCCGTTAACAAACCCGTTTGCTGTGTAGGAAATGGGAAAAGTGTCATCTAGTAGGTAAGTCCCGCCAAAATATCAGTCGTGGATATTAAAAAAAAATCTAATCTCGTAATGGGACAAAATATTTAAATGATTGCATTGTTATCATTTTTGAAAAGTAGGTTTCAAAATAATCTTCCTTATAGAAAGGAGTTATAATTATCTTCAAAAATTAAGTTATATACAAACCAAGTTAATATAAGCCTGTAAGGCATGAAGGTCTATTGATCAGTGTGTATCAGGAGGCATGATAAGTCACCACGGTATGATTAGTCAATGCTTTTTTTTTTTAGGGGTGGGTTGCGGTCGCTCCTCGCACCACTCCGTCCGGGGCGACAGAGAGGCGTAAGCACGCGCACCCGCAACCCATCCACGATGCACGTCGCCTTCGTCGTTGGTCCGACCACCGGAGCAGGGTGACTTGACGTCAGCGGTGGGCCCGACGGAATACCCCCTATTTGGGGTACCCTCCCATCGACCGACGCCCCAACTCGGGGAGGACATCGGACTTTCCTCACGCGGTCGGCTTCTCAGCGAGTGACGGACTAATTCCCCAGTCACGTCACCCGCGGCCTCGGCTAGGGCGGCATGAGGCGCAGATATTCGCGCCTACGCCGCCCCAGTCGTCGGCGGCGGATATGATAAGTCAATACTGTGAGTACATAAATGTATTCTCTAAGTGTTAGTCTCATATCGAAGTTAAAACTCTCAAAGCAGCACATTATTGGGCAGTTGATTATTTAGGTCGAATAATATTTTAAATCGTTTAACTATCAGCCTTAATTTATATGTTCTTTTAAAATACAAGAGCAGCTTGATCAATATTCATGAACGTCATTATAATAAAATAATTAGACTAGCTGACACAAGAGACGTTGTTCTGTTAAAAGCATATTTAATCGTAAATAGAAGTATTTTAAGGATCTTATCGCGTTTCTATTTGATTGCCCGAGGTTTCGCATACTTTACAGCGTTCATGAACGCAATAAAAAATCAAATACAAACGCAATAAAATCCATAGAATAGTTTTAGTCACAACTAGCTGACCCAACAGATGTTCTTCTGTTCAAACAAAATGAAAGGAATTCTTGAAATCGACAGCAGCGCCACCTACCAGGTCCAATTGTGAATCTAAACCATTCTCGAATCTCCTTGAACACGCACAAAAAATTTCATCAACATCGGTCCAGCCGTTTAGAGGAGTTCAGTGACATACACACACATACAAGATATTTATATATAAAGATTATATACTGTGTAAGGGATAAGATAATGACTATATTATGATGTCAATAAATATTACAATAATCATTATAATAATGTAATTTGGTTTGAAATGTATAATTATTTGCCTTAGTTCTTTAACTTAGTTCTTTCTTGAAACGGCACATTTACAACTGTGTAGCCTTCTAGCCTTTGAGTACTGATATTTTGTAAATTCTACTTTAACCTTCGTATACTCGCGCGTTGGTCTCTCAGACCGACAATCCAATAATAGTTGTTTTCTAAAAAAATATCAACACTGTGACTTCGCGGTTTTAGTAGCTTCTTTATTTGTTGTTTTTCATCGTTTAATGCGGCGCTAGCACTGGTGTCATATAGAAGTGGTACTTTTTTTTACAGATATCGGTCCGTGAGACCGACGCGAGTATGCGTGACACCGTTTTAGGTAAGTCAGAGCTTTTTCATTTTAGAATATTATTGAATGAAATACATTAATTCATTTTAGTGGTATATAATATCTATTGAATATAATGTTTGACATTAATTTAGATCATTTTTCAATTATTTTCAGGCATTTTTATCACTAAAATGAGCGATGTAGAATAATGGCCCTGTTAGATGTGTGAATATTCCAATTCAAATTATGAAGATAGCGGTGACAGTGAGGCGATGCTAAAATGATTTATATGTCAAAAGTTTATATAGAACAACAACACGAAGGGACTTAGAAGTCGATACCAGGTCTCAGACACTAGTCAAGCGACTTTGTAGCCTAATAGGTGGATCTCGTCGAAATGTAATTTGTGTTAATTTTGATTTTATAATGGCTATTAGCGAATAATATTTTTAATACTATTTTATGCTATTTTAATAGTTTTTTTACTTTTTTAATTATTTTGCATAGTATTTTTGGAGTCAATATAATAAAAAACTTTAATTAAGACGTTTAACTAAGAGTACTAAAAATTTAGTTATTTTTAAGAAGTTGGTTTAAAAGACTAAAAGTGCTAACATTTCTTTAAGTTTTTTTATTTAATTATAACCTCTTCTTGGAAGAAAAAAAATTATGTTACTTAATAATAATAAAAGTACAAACATACAGACAAGTTCAACTTTCGGTCTGATGCACCGTGCGCGAGTATTAATGCAACGTTTTGACGCGCGAGTATACGAAGGTTAATGATATAATTACAATCATCATCATATTAGTCCTTAGACGTCCCACTGCTGGGCTCTAACCTCCTTCACAATGGGTGTCTACTATGGTATGCTGGTCAGACGTGTTGGCATAGGATTTTATTTCGAGCTTTTCGTCTCTTAAATAGATGTTATGTGAGTACTATATCATTTAGATGCCTTTTACGATATCCATGGGTAAGGTGGTAAATGGTATGCTTATTCCATCACCGCACAGGGAGTGAATATATAAATATAATCTATTATTTATTTTCTTAAACGCCTAAATAAAAATAAAAACACTGAATCCAGCATCCTAATTAATATTATAAATACGAAAGTAGGTTTGTTTGTTCATTTGTTACGCTTTCTTGCCTAAACCATTAAACTGATTTAAAAAAAAACTTTCACTAATGGAAAGCTACCTTATCAGCGTATGCCATTTTTTATTCCCACGGGAACGGACACTATGCGGGTAAAATGAGTAATATTAACTGATTTTTTAAATTGTGTCTACAGTCGAAATCGTATATATGCGAGGGAACTAGGCTTAATTTTATTCCAGTATTACCACGAAAATGGGTACTATGCGAGTGAAAACGCGGGCAAAGTTATCGATTTCATTTTTTTCTTTCACCAATGGAAATCTGTATATCAATGAGTAACATAAGCTATATTTTAACTCCGTATTTTCATAGGAACGTAAACTACGCGGGTAAAATCGTGGCAAGTTAATAATAGTTCTAATAAATTAAATTTAACTAGTTTACATGGAAAGTCTTCGTTTCAGGGAATACCGTAAAGTAAGTAATAAAAAGACAATTTTACCTTGTTAAACATTTTCTAACAATAATATCTAGCCTTGATGAAGTGCCTTCCATTTACCTTGACAATACCTCGTAAATTACAATCGGTACAAAAATGTGTAGGTGACTCTTTTATTTTTTAAATAATACTATACCTGACTTGTAAAACATGAAGCATTATTTATTCGATACTTGATTATACCCTTGGCTCACCAAATGTGCAATATGGAGATTGTTGGATACAAAGAGAATCTGGTAGTATTTAGCAATTTATATAGCACTAGCAACCCGCCCTCGCTTCGCTTCGGTTTAAGTGGTTTTACCCGCGTAATTCCCGGTCCCGTAAGAATACCGGGATAAAATATAGCCTAGTTTACTCCCTGATATTATAGCTTTCCATTGGTGAAAGAATTTTTGAAATCGGTCCAGCCGTTTTGAAGATTACCCGGAACAAACAGACAGACAGACAAAAATCTTTTAATCTGTATTTTAGGCATAGGTGTCGTGCAAATAACCCTGTGAGCATGAAAAAAGCCTATTATTTTGACATTACAAACAGACACTCTAATTTTATTTATTGGTATAGATTGTTATTTTCCTCGCAAACGCAAACGCTACCGCAATTTTTAAAACTGTAATATCTTCGAAAATATTCATTTCAATCATATGCTGTAAGGGGCCATATAGATCTATATTAAATTAACAATGTATTTAAGGTATTTAATTGGATAAAGATTAATGCTGTATTTGTTAAAATCGCTTCGAAAATTAGCCATTATTTGTCGTAAAAAGTAAATAACAAAAAAATATTATTGTGGGATATCCATAAGAGATAGACATATACCATCGCGGAGTTTTCTGTAGACCTTTTCAATGTGTATAATACTTAGTACATTATTTTGATAAATCTCGTAGGGTTCAGCCAGCGTTTGCAATGTAAGCGAAAAAAATGTAATTATTTACGAAATCACATTAGGAACCTCAAAAATAACAGTATTTCTCCACTATTTAATGGATGTTATTATACATATAAACCTTCCTCTTCAATCACTCTATCTATTAAAAAAAACCGCATCAAAATCCGTTGCGTAGTTTTAAAGTATTAAGCATACATAGGGACATGGGGACAGAGAAAGCCACTTTGTTTTATAATAGGTAGTGATTATCATTTCAGCCTATTGACGTTCACTGTTAGACGCAGGCCTCCCTCCTTTGCGGCACCAAAATTAGCTCATAGGGTACTGGAACTGCTGCGACTGGAGACCATTTATTTTCTACTCGTCATGAGGGGATAATGCCGTAATCGCCACGCTTAGCAGGCGGGTTGCAAGGTTTATCTATAAAAATTACACATGATAGTAATCCAACTAAATAAAATTCATCGTAATAGTTTCCAGCCTAAAATATTATTTTAGAACATGATTTTAATATGTGCCGTAACCTGGCTTACACTTCCTTCTTCTTTAGCAAATATATCTCCTACTATGTCCACAGGTCTCTACAAGAATGAAAGAGTAAATTAATAAAGAGTTAATAATCCAAACAGTTCTTCTGGCTAACGTAGGCTATCCAGAAGAACTGTTAGGGTTCTATTTTTCTCTCTTGCTATTATATACCTTTATTGCATTAATCACCTCTAAAAACACCCATAGAAAAGTAAGAAGTAGTAATTTTTTGGTATATGGTTATCTTCTGTTGGATGTAGATGGGAGGTCTACATCCAATATTTGGCAAGCAAGTAAAGTAGATAATAGCGTCACACTGTATTCTTAATGAATTATCACACGGGTGAGAAATGACGGTGAATTGTATTCTTATTCCACTATCCACACCATTGCAGCCCACATACGTCCCACTGTTGGGCTCGGGCCTCCTCCACAATGGGAGGGAATTTGACCTATTATAACATGCAGATCAGATATGTTGGTATAGACTTTCATTTCAAGTTTTCCTTCTCTTGCACAAATGTTATGTGCATATTATATCCCATAGTCGTCTTTTACGACATCCACAGGCAAGATAGGGAATGGTGAATTGTATTCTTACTCCGTCACCACACGGAAAATTATTCCATCATGATCCATTAATTATATATAATAAAAACTTGTTTGTATATTCTAATACTTGTTCGTATATCATATATCATCATCATCATCGCAGCCCACATACATCCCACTGATGGGCTCGGGCCTGCTCTACAGTGGGAGGGAATTTGACCTACTATTCATGCTGGTCAGACATGTTCGCATTTTTTTTTTTGGGGTGGGTTGTGGTCGTCGCGCTCCTCTCACCACTCCGTCCAGGGCGACAGAGGAGCATAAGCACGCACACCCGCAACCCACCCGAACACCACGTCGCCTTCGTCGTTGGGCCGACCACCGGAGCAGGGTTACTTGTCATCAGTGGTCGGCCCGACGACATACCCCCTACTTGGGGTACCCTCTCGTCGACCGACGTGCCCCCCTCGGGGAGGACGTCCGTCGTTCCTCACGCGGTCGGCCTCTCGGCGAGTGACGGACTAACTCCCCGGTCACGTCACCCGCAGCCTCGGCTAGGGCGGCATGACGTGCAGGTAGTCGCGCCTGCGCCGCCCCAGTCGCCCGCGGCGGGTCGCTTCGTCGAGGCTGAGCTCCTCGCGCGCGCGACCCGCAGCCTCCTTCTGCGAGATAGACGTGTTCGTATAGCGTGTCATTTCAAGTTTTCCTTTTCTTGCACAGACCTTATGTGCATATTATGTCCCTTAGTCGTCTTTTACGTCAACCACGGGCAAGAAGGGAAGTGGTGAATTGTATTCTTACTCCGTCACTACACGGATAACTATAACACTTAGTATAGGTTTAATACCATACATAATTAATTATTTATGACAATACCTAGAGGAAAGTGAGAGTAAAAACAATATCAAAAAATCTATCGCCAAAAGAAGAACATTGATGAAAATTTAGAATCGTTTCAGTGACAATGTTATAAATTATAATAGGTTTCAAGAGACTATCATATCTGTCCGTGACTAAGCCTTTAGATTCGAGGCTTATGCAACTAAAACTTTGCTAGTTAAGCTCTTATAAGATTATCAGCTGGAAGCTCTACCTGTCTTTAATTGACACGATGGATTCAACTAATATTCAAATTAATAACGATTAGATATGAATCTAATCTCTTTTAGTTTAGTATCATTTCGGTTTTAAATATTTCAACTGTGCTAATTTTTAATTAGTCATTATTCATCCACTTAAATTTCTAATTAGACTATTAACATAATCAGCTGATATCTCAGTTTGGTGGTATAAGATTACGATAAATAATCCCGATGTCTTACGTTTGAAGCGTGAATCCCTTAAAAATATTGGTTCCTTGGTCAAAAAATTATTATATATTATTAGATATTATAAGAGGCCTAACGTTCCACCGAAGACAATAACTTGGTTCCCGTGGCTTGCCTAAATGGAGATAAAGAAGTAATGTACCGCAGGTTATATATAGTATATAAGGTTGTATGCTATTCCTTCTTCCACCTAAATGCTTTGGGCAAGGCGTGACTGGAGCATATTGATATCTTTTTCTTTGGACTCGTTAACCGGAAAAAGTGTTGTTATAAATTTAAGCATACTATTTATTCAAGAGAAGTAAAGCTCAAAATTAAGTTATAGTGCTGAATGATTTAATAAACTGCAACCAGAATGATAAAGTACGCCGAAGTTGCGTTTGTGCCTATGAATAAGACGGATTTACACAAATGAACTGCCAACATTATAAAAATTACAGTCGTTGAATACAGGTAACTCAAGACCGCATTTTGTAGCGTTCTCTTATGAAAGCTTCTGTTCAAGTATGTAAAAAACAAAAGTGTCAAGCCACAAAATCAGAAACATTAGGAATTCTTATTTCCAGAGCACAAAATACCAAAAAAATATTGTGAAAAAAAAATATATACGAGTACCTATATATTCGAATAGAAAGTTTATTTTTCGGATTTGGCCTAAATATTCTCTTCTGCTGTAGCCTTCTTAATAAAAGCTTAATTAATTTTATCATTTCACGCTGAACGCAATGTGTAATAAAGCATTGCGTTCAGTTCATTTGCCACTTTTCGGGATAATGAGTAATTTTGATTCATCCATCCTTCAGCTATCAATCATCATCGATGTTCACTGGTGAGAATGGACCTTCCACCCCTGTGAAAGGTCCATTCTCAGGGGGAATAGCCGTAATTTTTACACTTGGCGGACGATTCAGTCGCCTGTTCTTTTAGTAATCGCATAACCGGTAACTCGCATCGAAAAATACTACACAGTGCATATTTTATCCAAATTTTCTATTGCAAAGCTATTATAGTAACTTACAAAAACCATTACATTCAATTTTAAACAACAAATTGGCGGTTAGTGTTGTTCTCAGTCATTAATCTGTGCAGCGTACCCAACAAATCTTTTCTCTCTTACTTGAGATCGATTTATGTCTACTATTTTATGAATAATACATCTCACGCCTGTTACAATGTCCATATATTTGTTCGGGTATCATAAATATGTGGCAATTAGGATAATGATCTAACTGCCTATGCTGCAGTTTGTCTTCATGCCGTATTTATTCGGAATTACTAGTCGCTATTATTAACTTGTAAAATCTCTAAACATAAAATTACAAAGAAGTAATACATGATTGTTAATTATTCTTCTTGATTAATATACTAAAGGACTTCTAAGAGATAATCATTTATATATACGCATATGAAATAAAACTGTTTTACGATTTTTGACATAATTCTATAAACATATGTTATGTTTAAAGTATTATATATTAAACTTTAGTGTATCCTTGGTTACAGGAAACAATCCAAGGATATTCCTACCATGACCATGGACACTGTAATAATAAAATCACATTAAAATACAATAAAAGTCATTAAAATAGATTTAATTTATTCACTAATTTAATTCTCATAACCGCAGAGTACCACTTACATGATCTAACATGATCAGAAGGACATTGGAATATAAAAATAAAATTAATAAGTTTAAACAAGCAATTCTTCTATCTAACCTTCTTTTTTCTTAGCCCATGTAGGTACTTCGCACTGTTGGGTAGTTCCTCCTATTTTTTTTTTTAAATTTTTATTGCTGTTGGTGGCAAGCGAATAAACAATACACTTAATGATAAGTGTTATAGCCGCTCATTTCAAACCAGTTGCAGTAATTTTATTTGCTTGCACACCTTAAACAATTTTAAAACAGCCCGTATGAGTTCATCAGTATCTCCTCATTTCAACACCACTTGGATAATTTTCAGTTCTTGTATAAGTTGCCGGAACGATACTTAATATTTAGATAACAATGATGAACTTAAACAATATTGAAGTAAAACTTCTTTAGCTGTGACTTACGAGTAACATAGATCTTTATTCGGACGGAAGTAAAAGTTTTTGGACAGAAGTGACGTACATGGATTATTTATATATTAGGTAAATAGAATTTTTATTCAAAAATACACCAACCTGGCTGACCAGCATGATATAGTAAGGTCAATTTCCCTCCCATTATGGAGGAAGCTCGAATCCAATAGTGGGACGTATACGAGCTGAAATGATGGTTGTTACAGATCGTAATTTCGCTCAAGTGAAAAAAAAAAGAATAACATATTTTATTAAATATGTACCTTCTTTGTACAACATGATTTTACAACTATGTCTTGAATACAACTGAATATACTGCTTAATAAACTCACAATTCATACATAACCAATTTTTTTCCATTACTAAAATAAAACTAAATATATATGAGTACATTATAAACAAACTAATAACATACAAGTGTTGATTAAAATTTTAAAACATTGTGAATTGCGTAGTATAATGAACTCAGGGCAAACTTTTTAGAAGTTTGAACAGGTTCCCTGGCGTCTCCACGGTGGGAGGCGTCGCAATGCGTGTACATTTATCTATCCTGAATTAGAATTTTATTATACTGCACTTAATGAATTCTGATGTTTACGCGAGTATTACACATTTTAAATAACACTACCTTATAGCGTTGCGTACTAAACACTTTGCAGCGTTCGAAACATCGGGCAATCGGAAATCAGATACAAGCGCGATAAAATCCGTAAAGTAGTTTTATTCAAAATGTATACTGCACTTTCATGTATTCGAAGTGCAGGATTCAATAACAATCGGATACTTATTTTTATTTCTTGAAACATTGAGGTAAATATATTTGTAGTTGCAATGCACTTAAGCCTAATAATATACCTAACGATTTTAGAACAGAAAGAGAATGAGAAGAAAGTTATATAAGTAAATACACAGCTATTACTTAGACAATACGCAAAACTTTGATTACTGTCCTGTATATTTTAACCTGATTAAACATAAACCAAAACGGAGCCAACCTCACTAAAGTGCTGAATGATACGGGTAGACATGATTCTTGTCAATAGTTATACCACAATATCCAGTAACACGATGAGCCTGTAGAACTTAGAAATCATTTGTGGCAGAAGCAATCACAGGACAGAGGCTCTGTGATTGCTTCTACCACAAATGATTTCTACATGGATAAAGCCGCAGGCAAAAGCTAGTGTTCATATCTTTACTAATATTATAAATGCGAAAGTAAGGTTATTTGTTTGTTTGTTTGTTACGCTTTCAGGCTTAAACCACCGAATCGATTTCAAAAATTCTTTCACCAATAGAAAACTATAATATCAGGGAGTAACATAGGCTATATTTCATCCCAGTATTCCCACGGGAACGTGAGCTTCGCGGGTAAAGCGACTGAACCCGAAGCGAAGCGAGGGCGGGTTGCTAGTATGTTATAAATCGTTAAAATAATACATTAAATAATACTTATTAAAGTAGGTCGAAAACCAGCAGACGTCTTCCCAATAAATATTCTGTTGGCAACCAGTTCAGTTGGCAATCCGCAAATGCTGTTCTATTTTTATTTAAAAAAATATGGACAAGAACACTCTTAAATTGTATCTGCGAATTAGGCTCAATTTTAAGAACTAATATACCCAATTTTAATTAAATGATAAATACTAGAAACAACTTACTGGGATCGAGTATTGCCAGCATTCGACTACGCCGTCCAGAACTGAGTGGTCTACGAAAATATTTATTTCTCGACTACTTCATTTTAATTAGGTATATACTAGTAGAAAATGAAATAAAAATTATATTTTTTCACATTCTATTGACCCTAAGCAAGGCCTACAATAGTAAAGAAACCCGAATTATTGAAATACCAACAAAATACTGAGTGTAATTGTCGCCGCCGTTACTACATTCATACACCCACGCAATCATTACCTTCATTAGATTCTTTCACATTCATTTACACATTCACTTCACTCATACAGACCACTAACCCGCCATCTTATACTTACACATTACACAAGAACACCGACACATTCGCACACAAAATTGTCGGGCTAACAATTATTGAATCTTATACAATATACCATATTATAAGATTCGCCTATTTTTATTTCTTTTGTTCCCATCGCGAACAAAAAGTGGCGACCGTGACAGGACCTGCCGGGTAGCAGTCTGATTGCAGGTCTCTTTGTTCCTGCAACGTAAAGAAGATTTGCCGCGTGGTACCTACATGCGCTGCTGACTTTGGTGGCTAATCCGAAGCAATCAGCGGTGCCTAACACCTACTACGCGCAGCACAAGCCGAAATTCATCAGGAACAGCCTATATTTCATCCCTACAAGCGCCTATTACTATACAGAGGGACACGTCATCGATCGGAAGAGTTTCGCAGCAGGCGCAGATACAGCCAAGGAGGACTACAAGACTACAACTGCACTATCCTGTCTGAGTGAGCTCGTTCCTATCTATATTTCCTTACTTTCCGCTTAAATTCGTGTAAGCAGTGATTTTAGCGACCGAATGTTCAGCCTATCTAGATAAGACCTATTTCTAAGCTTATCTATTCATTTTGTTGCAACAAACTTCATGCCTACTAGGGAGTTATAGCAAATTATAGCTAAATCATATGCAGTTTAGCTAACATAGCCTACCTACATATACTCGCACTTGCCTACCTACCTCGTTATTATTATACATCGTTTCACTCGCTCATCTTATTTGAAATTCTTATTTCAACTATTATTATTTCGCACAAACAGCGTTAATAACCGCACTATATAATAGTTCTATGCACTAAATTATTCTGTCTATCATTCTAAAGCTTCCCTATTGCTCAAATCACATACATCCTCGTCAATTCACTAGTAAAAACACATTATATTTATTTGCGTTGTTATCACATTCCAGTGCACTGCATGTTTTTATCGCTGCGGCCGGCCCGTGCGCTGTTGCATCTTTGTTTATCCCTACCATTGCAGCGCGTGATCAGCTGAGGTGACCGTGTGACGTCACCGGCTACCTGCGCCCGACTTCAGCGAACCTTTCGTGAGGAGCGTATCGTATGCAAATTCTATTCATTAGCTAATAGCTAACTTAACTACTATTTATATTTCATTGCGAGTTTTATAATGTCAGACGATAAGCTTAAAGAGTTAACATATAAACGCAGCTCCATTAGAGGACGCGTAACTAAATTTAAAAAACATGTTGACGATTTGTGTTCATTAGAATCTGTTTCTGAAATAGAAATAAGTAAACTTGCAATGAAGTTGTCTAAGTTTGAGGCGTTATTCATATCGTTCGACGAGTTGCAAAGTGAAATAGAAGTTGTTAACGCTATGAATCAAACCGCTGAGTTAAGCGCTCGCGACGCAATAGAACAAGATTTTTATCATTGTATCGCATTTGCTCAAAAATTGATCGAGACTAATTCCAACTCGAATCCTGTCAATATTAAATCTAATCCTTCTCATAGTGTGACTTCGCATTGTCATCATCATGATGAGTGCAGCAAAAATAACCCTCTTGGTTTTAAATTGCCGGAAATAAAAATACCTAAATTCGATGGCTCATATTTTAAGTGGTTAGAGTTTAAAGAAACATTTAATGCTTTAATTCACGAAAACGATGCTATTAAAAATATTCATAAATTCTTTTACTTAAATTCTTATTTAGAGAACGAAGCCAGGGGTGTTATATCTAATTTAGAAGTCACAGACAGTAATTATTCGCAAGCGTGGTTATTATTGTGCGAACGATATGACAACAAACGCCAATTGATTTATGCTCATTTGAAATCTTTATTTAATTTTGAAACAGTGCGAGAGACCGACAAGTCATTAAGATATATAATAGACCATGTAACAAAGAACTTGCGGGCTCTCAGCACCCTTGGTCTTCCCACCGATAAGTGGGACGTATTAGTTATTTTTATGTTAACTACTAAATTAGATAGTAGTACGATATTTAAATGGGAAGAGCATAGGAACAATTTGACGGATATTCCTACATTAAATCAATTCTTTTCTTTTTTAAAATCACGTGCTGATGTTTTTGAAACGGTTCATCGCAATAAAATTGAGAGGCAAGATAACAGTAATAATAGATCTAGATTTAATAATGTACCGTATTGTAAAAATCAATCTAAAGCATTAGTGATGACTTCGAGTGGCCCAAAGGCTCCCAAGGTAGTTTGTGTAGTTTGTCAAGGTAGTCATCGCATATATGACTGTTCAAATTTTAAATCAAAGTCCCATAAGGAAAGGATGTCTTTAGTTTCATCTCTCAATTTATGTACTAATTGTTTACGAGGTGGTCATGTGGTGTCACGTTGTCGATTACCTGGCACGTGTAGGCTTTGCAAACAACGTCACAATACCATGCTACATGACTCTCCACAGAATGAGGCAACAGAAATGTCTGACTCAATAGCCTTGTCATCCATTTCTACCTCAGAGGTATTGTTATGTACCGCTGAAATTCAGATTCGAAACCCTACCACTGGTAAAACTTTGACTATTCGTGCCTTACTCGACAGTGGTAGTCAAACTTCATTTATCACCGAGGAAATTAAAAACAAATTAAATATAAAATCTCAATCATGTAACACTTCTCTATCTGGCATTGGTGATACACCCATAAAATACAGTGCTGAAATCTGCATGGTTCACATTAGTTCTAGGTGTCAATCATTCCAAGCAGATGTGTCTTGCTTAGTGTTGCCTAGTATCACATCCAATATTCCTAAAACTAGTTTTGATATTACTAAACTTAACCTATTAGGATTCACTTTAGCTGACCCAAGGTTTAACCAGTCAGCTTCCATACAAATGCTAATTGGTGCTGAACTGTTCTGGAAAATAATGGGTTCCGAGCAGCACCACTTAGGTGACCAAGGGCTACTATTACAAAGCTCCAAGTTAGGATGGCTTATAGGAGGGCCTCTGCCAAGTAAGCTTTGTTTCCCATCACCAAAACAAATGAATAAATCGTCACTATTTTGCAACTTTCTTCTTAAAGAAAATCACATGTCTAACCTTCATGACGAATTAGAAAAATTTTGGCAATTAGAGAGTTTTCCGTGTGAAAACCCACTTACCGACGAGGAAAGGCTATGTGAAGAGCATTTCACATCAAACACAATAAGGTTAAGTGATGGCCGTTTCTGTGTCGCTCTTCCACTCAAAGATACACCTGATAGTTTAGGCACCTCTTACAATCTCGCTAAAAGGAGATTTTTTAACTTAGAAGCTCGTTTTAGAAAGCAACCAGAACTCAGAATACCTTATAGAAAGTTTATTCACGAGTATAAAGCTTTAGGACATCTTTCAGAATGTACAACACACAATACTTTTAGTTCATACTTTCTCCCTCATCACCCGGTCCTTAGGGCTGAAAGTGAGTCTACCTCTTTAAGAGTTGTGTTCGACGCATCAGCTCGAACATCATCTGGGTTTTCGGTGAACGATATCCAGTTAATAGGGCCAGTTATTCAAGACCCACTATTTAATATTCTCCTCCGTTTTAGAAAACATAAATATATTTTAACAGGTGATATTGAAAAAATGTTTCGTCAGGTTGTCATGAGAGAAGCTGATCGCGACCTACAATTAATTTTATGGCGAGATAATGAAAGTGATCCTTTAAGAGTCTTACGCCTAAATACAGTGACGTATGGCTTTGCAAGCGCTAGTTTTTTAAGCACTCGTTGCCTGTTACAAGTTGCTGAAGAGTCACAAGACGTGACTGCCAGTTCAGTTATAAAAAATGACTTTTATTGCGACGATTTAATTACAGGATCAGATTCTCTCGAAGATCTACGTCATATTCGTGAATCAGTATCAAATGAGTTGGCTAAGAGCGGATTTAACTTACGAAAATATCGCTCCAACTCAACAAGGCTTTTCGATGATAATAGAGATGCTGAAGGGGGAGACCTCATGATTAGTAACTCCACAAGTACTCTAGGTATCGGTTGGACACCTTCTAACGATCAACTTCACTTTAAAATTCAAATATCTCCCATTATAAACACTGTAACGAAGAGATCAATATTATCGTCCACGTTTAAAATTTTCGATCCGTTAGGGTTATTATCGTTATGTACCATTAAGGCTAAAATCTTACTTCAAGAGCTGTGGAACATGAAGCTAGACTGGGATGACCCAGTACCTAAGGCTGTACATTCTACATGGCTCAATTTCACAAAACATCTAACAACTATTTCTAGGCTAGTAATCCCTAGACGTGTTTTAATAGACGCCTCAGTCTGTATAGAGATGCACTGTTTTGTGATGCATCACAGCGAGCATTTAGTGCTTGTATATATTTAAAATCCATTAATTCTCGTGGCCAAGTAAATATCGCTCTATTATGTGCTAAGGCTCGCGTAGCGCCCTTAAAACAGACCACTATACCTAGGTTAGAACTGTCAGCAGCTTTACTAGGTGCACAGTTAAGTTCTACGGTTTGTAAGGCTCTACATTGCAAAATCGATCGTCACATCTATTGGACTGATTCAACCGTTGTGTTAGGTTGGCTAAAGTGTCCAAATAGAACTAAAACTTTTGTAGCTAATAGAGTAAATAGTATACTCGAAATATGTGATTCAAGTCTCTGGCGCTATGTACCTAGTTCACTCAACCCCGCGGATCTAGCGTCTCGAGGTGTTGATCCTGAACAGGCAGAAAAGTCCTCCTTATGGTGGTATGGACCTGATTTTCTTCTGCAATCTGAGGTCTCATGGCCAACGCTTGAGCACAAGCAAGTAGATTTGCCAGAATTGAAAGCACATTCTGCTTTGGTTGCAGAGCTTTCACCATCACTACCTAGTGAAGACATATTAAACATGCAAAACTTTTCTAAGTTTTACACTCTATTAAGAGTAGTTGCTACACTACTTAGATTTGTCTATAATTGCAAAAATCCCAACCATAAAATGCTTGGTCCCTTTCAAACTACGGAGCTTGATAGGTCTTTAAAAATATTAATTAAAATTTCACAAAATGAAACTTTTCCACAGATATTCGTTTATTAAAAGAAAATAAACCCTTAAAACCTAAATCATCAATTTTATCTTTAAATCCGTTTATTGATACTTTGGGAATTCTCCGTGTTGGTGGACGTATTAAATCTTCCTTTTACTCTTACGATAAAAGACACCCTATTCTCTTAAATTCTAATAATCATTTCACAAAACTATTGTTTAAATACGAACATGAACGTCTTTTCCATGCTGGGCCACAACTACTTCTTGCCTCTATTAGGGAACATTACTGGCCTATCGGAGGTCGAAACATAGCTAGGCGTGTGGTTCGTCAATGTTTTATTTGTCGTCGCTTTAGAGGTCAGACAATGACAAATATAATGGGCAACCTACCTTCCGATCGTGTGGAACCAAATTTCCCATTTAGCTCAGTAGGCATAGACTTTGCCGGGCCATTTTTAATCACAGATCGAAAGGGACGGGGTTGCAAGATAACCAAATGTTATTTATGCGTTTTTATTTGTTTCCGTTATAAGTGTATACACTTAGAAGCCGTTAGCGATCTAAGTAAGGATGCATTTATTTTAACTTTAAATAGGTTTATTGCTCGTCGTGGTTTACCTCACACTATGTACTGTGACAATGGTAGAAATTTTGTCGCTGCGGCTAAGGAGATTAAATATCTCTTTGCTTCAAATAGAGAGCATATTATGGACTTTGCGTCTCGTCGGGGGATAGAATTTCGCTTTTCGGCACCATACGCTCCTCACCAAGGGGGTCTCTGGGAAGCTGGCGTGAAATCCGCCAAGCACCACCTAAATAGAGTCTTAGGCAATGCTCATCTGACATTCGAGGAGCTCTCATCATTGTTTGCTCAAATTGAGGCAATCCTTAATAGTCGTCCTCTCTGTCCACTTTCACCTTCACCCAATGATTACGTCCCACTCACACCTGGACATTTTTTAATAGGAAGACCACTGACTTCACTGCCGACGCCGTATCTCTTGGAGCACGGTACACACCGCATCAATCAGTTCCAGCGCCTCGAACAAATTAGGCAGCATTTTTGGAAACGTTGGGCTGCTGAATACGTCGCCGAGCTGCAGCAACGTACAAAATGGCGCACCAGATGTCGAGATTTACGTGCCAATGATCTCGTACTTATTAAAGAGGACAATACACCACCACTTTGTTGGCGTTTAGGACGAGTGCACAAACTGTACGTCGGCTCCGATGGTGTACCCCGTGTCGTCGATGTCTCCACAGCCAATGGCATCATACGTCGAGCCATCAATCGTCTTTGTCTTCTACCTACGGCTGAGGATCAAGAATGTTGAAAGGCTACTTTCAACGGCCGGGAGGATGTCGCCGCCGTTACTACATTCATACACCCACGCAATCATTACCTTCATTAGATTCTTTCACATTCATTTACACATTCACTTCACTCATACAGACCACTAACCCGCCATCTTATACTTACACATTACACAAGAACACCGACACATTCGCACACAAAATTGTCGGGCTAACAATTATTGAATCTTATACAATATACCATATTATAAGATTCGCCTATTTTTATTTCTTTTGTTCCCATCGCGAACAGTAATTATCGCCGCATATCTCACTATTTATTATACTATTCATGTGTATGCAAGGGTTTTTTTATCAATGGTCAAATTCAATTTTTTTTAACGAATCAACTCGTATACACTTGTCATTGTATGCTTCTGTGTATATGCCTAAATCCATCCCCTTCCAGGGATAATTTATTTGACTTGGGCGGCACAGGTGCAAGTCTCTGCTCGTGATATCGTCCTAGCCGAGGCAGGAGGTGACTGAACCGGGGAATAGACCGTCACCCGCAGAGAGCCTGACCGTGCAAGGGCAACCAACATCCCTAGAGGGACGGGGACCCTCCCTTTCCAACGGCCTCAAGGGTATACCGCCCGGCTGGCCACGGACAACAAGGAACTCGGTACCGGTGGTCAGCCCAATGAAGAAGAAGAGGGAATACGGTGGGATGTGGGGCAGCGCGCCGCCCTTTAATCACCCCGGACAGAGCGGACGGTGTGCGCTGACCATGGCCCACCCAAAAAAAAAACCTAGGCAGGTACCCACTCAATAATTCTCAAGTTTCATATGACTTCAATTTCCCGTATGATCCCCATTAGGTGCGTGGAATGTAGGTGGATTAAGGAAAGGAAAAGACTAGTACCTACCTAGCGATCTGCATAAATATATATGCGTAGGTACCAATCTGCTTATAATTATTTGTGTGTGATGTACGATTAATACAATTATTATATAAATGGGTATAGCCAGTACTTATTCTACAGCAATAGTTCATCAACAGCTTGACTTGAAAATTATTACTGATTTCAAATCTATCCGATAACTAGTTTCTATTTTGTTGCTGCAAATTTATACAATAACGATTGTTACTCCGTGATGCCACAATTATTTAGACCTTTGAAAGACTCTGTTTTATTATTATTTTTAAAGTTAGCATGATAGCGTGATTTGAATATAATTACTGATTTCAAAATCTACTTAATATTTTTTTTCCATTTTGTTGCTGCAGCTTTGTACAATAACGATTGTTATTCGTTGAAGCAACAAATATTTCGACCTTTGGAATGCTATGAAATACTGTATTTGAAGAATGCATATTAATTATAACCTATACATAAAAATATAAAAAAGCAAAAAGAAATAACTATCGCTACCTACGTACAACATTAAAAAAGTAACAAATTAGCAACAAATTTTTAATTGACTTAAATATGAAAAAAGTAAGTTTTGACCGTTCCATGCCATCTTTATATAAAACTAGCAACCCGCCCTCGCTTCGCTTCGGTTTTAGTCGTTTTAAGGGTGTAGATCGTGAAAATCACCGAAAAGAGTGTTACGATTTTTCATATTTAACCTATTTACATATGATTGATATCAATGATAATTTGTATATATTACAATCAAAGACCAATAAGTATGTTCATGCTTATATTAAACTTTTAAACCTAATAGTTGTTATATAATAAACGTCAACAAACGCACAAAATTGAGTAAAAATGCAAAAACATGACTTCGTATTTTTCAGATTTAACCCCATAAATCAACACAAATTGATAAAAAGAAACACTTTTTGAACACTGAAGAAACCAATAAGTATAGCTGTATACTTCTTTTTATACCTTTACAAACAAAGACTTCCTCTTTTAAAGCCCTAAAATCTAGATATATTTTAAGGTAAAATTTTCATACACAAATGTATGGGATAATCCGTTCGTTTCATTCGTGCAATCTCGGTGGTCACTACGGCAGTTCCTTTCTGTAAGTGGACGCGACACTACGCTTGTCGTCTGCAGACAGCAGAATTACGTATTGTGAATTTGTGTTTTTTGTAAAAAACTGTAAGTATAACATTTTTATAATTAATTTATTTTCAGTTAGTAGAAAGTATCGATATAATGAATGTCTGAAAGAAAACCATGATGGAACTAGATATAAATCGTAAAAAATACAATATCTACACTAATAGGTATTATAAAGAGGAAAGATTTGGATTTTTGTATGTAACGAATAAACTCAAAAAGTACTGGACCGATTTTAATAATTCTTTTATCATTCGAAAGCTACATTATCACTGAGTAACATAAGCTATTTTTTTCGCAGGACTGATTGAATTTGAGTGTCATGCCAGGGAAAAGAAAGTTTTGTACGCATTATAAAAATATGAAAGCCAAAAGATCTCGGAATAAAATGTAAGTTCCTCCCTACTTATTTATTATCGCATTTGAACAGGGTACATTACAAAGCTAATACAATATGTCATATGATTTAGATCGCCCGATTCAGACATATACCTACAATAACATGTAAATATTGGTTTGTATTATCTATATCTATACTGATAAATAAAATTGAAGTATCTGTATGTAATATCAAAATAATAGGATTTTTAAAAAAAAAAAAAGGCGATACGGAGTTCGCCGGGTCGGCTAGTATTGTCTAAATATCAAATTGTGGAAGTAGGTAGGCAACAGCGCAACTTTGTCGACATACCTATACCGCCAAACAGACGCGAGGCGCCTAGCGTCTGGCTTAGGGTTGTACAAAATAAACAAAAAGTGGATAATATTGATGAATAATATTTCCAGTATTGAAAATAAAGAAAACCTTGGGGCCGAGACTCTGAGCAACAATGCTACGCGCTGTATAGAGGTAAGTTGTTATACGTAATTCTTGTAGACTTGTTACATAAATAAACAAAACTACTTAGTTAGTGATGGGCGAAGACAAAATCTCAATACCTACCTATAGATTTTTTCTTGCAATATTTAATATTTTCATCGAGAGACAAACACCTTAGTACCGAAATACTTCTCAATTACTTTCTCAAAAGAAAATTTACGTTCAAATAGGTGACGTCATAAAAAAACAATACCTAATGCGTAAAGAAATTATAATTTCTATTCATCAGGAACCTAATATTGTATTAATTCTTTTGCATTTTTTTAAATTTTTAATTATTTTTTATAAAAAAAATCAAGCCATTATCTTTCTTACAGGAACTAGTTATTGAAAACGACCAAGAGGGAAAGGTGGATGAAATGGAAGTTGGGCGTAGAGTTGTAGACGTTTCTTTTTTTTTAAAGCTCTTAAGGCCATAGGGGACCACGGTCCAATGGATTGTAAGTTAAGTTACCTCAGTATAATAGGTGAAGTAAAAGTTGGTCTGGACTCAAAACTCATCATGAAATGTAGTATGTGTAGTATGAAATTTACTGTGTGTTTGATTGAAAAGAAAGAAGATAGAATGGAAGTGAATCATCAAATTGTATCTGGTATCATATCATCTGGTGGGAGCTACTATCAGTTAAAAACATTAACTGCCGCAGTAGCCCTACCAATCATGTCACCTTCATTACACAATGAAATTAATAATACGGTTTGCGATTGGCGGGAAAAGACAGCAGCACATTCCATGGCAGAAGCTGTCAAGGAAGAAGCGGAGTACGCAGTGTCTATAGGTAGTGTTGATAAAAATGGTACACCATTAATATCTGTTGCTGTTGACGGTTGTTGGAGCAAGAGATCTTATGGTAAGAATTTTTCCGCCTTATCCGGCGCAGCTGCGATAATTGGCATTAAAACTAATAAAGTATTGTTTTTTGGAGTTAAAAATAAATACTGCGTAGTTTGTGCACGAGCCGCAAAGAACGACAGTCAGCCCTCGGAACACCGTTGTTTCAAGAATTATTCGGGATCATCTACCGGTATGGAATCGACCATAATAGTTGAGGGGTTTAAACGTTCCATTGTTGATCACGGTGTAATTTATAATAAATTTGTAGCAGACGGCGATTCCAGTACTTATAAAAAAATATTAGATTCGCGACCGTACGGTAATTTAACAGTAGAGAAAATTGAATGCAAAAATCATCTTTTACGAAACTACTGCAATAGCTTGGAAAAACTGTCGAAAGACACTAAGTATCCTTGCGAATTGCGGAAATTCCTAAAAGAAAGGTATTTGCGTTTAAGAACGGGTGTAAAATGCGCTATTAAATATTGGGGCGATCAAAATCAGTCACTCGAAGAAAAAATAAAAAATCTTAGTGAAGATATCCTAAATGGTCCACAACACGTATTTGGTAATCACCAATATTGCAAGGAGTATTTCTGTAGACCTGATACTCGTCGAATAGAACCTGTTCGGTTGCTCCCAGCAATTGTTGGATGCGGATTAATGGACGCGGTACACATTTTAAGTAAAAGACTGTCATATCATTCTAGAAGTTTAATTCATAATTGTACAAGTAATATAGTTGAAAGTTTTAACGCAGTGATTGTCAAATTAGTAGGGGGTAAGCGTGTAAATTATTCTTCCCGTGGTTCTTATGCGGGCCGATGCGCAGCTGCTGTTGTGTCTTTTAATACAGGATCGATTCATAGTAAAACTCATGAAGTAATATTTAAATCTAGTCCTAATCCTTTGATCGCGAAAGTGGAAAATTGTAATCGTAGAATCCGTTTAATTGCTAAACCTAAATTAAGATTGAAAAAGAGCTACAGCGCTGTATCGAAAGACGCTCACTATGGACCAAACTGCGAAAAACCTGATCTGAGTCCAGAATTATATGAGAAAGCCAAGTCATCTTTTTTAGCCGATTTAAAGTTGTCTTGTGCTGAAAGAGAGGAGCTTGAAAGGTCGACCCATTTGCAAAGAAGTAGTTCTGAGTGGATAAGTACAAGGAGAAAATTACTAACCTCATCATCGTTCGGGGAAGTTTGTAAAAAACGAGAGAGCACAAGTTGTGCTGTTCTTGTTCGTAAAATCGTTTATGGTAGTAATATCGCCAGTTTGCCTGCTGTACGATACGGTATCGAAAACGAAGAAACCGCAATTAAACAGTTAGAAATTCAAGAGAATATTAGTATACAAGGTTGCGGTTTGTTCGTCGACGATCAATATGAATTTCTTGGTACTACACCAGATGGCATTTATGCAAACGGTTTAATTGAAATTAAGTGCCCACATTCTTTAGCTGGCATGACTCTTGATGAAGCAATGGCTAAACATACCTTTTGGGTTAAGGACAAGGCTTCCAAGGGTTATGTCATAAATAAAAATCATAACTGGTACTTCCAAATTCAGGGACAGGTACATATTACTAAAAGAAACGTTTGCATGCTTGGCATCTGGTTTGGTGCTACTGTACCTATGAAAGTTTATATTATAGAAAAGGACGACAAATTTTGGGAGGAGAAAATGGAGATGAAATTAGTTAGGTTTTATTACGATTGCCTACTTCCAGAATTAGTTGATCCTCGGCAGTCACGAAGCATGCCCATTCGTGACGCGCCCAGTATCATAGAGGCTATGAAAGAGAGGAAAGAAAGAGCTTTACGTGTTATGAAAGAGAAGAACGCCTAATGATTTTGAAAGATACAGGTAACTTAACTACCCAGCCAGTCGATTCACGTAAACACGCCAGTCCAAAAGTCGTTTTAACTTAGGAACTTAGAAATCGCCTTTTGGTTTTCTGTTTTAAACGCACTTACTTATCTAGTCTTGGATTGTCATAAATCTTCCAATAGCTCAATTACTATACAATTTCTGAGTTACCTGGTGTAAAGAATCATAAAAATTGGTTCAAAAATACAGCGAATTGAGAATTCTCCTTTTTTTAAGTCGGTTAAAAGGGCTAAATTTGCAAAAAACGAAGTGACGTCACTGCGCTACGGTTTTTATTACTTACGTGAATCGGGCAGCTGGTAACGTTTTCATTCTGATAGGTTTTGTGATAGCCATTGATTTTATCATCAAATTAGCAGAAATCAGAACTTGATGCGTAATCGAATGAAAAAACATTAGAATTTTGAACTCATATTTCGTTATTGTTTAATTACATACTTTTAATTAGTATATTAATAATTTACAAACTTCTGTTAAAATGAGTAAATAAATGAATTATTTACTAATTTTTGTACAACCCTAGCACGCGAGATAGCGAGTAATGGCGACTCATATTTGTTATTGTGTAGTATATAAATCATTTTTATACTTGTGTTTCATTTATTGACATTTTTTTTAAAACCCTAGGATTTTTTTTAGATATCGACGAGGTGATCGTAAACAAAAAGTAAGTATTTGAGTTTACGCAATAGGCACATTTCCTTGCGTAGAGATAAACACACTTCCTACTGAATTTGCAATTATTTTATTGAATGAATATTTTACGAATTAGAATAAATTTTGGTAGTGAAATTACAAATAAATACATAGTTGGAATTTTAGGTAAGTAGAATACAAAAATGTCAGTCCGGACCTGCTCTTGATTGTATATTATATTATAAACTAGTAACCCGCCCTCGCTATCTTCGCTATCTTCGGCAATATTCACTTAAATTACATACTATAAAAAGCATATTGATCTATAATAAATGCACAATTTATTTAAGGTACTTAATTGGATAAGGATTAATGCTGTATTGTATAAAATCACTTAGTAAATAATCATTTTTTAGTAGAGGATAAAAAATGGTTATGATATATGTCCGTGTGGTGACGGAGTAAGAATACAATTCACCACTCCCTATCTTGCCCGTGGATGTCGTATAAGACGACTATGGGATGTGCACATAACATCTGTGCAAGAGAAGGAAAACTCGAAATGAAACCCTATACCAACATGTCTGACCAGTTATGGTATAGTAGGTCAAATTCCCTCCCATTGTGGAGGAGGCCCGAGCCCAACAGTGGGACGTATGTGGGCTGCGATGATGATGATGATTATTTTTAAATACAAGTACCTATAAAGTATAATCTTATTTTATTCTGAAATTAAGGACCGTGATAAAAATGTCTAGACATCAAGCCTATCGGTTTAAAAATCGCGCTTTTGACGAAAAAATAAATACACGTGATATCTTACTACAACCCTTGTGATATTTCGTGATTTTTGTCAAACCCCTCCCCTCCCCTTTCAAGTCTCACGTGTCCCAGGGCAATTATTGTTCGTATAGTAGAATATCGTATAGCTGTGTGGTAGCGGCTTCGAATACTACCAACCCTTGCTTTGCTCGTGGGTGTCGTAAAAGACGACTAAGAGCCCTAGATTGACCCGGACCAACTCCATCTGGTACCATTTGGGTCAACGATTACATTCCCAAGGAGGGTTGACGTCAGGCAGGCGGCCGGTCATAAAAGTCATTGCCGAAACTTTTTGCAATATGTCAAAACAGATGACATATTGCGTCGACCCCAAGTAATTGGGATAAGAGCAAGATGATGATGATGATGATAAAAAATGGTTATGGTGGGTTATCCCTAAGAGATAGACATATGCCATCGTGGACTTTTTTGTTGAACTTTTTAAGATGCATAATACTGTAGTACATTATTTTAGTCTATCTCGTAGGGTTCAGCCAACGTTTGCAATATAAGCGCAAAAAAACGTGCTTATTTATGACATCACATTAGAAACCTCTAAATTAATCAGCGTTTCTCTACTATATTATGCATGTATTATACATATAAACCTTCCTTAAAAATCATTCTATTTATTAAAAAAAACTGCATCAAAATCCGTTGCGTAGTTTTAAAGATCTAAGCATACATAGGGACAGACAGACGGCGGATAGCGACTTTGTTTTATACTATGTAATGTAATGATAGAAAAACATAAAAATTGTGTCTCAACTACTCTTATTAATCTATTAAAAAGAATCAACAGCTAGTTTCCAAAAATTCAACGTTATTGTTATGCTGTAAATATTCAAGTTCAATAACAATTTCTCAACGTGGAACGTTTGTTGCAAAACATTTTGAAAATCGCGCTCTCTAGGTCATTCATCCGCCCCGTCGGATGTTACATTAAACTTTGGCGCTGCGGTTGCTCGAAATCGAGATCTCAGGCCAACAATCTACACCCTTAACCGCGTAGTTCCCGTTCCCGTGGGAATACCGAGATAAAATATAACCTAGTTTACGCCCTGATATTATAGCTTTCCATTGGTGAAAGCATTTTTGAAATCGGTCCAGCCGTTTTGAAGATTACCCGGAACAAATAGATAGACAGACAAAAATTTTTTAATCTGTATTTTAGGCATAGGTGTCGTGCAAATAACCGTGTGAGCATAAAAAAAGCCTATTATTTTGACATTACAAACAGACACTCCAATTTTATTTATTGGTATAGACGAGCAATGATTACTGTTTTTAGAGATCAGCTTGAGTGACAAAACGTCAGTTCGACAGTATAATAGCAACAAATTAGGAATATATTATTTGTCTTTTTGAATTTTACCCATTTGACACTGCCAGCTTTATAGACTTCAATCAGTTAATAGGAAGGGGGTGAAATTTCAATTAGTAAATTTGACGTAAACAAGCAAGGACAAGACTAAATAAAACCACTTAAAAACAGAAAATATTTTCATTTTAAATCCACTCCGCCTATTTATATTGCTATCTAAAATGATTATATCTTTATGAATAGATATTAATAAAGCCATTCATTCAGTATCACAAATATCCATTCAATATTAATATACGTCAGATATAATAACATTAATAGACCACTAATAATACGCCTGAACAACAATTTAAGCATATTGGGCTATCGACAATCTATAAACTGCCATAATTGACGTTTAAAACAAAGCAAATAGACACTTTCACTCATCAAACCATCACTGTGAACCTACATCAAATTTCTACTGACAGATAAGGGCGATTGTTAGACTGCTTGAATTTCTAAATGTAATAATTCTCAACAAGGTTTATTTTTAATTGATTTGGATACTTAAATCGCTATTCTCTGATAGCTACATGGCCTTTTAGCCCAGTCGGGTTAGACTTTAACCTGGATTTAATTATAGTCAGAATTTTTTTTGCGTCAATGTTTAGGGGGGATCATAAATAGCTTAAAACCAAAAGCTTGACCAAATCCGAGCGGTGCGTTAGCCGCCATATTGGTTTGAAGGTCAAACCTTTTTTTAGCTATATCTCCTTTATTTTTTATTATTTTACAAAAATGATACGCACCTAAGTTGTTGCAAATTTGATTCTCTACAACTTTGATTCTCATAATTTTCATCGTACAATCAATATTTACGGAAATAACTGCAAATAATTGCAAAACTGAGGTCAATGTATAATTCGCTTGTATCTCGATTATTATCGAATAGCAAAAAAAAAATATAGAATCAAAGTTGTAGATCATTAAATTTCATACAACTTTGATTACTATGAAAATTTTCAAAAATTAATATTTAAGTTCTTACGTCTATGGTAAATGTACCGGAATCTAAGCGACCAGGTAGCCTGGGCAGTGACGTCATCGGCAGATGCTATTATACCAAAAAAAAAAAATATTTTATATTATAAAAAAAATATAAAATAAAAAAAAATAAAAAAAATACCCTGCCCGACTCCTTAAAAGTTGCAGAAATAATTGGGATTGCAGATGAAAATACTTTTCAGGATAAATCTGGCAGAAAATAAAACGTGGAAAATGAGGCTTATTGGGGATACCACGTAAAAAAATCGCGCCTGGAGCTTTACCCCAGCGGTGGTGCGGAGCCCCCATTAATATTTAAGCCCTTTGGCTTAAATATTAATTTTTGAAAAATTCATTAGAATCAAAGTTGTAGGAAATTTAGTGATCTACAACTTTGATTCTATATTTTTTTTTTTTTTGCTAAATTCGATAATAGTCGAGATACAGGCGAATTATACATTGACTTCATTTTTGCAATTATTTGCAGTTATTTTCGTAAATATTAATTGTACGATGAAAATTATGAGAACCAAAGTTGTAGAGAATCAAATTTAAAACATGGTTCTTATTATTTTTGTAAAAAATAAAAAATGAAGGAGATATAGCTAAAAAAAGGTTTGACCTTCAAACCAATATGGCGGCTAACGCAGCGGTCGGATTTAGTCGAGTTTTTGGTTTTAAGCTATTTATGACCCCCTAAACATTGGCGCAAAAAAATTTCTGACTATAATTAATTCCAGGTTACCCCTATTGTTGAGCTAACCCGACTGGGCTATTTTAAATTGAATCATGTTTTTATAATATTAGAAACTATGGCAGATAAAAAAATATTGTATATGTAATTCTTATACATACAACATTTTACTAAACGATTTGTTTTTAATGTAACCTTTTTAATGGTATCGAAACCAGCCAGATACGACTATTACTAGTAGCCAAAGCGATTTTATTAAAAGTTTATACAGCGAAGAGAATTTTTCCCCGACCAATTATAAGTATATATTTTTTATATAATATAAAATATATATAATATAAAATATTTTTTATATCATAAAACAAGTTTATTTCCCTTTTTAATTCTTAAATCGCAATTACTCTAAAACTACTAGGTTAAAATAAAATATGACAAAGAAAAGCCAAAGCACATACAGCACTCAGGGGTTTTATAAAAAGAAAAGAAATCTTCCATTGCGGTAATGTAAGCTTCGCGTGAGTAGATGTTTGATAGAGGAGGGAAAACACCTTTCACAGAACATTACAAGTGTATCATCGAATATTATACAATTAATTATTAACATGAAGTACTCAGGTTAAAGCATAGACTAATATTCATTATTGCTCATATTACGATGAAGTTGAAATTGATTAGACTATCAATGACCTCTGTCAGCCATAGACTTCCCGGGAAAAGATCCTTGAGAGGTCGGTTGGCGATCACAGCTAGTGTTTATAAATTTTCTAGGGGAATGCTTCCCCTCATTCTACAGTCATCTCCGAGTCTATTTTTACGATACCTACAGAAACGGAAGGGAAATTGACACACTATTCTGAAACTGTCTCCACGTGGAGAATGAAATTACCATACTAAACCATAGAAACTATATCTTATAAATAGATTTATATTAAAATTAAATACCATAGTCTAGAATAGAAAAAATAGACCATACTCAAGAGAAAAAATATTCAAAATAAAACCCTATATCAACTCGAGTGTTCAATGTGGTTGTAGTAATTCAAATTCTCTCCCATTATTGAGGACCAGTGAGTGTTATCAGCGATGACATACGGCACTGACACATGGTCTCTAATGTCGGCCTCATAAAAAGTCTGAAAGTCGTTCAACATGCTATGGAGAGGGCTATGCTCGGTATTTCTCTACGTGATAAAACCCAGAATACGGCAATCCATAGAAGAAGGAATGTAACTGATATAACCCACAGAACTATCACGTTAAATTGGCAATGTACAGGCCACATATCACGTCGAACCGACAAGCGTTGGGGAAGAAAGGTTCTCGAGTAGCGACTACGAATCGTACGAGGCAGCGTATGACGAACCCCTACAAGGTGGACGATGACATCTTAGAAGTCGCGGGGAACCGTTGGCTGCAAGTGGCTCAGGACCGTTCCTAGGGTATTCTCCTTAAGAACGGGTAGGGGAGGCCTGTGTCCAACAGTGGACATCTATAGACTGATAAATGGATAGATAACGCTGGAAACCAGCAGTGTGACATACACTGCACGTTTCCAGCGTGTGAGCTGAGATGGGACTACCTTCATTGATTCGTTTATCATGCTAATCATGCAACGCCCGATGATGACTTCATCATCATTTTAGCTCATATTCGTTGCACTGTTGGGCTCGAGCCTTCTCTTGGATAGGGTGAATTTCACTATACTATACCACGTTGGTCAGACTGTTTGGCATAGGATTTCATATCGAGTTCTCCCTCTCTTGAATTGATGTTACCTGCATATATATCCCTTAGTCCCTTCGTCGTCTTTTACTATAACTACTGGCAAGAGAGAGAGAGAGAGAGAGAGAGAGGAGTTAATCGTAAATAAGTAAAATTCCGTAAAACATAAGAGCACGAACTAGATGGTTTTTTTTTGAAACACTATATCAGAATGGCAAATCTTTAAAAGCACTGCAATTGTTCCGCATCGAGTCACTTTATTTGTTTTTATATTTTTATCGGATGTTAACAAAGATACAATTGCATTTGTACCAGTGTAGTGACATTTCAATAGTGACATACATAAATATGATCGATGCGTCAAACTATATATGGTTTATAGTGACGAACCAATATGAAAATATTTGCATGAAGTCTCGGGCATATTCTGTAAGTATAGATTGATTTATTCTCAATTGATTCGCAAAAAAAACGGTAAACTAATTATGTATAGCAGATAAGGAGACAATGTTTTTGTGTTAAAAGACTTTTTTCACGTTGATATATGTATATTAATATTTGACTGTTTAAATGATATACGTACATACATCCATCCATTCATCCATATCGTAATAAAAAGTATGATAACTTTTTATTATAACTACTATAAAGACTAACAACTTCACGGATTTTATCGCGTTTGTATTTGATTTCTGTTTGCCCGACGTTGAGAACAAAATATTTTTTTTTTTATACTGGCAATAAATTTGTACCAAAATGTGGGCCTAAGTTTAATAACTAATTTCTGCAGCGGGTAGATTATTATAAATATCTATAACAACGATGACTTGTGGGACGTTAGATATCTTAGTCTGCCCGTGACCTTGGCCGCTGTAAAGTGTTTGGAACGTCGGGCAATTCAAAATTAAATACAAACGCAATAAAATTTGTTAAAACTTTTTTTCGAGCAATAAAACGGGTAGGTATAATGGGTGTGGTGTGTTCTAATAATCGGTCCGAGATTGGAACCCACACATATTGGAAATTGTGGCATTTAACATCCGTAAATATTCAACGTAAATTTTCAAGATTCAAATCTCAGTAACTATAAACATTTCTCAATCTTAAATAGTTTTGTATCTACTTATTTTTCTTCATTAGAATATAAAATATTTAATAATCGTTTTTGATATTTGCTAATCAAACAATTAATATTATGAGAAATATTTTTCTATCGACAAAAAAATCTTTAAGGAAATAATATAGCAATAGGCAAGAGACACACGTAACAGTAAAGACCCTCAAGGCAGCTTACCTATATTGCTTCCATGTCAATGTAAAGGGAACAATAATAGGAAACATTCTACATAAGAAAACGAATTCAAAATATGTAGAATAAAATATTAAGATATATTTGCCGCCAAAATATTACAATAACGCCGAAAAAAAATGGCGTATAATATTAATAATAAAATAATAGTAGCAAGTTATAAATAACTACGACCTAATCTTATATCTTTAAACGAGCAATTTTTGTATATATAAACCTATAGGTATATATATTCAGGATCTTGGAAACGGCACCAACGATTTTGATGAAACTTGGCATACTAGAGGTTTCGGGTTCAAAAAATAGATCTAGCAAGGTTTTATTTATAGAAAATGTTGTTTTGTCCGTGTTTTAGCAAAACAATACAATGGCATTAAATATTAAAAGAATATGAATTGAAATTTCGTTGTCAACGTCATGAGTTACGATAGCTCAGTTGGAAAGTTGACCGGTTCTAATTTTGTTTTTTTTTGGCATTCAAACAGCATCGGTTCGTATCTCTGTGTTATTATTATTCTCTTTTTGTAATTTTTTATATATTTTTCATTATTTATTTTTTATTAATATATATCTAAATAAATTCGACAAAAATATTCCGAGCGAAGCTCGGTCAACCAGATATTTATATTAAAATGAACTAAATAAATCCGTTAAAATCAATAGATTTCATCATCAGCTTAACAATGACCATAATTGGAAATAGGTTTTAATCTCCCTGCTTCACTTTGCGATCCACAAATGATTATTTTAAATCAAGGTGTTATATTCTGTTGTTTCAATATGTGTAAGCATAATAGGCGTGTGGTTACGGAATAATAATACAGTTAATCACCCTCTCTCTAATCCGTGGGTGTCATAAAAGCAACTAAGGGATTATAATAAGCAGATAACATATATGAAGATGATATCATCAGCAAGAGATGGCAAACCCGATATAAAATCCCAATAACAACACGTCTGACCAGCGTCGAATAGTATATCAATTTTCCTCCCATTATAGAGGAGGCTTGAGTTAAATAGTAGAACTTACACAGGGTGTATCAGGTTATGGAGCAACTGTTCGAGTATGTTGTAGTTTAACGGTCATAGATCGTAATTAGAATGTACATTACACAAAAAACAAAATAACATAAAAGTTATAGTGATTTCAAAAAAATGTGTCTAAGAGTCTATACCTTAAATGTTACGTATTATGTAGGCATGTACAGACAGAATACATATAAGCATGTGAAGCTTCGACAGTATAATTTCATTCATTCATACCTAGAATTGCGCAAACGCTTCAATGAGCGTAGGTAACAACAGCGAGCGGTCAACGGTCATAGGCCGATCAGCTGTGATAAAGCGAAGTTTGTCGTGCTTATGTGAATGTAATCATTGATTTATTCAATTTTTAATGAACATTTAACAAAGTATGAATATGTTGCGTATTAAGTATCATTGACTTTATACATTTCAATCAGATTTATACGAAAAAGCGATGACAAAATTGAAAACTTTACATGTCTCTAATTCCTTAACGAATCGAAATTTTTCCTTCAAATATTTTTCATGGGTTCCTACCACCACTGCCTAGCTCCCTTTTGACCAGTTGCCCCATAACCTGATACATCCTGTATAGGCTGAGATAAAGTATAATACACAATATAATAATTTATGCTTTAGTATAGAATGTTGTCTTTAAAAGGAAAGTAATTGTATCGTGTAGTTATACACAGGTACTAAGATAAATATAGAGCTCTTCCTTTGCTTTTATAACTCGAACCAGTAATTTCGGGATTTGCCAGAGCAATGGTTAAGAATACACCAAAGGAAGATCCCTCGTCTGTGGAGAGGCCTTTATTTAATAATAATAATAATAACATATTAATATTACATACAATTACATAATTATAGTTGAAAACTGAAATCATTTGCAATCATTTTGATAACATGGAGTTATACGATTAGGCAAATCATAAGACATATTTGCTGATGCAACACTTAAAATCCAGATTTTAAATTCACAACTTGAAAATATACACGTACTTTAGTGATAAAATATTAAGTAACATAAACTACATTACTTAATGACAAAATTCTAATTTCTAATATCAGAAACGAGACCTAATTCCTCCTTCCCGACTGGAATCATGAAGAGAATGGCTCTCTTAACTTTTTTATTTGTACCTATAAAACGTGCCAACCAAATTAGTAGTCGTAATTGCTAAACACTTTTGTTGGGCTTTTTCCAAGAACGATTTTCATAATTTATTTATAAATACCTATTATATGTATTAAAGTATGCTTGTTACATAACAAATACGAATATGGTAGCTTTTATATTAATATTGTATATTAAAATCTATGCCAATAAATAAAACTGGAGTGTCTGTTTGTAATGTCAAAATAATAGGCTTTTTTCATGCTCACACGGTTATTTGCACTATACATATGCCTAAAATACACTTTATATTTTTTGTCTGTCTGTCTGTCTCTCTGTCTGTCTGTTTGTTCCGGGTAATCTTCAAAACGGCTGGACCGATTTCAAAAATTCCTTCACCAATGGGAAGCTATAATATCAGGGAGTAGACTGGACTATATTTTATCCCGGTATTCCCACAAGAACGGGCACTACGTAGGAAAGACGACTGAAACCGAAGCGAAGCGAGGGCGGGTTGCTAGTTGAAAATAAAGCTAACTGCGATTTCAGGCGTTATTTTTCCATATTCGGTGTATATTTAATTATATGACAACTGTACAGGGTGTAAGGTGCAATTTTATTCACTGTTCATTACTTTTATATAATAGGTAGTTCTTTTAGTAACAAAACGGTCAAGTCATATATTTTGACAAAGGTATAGCCTTTATAAAGTTTGGGCCTATAGGGTTAGAGTATGCAAAATGAAAAGCTTGGCTCCACAATACGATTAGTTTGATATAATTTACTCTACAAGTAGCGTTGCAATTGAAGTATAGGCCCCTTGAGCCGAATATCTTGGTTTCCATTTCCGCTCGAGACAATTATTTGTGCGATTTATAAACATCTGTATCGAGCCCAAATTAAAATTTTCTTCATTTTTATTCTTGTAACTTTTTATGTATAATGTATATTGAAAAAGCAACGTAAACTTGTATACGTTTAGTTGTTAAAATTTGCACAGATTCCACAAAGTGGATTATTTCCTAGTTTGCAATCATAAATAACACTTAATGTTCTATACAACACATTCAATTTCCGAATAGCTGTTGTGATACACACAGAATGTAACTGAAATTGATCTATATGGTTTATGTCTTTTTGATGCTATGAAAAATGAATAAAAATATTAAATATTTAGTGTTTTATATCGATTGCGCCAATATTGTTTCCATTATCATCAATAGTTCTTCAGAAATTTCTAATATTTCTTGTAATACTATTGATTATAGTGATAATTTTATTGCATCGCCGCTTAAATTGTTATATCACAAAAATCCTCATGTTCTTTTTATCGTCAGCATAAGGCATAAAACAGCTTTACCTTATTTTCATAAATTTTGATTAATCTGATGTGTCTTTTCACAAAAAAAAATGTAGGATTACAGAAAAATAATAAATCGTGACTATGTTGTATGCATTATCATTAATCGTTATTCTCATATTTTTAATGACATTAATTTACTCTATAATTTATTTATTGATAAAATCCATGTTGATTGTTATAAAAGTTTTTGTATTTAGGTACTATCCAAGTAACGTTGCTGTACCTAAGTGCTCAGAACAATGATAGTGAAGACAAAACTAAATGCCAAATAATCCAAAAATGTGTAATAGATATATCTGCATTTACATATATAAAGTCATCATCATCATCTTGCTCTTATCCCAATTACTTGGGGTCGACGCAATATGTCATCTGTTTTGACATATTGCAAAAAGTTTCGGCAATGACTTTTATGACCGGCCGCCTGCCTGACGTCAACCCTCCTTGGGAATGTAATCGTTGACCCAAATGGTACCAGATGGAGTTGGTCCGGGTCAATCTAGGGCTCTTAGTCGTCTTTTACGACACCCACGAGCAAAGCAAGGGTTGGTAGTATTCGAAGCCGCTACCACACAGCACATTTACATATACAAAGTATTTATTGTAAATATAGTTACATATTTTTCGAAAAACTAAAACTATTATTCAATAGCTTTATGTCTTTTATTTCAAGGACAAGATCGATCTAAATGTCCAGTCTACTGCCAAGTTTGTTGATGGAGCGAGACATCTTTCCTAACAAAGACAATTAGTTGAGCATTTCTCGATCTCGACCCGTGTCAAATTATTATGACAGATTTACTTTAACTTAATTACGAAACAAATATTATTCAAACAATGCCATTTAAATAGTGAAGTAACCTTTGTATGCTGACAATAAAATAAGCAATGCAATTTTTAGTGAGATTTGTGAAGTTATAATTCTCTTGGCGCAGTAGGGAAAAATTTGGAGAGTACATTTTTACGATGCTCGCCCACGCCGTCACGAAAAACCGATACCATGAAGTTAGCTAGTAAAAAAATTACGTTGCGCACGCACACCGTTTTAAATGTCAACTAAATACATAATGCGTTCTAATAAAACTTTCAATGTATTAAACACCTTTTTATAATAATATAATCTTCATCATCATCATCATCGCAACCCACACACATCCCATTGCTGGGCCCTGGCCTCCTCCACAATGGGAGGGAATTTGTTGACCTACTATACCATGCTAGTCAGACATGTTGGTATAGGGTTTCATTGTGAGGTTTCCTTCTCTTGCACAGATGTTATGCATATATTATATCCCATAGTCGTCTTTTACGACATCCACGGGTAAGATAGAGAGTTGTGAATTGTATTCTTACTCCGTCACCACACGAAAAAATATAATAATATAATAATTTTCATTTATCTTCTTTTTATATCTATTTCTTGTGTACGTGTGTATGTTACTGAACTCCTCCTAAACGGCTGAACCGATGTTGATCAAATTTTTGTGCATATTCAAGGGGATTTGAGAATGGTTTACATTCACAATTGGACCCGGTAGGTGGCGCTTTATTTTATTTGAACAGAACAACGTCTGTTGGGTCAGATAGTTATATATAATACTATCAGACCCTGCCACGCGTTGCTATGGCTAATGTTTTTGTTATATTACATTTTATTAAACTATTTAAGTGGAACTGTAGGAGAACATCTGTCATGGATGTCATCATATTTTTTTACAAATGGCATCTATGTAAAAAAGCAAGTTAAAATCGTATATGACACGTTTGTAGTTTTGACATAGCAGCGCCATCTATTAATTAATTACTCAATCCAGTCAACAGATATCGCCATCTGTTAAAATCGTTTGGAGTTAACAGATAATTGTGAATGTCACATAATAAACAAATAATTTGCAATAAAATAATATTACGACTATAAATTAGGATGTAAGCTATCCTATCTTTCAAGTTGGATCAAACTGCACACGGTGTGTAAATTTGATTAAAATCGGTTAAGTAGTTTAAGAGTCCATCGCGGACAAACAACGTGACACGTAATTTATATATAGTAAGATAATAGTTTTCATTTAATATATATGTAATATAATAATTTTCATTTATTTAAATGACCAAGACGCATTCATTACTGTAAGTAATAATTAATCTATGATATATAATTTTTTGTATATGTTTGTCGTTGCTTGATATTCGCGACTTCATTTTGCAGGCCCATCAGAATATTAGCGATATAGTTTCATGTCTACTATACCATAAGCTGAGACGGGTACCATGTTTTGGCCTCGTATATAGAATAATCGAATGTATATGTTACAATGAAAGTTAGTATTTACTTTTTTTGTTGGTCTCTATATTAATGTAAGGTTTAAAAAATATGTTTTTCATTTCCTTCTTTTTCTTTCTTTGCAACTTTAGCACTTTACTTATCCGTGTTTTGTCGGTTACACCCGTTCCTCCACTGTTTTCTGTACTCCGGAGCTATACAGCAGAGAAATCACGAGTATAAACCGTTCCATAGTACGCTGAGCGACTTTAAGCTTGGTTATGAGGACTAAATTTAGGGATCACGTTTCCGTGCCGTAAGTCATCACTGGAAACTCAGATTGGTGGTTGGATAAGATCATCCTCCTAAGTTACCTGAACGTTGCTCAACTGAGCTGGATTTATCGGCTGATCTCTTTCTTGAAGTTGGATCTACCTGACGGGACTGTTTATTCAAAGCAAATATAATGATCGACAATTTCGAGAATTGCATTGGCAACTAGGACATTCGTCTTGTCCAGGTTCATTCGTAAACCCACTAGTTGGTTGATACCCTGCTTGAAATTGGATTTATCTAACTAGACTGTCCAATGTAAACATCACCATCGCGCCCACATACGTCCCACTGTTGGGCTCGGGCCCCCTCCACAATGGTAGGGAATTTGACCTACTATACCATGCTGAGCAGACATGTTGGTATAGGGTTTTGTTTCGAGTTTTCCTTCTCTTGCACAGATGTTATGTGCATATTATATCCCATAGTCGTCTTTTACGACATCTACGGGCAAGATAGGGAGTGGAGAATTGTATTCTTACTCTGTCACCACACCTGTTTCTTGAAGTTGGATCTACCTAACGTTTATCCAAAGTAAACATAATGACCGACAATTTCGAGGTCGGCAACTCTCGTTTTTTGTTGAATCATTGGGGCTAATACACGTCCATTTTTTTTTGTGGTCGCTTCCTGAAGAAGTTTATCATAAAGAAAGTCTCTTTTTTCACAATTTATCATAAAGAAGGAATTTATAGTAAGGAAAGTTCCTTCACCAGTAAATTAGCCAGTTTTTGGTCCCACTGATTTCTTTGTCTACATCCATGTTGCCCCACCCTCAACTTATCATCATTCCCTTTGCGTAGTTTCGCGTTGAAGCCTCCGATAACTACCCTGAAGTAAGTTTTGGACGCATCTAATCTATGGCTTTCAACTCCTCTTACCGCACATCGTCGGGGTATACCGAGGTCGGCGCATAATTCTATATGACCTTCAGCGAATACCACTTGGTAATTCTGAGTATAAGGTACGCTACCCTTGTCGACACACTCGCAATCCTCACCGCATTATCCAAGAGAGACTTGCGAACGATAAAAACGAAATGAACAATAAAGATATGCCGCCTTGGGGCGGGTGATCGCCCTCCTGGTAGAAGTTGCCAGATCAGAGCCCTCTCGCACTTTTGATAATCCTACAATGTCATACATACATCAATACATCAGATTTTGTTCAATTCCTCAAATACATCCAACTACACATTTTTCAATAGATCAAGAATTATTTACGTTATTTTTTATAAATAATTAAAGTTATGGTTAATTCCACTTAATGCAAGTTCATATTAGAACTCCATAAGGTAATACACCAATTTTCACGAAAATCCTCAAACGTAATAATGTGCCAAAGCGTTTACTAAATTTACACATATTGTGCTCGTACAATCACCCCAATGGTGTACCGTCAGAATACTCAATACAATGGGGTAGAATATTAGAGAATTGGAACTACAACGTTACTTAGATGTAAGAATAGTATATTCTTGCTTTAATATATTAAATGCAAAATTATATTAATAAGTTTAATTTCGCATTACTTTTTTTCAAATCGAACCATGTACATGCATCTAACTTTGAGTACCAGTATCCTCCAGTTGAGTAAAATTAACTTACTATAATTAATAATTAACAAACGGTTTGGCAAAAGGTTTTAGTTTGAATTTGTCTTCTGTTCCAGTGATATTCTTCGATTATATCGCTTGATCGATTTTTGCAATACCCAAACAACGGGGTAGTATTCTTATGTTATTCCATTGCGTTCTTACTCCACAAAAAATATCCAGGTAGGTTTCCCTTTTATAATATAAAGATCCAATTAAAATAAAGTTCACATTTAAGTCAATACAATATACAAAATCAACCTACTTTTAATTTCAACTATGTACAGAAACAATGTTTCTTTATATGACGAAAAAATAAGTGGTTGTTTATTTCATATGTGTATATTCTAGAATATTTTAAGTTTACATAAAATTGAAGTTTTTATTGGCCTATAAAATATTACGACAAAAGGGTTTCTACTTGTTTTCGTGTTTTACTTTAAGGATGTTTTGAACAATTTAGGTCTTTTTTTAGACTTGTTTTGTTATTTTAGAAAAATTCATTCAAACAACTCGAAGTTATAAATCTCACTCACGAAATAGCAGTGATAATGCTATCATAATGTTTAGTAAAATTAACATACTTGTGGTAATTCTTTTAGTAAATCTAAATCAAGCATAACAAATAAATATTCAGTAGAATTTAAGTCTAAAAACGAATTGCTACTCTTTTTACATACAACTTAAAAGCTTTGGAATAGCAAAATAATTTGGTTCAAATGGAAGTTTCCGAATGTAGAACATGGACTAAATTTATTATTTGAGAGGAGGATGGCTAACAAAGGATTTAGGATTGCTGAATTATGCAAATAAATTTACCATTCTGTAACATTTGTCGCGAATGTCTTTATTTCGGTAGATTTCTTAACTGTTTCTCAAGATTTCAACTAGATGATTGAATAGCTTTTAAATCTTCTTAAATTAAATTAAAGAAATAATAGTCTTAGCCTATCTTGATAATAAGATATAACAATTAATTTCAATAATGTGAAAACATTTTATTAAATTAGCATACATATATTTTTCACTATTAAAATTGCAATAATCACTGAAATTCTTAAATCTGTTGGAAAACGAAATTAACCCGAATAAATTGCACCATTTAAAGTCAAATATCCTGTAAATTAATGTAGTAAGAGAAAACCTGTTAGAAACAGTATTTGAATCCGCGCAGCATTATTTGCTCGAAAATGACTATCCTTCGGTCGTTTAAGGCAGCATAAAATGTTTTAAGTCGTGCAGAATGTTTGATACAATCTCTGAAAATACAATGTTTACATAGCTTCGGTTTCTCTCTTTTTACAATCTATTGTAACTACATCGTACTATATAGATAAAATAAGATTCAATATATTAATGGTAAATAAAATCTAATTATTATTCAAAGTGTAAATAATTATAAAATGTTTATGGAAAAAAATTATCCATGTTGTCATCATCTTGCTTTTATCCCAATTACTTGTGATCGATACAATATGTACGCCTCCTCCATCCTTTACATTGAAGAAGTTATTGTCAATTACTTTATGACCGGCCCTCTGCCTGATGTCAATCCTCCGTGGGAAAGTTATTGTTGACCAAACGGCATTAGTTAAGAGTTGGACCAGCTCGATGTAAAGCTCAAAGTCATCTTTTACGATATTCACAAACCTTCTAAAGATTGGTAAGTAGCCACTACCACACACTGTATTTTAATATTTGTTCATTTGTTCATGTACATAATTTATAGTGTAAAATAATCAGTAAAATTGAAAATTTTGAATAACCCCCGAAACAAACTAAAATAATAAAAAAATTATTATGATCCCTTCAACAGAAATCATCAATTAATTGTCATTTGACGATTACACTGGCACGCGTGAAGTATTTAATCGAAAAAACATACACCATTACATTATTTTGCAGCTAATACTCTTACACTACTGGATTCATATTAACCAAACATAACTAAAAACCACCGCCAGGTAATCGGCTTTCAAATGAAAAAACCGCATCGCAATCGGTTCATCCGTTTGAGAGTTACGATGCCACAGACAGACACACACACGCACAGAGACAGACAGACATCGACGTCAAACTTATAACACCCCTCTTTTTCTATCGGGGGTTAATAACACTTATGAGCTGCTACGCAATTTTTTGAATTCCATTGGCATTTGTATTTTGTTTTTTAACTCGTCCGTTTATATTTGTATATAACAACAATGTAAAAGAAGAAAATCTCGAAATAAAACCCTATACCAACCCGCCTGATCAGCGTGGTATGTTAGGTAAATTTCCCTCCCACTATGGAGGAGCCTCCCAGTAGTGGGACGTATATGAGCTGTGATGAACTCGTCGGGAAACGATAAAAAATTAAAATGCTATAGAATTCATAGGAGTTATCCTACTTATCATTGTACAGCAGTCTAAATTAAAGTTATCCAATAAAATCATTTAAATAAATCATAACAGCTCTCTCCGCAATGGTAGCTATACTATTTGCTATGTCATATAGATTGTGAATACCGCCATCGGTCGTCTCTTCAACAGCTTTGTAAACCGAGGTACGGATTCAATTTCTAAGCATTTTCGTTAAAGCTCGTATAGGAAGGAGACAGTATGCTTTCGAGAGCAAATACTGATACCCTTTGGGATCAGGCCTGTGCAGTGTTTCTGTAAACTATCTATTGAAGTATTTGACATGCGGATTAGTATATTTTGTGGATTAATATTTTAATTTTAATCAAGAATGTATTGATTCTTGACTGTAGAGTATAAAGCACGGAGTAAGTACAAAGTATATGCTCCGTGGTATAAAGTTATTGATTTGTCATGATGATCATCACACCACTGGATCACTGGATCAATAGAAGCTAAAACATTACTTTTTTTGTTTTACAACGACATTTGGTAGGTATGAAAATAATTCTTTTATTATAGACAATACACGCCTAAGATAGGAGGAGATAAACGCTCACAATTAATTGACACAAATTACATCAACTCAGTATAACAATTTATACATCGCACAGTTTGTTCTACGTAGGAATCGAACCCACGACACTATATATTATACCATACTATTGATATTATACAATCAAATCATCATCATCATGGCCTATATATCTTCGTCCCACTGTTGCGATTGGGCTGCCTCTTTTGTGGGAAGAAATTTAATCTACTATACTATCTGGAGTATATAAAATAAATAATAGTTCAAAAAAACTAAAAAAATACGCTTTTAAAGAAAATCCAACTAAAAAAATATATATTTTTTTTTAATTTTAATTAAGAATAGTGTAGGTATATAAGAAAAAAATATTTTTTATTGTAAAAAAAGGGTGGCGGCCTCCCAGGCAAAATAGGGGGTGGTGACTTTTATTCCTACTCCGTCACTATACAATGATAATATGCTTGTGAAAATTAATATTTTTATAAAATATTTTTATAGACATTAACTAGCCTTAGAAAGCGTATATATATAAACAAACAACTTTAAAAACATGTTTTACTATCACAGAATTATTATGTTTCAAAACTTTTCTTGCTAAAAACTACATTAGTTTTGTTAATAGCATGTGTTTAAAAAAAACCTATATTTATTTGAAAATCCCAACATGTTAAAATTTATAATATATTCCACTATTTCACGTCCATATAGGGGTCTAATAGTGTCCTGCTGAAGTTATAAGATTAATTACTCTTTAATGACCTTGAGGGTCCGTGATATAATAACCTCCGTGATATATAACCTTATGGACCGATGATGGATTACATCGATATGGTGATAAAATTAATAGATATTCTTCACTTGGCATAACTCTATACCAAACTTACTTCAGACCGTGGCTTCTAATATAAATCTAAATATCTGGTTGACCGAGCTTTGCTCGGTTTAGATAGGTATATATTAACAAAAAATAAAAATGAAATAATGAAAAAATCTCAAAAATTACAAAAACAGAATAATAATAACACCGAGATTCGATCCCACGCTGTTTGAATGCCAAAACAAAATAAAAAAAAAACTGGACAACTTCCCAACTGAGCTATTGTCACTCTTGACGGCGACGGTGAAATTTGAATTCCTATTCTTTTAAAATTTAATGTCATTGTGTTGTTTTGCTGAATATATATATATATATATATATATATATATATATATATATATAGGTTTATATATACAAGAATTGCTCGTTTAAAGATATAAGATAATCTAAGATGAGTGATGTTTTTTTTTTCATTTCTACCTATAAAAAGGTTTTTAAAGGTTTTCTCCCCATATAGTGAATAGTAATGAACCTAGCTCTTATCATCTCTTACTTGATATTACATCCTTACTACCATTATAAATACGAAAGTAAGTTTGTTTATTTGTTACGCTTGCACGCTTAACCACAGAACTGATTTCAAAAATTCTTTTACCATTGGAAAACTACAATATCAGGGAGTGACATAGTTTATATTTAATCCCGGTATTTTCGCGTAAACAGAAGCGAAGCGAGGGCGGGTTGCTAGTTATAATATATTTTTTACATTATCATAAAAGCATATCTATCAAGCAAGAATCTTATAGCGTATATAAAGCATTGTCTAGTTGTATAACATTTTGCAAATTTTCGAATATTATAATTTACACGAAATGTCTGCTAAATATTGAATGGGTTTTGTCATTTAATCTGACATGAAAATTATTGCTATTAAAATTTGACATTATTTATATTCTTATTCAGTTGAAACAGATTATAAGAAATGTTAAATTGAAATATATCGATTTGTTTCCCGAGTAAAACCAGACTACAATGGCGAAAATTTATGAAGCGATTAAACAATCCTTGCCGTTTGTTTCAAGACCTTTTTATTTAATTGAATTTAAAAGCTTATAACGGTGTAGCTTTGTAAAAAATCTACAAGCTTCTATGGTCGTCAACACTATGCAAGCTATCAGTGCTCACCTCTGCCTTTTCGACATTACATATTAATTAAATCATATATTTTAAATTATAAGTCACTTTAATGGTTTTTTTTTTTGGGAGTCGTTTGCGATCGGCGCGCTCCTCGCACCACTCCGTCCGGGGTGACAGAGGGGCGTAAGCACGCACACCCACAAAATATATGTATAATAAAAATATGTATAAAATATATGTATACATAGTAAAGTAAAATAGGTGTATAAGTAAAATAAAATTTGGATCGAGACTGTTGCAGGCTCCTCCCAGACAGAGTTATAATTTTAGATACAAATCTAAAGGCACAAACTGGGACTTATTCAGCTCTCTCTTTTCTTCGTGTGCCAGGGATTTCACTCGTAGACAATTAACCGCAGAAGGAGGCGCTGAACTAATGTCACATTCTCTGATATACTGTGCTGATGTAGCCCTAGGCCGAACATCCCTGCCTAATACTAAGAGATGTGACTGGTGGAACAATCACCTAGTGGAACTCCGCAAACGCTTTCGAAGGGCGCGCAAGAAGCATAATAAACTTAAAAAGTCACCTAACATAGGAAGGGCCTTTGATGAATCTCTATTTGTACTAAAAGCTGCCAGGTCTCGCTACCGGATTGCAGTAGAAAAATCGAAAGACGCTTTGTTAAATAAGATTGTGGAAAGATTAGGAAGTGAAGGTCCATGGTCTCCACTATATCACGAGTTTAAAGCGAATCGATCAGTCGACTTAGCGTACATACAAAACATTAAAGTGAACGGTAAACACACTACGGGTATTGAGGAGACCATGGAAGTTTTAATAAATACGTTAATCCCAGACGATGACATCTCAGTCGACAGCGAAAATCATAAACAAATACGCGCATGGGCCGCCGAGCCACCTGTCTCGCCTATGTCTGACCTTCCATCTCTTGCCGAGTTTATGAATACCGTTAGAACTCTTCCCCTCAACAAGGCTGCTGGCGAAGATAAAATATCAAATAAAATGATCAAAGAAGCTAGTCGAGCATCGGGCGACTCAATGTTAATAATTTTTAATCGTTGCATAACTGAAGGCATTTTGCTGTGTGGTAGCGGCTTCGAATACTACCAACCCTTGCTTTGCTCGTGGGTGTCGTAAAAGACGACTAAGAGCCCTAGATTGACCCGGACCAACTCCATCTGGTACCATTTGAGTCAACGATTACATTCCCAAGGAGGGTTGACGTCAGGCAGGCGGCCGGTCATAAAAGTCATTGCCGAAACTTTTTGCAATATGTCAAAACAGATGACATATTGCGTCGACCCCAAGTAATTGGGATAAGAGCAAGATGATGATGATAACTGAAGGCATTTTTCCTCGTATATGGCGTCGCGGTTATATACGTATAATTCCTAAAGGCGGTGATAAGCCACCAGACGACCCGAAGTCATATCGACCAATCACCTTACTGCCTTCATTAGGCAAGCTCTTAGAACGTCTCATTGTTCCTCGTTTATTGCCGGGTGGACCAACGTTCAATCACAAACATTTCAGCTTCACTCACGGCAAATCAACTATCGACGCGGCTGTTGCGGTAAGACGTGTCATTAGCGCACCGTTTTTAAATACGTACTAGGTGTCTTCCTGGACATCTCAGGTGCTTTCGATAACGCCTGGTGGCCAATGCTACTTCATAAATTAGAGGCTCGTGGTTGCTATAGAAATATCTACCAAATCATACAGTCGTACTTTTTAAATGGCTCGACTAAATTGAAACTTGATCACCATGCTGTGTCGAAACCACTGACGATGGGCTACCCTCAAGGTTCGGTATTAAGTCCATATCTATGGAATTTAGGTTTTGACGATTTTTTCGAGTTACCTCTACCGAAAAATTGTCTACTGATCGGCTATGCAGACGACGGACTTTTACTTATACAATCGAACACAAGGGATGGTTTAGAGAAATTAGCGGAAACATGCCTCAAAGATATACTCGT
Organism: Lymantria dispar; assembly: GCA_032191425.1. NCBI lineage: Eukaryota > Metazoa > Arthropoda > Insecta > Lepidoptera > Erebidae > Lymantria > Lymantria dispar. The sequence continues at coordinate 13,287,025 of CM063448.1, forward strand.
ATTCGATTGGGGTACACGAAACCGGCTTGCCTTCGCACCACAAAAAACATATCATCTTTTATTAAAAGGACATTTACAATCGGCGCCGCGTATAAAATTCAATAATTTGACTGTCAAAAAGAAAGAATAAGTTTGCTATCTCGGCCTAGTCTTAGAAATTTTTTTTCATTTATTGAGCATATTAAAACTGTAGGTAAAAAAGCGAAACGGAATTTCTACGCGCTTACTAGAATATCCACATCTACTTGGGGCCTTCGTTTTAATACACTTAAAACCATATACATGGCCACTTATTTGGGGTATATTTGTTACGCTGCACCTGTATGGGCCGATAGGGCCACCATAGGGGCGGCTCGCCTTAAATTACTACAGAGCCAACGATTGGCCCTAATATTCTTATGTAAAGCCTATAGAACGGTTAGTACCGAGGCCTTACCAGTACTCGCGGGTGTACTTCCGGTTGATTTGGAGATTCAGAGACGAGTGTCAATGTATTACACCACAAAGGAAACTATGAATTCAGATTTCCTTCTATCACGCGACCGAAATAAAATTGCTAGATTGTTTGCACCACAATCCATTGTCTATGAGGAACTTTTAACTGAATGGCAAGAAAGATGGGATTCATCATCGAAAGGTCGTCATCTTTATCTATTTTTCCATGCATGCGGGAGGGCCTGGAGAAGGTGTGGCTGGAGGTTGACCATTTCGTGGCCCAATTTTTAACTGGCCATGGCAACTTTCAAAGTAAATTATTTTCTTTTAAACTCGTACCATCACCATTATGTCAATGTTCCACATCTTTTTTTTTTTTTTTTTTTTTTTTTATTTTTTTTTTTTTTTTTATGTTATATGTTCCACATCTGACCACGAGTATGAGCAATCAGCACATCACATTCTCTGGGAGTGCGATCTCTGGCGAAACGAGCGTAACCTTATGTTAAACAGTTTGCAAGTCACCTGTGGGGTAGAATACTATACGGACCTTGTAGCAACTCGAGAAAATTTCCGTGCGTTCATGCGTTTCTGCCATACCTACTGTAGCAATCAATCTTAAGGCTCACATATAGGCCCCGTTAAGCTCTTCCGTATCCGTGGTGCCGTACTGCTGCGCTATCGTAGCTGTACACCTTTTTACTTATTGGCTGACTAGTCATTTTGTTTTCCTGTCTCCCGCTTTGCCTAGGAGGGAAGTGGAATCTCTCTTTCCAACTCCTCCTCTTTAATCTTTTCTAATTAAATTTGTTGCGGGTCCCAAGACAATTAAAATCATATCCCGGGACTACCTGAGGGTCAAACCTCGGTGTCATTTATGGAGACCATTGTGGAACCTGGCTTACAGGAGTTACAATGGTGGGAATGTGTGGTGGGATTAGTCCCAAAAAAAAAAAAGTAAAATAAAAAAGGTGTGTGAAATCCATAGCATGAAAAGTACATTAATTAATAACTAGATAGGCTATCATATCCCACTCCCTAATATCTCTAATAATCCTCAAATATCTGATATCTAGTCTAACGATTATAAGATTGCCTTTGTGGTAATGTATAATATTAGTCTCTTCATGAAAATTTTAAGGAATTCCAGGTAAGGTTTTAAAATAAACTATAAAATGTTTTTGAGCGAACAAACCAAGCAAACAGATTTTCACTCGGGTCGTTTGTCATGCTTTTTGTCGCCTGTTACGAAATCAAAATTCATTTCATTGCAAAGTAGAAGGATAAATATGCCATCATCCATCCATCATCATTTCATCATTTCAGCTCATAGGCGTTCAACTATTGAGTCGAAGCTGTTTCCAAAGGGGGTGGAAATTGACCTACTCTAACCACGCTGGTCAGACGTGTTGCTATGTGATTTTATTTCAAGTTTTACTTCACCTGTTTTATAAGCTTGATATTATAAGCAAATTTAATCCCTTAGACGTCTTTTAAGATACTCACGGGCAAGAGAGGAATGGTGGATTGTATTTTTACTCCATTACCACACGACTAATATCCCTCATTAATAATTTGTAATAGTTAATTAGCATCAGCAACATGACGTTATATACGTCCCACTGCTGAGCTCAGTCCTCTTTCACAATGGAACAGAAATTTATCTACTTACGCTGGTCGGACACGTTGACATAGCGTTTAATTTTTCCTTCTCTTACATCGATGTTTCTGCAATAATCTCTTAGTCGTCTCTTACGGCATCCACCTGCTAGAAAGGAGGTGATGAATTATATTTCTTACTCCGCCACCGTATGGTGGTTAAAGTTAATTTTGTGAAATTAGTAGAATTATAAGCAAAAAACTTTGGTTTTAGATGGAAACTCCACTAAATAGAGTAGGCAAGGACAAAAAAGTTAATAGGGGGGTAAAACATCCATTATGCTCTCCTATGGTAATTAACATCGAGGTGTTTCATGCTCATATTAGCACATAAATTAATAATCTTCTTTTTCTTCTTTTTAGCACATACATCCTCACCTATACAAGAGTATAGGTTATGAACGTTCTCCGTAAAGAGAGATTTGCCTACTGTACTAAGTTGGCTAGATTAATTGACATGTAATTTTGATGATGTAATATTATCTAATTTCATCGCTAAATCGCCTCGAAACTACACTTGCGCAACTCCATTAACCTTTTCAGGTCCAGCAACAAGTTTTAACTCTCTCATTGGTATTCTATAATTAGGAAAACGTTAATTTAAATGATGAAGACTATTTATGTACTGTTAATTAGTTAGATATACTACAAAATACAAATACAATCTTATTTTGTTGACTTTTATATCTTTAGCTCATTCTCGCATAAATTATAAAATATCTGGTTGACCGGTACATTTTTTTTTATAAATTTTATTTTTTACGAACCTATTTAGATATATGTATATTAATAAATAATTAAAATGATGAAATAATGAAAAAATATCAAAATTACAAAAACAGATTAATAATAACAACGAGATTCGATCTCACACTGTTTGAATGCGACTGGACAACTACCCAACTGAGCTATTGTCACTCTTGACAGCGACGGCTAAATTTAAATTCCTATTCTATTGACATTATATTTCATTGTATTGATTAGTTTTTAACTAACCAATACACCGACAAAACAACATATTCTGTAAATAAAACTAGATCGATTTTTTTGGCTCCGAAACCTCTAATATACTAAATTCAGTAATAAATCTGTGTACTTTTATATCAATTACACATACTATATTATACTACCATACTCCCATGTGGTGACGGAGTAAGAATACAATTCACCACCCCCTATCTTACTCGTGGGTGATCGTACGAGACGACTAAAGGATATAAAATGCATATAACATTTATGCGAGAGAAGGAAAACTCGAAATAAAACCCTATACCAACATGCCTGACCAGCGTGATATAGTAGGTCAATTACCCTTCCATTATTGAGGAGGACCAAGCCCAACAGTGGGACGTATATGGGCTGAGATGATGATGATGATGACACATACTACAAAATATGACATGGCTGATGACTATTATCACTGAAAATATACTTCAAAAATCTACATAGGTTATTTAAATAAAAATTTAAAAGGAGGTAGTTGCATTCGAGAATTTACAATAGGAAATTGGAACGTTGCCTAACAGACAATGATAGCCTGCACTATAATTTAAGTTCAGTTAAGGCGTGGTATATCGAGTACACGTCATACTGTGTAATATCTTTAAATGAGCAAGGTTTTTCCTTTTTGATTGCCTTATTATTATTTCTTATAGTATATCAATTTCCCCTCTTATTTTGGTTTAGACCCGAGTCCAACGGTGAACTTATGTGATCTGTGATGATTTTTTTATTTCTTTTTTGCAGTATGTATTTTTAAACTTATATAGGCTGCTTTGGGTTACGTGACATGGTAACGCTAACATTATATCTGCAGCGATTTCAATCTCATTATATCTATGTCAATGACATCATCGGTATTATTTTATAATTTAAGATCAATTCATTAATTGGAATATAAAAAAAATAACTGTTTGTTCATAGTTTTAACTTGTCTACGGCCTTATTATACTTTATAAAACAACTAGCAACCCGCTCTCTCTTCGGTTCGGTTTCAGTCGCCTTACCGCCGTTGTTCCCATTGCCGTGGAAATAATGGGATAAAATATAGCCTATGTTATTCCCTGATATTATATCTCTCTATCGGTGAAAGAATTTTTGACATCGGTTCGGTAGTTTAAGTGTGAAAGCGTAACAAACAGAGAAACAAACTTATTTTCGCATTTATAATATTAGTAAGGATGGCGTGTTGTTACATAAAACTTCACCACTCTTGTTCAACGAAAATCTCAATACATCGCAACACTAATACGAAATATATACTTAATAGTATGAAAGTAATGCAAAAATAATAAATAATATAACGGAAACGAGATCTAAATAAGTAAGTACTCACCATCGCCAAGAATCACAAAGAAAACGATCCCATTAACTTTTATTATTCGCCGTTTTAAGCGCATCATCCAAATTATTTGGTGCTATTCGCTGAACATCTTCATTGGGTTTACTGCCATCCTCATTATAGAAATGGCTCTCAGAATTAATTTATTTGTTGTTGTTGCAATAATTATAAAGAGTGGATTATGGTGTACTTGATTTAAATTTATCTAGTACTAGCAACCCATCCTCGCTTCGCTTCGGTTTCAGTCGCTTTACCCGCGTGGTTCCCGTTCCCGTGGGAATATCGGGATAAAATTTAGCCTATGTTACTCCCTGATATTATAGCTCTCCATTGGTGAAAGAATTTTTGAAATCGATTCATTGATTTTACGCTTAAACCAACAAACAAACAAACTTACTTTCTCATTTATAATATTAGTAAGGATATACCCCGCGGGAGCACTTACATATTGTCATTTTTTTTTAATTTTACCTTAAATCACTACCGGATCGAAACGCGACCGCACTTAGAAGATCCGGCAAGAAACTTGGTGGGATTGGCTTCTTTTTTATTCATTCACTATTTTTTTATTTAAATAAAATAATATACAACAACACGTCTATTAGTAGCTCCAGTGTGATGCCTTTCGAACGATCATACAATACAGTTATTAAATATAACGAAAAAGTACCATGGCTGGACCAGATCCCGCAAGCGGCACCCGATCACGAGTTAACCACTAGAGCAGCCATCACTCCCCTCAACCACAATGGAGGGAAGGGAGTGACCCGCTCCTCGTAGCTACCGCAGGCAGACCTTTCAGTGAGCATGACCAATACCATGTGCCACAAACATAAAACACAGATTAAATAACAAATTCCTTTGGCAAAACACGCTACGCTTTACAATTATTGTAACATTAATCCATTAAAACCAAAATTATATTGTTACACATTAATAAATATGACATTCGACATTAGATAAAAAAAACATAAAAATAAATAGAAATTTATAGACTCCCAGAAAAAAATAGTATACAAAAAATCTGTGAGCGAAGAGGCGGACGTAACTAGTAGGTTAATAGAAAAATACTCTTTTTCTATTAATTTTCTATGTAACAAAAATTGTAAAACAATATATTTAAAAATTAAATAAATATTTATTTAGTTGCATCCTAGTTTTTCTCATTCACACATGGCAACATATGGACTGGTTAGACTAATTACACGGTCTAATTGGTTTGTCTGTCCATCTGTAACTGTGGCTCTGGGGAATACTCTAGTTAATTAGCGTTCTAATGAATCTCAATGTGATTTATTTAAGGCTTAAAAAAGTTTTAAATTTTAAATTTACGATCCAATTAAAGAAAAATTAAGAAGCTATTTACGTCAAAGATTTCCTTTTTGTAGCGCAAAAGTCTTTTTAGCTGCATTAAATATTCTATTCGGTATTCATTTATAATTTTGGCAATAGAATTGAAAGTATATAATCGTTTTGTAGTAAACCAATGTTCACGTAGCAGGTGTAATGGTTATGAGCAATAAAATTCCTAACGCAAATAAATAACAATGTATACATGGAATTCACTATGACAATCGTTTATGATATTTCTTTTTTTGACTTTATATTAAAAACGTGTTATGACGTGCGCTTGGCGCGTTAGCTACTACTGTAGCTATAGAAAAGTAAGCCCCTAATATCAACGTATCAAGTAATTCAATCAATATAAATATGTAATAACATAGGATACATTTTTACGTAGAACATTAATTAGAAATACATCTGTTAATCACTATTTAACATGCGCTGTGCGCGTATCATCGCTAAAAGCCCATGATTTCAAAGTTACATATCTATACCAATAAATAAAATTGGAGTGTCTGTTTGTAATGTCAAAATAATAGGCTTTTTTCATGCTCACACGGTTATTTGCAGGACATCTATGCCTAAAATAGCAATTAAAAATTTTTTGTCTGTCTGTCTACCTATCTGTCTGTCTGTCTGTCTGTTTGTTCCGGGTAATCTTCAAAACGGCTGGACCGATTTTAAAAATTCTTTCACCAATGGAAAGCTATAATATCAGGGCATAAACTAGGCTATATTTGATCCCGGTATTCCCCCGGGAACGGGAACTACGCGGGTAAAACGACTATAACCTATAACCGAAGCGAAGCGAGGGCGGGTTGCTAGTATTAAATGTATTTTATCTCTATACGTCTGCTTATCACTTAAAGAAATTAAAATATCAACCTACAAGCTTTCAAGGTTATGGTTTACTTAATCAAGTTTCATCATCATTATCCCGACTCATATACGTCCCACTGCTGGGCTCGGTCCTCATCCATAATAGGAGGGAAATTGACCTTACTATACCGTACTAGTCAAACAAGTTAGTATAGGGTTTTGTTTCGACTTTTCCTTCTCTTACATAGATGTCATATTATACGTAATATATTCCTTAGTCGTCTTTTACGACAACCACATATAAGAGAGGGAGTGGTGAATTATATTCTTACTCCGTCATCACACGAAAATCATGTTTACCCAGATAGTATAATAAAGAAAGCATGTAGAATTTCGGCTTTTAAGATATTGCAAGGTCTTTCATAACTACCATACTAAACTTATTCTTTAGAATAGTTTGATTCGTTATATTCTAGAGTAATTAATGATGCTATGTTTGTGTACAAATTATAAATCATATTAACGAATGTCCTTCGATGTTGGCTCTCTTTAAAGTTGGTGTTCCCTCGCGTATTCCAAGTGACTCTATTATACATCTGTGTCCACGGCTACGAAGATCAGTCTTAGGCGGCTATTTTCCTTATGCCCGATTTTATAGGGTCGTGAACAACTGTTGTGACATAGTCAATTTACACCTTAATTCAGTATTACCTCAAAAAGTGAAGCTGTACAATTTATGGCAACTATAATAAAATAGCTTGATTGGTCACCAGATTGATTGGAACTTGCCTATAGGTTACTGTATTTTTATATATTGTTATTTTGTCTCCCACATGTGGTGTTTACCTTTAAGTAATTGTCACATCGTTACTAGCATTGAAGATTTCATCATCGCAGCCCACATACGTCCCACTGTTGGGCTCGGGCCTCCTCCACAATGGGAGGGAATTTAATCTACTATACCGTGCTGGTAAGACGTGTTGGCATAGGGTTTTATTGAAGATTTAGTATTGTATTAAGTTTTATTATGAACATTTGTTGGTAAACCTTAATAATATAAATAATCGTCATCATTTCAGCCCGCATAAGTCCCACTGTTGGGCTTGGGCCTCCTCTACAATGGAAGCAAATAGATCTACTATACCACGCTGGTCAGACGTGTTGACATAGGGTTTTATGTTGAGCTTTTCTTCTCTTGCATAGTTATTATCTTATTAACATATCCCTTAGTCCTTTTTAGAGTTGCGTAACTCGAAAGGAAAAAACACAAAATCCTTATAGGATCACTTTGTTGTCCATCCACACGTCTTGTCTGTCTGTCATAACCCTTTTTCTCAGGCACGCGTGGAGGTATCAAGTTGAAATTTATATCAAATACTCAGGTCTATTGTCCCTTAAAGTTGTGAAAAAAATCAAACTTCTAAGCCAACGCAATCAAAAGATTTATGCCGCAAATTGCCGCAAATTTTCGACACTCACAAGGGAATCAAAACCTACTTCCTGTGAACTGAGAATGCGCGAGTCCGACTCGCACTTGGGCGGTTTCTTTTATGATACCCACGGGTACGGAGTGGGGATGGTGAATTGTATTGTTACTCCGTCACCACACGGAAAATAATATAAATAACTAAATAAATTATCATCCTGTTCTAATCCTAATTACTTATGATCGCAACAATATGTACTCCTCTTCCATCGTACATATTATGAAAGTTATTGACAATTGTTTTATGACCGGCCGCTTGCCTGACGTCAAAAGTAGTTGAGAACTTTTTTGGGAACCTCCTTAGTCAGTTAGTTAGAGTTATCCCAGGTCGATATAAAGCTCTTAGTCGTCTTTTACAACACCCACGAGCAATGTGTGATATAATTCCTTATTTTATAATTCTACTGGAATATTTTTACCATTAAACTAAAATGACTCAATGCAATATTGCATTTTTTTTTTCTTTGGGGTGGGCTGCTGTCGGCGCGCTCCTCGCACCACTTCGTCCGGGGCGACAGAGGGGCGTAAGCACGCACACCTGCAACCCACCCAAACACCACGTCGCCTTCGTCATTGGGCCGACCACCGGAGCAGGGTTACTTGTCATCAGTGGTCGGCCCGAAGGAATACCTCCTATTTGGGGTACCCCTCATCGAACGACGTCCCCCCCTCGGGGAGGACGTCGGTCTTTCCTCACATAGTTGGCCTCTCGGCGGGTGATGGGCTAATCCCCGGTTACGTTACCCGCGGCCTCGGCTAGGGCGGCGTGAGGCGCAAGTACACGCGCCTACGCCGCCCCAGTCGCCGGCAGAGGATCGCCTCATCGAGGCTACGCTCCTCGCGCAGGCGATCCGCCGCCTCCTTCCGCGAGACTACTGCCTCGCAGAAAACTGCAACCGCGTCCCAGTTCCTGACGCTGCCGACCATCGCCCTGGTGATAGTCGGCAGCGTCAGGTCGGCACCGATGATTGCGACGAGTTCACAGCGCTGCTCTGCCCAAGCGGCACAGACCTTAAGCGTTTGCTGTGGCGTGTCCTCGTCGCGATCGCAGTGGTGGCAGGACGGTGTACTCTCCCTCCTAACGACCTTGTGCAGGTATTTGGCGAAGCATCCATGCCCCGTCAACACCTGCACCAGTCGGAAGGAGAGCACCCCGTGCCGCCGTTACAGCCACTGCATCAGCACCGGCCGGAAGGCCTCCACGATTCGCACCCGGAACCGAGGCTTCTCCAGCCGGACTGCCCAACGGGCAATGACGTCTCGGCGGGCATCGACGCGCCAGGCGGTGAGCTCCCTCAACGAGACCACACAGCCTTCCGCTCGCACCCCCGACACCCGCCTATACAAACCGGCGAGCATTTCCGTCTCCAGGTCCCACGGGGGAGTCCCGGCCAAAAGGCACGCCGCCTCCGTCGCCATTGTATGGTATCCGCGTATGGCCCTGACCACCATGGCCCTCTATGGTCGCCACAGAAGAGCCCTAAGTCGGTTAGTCAGGGACCCCGCCCACACCGGTGCTCCATACGAGCCATTTACCAACCTGAGACTTTTTATACTAATTTCGACGAATAAATATGAAATTGTCATATAAAAACAAATAATTCATTAATTATGTTATTTATACAAATAAATAAAATTGAAGTGTCTGTTTGTATCAAAATAATACGTTATTTTCATACTCACACGGATATTAGCCCGACACCTATGCCTAAAAACCACTTAAAAAATTTGTCTGCTTATTTCGGCTAATCATCCAAACGGTTGGACTAATTTTAATCATATTTTACTATCAGGTATCTGTCTTTATAAACAGTAATTAATATTTTTCATCTCAAGAAACCCCCATAAAATTTTGCCTTCATGAAATGGCTTATTGCTAGTATTATTTAATATACACGAATTGGAATTAGTGAGAGCACGCATTTTTTTAAAGCTCCTATTTCAAAATCTTGTACACAATATGAAATTATAACACCTATTTGTCTGAAACTAATATAATTAATTATATGGTAACGGTTTAAGAATACCACGACTTCTTACTTGCCACTGGGAGTCGTATGAGGCGCTTGAAAGGTCATCAAGAAAATGGACAAAAGCACTCTCTTAGGAAACTTACAATGGTGTTGTAAGTAGATACATATACAGTACATAGACTGCCAATCTGCTTGTCCAAATGAGGCATTAATGACCTTATCCCCGCTTATGACGTTATCACCTCATATCATAAATGAGTATGTTGAAGATATTTGTGAATAACAGTGGACTTCTATAGACTGATGAAATGATACTGACCATTTCCATTGTGGAAATATAATTAAACATTTACGTGTGGTGACTGAGCAAGAATACAATTCATCATCCCTTCTCTAGCCCGTGAGTGACGTAAAAGACAACTAAGGGATATAACATATATAACACTAGCTAAACAGACGTTGTTCTGTTCAAATAAAATAAAAGAAATTCGCCTTCAAATCGACAGCAGCGCCACCTCCCGGGTTCAATTGTGAATCTAATCCATCCATCCATCAGCCTACAGATGTCCACTGCTGGACATAGGCCTCCCCAGGAGAATGCCACTGGGAACGGTCCTGCGCCACTCATGAACCTTTCTTCTCCAACGATTGCCGGTTCGATGAGCGATGTGGCCTGCCCATTGCCATTTCAACGTGCTAATTCTATGGGTTACGGTGGTTACACCCGTTCTTCTACGGATTTCCATGTTCCGGATTTTATCACGTAGAGAAATACCGAGCATAGCCCTCTCCATAGCACGTTGAGAGACTTTGAGCTTTGTTTTTATGAGGCCGACATTTAAAGCCCATGTTTCAATGCCGTAAGTCATCGCTGGTGACTCACTGGTTATAAACCTTTGTTTTCAGACACTGCGGAATATTGGACGAGAAGATCCTCTTAAGTTTCCCGAACGCTGCCTTGAATTGTGAATCAAAACCCTTCTCGAATCCCCTTGAACACACACAAAAAAATTCATCAACTTTTATCCGTTTAGGAGTTCAGTCACATACACACGTACACAAGAAATAAATATACGTTATATAGATATGCATATAACAAATATTCAAGAGATGGAAAACTCGAAACAAAATCTATGCCAAGACGTCTGACCAGCGTGGCATAGTAGGTCAATTTCTCCTATAATGGAGGAGCCTCGAGCCCAACAGTGGGACGTATATGAGCTAAAATAATGATGATGGTTGTTACAGATAATAATTTCATTCAATTATGCTTATGCAAAACGGTGAGCTTTCATTTAATTGTAAAAAGTAACATTATTCCCTTAAACTTACAATCGAGTGACGTATCGTATATATAAAAACTAATTTAAACTATAGAATGAAATTTGCATGATACTATTAGCTCTGTTTCTTATTCCTACTAAAAGTTCCTAATAAAAACTTTCTGAAACTGGTTTTCTCACAATCGTACTAACCTCATCATCATCATCTTGCTCTTATCCCAATTACTTGGGGTCGATGCAATATGTCATCTGTTTTGACATATTGCAAAAAGTTTCGGCAATGACTTTTATGACCGGCCGCCTGCCTGACGTCAACCCTCCTTGGGAATGTAATCGTTGACCCAAATGGTACCAGATGGAGTTGGTCCGGGTCAATCTAGGGCTTTTAGTCGTCTTTTACGACACCCACGAGCAAAGCAAGGGTTGGTAGTATTCGAAGCCGCTACCACACAGCACAATCACAATCGTACCAACCTATCAATATAAAACTGAACACACGCGGGCATCTATTTATATGCTACGTGACACATTCCATGTTATTTTTTTACTTTTTATAGCAGTATAGAATCAATTTATTTCAAACTACCTTGAAGGTTTTCATGGCTACCTATAGCTTTACTTCCTACTGCCAAATAAAACATGTATTTGATTTATATTCTATTCGTAATTTCCTTTCTTCAAAGTAAATTATATTTGACAATTGTTTTGCACACATTTATGTTTCTTTTGCAAATCTACAAAAATATGATTGTAATATTGTAAACGCGAGTGTGAGATTTTATATTTCTTACTTTTTACGCCTTAAGTACTCAACTAGATAGTTTTGAAATCTAGCTTAAACTTCTTCATATGTAGATACAAAAAGGCTATATTAGCTAGATTTCTTTGTATGCAGAAAAAGTACTATTTACGAGAGATTGATTCAACGTTTTACTAACGTTAGTAAAGCTAATAATTATTTAAATATATTGACTTATTATTTATCTATGTACGTACTTATTATATATTTTTCCGAGTGGTGACGGAGTAAGAATACAATTCACCAATCCTTATCTTACCCGTGGATGTCGTAAAAGATGACTAAGGGATATAATACGCATTTAACGTCTATGCAAGAGAAGGAAAACTCGAAGTAAAACCCTATACCAACCTATCCGATCAGCATGGTATAGTAAGGTCAATTTCCGTCCTATTGTATAATCAAGCCCAGCAGTGGAACATATGTGGGCTGAAATGACATACTTATTACAGTGGTTTAATATTTCATATTGAAGGAAATTCTAATTTCGTACAAGGTTTATTATTAATCTCTTAACACAAAAAGAGAGGTGTTATAAGTTTAACTACTAACCTTATAGCCTACTAGAAAATAATAACTTTCTCCTCTATATTGATCAAGTACTTTCAGTAACTTTTAACTTTGAAACCAAAACTTGTATTAAACGCTGTCACAGGGAGCGATATCAAATTTACAACAGGCGGACAAGGGCGAGTATGGGGGACTCCATCAAAATGCAAAGGTCAATTACTAAAACCGTGAGATTGCTTTGATCTCAACAATAGACCTTCCAGTATGGTCGACTTCTTTGATATCCGTCCAACGTCAAACAGATTATCCACTTTTGTCCGCCATTTTTTGCATTTCTGATGAGACGTATCCACTAATATTTGTTAAAAATCAATTTAATCGTGTTCTGTGATGATATTAAAAATGAAGAAGTGAGTATTCCCTTATAAAATTAGTAAGAAAATATTTTCAGCCAGAACACGCTTTAGTCTTGTAATATTTTTAAGTTCATATCAGTAACAACAAAACTTATTTCATTACAATTCTTTGATGATCGATTGCCATGATCTTGTTTTAATAACTTAGGAAAATTAATCTCAAATAATTTCTTATTGTATTATTTCTTTCCTCAGCCAATAAATATGTCACCATTTAGCACTATTCTTCTTCTTCTTCGTAATCAACTGGCCTACTACACCACACTAGATAGTATAAAATTCTGTTTCAAGTTATTTTAATGCAAGAGTGATATTGTTTGCTCGCGACCCTTTTTGTTTTTTTTAGCTAATTATTATCAGCATATATACTGTTCATCATACAATAATCCATCGAATATCCACCCCTTTGCCATTGGGCCGACCACCGGTATCGATTTCCTTGTCATTCATGGCCAGCCCAGCGAGATATCTTTTCGGATATCGTCCCTCCACGACGCCGCTCCCGGAGCGTCGCCCTCATCCTCGGCGCAGGCGATGGACTATTACCCTCTTTCGTCAACCGCGGCCGCGGCTAAGGCGGCATAAGGCTACTCGCACTTGCGCCGCCCAAGTCACCGGCGGCAGATCATGTCGCTGTAGAGGAATTGGTCTGGCACACGATCCTCTGCTTCCTTCCGCGTGATACTGCATGACTACCTTACAGAAGGTGGCGACCGCATCCCAATTCCTGACGTTGTTGAACACAAAACTCGAACGTGTGCTGCACTGTGTCCTCGGCGCAATCGCAGCGGCGGCAGGGCGGTGTGCTCTCCCTCCTCACAACCGAGTACAAGTATTTGGCGTAGCTACCCTGTCCCGTCAATATCTGCACTAGTCGAAAAGACAGCACCCACACACAAGTAAATATTCTAAATAATAAAAGGTATTGAATGCTTAACTTTCAAATGAGAATTATGTACACAATACACGTTCCGAGTATATGCAGTCAGGAAGCTCGAATCGTCCAGCCACATTATGTATAAATTTTTCAATGAATTTTACAAGTTGACACAGCGTAACATTGTATCAGAATAACAGCAGGTGTTAAATGGACATAAAACTGTTTACGAACAAATTTTCATTAAATCGGTTTCAGAAATATCGAATATATGTAATTACTCTAACGTAGTATACTTCTAAGTAATCTAAGCTATCGAAGTTGCAAGAATAAATAGTAAATAGGTAATTTTTTTTTTTTATGGCTGGGCTATGGTAAGCGCACGCGCGGTCCAGTCCATCCGGGGTGATGAAAGGACGGCGCGCGGGCCCATAACCCACCCGTACCCACGTCACCTCGTTGTTGGGCCGACCACCGGAGCAGATGTGACTTGTCGTCAGTGGTCGGCCTGACGGAATACCCTTTCGGGTAAATAGGTAATACAATTTATTTTAAAATTATTTCCTCCTATTGTGGTGGAGACTCAAGCACTCGATGGGATACATTATTATATAATATCGGGGAAAATGTTCTTTCGCATAAAGTTTGTTTAAACATATACATACATATAGATACATTTTAAATTCTATTACAAAATAAAAAAACACAAATGCAACGTAAGATGGCAGACTGTCATCGGACCAAATGGTACATATATATTGTAATTAAATGTAAAAAAACTTTGAAAAAATAATGCCTGTAATTTTCAAATAGAATGCGAAGAAACTTGTTCTCTGACCTTATATAATATGTGATTGATCGAGCTTTGCTCGGTATATTTTTGTTGTATTTTTGCCGAACTTGTTTAGATATATATTAATAAAAAATAAAGATAAAATAATGAAAAAAAATATCAAAAATTACAAAAAGAGAATAATAATAACACCGAGATTCGATCCCACGCTGATTGAATGCCAAAACAAAACAAAAAGAAAACTGGACACCTTCCCAACTATTATAACTCTTGACGTTGACGGCGTAAAGAATACAATTTTATTGTTAATAATAGCTTCGGAAATAACCCATTCCTTTTTTGAAAAATATGTATAAAGCATAAAAATGGTGACTTTGGGTTATACTTCATCATAATCATCATCATCATCGAAGCCCACATACATCCCACTGCGGGGCTCGGACCTCCTCCATAATGGGAGGGAATTTGACTTACTATACCAGGCTGGTCAGACATATTGGTGTGGGGTTTCATTTCTAGTTTACCTTCTCTTGCACAGGTGTTATATGCATTTTAAATCCCATAGTCGTCTCTTACGACATCCACGGGCAAGATAAGGAGTGATGAATTGTATTCTTACTTCGTCATCACACCGATTATCATATTATATTATTATTATAAAAGGAATTAAAAAAAGGAATTAATTTACTATCGCTGACTTCATTGGAAATTTTAAAAAAAATTGATTGTGTGGAACTTTTTTCGCATTACAAAAAATAGCAACATTTACATTAAACACTGATAAAAACAAATAAATAGCGTGGAGCACTGGCAAATGAATAGTCGTTTATACACTAAACGGTCAGCTGATGTGAACGCCGCCATATTAGCCTCGGCTGTCGACCGTCACGCGACATGCAATAATCGATGAAAAAGTTTGAGGCGATGTAATAAAAGTTTCACTTTAAAAAAGAAGTAGTGTAATCATTTTAATGTCATATTTTGCCAGCGTTTAGAATTACATTGCACATTAATTACATTGCGCAAAAAATATATTTTCCCAATTTCACACAACAAATCTTTGAAATTCTCGTAATTCTGTACTATGATATGCATGTATTATATATTATTATAAACCTTCCTCGTGAATCACTCTATCTATTGACAAAAACCAAATTAAAGTCTGTTGCTTAGTTTAAAAGATCAAAGCGTACAGATAACGGGAACGACTTTGTTTCATATTATGTAAAGATTCCGTACGCAGATTGGAATTAAAATGTTCTTGCTTATTATCGATTTTCTATTATTATTTTGATTTTTCACTTATTAAGATGATAAGATTAAAAGCACGATTTCAATATCCTAAATCGAATAATTTACCAAAGCTTTCAATTAAATCCAAAAAAATTGTTTCACTGCATCATGTCACTCGCATCGTGGTTTCATAAAACCACACCAAGCTATCTTTTTGGCCGTTATTTAATGATAGCGAAACTAATTTGGAAAGTATATATGTGTGAAAGAAGTTGGCGAATGTTCTGTTGTTGTCAGGTTAAGATCAGGGGATGAGGGGATCCTGTGAAAATTGAGGAATCTCGTCAAATATAATTGATATTTAGTAGAGATATCCCGACTATGAACATGGCCGACTAGCCCATTAGTCGATTATAAAGAGGCCGACTAATGGGCCGTCTAATGCCGGTGGTGTCCAAAAAATATAATAAGAATATGGAAGTAAATTTAATCATAGCTATCACGAATAATAATATCTTAGTTGGTAAATCTACCTGTCTTGAGACAACGAGATTAATCAAACATTAGTTTTCCCTTTTTATAAGAATCCCTATTACAATTTTCTTATTTTTTATATAATTATATTATGTCCATAGAATATAAAATATTTACTTTTTATTAGTATGACAGTATGTAACTTTTATCCAAATATATTGCGAAACTCCGTAAAAATCCTGGAAGATCTAAATATCTAAAAATATTAAAAAAAAAACACAGCTAACCAAATAAAACTACGAACTTACCAGATATTTATTCTTTAAACCCTTCTTTTCAAATATTAAACTTTATTCACCTTTATTAACTCAATAAAATTTATTATAATGTGAACAAAAGTAACAATGCAAGTAATAAAAATCTGAGAGCGTAAGATACAAAGTCATTTTGCAAGTAGAAACAAAATCTTTCATTGATGTAATGTGAACATCGCGTGACTCTGCTCGCGTGGAGGTGTAGTCTAGAAAGGGGTAATGGAACTTGAAACAACGTCACTGACAGTATTCGGTATTGCATCGTGTGCTACAGTTTTTTCGTGTTTATTTTCATTACACATAATAAAATGTATATTTTATTATACGAATATAACGCAGTTACAATAGCTGTCTCCTTAACGTGCTTTGTTTTTCTGTGTAGTAAGTAAAAACGACGGAGTAAGAATACAATTCACAAGCCCTTACATTACTAATCGAACAACTAGTCAAAAATTACTAAGTGATGTGGTATGCAGATAATGTCGATGCAAGAGAAGGAATGGGAAAGGGTACTCGGGATATTCCGTCTGGTCGACCACTGAAGTCAAGAATCTCTGCACCGGTGGTCGGCCCAACGACGAAGGCGACGTGCTATATAGGTGGGTCACGGGGCCGCGCGCCGCCCCTATGTCGCTCCGGACGGAACCAGGCCCCCAAAAAAAAAAAGGGGCCGGCTAGCGTGGCATATCGTAGCGCATCAATTTCTTTATTATAGTGGAGAAAACTTGAGTCCAACAGCGGGACTAGAATATACTGTAATAAGAGCGTACGGGGTTTACACTAGCTTCAAAGTCTGTATTGCAAATCTCTTCTTTTTTTTTCAGTCTTTAGGTATACGTCCCAATTTTGTGTACTGGCCTCTATCGGATCAAGGAAATTAGTTAGCTATACCATGGTGAGCCGTTTCACATAAGGTTTTATTTTAAGACTTTCTTGCATTGCAATGATGCTATGTAGCCGCCTAAATTTCAAATCCAAATATATAATAATTTTCAAATCCCTTTTAACAACATTAGAATTTTGACATATCATGCTAGCTTCACTCACAGGTTCCATTTGAAAATCAGCGCCAGGACTTTGTAACTGGCATATGCTTAAATGGACTCCTGGTTGATACATTTCAAACACACGTTGTATATCCTTTGATTATAGTTTGTATAATTATGTTAACGAAATGTATCAATAAACTATTCTTTCTTTCTTTTGAAAGTTATACTTTCACCTAAATAACTTCATTCTATTTGTTCACGCGTAATATTAAAATAATACATACATAGTATAAAACGTAGAAATTATAATGTTGATTGATCAAAATTGAATAGTAAGCCCACTGCTTATGTTGCTATTTTTGTTATAACCACGAGCAAAAAAGAAATTATGACATTTTCTTTCTTCATTACTACACAAAATTTAATTACAAATATACAACAACCTGTGTTCTCTCACCCACCAAACGAATGTAAGTAAGAATGCAAGTAATGACGTATAGTAATAAATTACTACTCAGATAATATTTTTCTGCGAGAGTGTGGTACTGTCCCGGATAGATCAGCCTGTAGCTGTAAACAGTAAACTAGACAGTGTGTTCCTATAAAATCCTAACCCCTATAAAATTCAATCATTACTGTACTCTATATTATATAAAAGGTTTCAATCACTAAGTTTTTGCTACAATTATGGACTCTGTAAACCACGGCAAAAGTTGAGATATCATCAATTACCTCTCGTGCCAGTGTCATGGGTTCGAATCCACGACAATACTTTGTGCGATCCAAAGATTTTTTTTTGTGAGTCTAGATGTAGTTTGCGTCCGTTAATTATGTCCGTTATTTATAAAGTCCCCCGCAACACAAGGATTATTCCTTAGTGCCGGATGTTGTCTTTAAAAAAAATATTTTTACATATAACAAAATAAATATAATTGTTGAATTAGTATTATTTATTAAAATTGTGTTCTATACCAACATGTCTAACAGCATGGTATAGTAGGTCAAATTCCCTCCCATTATGAGGGAGGCCAGAGCCTAACAGTGGGACGTATGTGCGCTGCGATGAAAATTGTGAATTATTTGATGTTAATAAGCATTTTGCGTATGTGCGATATTACATATATTCAGCTCAAGTTCATGTTTTAATTATTTACTTCATGACTATCATCATCTCAGCCCACATAAGGCCCACTGTTGGACTTGAACCTGCATCAAATAGGAGGAAAGTTGATGAACTATAACATGCTGTTCAAACGTATTGGCGTAGGGTCTTGCATAGATGTTATTACCATAATATATACCATAGTAGTCTTCTACGAAATCCACGGCCAAGATAGGGATTGAGGAATTGTATTCTTATTTCGTCATAGGGATATTCATTTACATTGTAATAACATTTTTTTGGTAAAAACTTTTGTAACATTAGGTCAATTGTTTAAAATATTATTATTCTTATTTTCGAACTAATGGAAATAATAATAAGTCGTAGAGGTGTATTCGAAACCTACCGTTATTTCATATTTTGCTAAGTTTTATGATATTTATGGCCATTGATGTTTTAGTAAAACATTGATAAATAATAATAACAAACCCTTCATTATTTTTTTTAAAGACCCTGCACTAAGAAAATAATCATTATAATGCGGGGGACTTTACAAACATATCTTATTTCTTTAAACGAGCAATTCTTGTATATATATATATAATCTGAATCTCGGAAACGGCTTCAACGATTTTCATGAAATTTAGCATACATAGAGGTTTTGGGGCCAAAAATCGATCTAGCGAGGTTGTATTTATAGAAAATGTTGTTTTGTCGGTATTCTAATCAATACAATGACATAAAATGTCATTAGAATAGGATTTGTAAATTTAGCCGTCGCCGTCAAGAGTAACAAAAGGTCAGTTGGAAAGCTGTCCAGTCGCATTCAAATAGCGTAAGATCGACTCTCGGTGTTATTATTATTCTGATTTTTAATTTTTGATATTTTTTTCAATATTTCATCATTTTCAGTTTTTTATTAATATACATCCTAAGTATGTTACTTACAAAAAAAAACTATACCAAGCAAAACTCGGTCAACCAGATATTAATTTAACAAACGCAAATCATATCCAGACTCAGAACAACAATTTTTGGATAGCATAAAGTGTGTCCTGGGTAGGATGCGAATCCGAGATATTATCATCATAGGTTAGCAGTATCGCGACATAGGCACGGTTATTAAAATATTTGAGATAGGTAAACCCTTATCTAATTTTCTGTATCTTGACACATACACTTACTATAAGGCATTTGTTTATTTTATCATTTCTTCTCCGGCTAGAGTTCATTGTATAAATTGATTGCAATATTTAAAAAATCAAATACCCTGCCAGGATGAGAAATAAGAACTAATCTTGCTGGTAACATGAATAAAAAAATAATGCACTCATTAAAATAAAATACTGCAGCGCTAGTCCAATGCAGTGCAATTTTTGGATCATTAACATAGAACTAAGTCCTATAAATGGTAATAAGCCCATAAGCTTATAATGTCTTTATTGAATAAAATATAAGGTAAATAAAACATAAGAAAATGTCGGCCAATCCAAGTATGGTTTTATTTTACCAAGTATAGTATTGCCCAATAGTTATGTATGAAAGCCGTGGTAATGATAACCAAGTATATAATATATGGAACATATACGGCCTTTAACTAAAAAGAATATCTATAATATTAAGTCTTCAAGCCAAAAGTAACACAAGTACACAATATCCAATATTTACTATCTGGGGGCACGGCAGTGCCTCCGCCGAGCCGAGCAAAAAAAAAAGTCGGGCAAAACGCAACACTGCCGTAACATACTTTTCTCGAAGCAATTCAGGCCATTAACGACACCCTATAACTTCGTTGTGAATAAAACTAGAAGTCTGAATTTTTAGTAACCTAGCAGGCATTATATACAAATTGTGTATTTCAAATTTCATTCAATTTGAACCAATAGTTTAAGAATTATAACTAATCAAAATTTCGCAATTTGGTCACTCATCGAGTGACTGACCGATCATCAATATTATTGAGTCACTTCTAGCAGACATATAAGCTTCAAATTTAGAATAGGAAAAGTTTGCCGGGAGTTTTGAAAATTGGCAATTTTATAGATTTTGACGTGTTCTTACCGAATTTCAACTTTGCCACCTCGAATCTTTGCCGCTCGTTAGTTTAAGAATTATAACTAGTCAAAATTTCGTATTTTTGTCACTCACTGACTGACCATTCGTCAATATATTAAAGAGGCACTTCTAGCAAACATAGAAGCTTCAAATTTAGAATACAATTAGTGTTTAGTGTATAAATGAAGGAAAATTATGAAAAATTGTAATTTTCGTCCAGTTGCCGAGATACACTAACTGCATAAATAATTTTGTAAGCCTATATAAATATATAGGATTACAAAGTTACATTTGTAGTTAATGAAATGTAACTTTGTAAAAAATAAAAATACATTTGTCGCCATCATTGCTTCCCTATGGGAATCGTAAAAACTGGCTAAGGACTGCGCAGATGGCGTAGTGATTAAGATACCAACGTACCGTGCCAGTGTCGCGGGTTCGAATCCCATGCAAGACAACACCTTGTACGATCCACAAATTGTTATTGCGAGTCTGAATGTAATTTGTGTCGGTTAATTATATATTCTTTCCGTGTGATGACGAAGTAAGTATACAATTCACCACTCTCTATCTTGCCCGTGGATGTCGTATAAGACGACTATGGGATATAATATGCACATACCAATCTGTGCAAGAGAAGGAAAACTCGAAATGTAACCCTATATCAACAAGTCTGACCAGCATGGTATAGTGGGTCAAATTCCCTCCCATTGTGGAGGCCCAAGCCCAACAGTGGGACGTATGAGGGCTGCAATGATGATGCGATGATGAATTATACGTTTGTGAAGAAAAAGAAGAAGAAAAATGAGCCCTATTCATGGCAACTCTGTTACCTTTGAGCGTCGTTGGATGCAGGTGCCACAGTAGGTACTGCTTACCGCTTACCTTATGGTGAAGCATGAGGGGAGTCTATATTCTGCAGTGGACGGCGATAGGCTGAATGATAATTGGCATAATAGGTGTAGAGAGATACCGAGATATAATTATGTTCAAAGATAGCTTATAAAATGGTCAATCAACGAAATGAAAAAGCAAGTGTGGGATATGTCTTATGAAATTGTACTAAAATCTCCCAAAGTATTAAGCAAACTAAATTGCCTGAAATTTACCTGAAAGAAAGAACGCCATCATTAGGCTCGATTGCCATCACAGTACAATTTAATATATATTATTTCATCATTTTAAGTAAAAAAAGTAATTTAAACAGGTGTTTCTAATGACGCTCTAAAGAAGTATTGACTATTCAATGTTTTTAAAAGCTTTTATTTAACTTGCAATGTATGTAAGTATGTATGTATGTAAGTATGTATGTTCGGGTGGAATCTTTGAACTCAATTTTGAAGTAGATATCTTCAACCGATTGAGCTGAAATTTTGTATACTCGTTTAGTTTGGATGACAATGCACGATATGGTGTGTGACATCATTCTAAATCCAATATGGCAGATCATCCATGATGGTGGAATAGATATTTTTAATGTATTTCTACAATATGGGTATCAAATGAAAGGGCTTGTTGAGAGTAACTCAAAAAATAATGTTGCGTCATTCTAAATCCAATATGGCGGACCATCAAAGATGGCGGGATAGATATATTTAATGCATTTCTACAATATGGGTATCAAATGAAAGGGCTTGTTGAGAGTAACTTGAAAAAGAATGTCGCATCATTCTAAATTCAATATGGCGGACCATCCAAGATGGCGGAGTAGTTATTTTGATGCACTTCTATAATATGGGTATCAAATGAAAGGGTTTGTTGAGAGTAACTCGAAAAATAATGTGACGTCATTCTAAATTCAATATGGCGAATCATCCAAGATAGAGGAATAGTTATTTTTAATGCACTTCTGCAATATGGGCATCAAATGAAAGGGCTCATTGCGAGTAAATTGAAAAGAGAGCTCCAAGCTGAAATAAGTTTGACTTGTGTAATTTGGCGAGATGGACACCATAAACATTAGTCTGCAACCTGTCTAGGAGAAGGATAACTCCAAAATCAAACTAGTAACAGTGTTTCGTCGCGCACAAGTAAGTTCCTAACTGAACTAAGTTTGACTTGTGTAATTTGGCGAGATGGGCGTCATCAGCATTGGTCTGCAACCTGTCTAGAAGAAGGATAACTCAGAATTAAACTCGAAACTGTGTTTCGTCACGCACATGTGAGGGTCCAAACTGAAATAAGTTTGACTTGTATAATTTGGCAAGATGGGATGTCATCAGCATTGGTCTGCAACCTGTCTAGGAGAAGGACAACTCTTTACTTAGGCTCAAAGCTCTTTACTGCTGGTCAAGCATACGAAGCCTAAAGTAGGTAAAAACATTAGATGGTCTCTTTATTGAAGAGTTGAATTGTTCGCAATTAACCGGCAAACGACCTTGCAGCAATGATGCGTTGAATGAGATGAACAAACTGAGAAACCTAGCTAGCCATAAGTAAAAAATAAATTATAAGCAAAAAATTTTTTTTTAAAAAGCTTTTATTTATTAAACTCTCTAAAAAGAAGAAAATAATATTTTCCTTAAAATTATAACTATAAACTTATAACCTCATTATATATATACAATTTATCTATACCAATAAATAAAATTAGAGTGTCTGTTTGTAATGTCAAAATAATAGGCTTTTTTCATGCTCACACGGTTATTTGCACGACACCTATGCCTAAAATAGGAATTAAAAAATTTTTGTCTGTCTGTCTGTCTGTTTGTTCCGGGTAATCTTCAAAACGGCTGGACCGATTTCAAAAATTCTTTCACCAATGGAAAGCTATAATATCAGGGCGTAAACTAGGCTATATTTTATCCCGGTATTCCCACGGGAACAGGAACTACGCGGGTAAAACGACTATAACCTATAACCTATAACCGAAGCGAAGCGAGGGCGGGTTGCTAGTATGATAATAAAAGCTTGTCGCGATTTGTAAACTAATACCAATTTAATTAAGTAAATTGATCTGCTAAGTTTACTATATTTTCAATTTAAGTAAATACTGATAGGTAGTTACACTTCGCGACAAGCTTTTATTATCATATAAATTGTATATAATGAGGTTATAAGTTTATAGTTATAATTTTAAGGAAAATATTATTTTGTTCTTTTTAGAGAGTTTAAATAAAAGCTTTTATAAAAAAAAGTTTTTTTGCTTTTAATTTATTTTCTTTTTTCATCGATGTATCGATGTTATCGGAGTAAAAACATTGATATTTTTTAGCTAATGTCTACCGATCATCCTTATTTTGTAGTTTGTTTATTATTTGTTTGTTAAACTAAATAAAACTAAATTATTGCATAGTAATTGTGTCATATTTTACTTCAATCTAATATCCGTAACCGAAACTATCCGAAACTAACGGATAATCCGAAATAATTACATATCCGTAATAGTGTTGCCCAAAAAAGTCTTGGTCTTGCGGTCTTGGTCTTGGTCTTGCGAGAAATGCGAGACCGAGACCAAGACCAAGACCGCTTAATTTTTGCAAGACCAAGACCAAGACTGGCCCTGCAAGACTTGAGCAAGACCAAGACTGGGCCTGCAAGAGTCTCGCGGTCTTGCATTTAATTCAAATCACCATTTCAGCTTATATACGGTTGAGCTCGTGTCTTCTACATAACAGGAGGAGAATCGGCCGTGGCCGGAGGGGAATCGCCACGGTGATCGGCCGTGTTGTTACAGGTCATACATGTCAAGTTTTCCTTCTCTTGCACCGATGTTATATATTATAGCCCTTAGTCGTGGGTTCGCAGTCACGGGTAAAATAGGGGGTGATGAATTATATTCTTACTCCGTCACTACACGGCAAGTCAAATCAGTCTTGAGATATCCATCTATTGGCCAATCGATTCCCAATGTTGGTGTTGGCTTTTCAGAATTACTCTTCGGAAAGGCTTAAGGACAAAAATACCGTAATCACGAGAGTGCTCTTGCCCATTATACATATTTATATATCCGTTTATTCATTAGCCCAACGACGTTCACTGTTGGACATAGAAATATGCCTACAATTAATCTATATAAATGTCCATGTAGGGACAGAGTACGATCACCATCAGGCAGTACATGAAGCGTTGCTCCCAGCGCTATTTTGCCTCTGCCACGACTCACCCCAATCCACTAGTGGTTGGGGCGGTAAACTACGTCCCCTCAAAAATATCCGCGGTCCGACGTCCTCGTCATCTTCTTGAAGAAGAAGATGACGCTATTATGATCGCCCAAGAAAGGACCTACACAGCTTGCGCAGCGATAACAGATAAACTCCGCGGTATCGGCCTCGCCGTCGAGATCGAAAACCGCGCCGCGTAAAAGTCATTAACCTAAACTTGGCCACGCCCACTTTGCTCTCAGCGACGCCCTGAGCCGAGGTCCGTTCCCCACAGGGGGGAGCCCTCGGGCGATGTTCGCTTAACTTACTTACCGGGTTGAGAGCCATCAGCGCTCACCCATTGACCGCGTTAAGCTGTCAAGGTCATCTGCGACCAACAGCTACACACACACAAAAAAAAAGACAGAGTACGAATATAATTCACCACTCTCTTACCCGTGGATGTCGTATCAAATCGGATCGGGCAATGGTGTTAGGAACCCATGAAAAAAATTGAAATAAAAATATCGATTCGTAAATGAATAGAGAGACAGGTAAGTTCTCAATTCTGTCATCGTTTTTTCGTGTAAATTGATTAAAATATATAAAGGAATGATACTTAATCTACAACATATTCGTATTTTGTTAAATGTTCATTAGAATTTGTATAAATCAATGATTACGTTTGCATAAGCAAGACAAACTTCGCTTTAACATAAATCAGCTGATCGGCCGATGACCGTTGATGAGTCGCCTTTGTACCTACGTAACCATTGAAAGGTTCGCGCAAATCTAATACCTATTTATACTGTCGGAATTTTACATGCTTACATATATCCTGTCTGTACATACCTACATAATGCATAAAATTTAAGGCATAAACTCTTAGACACACATTTTTGTAATCACTATAACTTTTACGTTATATTGTTTTTGTGTAATATACATTCTAATTATGATCTATAACTGTTGAACTACAACATACATGAACAGTTGTCCCATAACCTAATACACCCTGTGTATATAACATATGTGCAAGAGATGTGAAACTAGAAAGAAAACCCTGCACCAACATGTCTGACCAGCATGGTATAGTAGATCAATTTTCCTCTTACTGGAAGGAAGCTTAAGCCCAGCAGTGGCACTTTTATGAGCTGTGACGATGACGACGAATATCATACATTTTACAAGTATTAAAACCATAAAATTTTAAATCAGTTTTATATGTTCTTGAATAAATAGTATATTAAGAGCTACATGGATCCAGCGGCCAAAGTATTTATATAGGCAATAGAGCAACAAGTTTTTTCAAGTATCCAGAGTATCAGTAACTAAACTGGAAATACAATAGATACATACCACTTAACTTGAAGGGAAATATAAATAATCGCATTAATTGTAAAATATCGCATTGATTATAAAATGACATAAAATTTATTGTATCAACTGCCTCGTGTGGTGACGTCTTAAAAAAATAGGGTCGAAAGTGCTGTCATAAGAGTAGTAACGCTGTCTAATGGAACACCAGGGGAATAGAAGAGTAATTTTCTCCAGTGGTAAGTATTGTATTCAATAGTGAACTATAGGCTAGCAGATGGATAGATAGGATAGGATATTTGATTAATTTAGTTGGATTTTTCATTGCCATGATAAATTACTGTTACGTTATTCTAACTGCAAAACTTTGCAAGACTCTTGCTGCAATACCAAGACTCGGGTGCGCAAGACCAAGACCAGGACTCGGGTGCGCAAGACCAAGACCAAGACGAGACCAGGTGTGATGTTGCAAGACCAAGACCAAGACCGGTCCAAGTCTCGTCTTGGTCTTGCATTTGGGCAACACTAATCCGTAACCGTAACCGTAACCGATATAATTATATTCCTATATCCGTATCCGTAACCGAAATATCATATCCATAACATCCCTGGTATAAAATGAATAATATGTAACATGTTACATATTACCTATCTTGACATGTCAAGACAGTTACATATCAAGCCAAAAGTAACATAGTTCACAATATGAGATATTTACTGTTAATATTTATTATTGTGACAACAATAATGAAGTATATAACATATAGCAGGTACGGTCGAAAAATAAGTAATATATAATATATCAAGCCAGTTACATATCAAGCCAAAAGTAACAAAAGTACGCATAATGCCATATTTACTGTTAATATTTATTATCGCAATAACAATAACGAAGTATATAATATATAGCAGGTACGGTCGAAAAATAAATAATATGTAATATATCAAGCCAGTTACATATCAAGCCAAAAGTAACAAAAGTACGCATAATGCCATATTTAGTGTTAATATTTATTATCGCAATAACAATAACGAAGTATATAATATATAGCAGGTACGGTCGAAAAATAAATAATATGTAATATATCAAGCCAGTTACATATCAAGCCAAAAGTAACAAAAGTACGCATAATGCCATATTTAGTGTTAATATTTATTATCGCAATAACAATAACGAAGTATATAATATATAGCAGGTACGGTCGAAAAATAAATAATATGTAATATATCAAGCCAGTTACATATCAAGCCAAAAGTAACAAAAGTACGCATAATGCCATATTTAGTGTTAATATTTATTATCGCAATAACAATAACGAAGTATATAATATATAGCAGGTACGGTCGAAAAATAAATAATATGTAATATATCAAGCCAGTTACATATCAAGCCAAAAGTAACAAAAGTACGCATAATGCCATATTTACTGTTAATATTTATTATCGCAATAACAATAACGAAGTATATAATATATAGCAGGTACGGTCGAAAAATAAATAATATGTAATATATCAAGCCAGTTACATATTAAGCCAAAAGTAACAAAAGTACACATAATGCCATATTTAGTGTTAATATTTATTATCGCAATAACAAGAACGAATTATATAATATATAGAATAGAATAGAATAGCATTTATTGTCACATAATAACTAATAATTATAATACATGTTTTTAATTAATTTTGACAATAGGGGAATGCTCAGCATTGTGCTGCATAGAAATTATGCAGGGCTGATTTTCAGCAAACCCCTTTATATAGCAAGTACGGTGGACAAATAAATAATATGTAATATACCAAGCCAGTTACATATCGAGTTAAAAGTAGCAAAAGTACACATAATTTCATATTTACTGTTAATATTAATTATCGCAATAACAATAACGAAGTATATAATATATAGCAGGTACGGTCAAAAAATAAATAATATGTAATATATCAAGCCAGTTACATATCAAGCCAAAAGTAACAAAAGTACACATAATGCCATATTTAGTGTTAATATTTATTATCGCAATAACAATAACGAAGTATATAATATATAGCAAGTATGGTGGAAAAATAAATAATATGTAATATACCAAGCCAGTTACATATCGAGTCAAAAGTAGCAAAAGTACACATAATGCCATATTTACTGTTAATATTTATTATAGCAATAACAATAACGAAGTATATAATATATAGTGCTGTGTGGTAGCGGCTTCGAATACTACCAACCCTTGCTTTGCTCGTGGGTGTCGTAAAAGACGACTAAGAGCCCTAGATTGACCCGGACCAACTCCATCTGGTACCATTTGGGTCAACGATTACATTCCCAAGGAGGGTTGACGTCAGACAGGCGGCCGGTCATAAAAGTCATTGCCGAAACTTTTTGCAATATGTCAAAACAGATGACATATTGCGTCGACCCCAAGTAATTGGGATAAGAGCAAGATGATGATAATATATAGCAGGTACAGTCAAAAAATAAATAATATGTAATATATCAAGCCAGTTACATATCAAGCCAAAAGTAACAAAAGTACACATAATGCCATATTTACTGTTAATATTTATTATCGCAATAACAATAACGAAGTATATAATATATAGCAGGTGCGGTCGAAAAATAAAAAATATGTAATATATTAAGACAGTTAAATGTCAAGCCAAAAGTAACACAAGTTCACAATATTTTGATTAATGTTTGTTATTATGGAAAGGATAACGATTAATGTATTGTATAGAACAGGTACAATCATAAAATGAATGCTGTGAATCATATCAATACGGTTATCAAGCAAAAAGTAACACAAGCATACAATATACATTATTTATTAGATAGACAGTGTACTAAAAACTAATTACAGCGGTAAATAATTTTTCATCGCTTTTGTTTTGCCTGTTTACTCTTTTAACAATAGCAGCATTTAAAATGATAAATATTGGTCGATATAATATCATGTCAAGTTTACTCCATTTGCAAGGTATCACGCCCGAATCTAAAAGTCATAAATCTTGGTAACATCTGATAAGACCACTCCAACGCGTTTAGTGGGAAACTTGTTCAATATAATTAACAATTCAAGCGACTTCACTTTGTACTAGGAAAACTACTTTCAAACTCATTTAAATCACAATAGCTGCCTTTTTCTATTAAAAAATCAACTTTACCTTTGTTTAATAGGGAGACCAGTAGATTTCCACGCATAGCCATGTAGAAGTAAAAATTCTCAGCGTAATTTATTTTAGATTATCCGAAATCATATTAAATTCGTAACTAGCAATTTCTTTATTCAACAATGAAGGAAAATAGGTATTAACATCTTTAATATATATATATATATATAAATCTGACATACATAAAATGAAACTAGTGAAAGCCACCAATATCTCTTATGGCTCTATACAGTATGACTGGTAAAAGATTGTACATATTCAAGGAAACGGTAGATAATGGCCACATGCAACTAATAAAAGTGTAAAAAGAAGATAATATTAACTAACTACTAGTGTTACAAGACTTCCAAAAATATTGTCACCCTACTGGCGATACACCGATACCGAAATCGAGTAACAGTTTTGTTAGCACTGTTGTCAAGATTTTAGATATTTATTACTAGAATTACTTAAACTAGGTGTAAGAATAATGTCATAAAACACTAAAGTATTTGCAGATTCATAGCTCTTACCAATCCTGAGATAAAGTGATTTGTTTCTAATCAAAACAATAGGTTTGCCAGCGTGCGTTGACCTCTGTCTGCGGCCCGCGATGAAAAAAAAATACCTACTGGGTCGAGTCGCATAGGTAGAATATTTACCTAAAATGTAACTAGTTCAATGCGCAAACTGTTTAGTACCTACAATTGCTGACGTACGTTGACCTATCCCATGTGTCCATAACTAAATATTTTTATAAGACAATTAGTTCAAAATTTAAGTACCAATTTTTTTTATATATTCGGTATCAGAATCGAGTACTGAATACCCTCCTTCAATATGTACAATCTTTTACCAGTCACCCTGTATACTTATTCTTTTTCAAAAAAACATCTAAGTCATAAAAAGTTATGAACATTTGTCTAAATTTTCTAAATTAACTGAACAGCTACATATTGCAGTAACTAAATCATTTGTAGATGATGCTTTTGTTATTTAAATTTAGTTCTCATTCATAAATATATGAAAAACACCATTTATCTCTCAAACTTTGTGATTTTGATTGTAAAGTTGCTGCTAATTAGATAACTTTTCATCTCAGCGCTATGATACTTGAGCATTGTAGAGCGCTGGAGACTACATTTATTATGAAAAAAGAACCCGTGATTACCAGACCTGCATCATGGTATAAATACTGATATTTTTCTAAAATATAATTACTATTTTTAGTAATATAATAACTTTTTTTGTATTATGTTTACCTTAGACAAACAGTCCAGTTAGGTAGATCCAATTTCGAGAAAGAGATCAGCCGACGAATCCAATTCAGTTGGGCAGCGTTCGGGAAACTTAAGAGGATCTTTTCGCCCAACATACTTCAGGGTCTGAAAACAAAGGTTTACCAGGATCAGTGTGTGTTACCAATGAGGACTTATGGCACGGAAACGTGGTCTCTAAATGTAGCCTTAGAACGAAGCTCAAGTCGCTCAGCGTGCTATGGAGCGGGCTATGCTCGGGATTTCTCTGTGAGATAGATTCCGAAATACGGCAATCGGCAGAAGAACGGATGTTACCGACACAGCAGGAAGAATTAGCGCGTTGACGTAGCAATAGGCAGGCCACATCGCTCGACGAACTCACAACCGCTGGGGAAGAAAGGCTCTTGAGTGGCGACCACGTATTGGACGACACAGTGTAGGACGCCCCAAATCACCACCCCTAAATTTATTAGATGCCGACAATTGCTAATAATTGCCTTCTGGGTTTAAGCCGAAAGCTATGAACTTGAAAAATAAAGATAATAAAAAGAAAATTTAAAGCCAAAGGTATTCTATCTTGAACGATTGATTAATTAATCTTAATCAACATACTTGAATTCAGTAGAAATACTTTTATATTAACATCAGAATTGTATAGCAAACTATAACAAAATAGATGAATATTGCATTTTTAGTGTATTTTGTAACTTTTAATTCATATCGTCTAATAATACCGTGTTGTTAAAGAGTAACAATTCATGATTCTCATTAAGTAAAAGTCAAAAATCTTCAAGCTTTAAGTAAAGACTAAAGTTTATTTTGTGATAATATCCGGCTGCAATACAAACCCAATCAAACTTGACAAACTCAAACAGTGAGTGATGTCCCCGTAAACGAGTAATCGAGTGTTCAATTGAGCGAGCTCCCGATTATCCAGAAATTGAATTGTTATACGGCTGGCAAATCGAAAGCGAATCTTCAATGTGGTTCTTCTTTTCTGGAAGGGGAAATAAGTTTATAGAAAACAAAAGCCTTTATTTGTGACAATAAATTTTATTAATCAAAATATCCGAGAGATAGAAGGGTTCTATCGGCAGTTATATAGATGCATCATCCTGAAATCATGTTGTAAGCTTGGTCTAAGACTCCAGATTCAAGCTAACTTACTACTTACTGAAGAAAGACCGGATATCAGCTTGCACGAGAT
Source organism: Lymantria dispar (assembly GCA_032191425.1). Taxonomy (NCBI): domain Eukaryota; kingdom Metazoa; phylum Arthropoda; class Insecta; order Lepidoptera; family Erebidae; genus Lymantria; species Lymantria dispar. Next base: position 13,318,936 of record CM063448.1, read on the forward strand.
GAGAATGGCTCTCAAACAACTAAAAATGGTAAAGCACCTGGAGATAGCGGCAGAGCTCCTAAAGGTCCCTAATCGTCTCAGGGCTCTTCTGTGGCATCCACAGAGGGCCATGGCGGTCAGGGCCATACGCGAGTACCGCACGGTGGCGACGGAGGCAGCGTGCCTGTTGGCCGGGACTCCCCCGTGGGACCTGGAGGCGTTGATACTCGCCGGATTGTATCGGCGAGCGTAGGAGGTGCGGGTGGAGGGTGGTATGATCTCTTTGTGGGAGCTTACCCCCTGTCGTGTTGACGTCTGCCGAGATGTAATTGCTCGTTGGGCAGTCCGGCTAGAGAGGCCTCAGTTCGGTGAGCGGACCGTCGAGGCGTTCCGGCCGGTGCTGATGCAGTGGTTAGAGCCGCGGTACGGGGTGCTCTCCTTCGGACTGGTGCAGGTTCTGACGGGGCATGGTAGCTTCGCCAAATACCTGCACACGGTCGTCAAGGGGTAGAGTACACCGTCCTGCCACCACTGCGATTGCAACGAGGACACGGCGCAGCACACGCTCGAGATGTGTGCCGCCTGGGCAGAGCAGCGCCGTGGACTCGTCGTAATCATCGGTGCCGACCTGACGACAGAACAGTCAGTCAGGAACTGGGACGCGGTCGCAGCCTTCTGCGAGGCAGTAGTCAGAGACGGCGGAGCGCGCGCGGGGGCAATGCCTTCACGACGACGCGAACTGCCGCGGGCGACTGGGGCGATGCAGGCGTAATTACCTGCGCCTGATGCTGCCCTAGCCGAAACCGTGGGTAACTGGACCGGGAAATTAGTACGTGACCAGCCGAGAGGCCGACCGCGCGACGAGAGAGAGTACTCCTCAGGGGTATTCCTAAAGATAGGCGAAAAGCCGTTTTTAAAAGCTTTTCAGTGGCTATTTAATTCCGTTATTCTCGGGGACGGTGATCCAGAGACGTGGTGGATCAGAGGTGTGGTGGTACTATTCTTCAAGAACGGTGATGAAGCTCTGCAAACGAATTACAGACCCATCTTACTCTTGAGCTAAGTCTGTAAGTTATTTTTGAGGGTCATTACAAACCGAACAGTGCACTTAGGTAGATACAATTTCGAGAAAATGTCAGCCGACAAATCGAACTCGGCTGCGCGGCGTTCGGTAAACTTAAGAGAATCGTCTCATTCAACATACCTCAGTGTCTAAAAGCACAGGTCCATAAACAATATGTGTTACGTGGTCTCTAAATTTAAGCCTTATAGCTAAGTTCGAAGTCACTCAGTGAGCTACGAAGTGGGCCATGCTCGAGATTTTTCTATGAAATAAAATCCGAAATACTCTAAATCGTAGGGGAACTGGTGAAACCGACATAGCACGAAGAATTCGTACGCTGAAGTGCCAGTGGGCAAACCACATTACTCAACGAATCGGCGACCGCTGGAGAAGTAGTCGAGTGGCGACCACGCATACGCCACCCATACAGGCAATGCTATTGGTTGTTGCCGGGGGGTTGACGGGGACAGTACCTAAAAGTGTAACGCGTCGGGCCGGCCGAGTCAAGGAATCAGTAGCAGTGGTCGACTCACACCTTAGAATGGGGAGGAATGCGGTAAGTTATGGAGCTGCGCGCTGATCTCTCGTCACTCTTAACAGATCGAACAGCATAGGTATGAACCATAGCCTATCCAAAACAAAAATGTAGTAGATTTTTCAATAACTATTACAAACACTCAGTTAATGGCTTAAGTAAAGGCATATTCTGGTGGGTTTTATAAATGGCATCCACTTTCGAAGACCTAACCAAAACTTTACCTTTGCTTGTTATTTATACCCTTAGTAATTGATTATTCGTCCCACTATTGGGCTCGGGCCTCCTCCACAATGGGAGAGAATTTGACCTACTATATCATGCTGGTCAAATATGTTGGTAGTTGGTTTCATTTCGAATTTTCTTTCTCTTGCATATATGTTGTGTGCATATTATATTCCATAATCGTCTTTTACGATATCCACGGGCTAGATAGGGAGAAGTGAATTGTAGTTTTACTCCATCACCACACGGAAAATGTAATGATTACATTGGGTGGGTCTGGGTCTAAAATTTTATAGATACACCGCTTAATCTAAGAAGAAATAGTAGACTGTCATTAATACACCCAATGATATTTTAAATTACTTTCATATTTCAATACTTATATATTTGATTAACGTTACATACTTAAATATTTGATCATATAATATTTAAGTAATAATTACTTGCTACTCCGATTATGAAATCTTGGTTTGGAATCCGGTCAAAAAGGTTTGTCCTGATTCCTGCAATTTTTTTCCATTTTAAATAACGTTCTCAAAGATATCCCATTGGGGTTAAAAACATGAAAAAATCCGGCTCGAAGGACCAAAGAGGATGTACGGTTCTAGTTGATCCCGTACACCGATGTTGAGCACAAAAACTACACAGCTTTAAGTGAAGTTATATTTAAGTTAAGTAAAATAAAGTAAGTATTACGCAACGTGTGTTGCGGTTGCCGTATAGCTTTGCACTGGTCAGTTACATATCAATTACAAGTAAACTACATAGTAAGCAAAACATGTACGTGGAACCGTACAATATATAAATAATTTAAAATGTTTATGAAGCATACACTAATTTACCTATTTTGCGAATATTTATTCTCATTTATCCGTGTTGTGGACGGCGTAAGAATACACCAACCACTTTCTTGTCCATGGGTATGGTAAAAGATAACTAAGGGATATAACATGCAGGGATATTACATTTGTGCAAAGTCCATCCTCTGGGGGGCGGGGCCGGAACACCTCCACGTGGTGCTCCCTGGAAACGTCCATTTGGACGGCCACGCGTCCATTTGGACGGCCAAGATTTCGGCAGGAGGGGGTCCCCACGTGCGGCTCTGATGGCAGAGCGCACGGCGGATCTGACCCGGGGCCAATGGGGCGGATGTGCCTCATGGCACTCCGTCAAATGGAGGTGGCGTCACGGCCCGGGGGCGTGACGGGTCAGTCGCTCGCGAGCGGCCAGACCCGGAAGGCCCAAACCGTAACCCTGAGTGTGACTGCGGCTGAAGCTCAGGGCCGGGGGTCTTCGGACCGCGGGGAAGAAAACCCCTATAAAAAATTACCCCTAATCCTAAGTTTGGCCACTCGGCGAGGGGATGAATGGTTGGTGGGTTAAAAAGCGTGCGAGCGTCCAGCCGTTAGAGTGGTAGTCAAGGCAAGACTTAAAAATGTTCCAAGAATGGCAGAGGTTAAAACATACGTACCTACTCCAGAGGGTCCCGGCCACGCCGGGGAATCCCTCACTGTGCCGGTGTCTGAGCGCGAGATGCGCACAAACACCGGCACGGTCAGTCTCCGATCGTATGGGAGGGAGAAAATCGCTGCTGAAGTTGCCGAGAGCCTGGCAAAACACCCGGAGGCTCCAAAGCTGAGGAAGAAGAGAAAGAGGAGGAAGCTGCTCGCCACCACCGTACACTGCAACAGGGTGCGTGCGCGAAAGGAGGCGGCGAAGAAGGAGGCGGCACGGCAGGCGCAACTAGGTGCTGCCGCGGCCACGAGCGACGAGGGCGGTGTGGCCGCAGCCACCGCAGAGCCGTCGCAAAACAGGGACGCCGGTACTGCACGGCTGTCAAGCAGCTCAGAGAGCGACGAGGGCGGATCAGCCGCAGGACCGTCGCGGGACGAGGGCGGGAAAGCCGCAGGGCCGTCCCCAAAGAGGCGCGGAGGAGGCGACAGCTCGACGGGGCTGTCGAGCGACGTGGGCGGCACCGCCGCAGAGCCGTTGCAGGACGAGGGCGGCGGTGTCGCAGGGCCATCCAAACCAATGCGCTGGAGAAGCAGCTCGACGGGGCTATCCGATGGATCCGGGAGCGACGTGATGTACGCGCTGTCGACTGATGAGGGCGGCAGTGCCGCAGGGCCATCTGTGTCGGAGATGTCGGCGGACGAGGGTGGCAGGGCCACAGAGCCACCCGGCGAGGTAGGGCCGTCCGGGATGCTGGTAGGTGGTGCGTCTGGGACGGTGGATAAGGATAGGGAGGTAGTGGTTAGGGGGGCCGTCGGGGCTTCGACGGCGGCCGCATGCGTTAGGAGGGAGTGGGAGGAGGCCGTCCCCTCGAGTATACGGAAACGCCATCTGCAAAAGGGTGGCAGCTCGATCTCCGACTCAGAGGGGAATTCCATCATGCCTCCTCCCAAGGTCCCGAACATGCGCCGTGGGCGTAGGGGTCGCGGACCAGCGGTGGCGGCGAGGCCGGGGACCCCAGGTCCGGCCGGCCAGAGCGGGGAGGTTGCGGACTTGCAGGCCGCGAATGCCCGCCTCAGCAAGGAGGTTTCCGGCCTGCGGGAGCGCAACCGGAAGCTCGAGTCGGAGTTGTCGGCGGTGCGAAAGGAGAACCGCGGGTTAGCCAAAGACGTGGCTGACCTGCGGTCTCAATTCGCACTTTTAGTGCCAGCTGCACCGCCGACGCCGGCCTCGCCACCGAAACAGGCCGCGCCGGAGAGGGCGGGCCCGTCGACTGCGCCCGTGGCGCCGCCTGCGCCAGTGGTGCCTGCGCCGGCCATGGGCACCGCCAAGAAGCGCGGCGGACCCCAAAAGGCGGCAGAGCCGTTGCCCGCGGTGCACGGGATACCGGAGGGAGCGATGCGCGTCATCTTCGCTAGGCTGGAGTTGATGATGGATGCGCGCATCAAGGCCGAGGCGGATCGTCTTCCGCCTGAGCCACCCCTCCGGCCGCCGCTCGCCGCGGACAAGGCCAGGCGGCCGCAAGCGTCAGCTCCCACCCCGCTGCCCTGTCAGGGTGGCCGCGTGGTGAGCTACGCTGCGGCCGCCGCTGGGCCCAAGGGGGCCAAGAAGGCCGGCAAGGTGCCAGCTCGCCACGCGGCCAGAAGCGGAGAGCGGCGGCCAAAAGTGCCGCCGTGGCCGCCGCTCCCCAGGCGGGAGCCGGCAGAAAGGGGAAAAGGTCGCGCAGGGGCCTCAAGTCGCCGAAGACGGCCGCGGTGCTCATCACTGTGCTGCCTGAGGCGGCTGAGAGGGGCCTCAGCTATGAGGCCGTCCTAAAACGCGCCCGGCGGGAGCTAGACGTCTCCGACATCGGAGGCGTCGAGGCTAGGACCCGCAAGGTCCGGACAGGGGCTCGAGTTCTTGAGTTCCCTGGGGCCGAGGGCGCGAAGACGGCCGATAGTGTGGCTTCGAAGCTGCGGGGGCTGTTCGGGCCAGAGGGTGGCGTCCGAATCGCCAGGCCTGTCAAGTGCGCAGAGATGCGCCTGACAGGCCTGGACGATTCCGTGATGGTGGAGGACGTCCGGGAGGCCATTATGGCGCGTACTGGATGTTCCTCGGACGCCGTCCGGATTGGAACCATCCGCCCTGGTCCGGGCGGCGTCGGTGCTGTCTGGGTGCAGTGCCCAGTGGAGTCGGTCAAGCAATTGGCCGACTCAGGCAGGCTCCTCGTGGGCTGGAGTTCAGCGCGGGTAACCGTGCTAGAGCCCCGGCCCGCGAGGTGTCACAAATGCATGGCGGTCGGGCATACCCGACCGACATGCAAAAACTGCTTTGACTGCAGCGGGCTATATTTCCGTTGCGGTCAAACTGGACACCAGGCGGCATCGTGCGCTGCGGTGCCCCACTGCCCCGCGTGTGTGGCAGGCCTGCCAAACACCGCATGGGCTCTGGGAACTGCAGACCCCCGGCATCGGCCCCAAAGGGGCGGGGCGGCCCATCGACCGGGCCAGTCCCCGCTCCGAGCGCGACCCGATCGCCCGTTAGCGCGGAGGAGGTGACGATGGATACGGACCGTTAATGGACCCCGTATCCATCCGTCTCCTCCAAGCCAATCTCAACCACTCTGCCGGTGCGCAGGACGTTTTCCTGCAAGCCATGGCGGAGTGGTTGATAGGAGTAGCCGTAGCCGCGGAGCCGTACGCGGTGCCCGACCGGCCAAATTGGCTGGGCAGCACAGACGGTACCGTGGCAATCGTCGCCTCCACGTCGTGGCCTTCGTTGTCTCTGATCCTTAGGGACAGGGGCGTCGGATACGTCGCGGCGGACTGGGGAGAGATTACGCTCCTTGGAGTATATCTCTCCCCTGCCTGGAGAGCGGCTGATTTCGGGGTCTCCCTTATCATCTTGGGAGCCTCGTTACGGCAATTGTCACCGCGCCAGGTGTTCGTACTGGGGGACTTCAACGCCAAGTCCGTGGCGTGGGGGTCTTCCTATACGGACGACCGAGGACGGGCGATCGAGGACTGGGCGGCGGCACTGGGCCTCTGTTTGTTGAACAGAGGCTCGATGCATACGTGCGTGCGACATCAGGGCGGGTCGATAGTGGACCTTTCGTTCGCTAGCCCAGATGTCGCCGCACGCGTGGGGAGCGGGTGCGTCGAGGAGGAGGTTGAGACCTTGTCGGACCACCGGTATATCCGGATGGAAGTCTCCCTGACAATCCCGGCGCCCGGCAGGGGTCACGGGGCGGTTGGGTGTCCTGCGTTCCCGCGATGGGCTGTAGGTCGCTTAGACCGGGACTTGCTGGCGGAGGCAGCCATCGTTCACTCGTGACTGTCCTCTGCCAACCAGTTGCACGGGGTGGACGCCGAGGCTGGCCGCATCCGCATTGCGTTGACGCAGATCTGCGATGCGGCTATGCCCCGGGTACAGCGTCTGCCCCCGAGGAGCGCTGTCCACTGGTGGTCCCGGGAGCTGGCGGATCTCCGGGCCGCGTGTATTCGCGCCCGGCGGGCCTAAACCCGCAGCCGGCGGCGCCATCGCAGCGCGGAACTGGAGGGCCAGCTTTACGAGAGCTACCGCAATGCGCGGTCGTCCTTCAGGCTGGCCGTCCGTTCCGCCAAGGACGCCAGTCGGCGGGAGATGCTGGAAAGTCTCGACCGTGACCTCTGGGGTCGCCCCTATGGCACGGCACTGAGTAAGCTCCACACACGGGGCCCGCCCCTCACCGAGACTCTCCAGCCCAGCTTCCTCACCCGGGTTGTCGACGACCTGTTCCCACGATGGGCGGAACGCACGCCCCCGGTCAAGGCGCCGCCAGACAATAACCGGGAGGGCGATGGTGGCAGTGTTGCACCCATCACGGAACGCCGTCACCGGGGGGAGTGCTGTTGGTGGTGTCCCTAGACATCGCCAACGCATTCAATAGTCTGCCATTCAGCTGCATCAGGGAGGCGCTCCGTTACCACAGAGTGCCAGCTTACCTGAGGCGGCTGGTGGCACACTATTTGTAGGGGCGCAGCGTCCTCTACGCTAACCGATTAGGGGACGTTGTGCGAACGCCCATGACGTGCGGTGTTCCGCAGGGGTCGGTCCTCGGACCCACCCTGTGGAACATCGGCTACGACTGGGCGTTGCGGGGGAGCCTCCCACCCGGGCTGGGCATGATTTGTTACGCCGACGACACGCTCGTCACAGCCCGCGGTGGGACGCTACAAGAGGCGGTAAGTCTGGCGACCTCAGGCACCGAAGAGGTCGTCCTGCGGATCGAGGCGCTGGGGTTGAGGGTGGCCCTGGACAAGACGGAAGCTCTCTTGTTCCATGGGCCCCGTATGGACCTTCCCATCGGCGTCGATCACCGTCAATTCGGTTGGGATCAGCATCCAGGCCCATATGAAGTACTTAGGCCTGGTGCTCGACGGGCGATGGTGGTTTCGGGAGCATTTTCGCAGGCTCGTCCCGCGGCTCGTCGGCGTGGCGTCCGCCCTACAATGGCTGATGCCGAATGTGGGCGGACCGAGCGCGGCATGTCGACAGCTGTACGCGGGGGTCACCCGGTCGATGGCCCTCTACGGCGCACCGGTGTGGGCGGGATCCATGACCGCCCAACTTAGGGCCCTTCTGTGGCGTCCACAGAAGGTCATGGCGGTCAGGAACATCCGCGGGTACCGCACGGTGGCGACGGAGGCCGCGTGCCTGTTGGCCGGGACTCCCCCGTGGGACCTGGAGGCGGAAATGCTCGCCGACTTGTATCGGTGGGTGTCGGGGGTGCGCGGGGGGGCGGTGTTTTTTCCCTGAGGGAGCTCACCGCCTGTCGACGCCCGCCGAGACGTCATCGCCCGTTGAGCAGATCGGCTGGAGAGGCCTCGATACGGTGTTTGGACCGTGGAGGCCTTCCGGCCGGTGCTGATGCAGTGGTTGGAAAGGCGGCATGGGGTGCTCTCTTTCCGACTCGTATAGGTCTTGACGGGGCATGGATGCTTCGGCAAGTACCTGTACAGGGTCGCTAGGAGGGAGAGAACTCCGTCCTGCCACCACTGCGATTGCGACGAGGACACGGCGCGGCATACGCTCGAGGTCTGTGCCGCTTGGGCAGAGCCGCGTCGTGAACTCGTCGCAATCATCGGTGCCGACCTGACGCTGCCGACCATCGCTAGGGAGATGCTCGACAGCATCAGGAATTGGGACGCGGTCGCAGCCTTCTGTGAGGCAGTTATCTCGCAGAAGGGCGCGAGGAGCACAGCCTCGATGATGCGACCCGCCGCCGGCGACTGGGGCGGCGCAGGCGGGATTACCTGCATGCCATGCCGCCCTAGCCGCGGCCGCGGGTGACGTGACCGGGGATTAGTCCGTCACCCACCGAGAGGCCGACCGCGTGAGGAAAGACCGACGTCCTCCCCGAGGGGGGGACGTCGGTCGATAGGAGGATGCCCCGGGTAGGGGGTATTACGTCGGGCCGACCACTGATGACAAGTAACCCTGCTCCAGTGGTTGGCCCAACGACGAAGGCGACGTGGTGTTCGGGTGGGTTGCGGGTGTTGCGTGCTTAAGCCCCTCTGTCGCCCCGGACGGAGTGGTGCGGAGGCGCGCCGACCGCAGCCCACCCCAAAAAAAAAAAAGTCTTCCCCTGCAATAAAATCTATACCAGAATATCTGATCAGCATGGTAAAGTAGATCTATTTCCCTCCTATTGTGGAGGAGACTCGCGTTCACCAATGTGATATTTATGTATAAGCTAAGATGATATTGATAATTTTACAAACGTTTTACAAATTACATTTTCTACATCATATTGTTAGTAAAAACGAGCTTGTATTTATTTATGAATTCTAAGTCTAACATTCAGATTTCTCAGAGCAAGCACTTTCACTTTCTCGTTGTACATTGTAGCTGTTATGTTTGCTAAAAGCCTAATTATCCCTGTGTTTTCGCTTTGTTCCCCACAACGAAGAAATAATAAAGCGAGTACAAATACCAAGAACTCTGAAATTTACAACGATTACTCTTTCTTCTTTACGAACCCAACCGACTAGATTAAAATTAATTCATTAATTCTTATTAAAAGTCTGATATATGAGCACTCAATCAAATTTTTTCTGCATTTTGTTTTTCGATAATATCATTTAGTACTCCTAGCTCTAAAAACTAAAGATAATCAATCTGGAATTTAATTAAGTACCCTTTTGATTACTAATATTAAAAATATTATATAAAATAATTTCGACACATTGTAACCATTTCTACAAATGCATGTGCATAAAAATATTGCATGCTATTTGTTATCAACTTTTAGTATAGGATATAGGTATCATTTAATAATAATCGAAAATAAAAAATAACGTGTTAAATATATAATGTATCGGTCTTTCCTCGCGCGGTCTCGCCTCTCGCCGGGTGACGGACTAACTTCCCGGTCCAGTCACACGCGGCCTCGACTAGGGCGGCATCAGACGCAGGTAATCGCGCCTGCGCCGCCCCAGTCGCCGCCGGCGGTTCGCGTCATCAAGGAGAGGCTCCTCGCGCACGCGCTCCGCCACCTTCCACTGCGACCGCAATATGCAGCGACTAGGGGATCACCAGATGAATAGTAGCAACACTGTCTTTCAAAACTATAACACAACAGCATCTGCAACCGCCATTTTGTCTTGTAAATGGAGTGATTATGGCATGATCCCCCTTGGGGAGGCCTGATGACGTCGATAGGCTGATTGGGGATTAAATAATCATGGTAAGAACTTTGTCTCACAAGGAGTTCAGTGGAGTGTTGGATGCATAATTTGAAATTTATCCATCTATGCACATGTAACAATTTAATAAAAATAAACTGAAGTAAAGTGTTGACACAGATCCGAGAGGAGGGCGCAATTTAGTAAATATTATTAAAATATGATAAAAAAATTAAACAACTATTAAAAAATAATAATTTGAATTTATATACATATATATATATATATATATATATATATATATATATATATATATAGAATAGAATATTGTAAATAAAACTACTTTTACGGATTATATCGCGTTTGTATTTGATTTATGATTGCCCAACGTTTCGAACACTTTGCAGCATTCATGGTCACGGGCGGACTAAGGTGTCTCACGTCCAACAAGTAATCGTTATTACAGACATTTATAATTATCTACCCGATACAGAAAATTAGTTATAAATTTATTAAATTGTGACCCACATTTTAGTACAAATTTATTGCCAGAGTAAGAAGAAAATGATTCTATATGAAAAAATTATATTGTTTATGGTTAGTAATTACTAATTATTCAATTTGTATTTATATAGCAATTATTGTTACAATGTGTTGATTTAAAACGAACAAAACTAATATACTATCACCGGATCGGAACACGGCCACACTGAGAAAGATCCGGCAAGAAAACTCAGGGGACATGATGCTAAATTAATATTGATTTTTAATTTTAGATGCGGCTTACTTTGTCTTATTAAAAGATTTTTGATTTATAAAATTATCTTTAACTATTATTGTTGTGGGTCAAATCTATACAATAAGTGTTCACAGTATCATGCAGTCTTGTGGTGGTCTCATTGGATTTATTTTTAATTATGTAGAATATTATAAATTCAATAACTACTAGAAAATATAAGCAATGGATCTCAAATAATTAATTAAATCATACACCCTGCAGCCAATTTTAGGCAAGTTCTCGCTAACCGCGTTCCGTACGGAAGTAATCCTATTAAAATAATATTAATAAATACAAGCTGTAACCACAAATTGTTATCATTTTCTGTACAATAATCCTCAGTAATAACTTTATATTTTGTCTTAATATTTACTAGAAAACTATGAGGATAGAAAGTTTAAAATTTTGATAAATATTATCCTCACTTCCTCCCTTTCCCGTGTCTCCTCTCATGGCCAATATCCTGCCCCTGGGTTTTCCCTCCATGACCTTATTTTCATCTCCTACATCCTTAAGCCCCCCAAGCCCGTGACTAAGACTTTGCATCTGCGTTGTTTTACGGGAATGAACGTCGAGAAACTGCGTGCCCAGGCCTCGGCCACCGACTGGCAACCGCTACTGGAGGCTGATAAAGTCGACGACAAAGTTGAGCTCCTTAACCACGTCATTATCAAACTTTACGATGTCCACGCCCCAGTGAAAAAAGTCAAGTTGAAGCACGCCCCCGCGCCCTGGATGTCTGAAAAGATTCGTGAGTCTATGAGACGTCGTGACGTGGCTTTTCGTAGATTTAAGAAGCTACGCTCCGAATCCAACTGGAACCTTTTTAAAGCCGCTAGGAATCGGTGCAACCAAATGATACGCAACGCTAAACGCCGGCATATCTCAAACACTATCTCCTCTTCCTCTGCTCCAGAAGTCTGGAAATTCCTCGAGACTCTTGGCATAGGTAAGCGACGAACAGTTGATTTACCTAACTGCATTACGCTTGACGGTCTTAATAAATTTTTCAAAACCTCAGTCGCTCTAGGCGATGACATCAAGTGCCAAACGGTAAAGTACATTACCAACTTACCAAATCTCGACATTAATCCCTTTTCTTTTTCTCCGGTAGCATCCGATGAGGTTAGAAAGATACTCGTTTCCATCAAATCTAAGGCTGTTGGTTGTGATGAAATCAGCCGTCGCATGGTCATGACTATTCTCGATCAAGTCTTACTGCCTATCACACATATTCTTAACTTCTCCCTTCACTCTGGCACATTTCCTACGTTATGGCGTAGGGCGTATGTCATTCCCTTACCTAAAATACCTAGTCCTTCTCTTCCTAAACACTATCGTCCAATTTCTATCTTACCTTTCCTATCTAAAGTGCTTGAGGCCTGTGCTCATAAACAATTATCCCAATTTATTTACGCCAATAATATTTTAAGCCCATTGCAGTCTGGATTCAGACCTGGACATAGCACAGTCTCAGCACTCCTCAAAGTGACTGGCGATGTGAGGGCTGGTGTGGAGGATACCAGGGTCACTGTGTTGGTCCTGGTAGACTTCTCCAATGCTTTTAACGTAGTCAGTCATGACTTATTGTTGTCTCTCCTATCCCATCTCAAGATCTCATCGGATGCTCTGGAATGGTTTTCATCCTATCTTCAGGGTCGTCAACAGTCCATTCGTGTCGACGACACGCTGTCTGATTGGTGCGATTTGGACTCTGGCGTCCCTCAAGGCGGAATACTTTCTCCTCTTCTTTTTTCTCTATTTATTAACTTCATTACCTCTAACCTTCAGTGTGCGTATCATTTGTATGCCGACGACCTGCAATTATATTCCCACGCCAAGTTAAACGATCTCCACTCAGCAATTGCTTCTATTAATAGCGATCTAGCGGCTATAAGCGCTTGGACGGCGAGGTTTGGCATGGCAGTCAATGCAGATAAGTGCCAATGCATTATAATCGGCAGTCCCCGCATTATCAGCAGAGTCAACGCACAGAATTTGCCAGCAATTACTTATAACGGTATCGTGATACCTTATAGTAATCACGTAAAGAATCTTGGCCTTTTCTTAGACTCTACGATGGAGTGGCAAACACAGGTTACTAACATATCCAAGAAAGTCACAGGAATACTCCATTCACTATACCGACTGAAAAACTTTCTCCCAGTCACGACCAAAACATCACTGGTTCAAACCTTAGTTCTTCCTATCATCGATTATGCTGATGTGTGCTACCTTGACCTGAATGCAGATCTGCTCAATAAGCTGGACCGACTCCTCAACAATTGCATTCGATTCGTTTTTAACCTACGTAAATTCGATCATGTAACCACATTTCGCTCTCGCCTCAATTGGTTACCGATTAGGCAAAGACGTAGCCTGAGGACTCTTTCTTTGCTCTACTCTATTCTTAACTCTCCTAACGCGCCTTCCTACTTAAAACTGAACTTTCAATTTCTTTGCTCCACCCATGACCGTGCTCTTCGTTCCTCCAATAATCTTCTTCTTCACTGTCCCTCTCACTCTTCTAGTCTGGTGCACTCCTCCTTTGGGATCCAGGCCATTCTTCTCTGGAATGCATTGCCTCTGGACATCAGAATGGCTACCAGTCGCGACGTTTTTAAGGCCATGGTCAAACGATTATACTTGAATTTTCTGGCGGAGTCGACACATCTGTGACAGCTCACATCCACTCATTCAAATATCATTATCATTATTTATGTATATATGTATATGTATTTATATATATTTATAGAGTATATATGTGTTATGTAATAGTAATTATATATAATTGATTTACTACGCGACATCGTTAACCACCTTGTATTGCACCTGCCTGACATTATTTCTGCTCCACCCTAGGTCGGCTGGTAGAGAATGCCTATGGCATTAAGTCCGCCTTGTGCGTTTGTTTGTGCAAAAGTTATAAATAAATAAATAAATAATAAATATGCTATGAATTTAATATAATTATCAATAAAAATCTCTCTTTTCCATAGATCATAAAGATTAAATTGATATTTCATTTGGAATGTAATGAAATTAATTTAAATTCAATTTCAAATTTTGCACAACGTGGATATAAAGCTTAGAAACGAAATTTATGCAAATAAAATGGACCATTACGCTTCGTTACACAGTATCAAACCATCTGAATAAGGATTGGAGAAAGTTAGACGGACAGATCTTCAGTGGTTGATTTTGTTTTTTTTAATTGAGACATCATTTAATACATTTGCTTCGCCTTAATATTAATATGCCACAAAAAATCGGCGTCACTGAAAGTCAAATAAAAATAGTCAAAAAAATATTTCTTAAAGAATGGTGATGGATTCTTAAAGAATCTTTCTTTAAGAATGGTGATGGAGTAAGAATGCAATTCACTACTTCTTATCTTGTCCGTAGGTTTCGTAAAAGACGTCTAGTGGTTATAATTAGGGTTGTAATGGAACTTCGCATCCGCCTCCGTTACTGCGGAAGTTCCGCAAAAAATCGTTCCTCCGCCTCCGCATCCGTGTAATTTTTACGGAGTCATAACGGAGGTTTATTTACTAAACATACGCAAGCAGCGACACTCGCGACGACTCAGCCACGACCACGTATCGGACGACGCAGTGTAGGTCACTCCCGCATTAGTTGGACCGACGACCTGGTGAAAGTTGCTGGGCGTCGTTGGATGCAGGCGGCACAGGACCGCACTTTGTGGCGTAACATGAGGGGGCCTACGTCCAGCAGTGGACCGCGATAGGCTGAAATGATGATGATGATGAGAAGGAAATGTTTATTTATATGTTAACTTACTATGAGTCTTTGAATATACACATACATATTTGATTTAAAATAAATATTTTGTACTATTGATAGTTTTAATAAACCATAAACTACTATTTTTTCTACATCCACTTTCACTTCCGCCTCCGCCTCCGCCTCCGTTAACCTCCGCATCCGCGGTGGTGAAACCCGTCGCCTCCGCATCCGCCTCCGCCTCCGCTAAGAAGGCCTCCGTTACAACCCTAGTTATAATATGCATATAGAATCTGTGCAAGAGAAAAATACCGTCTGAGTAGCGCAGTAAGTCCTCCTATAGGGCGGAGGCTTGAGTCCAGCAATTACACGTATATGAACTGAAATAATGATGATGATATTTGTATGAAATTTTACATTGAATCATTTAGAATTTATCAGCCCTGTTAGTATAGGACAGTTGCAGAAAGGCGTGAGACAGGGAGATGTCATCTCTCCGAAACTGTTCACCACTGCACTGGAAGATGTCTTCAAGCTCTTAGACTGGACTGGACTCGGCATCAACATTAACGGCGAATACATCACTCACCTTCGATTCGCAGACGATATCGTCGTTATTGCAGAATCCATGGAGGACCTTGGCACTATGCTCAATGATCTCAGCAGGGTATCCCAACTAGTGGGTCTACGAATGAACATGGACAAGACGAAAGTCATGTCAAATACCCATGTCATTCCTGTACCGGTCCTAGTTGGCAATGCGATTCTCGAAGTTGTCAATCACTATGTTTACCTAGGACAAACAGTCCAGTTAGGTAGATCCAATTTCGAGAAAGAGATCAGCCGACGAATCCAACTCGGTTGGGCAGCGTTCGGGAAACTTAAGAGGATCTTCTCGTCCAACATACCTCAGTGTCTGAAAACACAGGTCTACGACCAGTGTGTGTTACCAGTGATGACTTACGGCACGGAAACGTGGTCCCTAAATGTAGGCCTCATATCAAGGCTCAAAGTCGCTCAGCGTGCTATGGAACGGGCTATGCTCGGGATTTCTCTGCGAGATAGAATCCGGAATACAGAAATCCGCAGAAGAACGGGTGTAACCGACATAGCACGAAGAATTAGCACGCTGAAGTGGCAATGGGCAGGCCACATCGCTCGACGAACCGACAACCGCTGGGGAAGAAAGGTTCTCGAGTGGCGACCACGCATCGGACGACGCAGTGTAGGACGCCCCCCCACTAGGTGGACCGACGACCTAGTGAAAGTTGCTGGGCGTCGTTGGATGCAGGCGGCACAGGACCGCACATTGTGGCGCAATATGAGGGAGGCCTACGTCCAGCAGTGGACGGCAATAGGCTGAAATGATGAATGATGAAATGATAGTATAGGACATAAGCAATCGCAGGCAAATTCCCCATTAAATAGTTCTCCCATCATTTTTATTTTTATATGGTGGGTAATAATCCAACTCTATTTTACTATTAAAATAATATTTCTTGCTACCAAGATAATATTGAGGTATATTCTCGTTCAATAAAAAACCAGCACAGTCATTTTATTTTTCTCTGTAGTAAAGATTTCTGGATTTATCCTAACATATAAAACAACTTAGTAAATTATAACCATAGTCACGTATAGGTCTGTGCCTTATTTATTCTTCTTTGTGTTTATATTACCATCCGCATTTTCTATTATTCAAGAAACAAGCATTGCTTTGATGGTTATAGCTTCCTCCCCTGAATGATAGGCGGCTATACGATCGATTGTTGAACTTTGGGGAAAAGCCATGAGTCATTATTATAAGACAAAGAAATTTTAGATAACTATAAAATATGCTAGTAAATGATTCTGGTGAGTTTTGATTAGATATTAGATTTATAATTTACATTGAAATAAAAATCCATGTAAATTTAAACGATTATATGTATATTTACGATTATAGGTAATAGATGTGTGTATATTTAATTTGATTTCTATTATGGAGGAGGCTCTCAGTGCGATGTATATGACCTGAAATGATAACTGATGAACTATTAGATTATGGGTTGAAATTTATTGATTATAATTCAAAAGATAATATATCAAATATAACCAAAACTATATAAAAATATATTTAAAAGTAATGCAATTTTCTTCTTAAAACATCTATAACAAAATGCTTATCTTGATAACACTGAAGAGAGTTATTACAATTACTCTGAACAACCTCATTGTCAGTTGATAAGGTCTCATTCTATTTACATCTATTGCATTTACGTCTATTTTTAACACGCTTTTTTTATAAATGTATACGACTGAACTGTAATCAAATTGAGATAAATATGAGATCAACTAAAACAAAGAAAGACTACAACAATGTAACCGTTACATTTTCAAAAGCCGTAAACAAACACTCCGTACAACCTAGAACATTTTATATTGCCTTAATCGACTGAAGGATCGTCTTTTCTGAGCAAATAATACCGTTGGGATTCAAAAACTGTTTCTTAAGGGATTCCCTCGATATTTACTTGGGGAATATTGCGGAGAGCGGCCTTTGCAGTAATGGTGCAAGTTATTCGGGCCTAGTTTTGAAAGCTTGTTCATAAATTTTAATCTGTTAGTAAAATATAGCGTAATTTATAGAAATCACTCCATTCATGTTTTGTTAAAGTTTATATATTTCTATACTTTATTTTTTACTACGTAGATATAATATGAATGACTTCGTAACTCAGCGTTGGAATAGGGCAATAGTGGAATATTTCGTCAATATACTATTCTATTCTTTCCCTGTGGCGACGGAGTGTGAATATAATTCACCACTCACTTTCCTGCTCGTAGATGTCGTAAAAGGAGACTAAAGAATACAGAGTATAGACAAAATCCCTGGAAGAGAAGGAAAACTCGACACAAAACCCTATACCAACACAAGTGGTCAGCGTCATCGATTTCTCTCACACAATCGAGGAGCCCGCCGTGATATCGTTGTCCGTTGGGCATACCGTCTGGCGAAGCCTCGATATTCGGACCGTCGTGACCTTTTGGCCGATAGGATTGGTTAGGTCGGCGGCACGAGGTACTTTTCTGCCGACTGGTGCAGGTCTTGACGGGGCACGATTGCTTCGCCAAGTATCTATATTCTACATATATACATGATTTTGTTTAGACCTCAGGCGCTCATTTTATTTGTATAAATCCCTTAGTCGTTTCACGTGATATAACGTGATATAACATATTATATGAATAAAACATAGTGATCAAATATTCGTCCATCATTACAATAAAATTAAGCATCATTTTATTATCTATGTTATTCCAAGTCGGTTAACTCATTCAGTCCCTGCTTAAGGCACCTTTCTTCTTAAGTTATTACGTAAATAGCTAACTTAACAACTTCTTATAGTGACTATATCAATATTAAAGTTCTTTTATGTTTTAAATCTATTTATTTAAAACATAAAAGATCTTTAATATTGATATAGTCACTATAAGAAGTTGTTAGGTTAGCTATTTACGTTATAACTTAAGAAGAAAGGTGCCTTAAGCAGGGACTGAATGAGTTAACCGACTTGGAATAACATAGATCTCACAACTTTTTATGGTAGAAGAACTCAGTTGCGAGGCTTGGCTTTTTTTTACATGTCTTGTTTTTGATGGCATCTCATTTCTTTTTGTAGATAGACCTACTTATTTGCCTTTCCGGTACCTTCTACTTCTTGAATACCAACAAAGGATTTTCTTAGAGCACACTCTCTGAAAAATGATACATCTCTCCTTTCCGCTTGAGTCAATTCTACCTAAACTAAGCGGAGAGATGGAGAAGTAAAGAAATTTGATTGGTTTTTCGAAGCACATCTCCTCTAGTCTCCTCTCCGCTTTGATGGCAATCGAGCCTAATGGGGGCGTTCTTTCTTTCAGATAAATTTCAGGCAATTTAGTTTGCTTACTTTGGGAGATTTTGGTACAATTTTATAAGACACGTCCCACTCTTGCTTTTTCATTAAGTTGATTGACTATTTTACAAGTAATCTTTGAACATAATTATATCTACGTATCTGTCTACACCTGTTATGCCAATCATCATTCAGCCTATTGCCGTCCATTGTAGAACATAGACCCCCGCATGCTTCACCATAAAGTGCGGTACTGTGGCACCTGCATCCAACGACGCTCAAGGGTAACAGAGTTGCCATGACTAGAGCTTATTTTTCTTTGCCTTATGAGGAATAATGACGTAGTCGCCATGTTTGGTAGGCGGGTAGGTTTCGCAATGAGATATCATACATTTCCCCGGCGAGAGCTGCTGCCCACTCTCCTTCCTGTTGAATCTTTTTTTAAATGACGACGTCTTGCACTAAGGGAATAATAATCCTTATATTGTGGGGGACTTTACAAACATATAATTCAACATCGCATCATCATCGCAGCCCTCATATGTCCCACTGTTGGGCTTGGGCCTCCTCCACAATGGGAGAGAATTTGACCCACTATACCATGCTGGTCAGACATGTTGATATAGGGTTTCATTTCGAGTTTTCCTTCTGTTGCATAGATGGTATGTGCATATTATATCCCATAGTCGTCTTATACGATATCCACGGGCAAGATAGAGAGTGGTGAATTGTATTCTTACTTCGTCACCATACGTAAAGAACATATAATTAACCGACACAAATTACATTCAGACTCAGAACAACAATTTGTGGATCGGATCGTACAAGGTGTTGTCTTGCATGGGATTCGAACCCGCGACACTAGCACGGTACGTTGGTATCTTAACCACTACGCCATCTACGCAGTCTTTAGCCGGTTGTTATGATTCCCATAGAGAAGCAATGATGGCGACAAATGTATTCTTATTTTTTACAAAGTCACTTTTCATTAACTGCAAATGTAACTTTGTAATCCTATATATGTATATGGGTTTACAAAATTATTTATGCAGTTAATGTATCTCGGAAACTGGATGAAAATTATAATGTTTCATAATTTTTCCTTCACTTATATACTAAACACTAATTGCATTATAAATTTGAAGCTTCTATGTCTACTAGAAGTGCCTTTTTAATATTGATGATCGGTCAGTCAGTCAGTGAGTGACAAAATTACGAAATTTTGACTAGTTATAATTCTTAAACTATTTATTCAAATTGAATGAAATTTGAAATACGCAATGTGTATACAATGCCTGCTAGGTTAATAAAAATTCAGGTTTCTAGCATTATTAACAACGAAGTTATAGGGGGTCGAAAATGGCCTGAATGGCTTCGAGAAAAGTATGTTACGGCAGTGTTGCGTTTTGCCCGACCTTTTTTTTTGCTCGACTTGGCGGGGGCACTGCCGTGCCCCCAGACATTACTAATTAAATAAACTCACTTCTTAAATGACGTAATGGCGTATGATTACTCGATTATTCAAAGCTTATCTACGTATATACCGGGTATATATAATTCAATTTATTTATCGATAGAGACAACTCTGAAATCTCATTCCAGACCAGTCTGGAATTAGTCGCCTTAGGTATAGAAACGCCCTCTGATAACAGATATATCAGATTGGCAAATTATTACATAAGTTACCCCACCTAAATACACTACCGACAGCACTCCTCCGGGACACAGCCATAGAAAGCCTGCCAGTCTGCCAGAAATAATTGGTCTAATCGAGAGAACCTCGCTAAGGAGCTGGCTGATGCGAGCAATCGGGATTCTCTACACTAGCTTGCCTACATCATCTAAAGCAACACAGTGGGCCTATAGAATCCTGAACATACTACCCAGTTATCTGTGATTGCCTTTGCCATACATGATTTCTTCGCGGATAAAGTCATTGACAAAAACTAGTATCTAATAAAACTATTTTAAAGTGCATCGCGTAAACATCAGAAATCAAATACATCTAATTAACATCACAATTTGTAAAAAATCTTTAACTGTTAATCCCTTATTAAAATTAATTTTGCTTTTCTATATAAATTTTTCCGTGTGGTGACGGAGTAAGAATACAATTCACCACCCCCTATCTTACCCGTGGGTGATCGTACGAGACGACTAAGGGATATAAAACGCATATAATATCTATGCGAGAGAAGGAAAACTTGAAATAAAACCCTATATCAACATGTCTGACCAGCGTGGTATAGTAGGTCAATTACCCTTCCATTATGGAGGAGGCCCGAGCCCAAGAGTGGGACATATATGGGCTGAGATTTATATCATCATCATCATGATGATGATGATATAAATTTTTATGTCTATTCCTATGTCTAATACGTTAATTCAAATTAAGGGGATTTAACAGCCAACATCAGGATTAGTTTAAGGGCCTTTTAAGAAATCCACAGACATAAAAACATTCCTAACAAATGTTGCAGAATTAATTTATTTGCATAATTCAACAAACCTTAATCCTTTGTCTGCGGCCCACTGTTCAAATTTACTCCATGATTTAAAGTTTGAATGTTCTATCATAACAAAATTATCTAAGCGTTTGAATGCAGCCGGTTTTAGCTACACTTAAGGTAAATTTACAGGTTGCTAGAAATAATGTTTCACTAATTTTCAGTTAAGGTAAGATTAAGACCAATTTTCAGTTAAAGTAAGGCTTCTTGTGTTTCTTTTTTCTCAATCTATATATGATCTTCTATTGTGCGTGGGCTTTCTTCATACGAAAGAATGCAACCCTGTCTAGAAGAGTTATCGTGTTATTTAATTTAAAGTTTTCTATCTCTTGCTGTAACGTTGTATTCATAGAGAAGGTATTCATACTACGCGCTTCATTTCTACTATTTTTGATCCCCTCACTCTTCCTGAATAAGTTACGTAGTATGAGTATATTCCCTTATATACCTTAATCAATTCTTGCAATACCCACTAGGACAAAATGGTGGTTACTTATATAGAAAAAACATATGTTACAAGTTAAATATTCGATTCAGTGAAATAACAAAACAAACAACACACTATCTTTTATGTAAGTGGCGTTGTAACTCTAATTTTCTGATATTTCACCCATCGTATTGGGTATTCTGATCGTACGCTGCTAGGGTGATTGTGGCGCGACTACAATATGTGTAAATTTAGAAAACGTTTCGGCACATTATTACGTTTGGGGATTTTCAAGAAAATTGCCTTTCCACCTTTTTAAGTTCGAATCCAAACTAAGATTTAGTGGGATTTAGGTAGCGTCTTTTACAAAACAATGTATTTAAATGTTGTTATAACAATATTATATTCAACTAGTTATACTCAATAATTCCAATCTAGGAATACTGCGAGGTTAAATTTTTCGTGTGATGATACTAAGCATACAATTCACCAGCGCCGCTCTTACCTGTGGGTATCCTAAAATATGACGAAAGGATATCATATGGAGACAACATCTATGCAAGAGATGGGAAGCTTGAAAAAACCTTATACCAACACTTCTGACCAACGTGGTATAGTAGGTTAATTTCCCATTGTAGAGGAGGCTCGAGCCTAACAATGGGTCTTACATATATGAGTCAAGATGATAATGTTACTCAGTATAGAATAAATTTCCTTCAAATCAGTTAAAGTTTTAAAGTTTGAAAACAATTAAAACATGTGTATCTAATCAAAAATGCGAATTTATTAATTTTACAATATAGTATTACAATTTTTAAGATATTAATAGAATACAAACATAACGAGACAGTGGTGAAAGTAACCCACTCAATATAAGACGTGCGGCGAGTTATAAAGTCCTACAGTGTCCTTCCATTGTTCTGAATGTCTGAGTGAATTGGCGCCAGATCTTAACCTATCCATAATAATATAAAATTATAGTTTAAAAACTAAAAAATACGCTTACAAGCTGACAGCCCGATTCATAGAAGTTTCGAATTTCGCGCACGCGTAGTTCGCACACTAGCTCTATGTCTTTTGCTCTTTTGCAAAGGATACGATTAGAAATTTCTAAATTCTGGCGAGTCTAATCAGGATACTCGCCTATTTCGATCGAATTATTGCATTGTCATGCGCCTTTAACGAGTGTGCAAAGTTTAAATAAAATCTGTATGCTCAAAGTGGGGCAAAATGAAGTTCAAAGTTTCTGTTACATACATACATACAGGTGAAACTAATAAAAGCGTGTTAAAAATATATTGATATACCCTGTAAATCTAAATACATCTAAATACATCGATAAGTCAATCAATAGATATATGTGTACGTAGATTAGCTAGAAGAAATAGGGACAGTAAAATAGCACTATTACACACAGTTATTTGATAACAGCTGTGCTTCACTTGTGAGGACTATTTACATGTTTAATGCTATTATCTTGTTTAAGCACCTAAGTAATCCTGCTAATACATTATTATCACTTCAGCTCTTGTATGCCCCACTATTGGGCTCGAGCCCCCGCCACAATGGGAAGGAAATTGACCTTACTATACCATACTAACCCAACAAACCCTAATCCGCCGGAACTAGCTATGCCTCAAAGCAAAAACGAGCAGAACGACAACGGGGGAAAAACCATAACAAAATCAAAAGCAAAATTCATCACTGTTAAAGCACTCTTAAGCTCACTCCTCGCCGCCATCACCACAAAACACGGTGAGGAAAATAATACGACGAGACTGGCTTCCGCACTAGAGGTTTTTACCAGAGAAAAATACCACCCACCTATTACAGAAGAACATGCACAACCAAGCACAAACGCGGACAAAGGAATTATCAAACCACCAAACTACCGGCCGGTGAACACAACGATGGACCTGTATATAAATGTCTTTCTCGAATACATGGCTATCCTAGAAGGTACACTAACCGTCAAAGCCCTGACCATCAGCAAGATACTCGAAGCTTACCACTACCATAACGAAGGGTTACTGAAAGTCAGACTCGAGAAAGAAGAGTCCACCGTATACAACAACCAAACAGGCGAGGTCATGGCGGGTAAGCCCATCTCAACCCACATGGTAGCGTTTAGTGCCACCGAAGGCTTCGTAGACATCGATGAAGAAGCCATAAAGGAAACTGGTAGAATTACATTCCACACCCCAGAACATGACCCCATTGTAGTCACCGCAAAATTCACCGAGATCTGGCTCACAGAGAAAATCCCAAAACGAGCCAGAGATCTCGAAGCGAGTACATGGGAACTACCGGACAAGATCACCCTGGTAAATGGAGTCCCGGGATGCGGCAAATCAACCTGGATTGTGAACAATTTCAACCCCGCACACGACGTCGTTTTAACATCACTGCTCAAAGCAAAAGAAGATCTCAAAAATAGAACTACCCATTAGCCTTGACAAACGGAGTCAGAACGAGCAAAAAGCAAGCGCTCCATCGGTTAATAATAGATGAAGCGCTTATAAACCACTTTGGCTCCATAGTCCTACTAATGCGAACTGTTAAGGCTCCTCCTCATTGGCGACACCAACCAAATTCCTTTTATAGATCGGGATAACCTATTTGAATTAAGACACGATAAGCCTCTAACTACACCATCGGCGACGCAAGAACTATTGTGCATGCATCGGTGCCCCATGGACGTAGCATATGCCCTATGGAGCAATTATAACGGCATATACTCGTCAAACAAGATCATAAAATCCCTGAACATATACGCATACACCGACGCCGTCATACCACCGGACCTTCCTGAGACGCTATACCTGTTGTACACCCAGGCAGAGAAAGAAATCCTCAGGGAAAAGGGATACGGCACCGGTGTGGGCTCCGAACTGCGACCCATCCACGAGGCGCAAGGACTCAGCGCACCTAATGTCATCATCATCCAGACAAGGGATTCAGTGCAAAACTTACGCAACAGTTTACAACATGCCGTGGTAGCCATCTCCAGATATACTAGATCCTGTACCTACTACACAGACACCCGTGAAGACGCCATTTGGAAACTCATGAGGAGTCCAAGGATCAGGACTCTCGTACCATACTGGAAGATATATCAAGAAGATGGCAATAAAATATAGAGACGAAAAGGTAATGAAAGAGCTCAGACTATCATCATCTCAATAAAGGACAAGAAAATGTATTCACATGGAGTTAACCACCATTAAAGTAACAAAAATATCTCAATTATTCAGCATCCATAAATCATGAGCCAACATCAATAAATAGACACACAATAAATCAAATCAAAAGGATAGACGAAGACTAACAATATAGGGGTTTTCACCATTAAACATCAAATACTAGTATAGAGTAAAAAACCCCGGGAGACATGAAATCATGAAATCACACATCATCAAGGACACATGAGAAAGCGCACCAAATTACATAAACCATTATATATGTAATAACGCCACTTCAAGATACATATTATTTCATAAAATCAAAATAAAAAATACTTACCATAAAAAAGGCACGGACAAAGGTCTGTGGAAGAACATTAAATAAATAAATAAAAAAAAAACTACCATACTGATCAGACAGGTTGGTATAGAGTTTTATTTCGAATTTTCCTTCTCTTGCATAGATGTTATATGTGTATTATATCCCCTAGTCGTCTTTTACGACGTCCATGGGCAAGATAGGTAGTGGTGAATTGTATTCTTACTCCGTCACCACACGGAATATAATTCCATAACATATGTATAATACATATATCACCATTTTTGCTATGTCAGCAGTTGCTATAATAGCAGCGAGTGGGTTGAACAGTTGATGCTTGAAATCTAATTGTTACAATTTTTTGATTGATTTGGTAACATTAACTTGATACTTAATTGTTTTAAAAGCTTTTATTTAACTTGCAATGTTTGTATGTATGTAAGTATGTTTGTTCGGGTGGAATCTTTGAACTCAATTTTGAAGTAGATATCTTCTACCGATTGAACTGAAACTTTGTATACACGTATAGTTTGGATGACAATGCCCGATATGGTATGTGAGATCATTCTAAATCCAATATGGCGGACCATTCAAGATGGCGGAATAGATATTTTTAAAGCATTTCTATAATATGGGTATCAAATGAAAGGGCTTGTTGAGAGTAACTCGAAAAATAATGTGGCGTCATTCTAAATCCAATATGGCGAACCATCCAAGATGGCGGAGTAGTTATTTTTAATGTACTTCTACAACATGGGTATGAAATGAAAGGGCTTGTTGAGAGTAACTCGAAAAATAATGTGACGTCATTCTAAATCTAATATGGCGGATCATTCAAGCTAGAGGAATAGTTATTTTTAATGCACTTCTGCAATATGGGTATCAATTGAAAAGGCTCATTACGAGTAAATTGAAAAGAGAGTGCCAAGCTGAAATAAGTTTGACTTGCGGAAATAGGCGAGACGGGCGTTATCAGCATTGGTCTGCAACCTGTCTAGGAGAAGGACCACTCCAAAATCAAACTCGGCACTGTGTTTCGTCACGCACAAGTAAGCTCCAAACTGAAATAAGTTTGACTTGTGTAATTTGGCGAGATGGGCGTCATCAGCATTGGTCTGCAAGCTATCTAGGAGAAGGACAACTCCAAAATCAAACTCGGAACTGTGTTTCGTCACGCACAAGTAAGCTCCAAACTGAAATAAGTTTGACTTGCGGAAATTGGCGAGATGGGCGTCATCAGCATTGATCTGCAACCTGTCTAGGAAAAGGACCACTCCAAAATCAAACTCAGTACTGTGTTTCGTCACGCACAAATAAGCTCCAAACTGAAATGAGTTTGACTTGTGTAATTTGGCGAAATGGGCGTCATCAGCATTGGTCTGCACCTATCTAGGAGAAGGACGAAGGAAGCAAGGATATGATAATAATAGCTTGTCGCGCGATTTGTAAATGAACTAGTACCAATTTAATTACGTAAATTGATCTGCTAAGTTCATCAAGTTATATTTTAAATTTCAATTCAATTAAATACTGATAGGTAATTAAACCTCGCGACAAGCTTTTATTATCATATAAATTGTATATAATGAGGTTATAAGTTGATAGTGAAAATTTTTAAGAAAAAAATATTTTCCTCTTTTTAGAGCGTTTAAATAAAAGCTTTTTTTTTAAGTTTTTTGTTTAAAATTTATTTTCAATACGTGATAAGGATTTCTGTTAGTGTTTATGTGCATATTTTAATGTATATAATTTTAATAACATCAACATTGTTATCATTTAATTTTGGACTGTGAAACATATTTTAATTCTCCGTTCTCCTATTTTATTTCACCGCGTTTCAATAACACATTTACAAATAAAATAATTAGTTAGATAATTTCACATGCACTCAACTGAACTCATTAATATCACGAATTGTGAATAAATAATATATTCTATAACAATAGGAGCAAGACCAAGTATTCTATTAAAGGGAAATAAAACTAACGACCGGCTCTCCTACTTACGTGCGCTTGAAAATCATAAAATCAAGGGAGTTGAAAATAATTAGGTGGCTAGCTGACTACTTCGAAAAGCGTGAATGACTGGTGCACACGCGAGCATTTTCATATTATTTTGTAGTTAGAGATGTAATTAAACGTAAATTATACCCAAATTATTATCAGATTACTGATACAGTAGAAATAAGGCACAAGCCAAAATTATGACTAGTACTATAAACAAAACAATAGAATTATCGGTACCCCTGAATAAAAATTGTTTTGTTTTCTACGTAGTAATTTTAACGAGTTCGTCAATAATATTAGTGGTTAAAGTATAAGATTGCCGTTTCATACTGATAAATTAAAACCATTCTTTTTTTGTTCATAAAACAGATTTATTTAATAAATATTTACTAATATTATTATATTTAAAAAAAATATTTACTCTCGTTATATATACATTTCTGCCATCTAATTAGAAAATCAATTAAACCTTTGCGATTGAACTCTGGGGTCTCACATTCAATTCATCGTTATTTACCTTAGTGGCTGGTCTTCCTCGTGGTTAATTCTTCAAGTCCCAGTTTCCACTACGAAAGCGGTTAAACCAAAAACGCACGGTGCATTCGTTAGCCATATCCTCTCCAAACACAGCATTGACATTACGAGCCGTTTCTGCTGCGTTAGTCAGTTCCACGTCGGAACTCGTATACGAAAATTACTCTGATTTTCGTCGTATCGTCGTCGTAATAACCATTGCTAAGGTTATTCTATGTTAAATTATTATATCTTACTATTTGCTTATGCATATAATAAGAAAATATCTGGTTAACCGAGCTTCGCTCGGAATATTTTTATTGTATTTTTGTCGATTTTTTTTGTATGCATATTTGTATTGAAGCACCGTTTCCACCGTTTTGCGTATGCTGACAGAATAAGTATATAATTCATGACAATGAAGGAGCCCCGACCCCAATAGTGGTACATATATAGACTAAGTTGATGATAATATTCCTCACCGTAAGCTGAGCTAACCACACCTACAAATTGTATTTAAAAAAAAGGAAAAGTTATTATTATGATGATTATATTTTAATAGAATCAAATCAATATAGAGAACATGATTTCCGAAACAGTAGGTCTGCAAAAAATATTTTCTGTTATACTGTGTCTTGGCGATATTTTAAATGAAAGACAAAAACTCTAAATTCATTAAAAAAAATTGTTCAATGTGAAATATATCAAGCTACTAAGAAATATTTTCATAATATTATAGCTTAACAGTGATACAACTACCCATCGCTATTAATCAAATTATTAAAAATAACTGAATTATCACGCATTATTACTTTTACAAAAACATCAATCTTAGAATTTCACGTCATTTCAGTCTATCGCCGTCCACTGCTGGACGTAGAACTCCGTCATGTTACGCCACAAAGTGCGTTCCTGTGCCGCCTGCAATTTCACGTATTATTAATAAATCTATATAGATCACGTAATAAACTCTTAACAAATGAAGTGAAAGAGAAATTTTCAATAGAAAATATACGTCTAAAACCATAAAAATTGTTAGATAATTATGTATTAAATAAATATTAATACTGTAATAATTAATCATCGTCATCATCGCAGCCCACATACATCCCACTGTTGGCCTACTATCTCATGCTGGTCAGACATATTGATATAGGGTATTATTTCGAGTTTTCCTTCTCTTGCACAGACGTTATGCGCACATTATAGCCCATAATCGTCTTTTACGACATTCACGGGCAAGATAGGGTGTGGTGAATTGCATTCTTACTCCGTTACCACACGGAATATAAATAATTAATGAAATATTGTAATTAAATTAATGTAATAAAATTAATTATTTTTATGTAATAAAATTAATTATTTTTATGTAATAAAATTAATTATTTTTATGTAATAAAATTAATAGATCGTTTTTTATACCTTGAGCTTTTAATATATATGCAATACTTATATTGCTTTTATTGTAGTGTGGATTGTATGCAAACATTCAAATCACATAGACATCTTATTTGCAAAACCTTTGTAATAACCATTGCTAAGGTTATTCTATGTTAAATTATTATATCTTACTATTTGCTTATGCATATAATAAGAAAATATCTGGTTAACCGAGCTTCGCTCGGAATATTTTTATTGTATTTTTGTCGAATTTATTTAGATATATATTAATAAAAAATAAAAAAATAATGAAAGAATATTAAAAAATTACAAAAAGAGAACAATAATAACACCGAGATTCGATCCGACGCTGTTTGAATGCCAAAACAAAACAAAAAGCGAACTGGGCCACTTCCCAACTGAGCTACCGTAACTCTTGACGTTGACAACGAAATTTGAATTCATATTCTTTTAAAATTTAATGTCATTGTATTGTTTTGCTAAAAACCCCGACAAAACAACATTTTCTATAAATCAAACCTAGCTAGATCGATTTTTGGACCCGAAACCTCTAGTATGCCAAGTTTCATCAAAATCGTTGGAGCCGTTTCCAAGATCCTGAATATATATATATATATATATGTATACAAGAATTGCTCGTTTAAAGATATATGATAGTATATAGTATACTATTTCTTATTACATATCCATCCATTACGTACCACTTTATATTTATACTGAACAAATAGACAAAGATTATAAGTGGGTTAAATGTAATAAAGTAGATACCCTCGTAATTCTTGGTAGAACTGATATTAACCCTAGTCCAGGCCGCGGGTGACCAGACCGGAGATTTTAGTCCGTCACCCGCAGAGAGGCTGACCGCGCGATGATGACCGACTTCCCGAGAAAGGGACGTCGAGAGGAGAGGGTACCCTCCTAAAGGTATACCACCACTGACGACAAGGAGCTCGGCACTGGTGGTCGGCCCAACGACGAAGGCGACGTGCTACGGGTGGGTCATAGGGCCACGCGCCGCCCCTCTGTCGCCCCGGACGTAGCCCGGTGGCAGGCGCGTTGACCCACCCCCAAAAAAAAGGGCTGAGTACCATAGTTCAGGGAGCAGTTCTCTACATATGTAACTCTATTATGG
This sequence comes from Lymantria dispar, assembly GCA_032191425.1. Lineage (NCBI taxonomy): Eukaryota > Metazoa > Arthropoda > Insecta > Lepidoptera > Erebidae > Lymantria > Lymantria dispar. The sequence continues at coordinate 13,348,721 of CM063448.1, forward strand.
TATCTAACTCTTACTTTACATATCACAGCCTCGTGAATTCTTCAACAATCACGAAGTAGCTGAATGTCTCAAGCCTAAGTCCTGAGGAAAGGCACTTATAAAAATTTTAACTCTGGAAAAAAAATCGAATAAAATCACAACAACGGATATTCAGTGACACCTACTGGGCACCTATACAAATTTATCATCCCTATACAATCAAAAAGTTAATTGGGACCTTTACTGAGCAAGGTCATCCCCTAAATGAGGAAAATTGACCTATTATACAATGCTGACTAGTCGAATTGGCATTAAGTTTTATTATTGGTTTTCCCACTCTTGCAATGATTCTGTTATCCGTAATCGATAATTACCGTGATTACCGCAGATATCCTCCTCACCTATTGGAAAGAAAGTTGTGAAGATCTTTGTATTTTTACTCAGTTACTACATGAACCTATAATACACTATAAATCCACATCAGGCTGAACTACAGTCATGTCTAAGGCTCTAACATTTTGTTGTACCGCTCAACATTTTTTTGCCTTCAGTAATAAAAAAAATGTATTAACGGACCTATTTATAGAATATTTAAAACTTATTAAAATTACAATTATTCAGTTTACTCTACCGTTTATCACTTTCCAACCACTCATGGAATATAAATGAAAAAGTAGTTATAATTTTTGAATATCAAATAGAATTAATTGCCGTGTAGTAGCGGTATAACAATGCAGTTCACCACCTCTTACGTACGGATCGTTAAAAAAGTACTAATTAATAATAAAAGACGATAAAAGAAGATTAAGGAATGACGATGGACAAATAAGGGTGCATACCATATGCATATAACACAGATGCAAAAGAAGAAAACTTGATATAAAACCTGATATTTGACCCGAGTTGTATGGTAGATCAATTTTTCTGCCCTTGTGTAGGTGGCCATAAACCAATAGTAGAACTTATGGAGGTTGAGATGGTGAGGATGAGTTTTCATTGAAATTGAATGAATTTATGTATATAGTATTTATTTAAACCTTAAAATCTAAACATTAAAGGCATTTATTTATTACATAAACGAATATAAAAACTTTTACATTGTCAACAATAAAGATTACTAATATAATATTGAGATGTTTAATATGACTTTTCTTTAACGTAATATGTATAATAGTAGAAGATAGGTACATATTTCTTCCTTAATGTGAGAATACATGAAGTGCTCCAATGTTGTAGTTTAACATTCGGTTTTTTAACCTTTACTTTATTTTGTCTGCTTACTTAGTCAACTTTACAACACCCGAGTGAAAAGAAAAGATCGGTAAATTGGATTTTAACTCTATCATCACACGGATAAATAGATCAAAGTTCTGAATTTAATTATATGTATTACGATTCTATACAGCCAATATGTACAATTGTACATGCATAGAAGCAACTTTGTAACATAAATCACGCTGCAAAAAGCTCGGAAAAATTAGAGTTAATTTACCTACCATATTTTTATAGTTATGTATATTTTAAATTCGTGTCATCTTCTATTTTAATAACCTGTAATAAATATCACGAGTAACTATGTATAACATTTCCAAATTATATGTTACTAAATGCCAAAATGCTAATTAACACAGCGAAAACGAGGTCTAGCAAAATGAGCATTCACAGTCGCCAAGAATCATGAAGAGAGCGGTCCCATTAACTTTTATTATTCGTCGTTTTAAAGCGTGTCGACCAAATTAGTTGGCCCTATTCGTTTAACATCTTCTTTGGGCTTACAGTCGCCCTCATTACAGAAACGGCTCTCAAAATTAATTTATCTATTATACAGTAAAAAATATATTTTATCCTTACGTATGATTGGTTTAATCATAATAAAGGTAGATTAAATAACAATAAAATCGATAGAATTAGACTATACATGGCTAAAATTCGTAATGAAATTTGAGAATTCGCACGCATATATTACGCAGAAAATTATAATAATGAACTGGCTGACCCGGCAAACGCTATTCTGTTCAAATTAAATAAGAAGAATTTTCCTTGAAATCGACAGCAGCGCCACCTACCGGGACCAATTGTGAATCTAAATTATTTTCGAATCCCCTTGAACATGCACAAAAAATTCATCAACATCGGTCCAGCCGTTTAGGAGGAGTTCAGTGACATACACACGAACACAAGAAATATTTACGTAAACATAGGCCACACTTCTTTTGTTAGCGTAACTGTTAACGAACTATACTCGTTCCAACCATTTATTTTACTTTTGGCAGGTCGAATTCTGATCAATTAGTGTTGTACCAATGTATTACGGATACTATGTTTTGTAATAATCGATTTTAGTCAGGAAGAACTTTTAATCGATTTAACACGGATATTTTATTTTTGCTTAAATACATATTTCATATTATTTAAAAACTTCACTTCTGTAAATATATTTGTTATTTGGGCGCATTAATTTTTGCATACCCACTAATTCAGTCCTCCCAAAATATTTTACTTTGTACTTTGCAAAATAAAAAATAACTACTTTATGAAGCATCTTTCCATTAAGCGGGGTCCGCTGCTCCAAACTTTACTTAGAGACAATGGCGCCCCCGTCTGCGGTAGTAAATCACTAATTCAGCCTACCCTTTTTTTTTAAGCCAAATTGGCAACACTGAACGGCGCGCCGGCGACGCCATTTTGTTGTGTTGTCTGTCACTCGCAACAAGACTCCCGTGCTAGTCACATTTCTGTTCGCTGAGTGCTCTTTCATATTTTTCATACGCTGTGTTGAGTATTTATATTCCACCGTATTGATTTCATTGTTCTTACTTTGATTGAGTTGAGCGTATCGTTCCTCCCAGTAAGATTTTACTTGCAAAATGCCGAAAGGTATGGTGCTTAAAGGACAATCCATAGAGTTAGTGCTGCGGCTTCGTGAATTTTTTGAAAAGGAAAGCCGCAATGGCGGATTCCTTATACCAGTAACCCAAGTTAGAGACCGTGTTGCAGCAGCATTAGGTATTAGTGCTCCAACGGTGGCGAAAATCACTAAAGAAGTCTATGGTAGTAGTGGTATTGAACAGAACAAGCTAACTACGCCTAAGAAAAAACGTCAGCCCCGTAAAGTGACAGCAATTGACAGTTTTGATACTGATGCTATTCGTCGTCATATGTACAATTATTACACAAGCAAAGAGATTCCTACTTTGAAAAAATTTGTAGCGTCTCTACGAAATTGTGGCTTGTTTCGTGGTCAAAAATCTTCTTTGTCAAAGGTGCTGTACCAAATCGGGTTCTTGTATAAGAAATCCGACAAAAGAAAAAATTTTAATGGAACGTCGTGATATAGCCTTGTCTCGCTGTGAATTTTTAAGACAAGCGAAGAAAATAGAAGACTGGTCGAATGTCGTTTTCACAGATGAAACTTGATTTCTGATGTTTACGCGAGTATTATACATTTTAAATAAAACTACTTTACGGATTTTATCGCGTTTGTATTTGATTTTTGATTACCCGACGTTTCGAACACTTTACAGCGTTCATGATCACGGGTGGACTAAGATGTCTCACGTCCAACAAGTCATCGTTACTGCAGAAAATTTTATAATTATCTACCCGATACAGAAATTAGTTATTAAATATTGACCCACATTTTGATACAAAATTTATTGCCAGTGTAAGAAGAAAATGATTCTATATGAAAAAATTATATTGTTTATGGTTAGTAATAATTAAACATTAAAATTAATAGTAATTATATTTAAAAACTAACTAATAATCTAGTATACTACCACCGGATCGGAACACGGTTACACTGAGAAAGATCCGGCAAGAAAACTCAGGTAACATGATGCTAAATTAAAGTTAATTTTGAAGGCGGCTTACTTTATGTTACTAAAAAGGTTTTAATTTATAAAATTATCTTTAGTTATTATTATTGTGGGTCAAATCTATACAATATGAGCTCACGGTGTCTTGCAGTCTTGTGGTGGTCTTTTTGGATTTCTTTTTAATAATGTTTATAACAGGATCCCAGCTTGATGGTAACACCCAGCCATCCTCTCTATTGAAATTTTTGTGTTTTTTAATCTCAATAGCCTCGCGTACCATTCTAGGCAGGTATCGGTGTTCTTTTGCGAGGATTTGTGGTTTATCAAACCTGATGTTATGGTGGGCGCGGTCCTGGCTATGTTCACAGACTGCAGACCTAGTGTCCCGGCGGTGCTTCACATCGGCTATGTGTTCTTTGATCCGAGTTCTTATGGATCTCTTTGTTTGTCCAATGTAAGAGAGACCACAGTCACAGTCAAGTTTATATACTCCTGCATCTTGTAAAGGGATATGGCACTTGACAGGTGGTAAGAATTGGCTAATCCTCTTCAGTGGCTTAAAATAAGTTTTAATGGAAGAGCGTTTCAGGATGTAGCCAATCTTGTCAGTGACTCCTTTGACATAAGGTAGTATTGCAGGAAGGCGCTCAACTGTGGGTGGTTTCACTCGGTCTCTGCGACGGGGGCGAGGAACTGGCAGCTTGTTTGCACGTAGCACCTGCTTGACATGCTGCAGCTCCCCAGCCAGGTGTTCATCGTCACAGATTCCTCGTGCTCTCTGCAACAAAGATTTACACACGGTAGCTAACTGTGAAGGGGGATGATGAGAATCACCGTTCAAGTATCTGTCTGTATGTGTTGCTTTACGATACACTGTATGACTCAAGGTGTTATTAGGGTTACGTATAACCAAAATGTCTAAGAAGGCTAAAGAGTTATTTGACTCATTCCTACGTGTGTAAGGATTCCTTGCAAGAAAAACATACGTGGAAGCGCTAACAAGACAAACAAAGAGATCCATAAGAACTCGGATCAAAGAACACATAGCCGATGTGAAGCACCGCCGGGACACTAGGTCTGCAGTCTGTGAACATAGCCAGGACCGCGCCCACCATAACATCAGGTTTGATAAACCACAAATCCTCGCAAAAGAACACCGATACCTGCCTAGAATGGTACGCGAGGCTATTGAGATTAAAAAACACAAAAATTTCAATAGAGAGGATGGCTGGGTGTTACCATCAAGCTGGGATCCTGTTATAAACATTATTAAAAAGAAATCCAAAAAGACCACCACAAGACTGCAAGACACCGTGAGCTCATATTGTATAGATTTGACCCACAATAATAATAACTAAAGATAATTTTATAAATTAAAACCTTTTTAGTAACATAAAGTAAGCCGCCTTCAAAATTAACTTTAATTTAGCATCATGTTACCTGAGTTTTCTTGCCGGATCTTTCTCAGTGTAACCGTGTTCCGATCCGGTGGTAGTATACTAGATTATTAGTTAGTTTTTAAATATAATTACTATTAATTTTAATGTTTAATTATTACTAACCATAAACAATATAATTTTTTCATATAGAATCATTTTCTTCTTACACTGGCAATAAATTTTGTATCAAAATGTGGGTCAATATTTAATAACTAATTTCTGTATCGGGTAGATAATTATAAAATTTTCTGCAGTAACGATGACTTGTTGGACGTGAGACATCTTAGTCCACCCGTGATCATGAACGCTGTAAAGTGTTCGAAACGTCGGGTAATCAAAAATCAAATACAAACGCGATAAAATCCGTAAAGTAGTTTTATTTAAGATGAAACTTGGCTCAATGCCAATCATTCCATACCAAAAGATTGGACTGACGATACTGCTGCTTCTACTTCTGCAGTGCCAATGGGGAAAGGTGAACGCCTCATCATTTGCCATGCGGGAACTACAAAGGGATTTGTACCAGACGCTCTGTTAGCGTTCAAATAAAAAAAAAACAGGAGACTATCATGAGGAGATGAATGCGGACGTGTATGAAAAGTGGTTCAGAGAAATGCTTACATCACTTGAAGAGCCATCAACAATATTTATTGATAATGCACCCTATCCCTCTCGCCAAATTAATAAAATGCCAACACAGGCCAACAAAAAACACGAGATTATAAACTGACTTCGTGATAATGGGGAAGATGTGGACGAATCCCTACTAAAAGTAGAATTACTTAAAATATTAAAAAGTAAAAAGCAGCCAAAACGATATGTCATCGACGAAATGGCAGCAGAATATGGGCATGTTGTAATCAGAATTCCTCCGTACCACTGTCAATATAATCCAATTGAAATGATCTGGGCACAAGTCAAAGGACACGCCGCAAGAAACAATACAACTCCTCCTTTCACAGCAAATAAAATGCTTGAACTTTTAAAAAACGCATGTGCTAGTGTGACGCCTGAAAACTGGGCGAGTGTCGTCAACAAGACAAAAAATATAATATTCTCTGATTGGGATCGGGAAATTGAATTTGACAACATGTAGGTATGTACAAGAGTTAATAATAAACACTGCAGATGATTCAAGCGACGATTCGAGTTCGTATGAAGAATCCGACGATTCGTTATAATAAAATAATATTAAAATATTTTGGTTGTTTTATTTCATGTTATAGGTATGATGAGAAGATTTTTATATCTCCCTGATACAATTTTAACGTGTTGTCTATTACAACAATTCAAAACTCAGTTGTCAGCTGACTTAACTGCAAATAAGTGTAATCGATTATTTGCGATTCATTAGTTTGCACCGAATACTTTTGATCCTGTCACTAGATGCGATAGAACGTAACTTTTTTTATAACGGAAATGAATTATCACTTAAATTTTATGAATAGTAGCTCTATTCATAAAATTTACGGCATATTTACGGCATATTAATGTATTTAGTTTATTGGGAAAAGCCAAATGACTAAGCTGAAGACCGATGACGGCACTGTCATTTCATCCCAAAGTGAGATCTTGGGAGAGGTCGAAAGGTTCTATGGACAGTTATACAAATCATCCCGAAATCCTGTTGTCGGCTTGGTCCAAGATCCCAGATCCAAGCTAACTCGGCACTATACCGAAGAAATCCCGGACATCAGCTTGTACGAGATCAGAATGGCTCTCAAACAACTACGTAACGGTAAGGCACCGGGAGATGACGGAATTACGGCAGAGCTTTTGAAGGCGGGCGGCAAGCCGGTATTAATAGCCCTTCAGAAGCTATTTAATTCCGTTATCCTCGGGGGCGACGTTCCAGAGTCGTGGACCAGGAGTGTGGTGGTGCTGTTCTTCAAGAAGGGTGACAAAGCTCTTTTAAAGAACTACAGACCCATCTCACTCCTGAGCCATGTTTATAAGTTGTTTTCGAGGGTCATTACCAATCGACTCACGCGCAAGCTCGATGACTTCCAGCCGCCCGAACAAGCCGGCTTCCGAAAAGGCTATAGCACCATAGACCATATCCTCACGCTTCGGCAGATTATACAAAAGACCGAGGAGTATAATCGGCCCCTGTGCTTAGCGTTTGTGGACTATGAGAAAGCCTTTGATTCAGTCGAAACTTGGGCGGTGCTGCAGTCCCTTCAGCGGTGCCAAATCGACCATCGCTATATCGAAGTGCTGAAGTGTTTGTATAGGAACGCCACAATGTCAGTCCGTATCCGGGATAAGAGTACGAAACCGATCTAGTTGCAGAAAGGCGTGAGACAGGGAGATGTCATCTCTCCGAAACTGTTCACCACTGCACGGGAAGATGTCTTCAAGCTCTTAGACTGGACTGGACTCGGCATCAACATTAACGGCGAATACATCACTCACCTTCGATTCGCAGACGATATCGTCGTTATGGCAGAATCCATGGAGGACCTTGGCACTATGCTCAATGATCTCAGCAGGGTATCCCAACTAGTGGGTCTACGAATGAACATGGACAAGACGAAAGTCATGTCAAATACCCATGTCATTCCTGTACCGGTCCTAGTTGGCAATGCGATTCTCGAAGTTGTCAATCACTATGTTTACCTAGGACAAACAGTCCAGTTAGGTAGATCCAATTTCGAGAAAGAGATCAGCCGACGAATCCAACTCGGTTGGGCAGCGTTCGGGAAACTTAAGAGGATCTTCTCGTCCAACATACCTCAGTGTCTGAAAACACAGGTCTACGACCAGTGTGTGTTACTAGTGATGACTTACGGCACGGAAACGTGGTCCCTAAATGCAGGCCTCATATCAAGGCTCAAAGTCGCTCAGCGTGCTATGGAACGGGCTATGCTCGGGATTTCTCTGCGAGATAGAATCCGGAATACAGAAATCCGCAGAAGAACGGGTGTAACCGACATAGCACGAAGAATTAGCACGCTGAAGTGGCAATGGGCAGGCCACATCGCTCGACGAACCGACAACCGCTGGGGAAGAAAGGTTCTCGAGTGGCGACCACGCATCGGACGACGCAGTGTAGGACGCCCCCCCACTAGGTGGACCGACGACCTAGTGAAAGTTGCTGGGCGTCGTTGGATGCAGGCGGCACAGGACCGCACATTGTGGCGCAATATGAGGGAGGCCTACGTCCAGCAGTGGACGGCAATAGGCTGAAATGATGAATGATGAATGTATTTAGTGGGTAATAATTAAGATATATAAATATTATTGGGCAGTTTATATATTTCTCTGTTCACTCGTTTCAAAGTTAATAATTGCGTATAATGAAACAGTTACGTCCTAAAGCATGTGTCAAAAGTAAAATAAATGGTTGGAACGAGTATAGGCATTTTATTTCATTTATCTTCTTGGTGCGATCTTATTACTTAGTTGAACCGTTAGAACCTTAGTAGCAACCGTTAAAATCGATTAGACTAATTACATCACCTATGTAATTAGTTTGTTTATCCATCAGTAGATAACTTCGTCTCCGAGGTATGCTGTAAACAATTAGTATTACGAGTATTGGAATACTAAAAACTTAGAATTATAAATATAAATATTTATTCATAGTGATAGAGAGGTATTGATAATTATCATCATCAGTATCTCAACCCGCAAAATCCTATTAGGCTTGGGTCTCCTTCATATCATCATCATCATCATCGCAACCCACATACGTCCCACTGTTGGGCTTGGGCCTCCTCCTCAATGGGAGGTAATTTGACCTTACTATATCATGCTGGTCAGACATGTTGGTATAGGATTTTATTTCTAGTTTTCATTTCTTTCACAGACGTTATGTGCACATTATATCCCTTAGTCGTCTTTTACGACATCCACGGGTAAGATAGGGAATGGTGAATTATATTCTTACTCTGTCACTACACGGAATTACTCCTCCACAATGGGAGGCAAATTGACATACTATACCGCCCTGGTCAGACGTGTTGATATGGAGTTTTATGTCCAGTTTTCCTTCTCTTGCATATATATTATCTATATAGCATGTTCCTTAGTCGTCTTTTACAACACCCACGGGCAAGAAAGGGAGTGATGAACTGTATGTTTACTCCGTCACCACACGGATTGATAATAGTTATATATGACGGCGGGATCGGTAGACCTTCATTTCGCAGTTCATCCATGTGTTGTCCAGACATGGAGGTATTGTGGAGATAACACTAGGTTAACGTCCAGTACACTAACGGCCTGGCCATGACTTTGGTATTAGCGGCGAGCGGCGCGGCGTGCCGAGCGGCGCACGCTGGTAAAACCCCATATAAAGCCGTCTCAAAACCGTTTCATGTGAAAGTCGTGGTAATGGAATAAAATTTATAAATTAATATATAATACATATATAAATAATTAATACAAACGCGATATAATCCGTAAAAGTAGTTTTATTTACAATTTTTTTTTTCTAGTTTGGTCTGCCATTTTAGTATATATAGTATGCAGTAGTAGTGTAGTATACGTTTATAATATGTTATTATTATGTTCTACCATTTTATGTAAATTAAACAAGCATATTTTGTATTTTTTTCTTATATAATTCATGTATTATTATTATTTTTTTTAATTTATAAACAGATTTTTTTAAATCAAAGTTGTTTCATTTAAACTTTAATCATTCAAGCATATGTGTGCAAAATTACTGCTCATTTAGTTTTGAAACAACTGAGATACGGAGTTTTGAGACGAAACATACGTGATTTTCCTACTGTGCACCGCTCCGCGCTTAGCTGCTGCTCACAGCGGCAAGGTCGTGAACGGGGCGTAAATCTATTTATTAACAAACTTAACTTTGATTTTCAAATCACTAAAGAAACAATATTTTGAGACTAACACTGTACAGAATAACCACATGGAATGTAGTGAGGTTAGTAGCGACCGATCGCTACGACTGCCCACATTATAATGAATTGTGAGAATGTCGTGCCTTTTAAGTTGACTAACTTTTTGTAAACTACCCTCTATCATGTCACACCCAAACACACTCAAGCAAAATTCAAAATGAATAAACTAAACGGATAACGAAAATAATAACAAACTAATTTGCTTGACATTGCATTATCTTCTTCCTTTAATTATCATGCTCTGTGACATATATAATATGTAGTCAGGAGAAGGTGTATATCCTGTCAATAGACAGACGAACGAATCTCATTTCGATTCAAAGTCCCACAGTTAGATTCAAGCTTCCTACGAAATTGGGGGAAGTAAATCCCCTATACCACTCTGGTCAGATGGAATTGCTACAGGGTTTGATTTCGAATTTTCTTCTTTTGCTCAGATTCATATACATATTATGTTCCATAATCGCCTTTTACGATACCCACAGGCAAGATAGCGATTGGTGAATTGTATTCTTAGTAATGCGATCCACACGGATGGATAATTTGATTTATTTATTAAACTGTGAAAAATAGTACTATCTACCTATGGATGAATTACACCCATACCGAACTATTGAAGGAAAAGAGTGATATATTATATTACAAGCTTCTACACGCGGCTTCGTCTGCGTAAAATGTAACTTTCCCAAGATTTTATCGAAATCCGTTCAATGGATTACGCTTAAGTTATAAAAAAAATAATGATTATCCCACGGGAAAATAGAAGTATTCTATGTGTTAATCCAGGAAGATACATATATCATCTATCTATGTGCCACTTTTCATCCAAATCTACTCAACAGTTTGCGCGTTATCGAGTAACAAACATCCAAATATTAAAACATCTTCACAAACTTTCACATGTATAATATTAGCCGTTCTAGGAAAGCAGAAATATCAGAATTTGCCTGATATAGCTTCATCAAGATATATATAAAAAATACAAATAATTTTAACCATAGTTTTTATTGTTTCATTTAGGAGTGATACAAAGTCAGCTTATGGTCGTACTTAGTCATTTTTATTTAAATAAATTTACAATGTCTACTGTATCGTACATTGGACTTGGAAATAGTTAAAAAATTCATCAACAGAAATGGTAGTTTTGATAAAAGTTTTTATATCGCTTTGCAAAGCATACAAAGTAATGCTTGCATACCTTGTTGTAACCGAGACACTATAAGTGTTTTATTTTCAAGGTAAATATACGACATATTTTTAGATATTATCATAACAGCCCACATTCGTCCCACTGCTGGGCTCGGGCCTCCTCCACAGTGGAAGGCAATTTGACCTAATATACCATGCTGATGAGACATGTTGATACAAAGTTTCATTTCAAGTTTTCCTTCTCTTGCACTCTCTGTTATGTGTATATTGTATCCCATAGTCGTCTTTTACGATATCCACGGGCAAGATAGGGAGTGGTGAATTTTATTCTTACTCCGTCATCACACGGCTAGAGAGATACTAACTACTAAGATTTTAGATACTAAGTATGACTTTGTTCAAAACTTTGGCCAACTTAATATTAAAATCATTATAATTCCTATTTTTGTATTTAATTATTAAAGTGTATAGTCACTTTATTATAAGGTATATTTTATGTTTCTATATTCTCATTTCAAATTGCAGGAAAAAGGAAAAATGAAATAGTCAGGTGTTCTAACATCCTTTACATTATTTTTCTAAAATATGTTTAATATACAGAGATAATTTCTCTATTGCTTTATTAAAAGTATCGTTTTCTATTCGTATAATGGTAGACTAATGAACACAGGGTTATTTTCGAACCTGTGGCACTCATTTCGATTTTTCTCAATTATTCGTGCACTCAATTCTAAATTAGACAATTAGCTCTCGCTTCAGCGGTATTAGAATAGATTATTATTATATATATTATTAGAAGACCATCAATCGTCTTAATGCAGGTAGCGGGGGTAACCAACACAACCTATAAAAGCGCGCTCGTTTCTAAAGACAGGCACCTTAACTTTAAGCGGGTTGAGAGCCCTCAGCGCTCACCCACCAGTCCGGGTAAAGTTGTCACAGCCATCTGAGGCTAACAACTAAGTCACATACAAAAACAAAAAAAAAAAAAAAAAGACAGACACATTTGCCAGTGGACGGTTGAACGGTGAGGTTGTTGGTGCCCGGTGCTACTTGCAGTAAGTCGTTATATTTTTAGTCTTTGTTCGTGTTGCTATATTTTGTTGGTATTTTGTGATCTACGATTGTTTGTTATTTTTTATTGAATTACTTTTTCTAAATTACTTTATTATATTAAATTAATTTAAGCATTTTACACTCTAATTGTTCTTTTTTTTATCTATTTCATTGCTGATGCTAAAAATATTATTATTAATAGATTGTGCCTTGAAAATGAAATAAGCTGTCGGTCACGGTACTCGTCTAGGAGTTTGATAATTGATGAAGTAAATACACATAATCTTTCCGTGTGATGATGGGGAAAGAATAAAATTCACCACTCCCTATCTTGCCCGTGGATGTCGTAAAAGAGGACTATGGGATATAATATGGATTTAATATAATATGGATTTATAATATGGATTTGGATCGGGACCTGTTGGCGGAGGCAGCCATCGTTCAGTCGTGGCTGTCCTCACCGCCCCAGGCGGACGGGGTGGATGCCGAGGCTGGCTGCATCCGCTGTGCGTTAACGCAGATCTGCGATGTGGCCATCCCCGTGTGCGGCGTCTGCCCCCGAAGAGTGCGGTCCCCTGGTGGTCCCGAGAATTGGCGGACCTTCGGGCCGCGTGCATACGTGCCCGGAGGGCCTACATCCGCAGCCGAGCGCACCACCGCGACGCTGAGCGGGAGGGCCAGCTGTACGAGGCTTACCGCAGTGCGCGGTCTGCCTTCAGGCTGGCCGTCCGTACCGCAAAGGACGTTAGTCGGCGGGAGATGCTGGACAGTCTCGAGCGTGACCCCTGGGGTCGCCCCTACCTCGCGGCGCTGAATAAGCTCCGCGGGCGGCCCCCCCCCCCCTCACCGAGACTCTCCAGCCCAGCCTCCTCACCAGAGTTGTCGAGGACCTCTTTCCACGGCGGGTGGAGCACACTCCCCCGGTCATGGCTTCGCTGGACAGCGACCGGGAGGCCGACGATGAAAGTGCTCCGCCCATCACGGAGCCGGAAATGGGGGTGGCGGTGGCGCGTATGCGAGTCAAATCCACCGCCCCCGGGCCCGACGGTATTCCGAACCGTGTGCTGGCCCTGACCCTCGAGCACCTGGGACCACGCCTCTGGGAACTGTTCGACGCTTGTTTGACGTCCGGGCAGTTCCCTGGGTGCTGGAAAGAGGGGAGGCTGGTTCTCCTGCCGAAGCCGGGATGGTCTCCCGAGTCGACCTCGGCCTACAGGACCATCGTGCTGCTCGATGATGCGGGAAAGTTGCTGGAGAGGGTGTTGGCTGCCCGCATCGAGCGGCACCTCGTCGGGGTCGGGCCCGATCTGTCAGACGCCCAGTTTGGTTTTTGGAGAGGGCGTTCGACGATCGCGGCCTCACTGCGCCTGAAGGCCGTGGTAGCGGAGGCTGTCACCGGCGGAGGAGTCCTGTTGGCGGTGTCCCTGGACATCGCCAACGCCTTCAACAGTCTGCCATTCAGCTGCATCAGGGAGGGGCTGAGGTATCACGGGGTACCGGTGTACCTCGGGCGGCTGGTGGCAGACTACTTGGAGGGGCGCAGCGTCCTCTACGTTGACCGAGTAGGGGACGTTGTGCGAACGCCCATGACGTGCGGTGTCCCGCAGGGGTCGGTTCTGGGTCCGACCCTGTGGAACATCGGCTACGACTGGGCGTTGAGAGGAAGCCTCCCACCCGGGCTGGGCGTAATTTGCTACGCCGACGATACACTCGTCACAGCCCGGGGTGGGGCGCTAGAGGAGGCGTTACGCCTGGCAACTCTCGGCACCGAGGAGATTGTCAGGCGGATCGAAGCGCTGGGGTTGAGGGTAGCCCTGGAAAAGACGGAGGCCCTTTTGTTCCATGGCCTCCGTACCGCTGGGCCTCCCGCCGGCGCTTCGATCACCGTAAAGTCGGTCACCATCAGCATCCAGGCCCACATGAAGTACTTGGGACATGAAGTACTTGGGCCTGGTGCTCGACAGGCATTTTTGGTTCCGGGAGCATCTCCATCGACTTGTTCCCCGGCTTGTCGGCGCGGTGTCAGCCCTTTCGCGGCTGATGCCGAATGTGGACGGTCCGCCGCCGGCGACTCGGGCGGCGCAGGCGCGAGTATCTGCGCCTAATGCCGCCATAGCCGAGGTCGCGGGTGATAGGACCGGGGAATTGTCCGTCACCCGCAGAGAGGCTGACCGCGCGACGGCGACAGACGTCCCAGTACGTCGAGATGTGAGAGGTTACCCGAAAGGGTATTCCGTCGGGCCGACCACTGATGACAAGTCACATCTGCTCCGGTGGTCGGCCCAACAACGAGGTGACGTGAGTACGGGTGGGTTATGGGCTCGCGCGCCGTTCTTTCATCGCCCCGGATGGACAGGACCGCGCGTGTGCTTACCATAGCCCACCCATAAAAAAAAAAAATGGGATATAATATGCACATAACATCTATGCAAAAGAAGGAAAACTCGAAGTGAAACCCTATACCAATATGTCTGACTAGCATGGGATAGTAGGTCAAATTCCCTCTCATTGTGGAGGAGGCCCGAGCCCCACAGTGGGACACATATGGACTGCGATGATTGATGAAATACACATATAATACTCTTTTTTTTTTTTTTTGTGGTTGGGTCGCGGTCGGCGCGCCTCCGCACCACTCCGTCCGGGGCGACAGAGGGACTTAAGCACGCAACTCCCGCGACCCACCCGAAAACCACGTCGCCTTCGTCGTTGGGCCGACCACTCGAGCAGCGTTAACTTGTCGTCAGTGGTCGGCCCGACGGAATACCCCTAATTGGGGTACCCTCCCATCGACCGACGTCCCCCCCTCGGGGAGGACGTCGGTCTTTCCTCACGCGGTCGGCCTCTCGGTGGGTGACGGACTAATCCCCGGTCACGTCACCCGCGGCCTCGGCTAGGGCGGCATGAGCCGCAGGTAGTTGCGCCTGCGCCGCCCTATTCGCCGGCGGCGAATCTCCTCATCGAGGCTGCGCTCTTCGCGCAGGCGATCCGCCGCCTCCTTCTGCGAGATCACTGTCTCGCAGAAGGCTGCGACCGCGTCCCAATTCCCGACGTTGTCGACCATCGCCCTAGCGATGGCCGGCAGCGTCAGGTCGGCACCGATGATTGCGACGAGTTCACGGTGCTGCGTGGCCCAAGCGGCGCAGGCCTCGAGCGTATGCTGCGTGGCCCAAGCGGCGCAGGCCTCGAGCGTATGCTGCGCCGTGTCCTCGTCGCAATCGCAGTAGTGGCAGGATGGCGTACTCTCCCTCCTAACGACCTTGTGCAGGTATTTGGCGAAGCTCCCATGCCCCGTCAACACCTGCACTAGTCGGAAGTAGAGCACCCCGTGCCGCCTTTCCAACCACTGCATCAGCACCGGCCGGAAGGCCTCCACGATTCGCACCCCGAACCGAGGCCTCTCCAGCCGGACTGCCCAACGGGCAATGACGTCTCGGTGGGCGTCGACGCGCCAGGCGGTGAGCTCCCTCAAGGCAACAACACCACCCTCCCCGCGCACCCCCGACACCCGCCGATACAACTCGGCGAGCATTTTCGCCTCCAGGTCCCACGGGGGAGTCCCGGCCAATAGGCACGCTGACTCCGTCGCCACCGTGCGGTATCCGCGGATGGCCCTGACCGCCATGACCCTCTGTGGTACTAAAATACACATAAAATACTCTGATGTCATGGATAAGTCCTAGAATATCGTTATGTCTTTAAGTTCGAGAGATCACCTGACCGTTAAGTGAAAGTAAAACAATAAAAATCGGTTATTAATTTCATAGTAATTCACTTTATCCTATTTAAACTGGTTTAAGAATAATAAAATTAATATTAGTTACTAGTTCCCTTTCACAAATGTACTCCTAACGTGGATATTAAGTCTTTAATATAAGATCACATTATTTATATATTCGACAGCGCTGTAATAAGTATAGATTTGTCAACGAGAATTTTCTGTTGCTCGCACCTGTTTCGGAGGGAAGTCTTGATCCAAATATTATTAACGCACCGGCATTGTCAAAATACTATTTTCTTAAAAATAATAAAATTCACAGCTCTTATCTTGGTCATTTTGTAACTAGTGTTAAATCATTTTATAATGTTTATTATCTTAAGCCCACTATGGTTTTGTATGCTATCAAATACTTTATTGGGGTTTTAAATTTCTACTGTACAAAAATATACACACTGCAATAAGGCATCTAATTTGTATTTTATTAATATTAAACCCTTGTTGCCTAAAATTAAATAATACAAAATCACTTAAAATCACTTACGTATAAACTAATTAATACATCTGGTTGCCCGATCTAGTGATCAGCGTGTTCTGGGACACATAGGCCTCTTCCAGCTGCTCTACTCTATATGGATAATATTTAATTATACTATGAATATCTGGTTGACCAAGCTTCGCTCGGTATATTTTTGTTGTATTTTTGTCGAATTTATTTAGATATATATTAATAAGAAATAAAAATTTAATTTTGAAAAAGTATCAAATTACAAAAAGGGAATAATAATAACACCGAGATTCGATCCCATGCTGTTTGAATGCCAAAACAAAACAAAAAGAAAACTGAGCAACTTCCCAACTGAGCTATTTTAACTCTTGACGTTGACGGCGAAATTTGAATTCATATTCTTTTAAAATTTAAT
Organism: Lymantria dispar; assembly: GCA_032191425.1. NCBI lineage: Eukaryota > Metazoa > Arthropoda > Insecta > Lepidoptera > Erebidae > Lymantria > Lymantria dispar. The sequence continues at coordinate 13,365,674 of CM063448.1, forward strand.
GTGATTGTTTTGTTTTGCTAAAAACACCGACAAAACAACATTTTCTATAAATAAAACCTAGCTAGATCGATTTTTTGGCCCCAAAACCTCTAGTATGCCAAGTTTCATCAAAATCGTTTTGCCGGTTTGCCGTTTGCCGGTTTCACCAAAATCGGAGCTGTTGCCGAGATCTTATATACAACGTGTCCCAAAATACAACGATAAGCGGTCACCAACAGATGGGCCTACTTATGGCTCGAGAAAAAAAAAAGAAAGAAATTCTACCCTTATTTTTTTTTTTTCATTACGATTAAAAAAGTGAAATTTTTAAAAAATGGACATCATTATATTTTTGACATGGACATTATTACCCTTTATTATATTTTTAAGTGCTATTGCTACAATTTTACAACTAATTCTGTGATTTTTTTTGTGTTAGCAACGTAAGTAGCACTGCTATCGATCACAATCATGAAAACCTCAGAATGTCTAGAGTTTCTACACAAAAATTAACCAAAACTATGTTTTTCTATAAATTTTGTAAAATTTTGACTTTCAGCTCACTTTCACTCGTCGCGGTGAAAAAAAAAGTATTGCCACTACTATGGCAAATAGTTTTAAAAATTGGCGCAACTAACTACAATTCTAAAATGGTATAATAACCTAGGCAAACTAGTAAAAAAAATATCAATAGGTACAACTTCAGAACAACAACCATATTTCGCAAATTGTTAGTATGTATGTACTTTTAATGTATCCAACCTTTTTTTTGTTACAAGTTTTCCACAAAATAAGTTATAGAGAGATAGATATAGAGAGGTTATGCCTTAGAGGGAGATAGTTAGAAGAAGTTTCAATGAAATAGAAAACGATTCAACTACCTCGGTACCTGCTATATAAGCAGTAACGGGCATCCCAAAAAGTAATGCACATCGAATTTTAAAACATCACCGGCTTCATCCATAAGCACACACAAGCGCGTGCAGGCATTATTACCGCGGGACTATTCAGTGCGGGTAGCATTTTGCCGTGCGATGCTGCAAAAACACCCCTGTGTTCGATAGACAAAGTTTAATGGTCGGATGAAACAAGCTGCAACGATGGCTATTTAAATCTTCACAATCTACATAGCTGGAACAATGAAAATCTACACCTGATGAGAGAAGACAAACCCAATCCAGTCCAATATCAATTTAAGGAAGGACCTGTGGATGGGTATAATAAATGGAAAAGTGATAGGGATCTTCGAGTTTAAGTAAACTTAGATGGCAATAATTATTTGAACTTCTTACAAAATGCGTTGCCAGGATTATTAGAAGAATGCTCTTAAGTGATTTGCAAAACATGTTATTTTAAAAAGATGGTGGCCCAGCTCACTATGCTCTTCCTGTGCGAACATACTTAGACCAAAAGCATCCAGGGAGTAGGATCGGGCGACTTGGTTCTATCCTATGGACACCCCGTTCACCCTATCTAAATCCCCTGGACCTTTTTTTATTGGTGTTGTCTGAAGGACAGGGTCTGCTCAAAACCCGTTGCAACCTTAGATGAGCTTTGCTAAAAAAATATTTAGGCTGCGGATCACATGCACAGAAGAAGGCGATGTCGTGCCATTTTAATAATTAACATATTTTATTGACTACGCACATGTCTCATTCCAATACTAATATCATACAATAAAAACATTTTGGATACATAGTAAAAGTGATTACTATCAACACTACCAATTTGGGAAATATGGATGTTGTTCTGAAATAGTACCTATGCATATTTTTTTGGCTAGTTTGCCTAGAATATTATACCATTTTAGAATTGTAGTTAGATGCGCTAATTTTTTAAACTATTTGCCACAGTAGTGTCAATTACTTTTTTTTCACCACGATGAGTGAAAGTGAGCTGAAAGTCAAAATCTTACAAAATTTATAGAAAAACAGTTTTGGTTAATTTTTGTGTAGAAACTATAGATATTCTGGGATTTTTCATGGTTGTGAACGATAGTAGGGCTACTTACGTTGCTAATACAAAAAAATCACAGATTTATTTGTAAAAGTGTAGCAATGGCACTTAAAAATATTATATGTTTGCAATGTACCCTGTATTACAACGATTATCTCTTACGCGTAGGTAATTGTTTAAAAAAATAAACGAGTCTCTATATACTTCATACATAATAATTTTTTCAAATTATATGAGATGCCGAGACAGGCCGAGATGACATGATGATGTCATCTCGGCCTGTATGTGTCCTACTGTTGGGCTCGAGTCTCCTCTATACTGGAAGAGGAATTGACCTACTATTCCAGGCTGATCAGACGTGTTGGAATAGGGTTTTATTTCGAGTTCCTTCTCTTGAACAAACACATTTATTTATATCCTTTAGTCGCCTTTTACGACATCCACGGGCAAGATAGGGATTGATGAATTGTATACTTACTTCGTCACCACACAAGTGGTGATGTAATGACAACGTCAACGCCTAAATTACATAGTATTAGTAACGAGCAACCCACCCTCGCTTCGCTTCGGTTTTAGTCGTTTTACCTGCGTAGTTCCCGTTCCCGTGGGAATACCAGGATAAAATATAGTTTACGCGCTAATATTATAGCTTTCCATTGGTAAAAGAATTTTTGAAATCGGAACCGGAACAAACGGACAGACAGGCAGACCAAAAATTATAAAGTGATTTTTAGGCATATGTATAGTGCAAATAATCGTGTGAGCATGAAAAGGTCTATTATTTTGACATTACAGACAGACACTCCAATTTTATTTATTGGTATAGATTACAAAATTTTTACATCTTGATATACCTATGTTTGTTATACTCTGTTTTAGAAAAATAGTACCTGAATGTTTAGTAAATGTGTATACACCTATATTCGACTATATAACAAAATATAAAGAATGGATTAAGCTTTCGCAAGTATATGCATTAAGCTAATTAAAGCTTGTAATACGTTTTTATCGTTGAAGATAAGCAATAGATAATTACGTCTCTCGACATTCAATTATCTATTAACTACGAAAAGCATTATATTAGAAATTTTGAGGAATATTTTACATCAGCTCAGCCAATAAACAAATTTAAATTTTACGCTTTCTTCTACTACAGTTTAGGAATAAAGAATTATATCTACGAACTCCTATAGAATAGCTAGCTGACCCAACAGACGCACTTCTGTGCAAACCTAAAAAAACATAAGGAATTCTCCTTAAAAATAATGTGATCATTTTTAACTACTGAGTCCAATTATTGATCTAAACTATTTGCGAATTCACTGGAACACACACAAAAACGGTCCAGTCGTTCAGGAGGAGAGGAGTTCGGTCATATACACACAAACAGAAGAATTATAAACATAAAGATAACGAATAAATTTCAACAGACAAATATCATTTGAATCAACTAATTTATAATATACTACGATACTATTAAAGTTAGTTAACCCGACAAACACGGACTGTGTTAAGAAATTTGTTTTACAAATTCAAAAATAAGATAAGTAAGAATTCCTTGAATTCGCTCGGTCTTAATACATTGCTTTTGTGATCGAAAAACCATATTTGCATTATTACCTTTCTAATGTTTGTATTCCGTGTGGTGATAGAGTAAGAATACAATTCACCACTGCCTATCTTGTCCGTGGATGACATAAAAGGCGTCTAAGGGATATAAGATGTATATAACATCAAACATAGGCAAGAGCAGGAAAATTCTAAATAAACTCTATACCAACCTATCTAACCAGTATAGTATAGTAAGGTCAATTTCCCTACTATTGTGAAGATGACTGATCCAAACAGTGGGAAGTATATGATCTGAAATGCTTGCTTTGAGCCACATCTATTAAATGGTTTCAAACTCTATAATATTTTTGAACGCGTTAATTTTAGTATACCGCTCAGCGTGCTATGGAACGGGCTATGCTCGGTATTTCTCTGCGATATAGAATCCATAATTCAGAAATCCGCAGAAGAACGGGTGTAACCGAGATAGCACGAAGAATTAGCACGATGAAGTGGCAATGGGCAGGCCACATCGCTCGATGAACCGACAACCGCTGGGGAAGAAAGGTTCTCGAGTGGCGACCACGTATCGGACGACGCAGTGTAGGACGCCCCTCCACCGGGTGGACCGACGACCTGGTGAAAGTTGCTGGGCGTTGTTCGATTCAGACGGCACAGGACCGCACTTTGTGGCGTAACATGAGGGAGGCCTACGTTCAGCAGTGGCTGAAATGATGAAAATGATGATGAATTCTAGTATCTTTAAAGCAAATGGTTTCCAATCATTGCTGAACTGGATTTATCATAAATCACATAATAAGACAATCACCTAGAAATGTATTTGCATTTTAGAAAGAACATTTTATATTATTGTTTACATTCTATATCAACGCGAAAGCAATTTGGCCAAGCTGCCTCGAGGGTCTTTCCCGTTACGTATCACTTTGCTGCCTATTGACAAATAAAATATGTTTTGAGTATTTTACCTGTATTCCTTTCATCTTATCTAAAACTAAATTATATTTCGAGCATTATGAGCTAAAAGAAGGACGCGCGGACGCTAATAATTATCACAAAATAATGAAACCGTTCTCCGTATCGTGACGGATTAAGAATACTGTTAATTACCCCCTCTCTTAACTGTAAATGTCGTTAAAGGCGACTAAGGGATATCTCTTATGGATGAGGATGTGATACGCAGATAATATCCACGCAAGAGAAGGAAAACTCGATATAAAACGCCATGCTAACACGTCTACCCAGCGAGGTATACTAGATTAATTTCTTTTCCATTGTGGAGGAGGTCCGAACCCAAGAGTGGGAATTATATGGACTGAGATGATGATGGTGATGAGATGAATGAAATCGTATAAACTATTAACGATGTTTTTTATATAAACGTCATATTCATATATTAACTAATATAAATACGCTTGGGAGTTTGTTTGTTACGCTTTCAGTCCTGAACCACCAAATTGAGTTGAAAATTATTCCACTAATATGGCTTCCCGTTGGAGGATCATCAGAGAGTAACATAGGCTATATTTTTCTCCGCATTTCCAGGGAACAAGAGCTATGTGAGTAAAAAAACCTAAACATTAAACCTAATTTTTATCTCCCTATTCTCACAAAAACAGGAACTATGCCAATAAAATCACGGCATTTACTAGTATTTAATAAATACATGATTAATGGTCTAATAAAATTGAAAATTTTGAACAACCCTCGACATAAAGTATAATAATAAAAAAAGTATTACATTTTATTCAACAGGAATTATCAATTAATTGGCACTTAATCAAGTAATCATACGCCATTACATCATTTTGGAAAAGAGCTGATATTCTTACACTGCAGGACCGATATTAAATAAACATAACTTTGAACCACCGCAAACAAACTGGTTTTCAAATGAAAAAAACCGCATCGAAATCGGTCCATCCGTTTGAGAGCTACGATGACACACGACCAGTAATGTGGCCTACCCAATGCCACTTCAGCGTGCTAATTCTTCGTTCTATGTCGGTTACACCCGTTCTTATGCGGGTTTCCGTACTTCGGTTTCGATCTCGCAGAAAAATCCTGAGCAGAGCCCGCTCCATAGCACGCTGAGCGAGTTTGAGCTTGTTTATGAGGCATTTAGGGACAACGTGTCCGTGCCGTAAGTCATCACTGGTAATACACACTGGTCGTAGACCTGTGTTTTCAGACACTGAGGTATGTTGGACGAGAAGATCCTCTTAAGTTGCCCGAACTCTGCCCAACCGTGTTGGATTCGTCGGCTGATCTCTTTCTCGAAATTGGATCTACCTAACTGGGCTATTTGTCCTAGGTAAACGTAATGATCGATAACTTCAAGAATCGCATTGCCAGTTAGGACCGGTAAAGGAATGGCATGGGCATTTGACATGACTTTCGTGTTGTCCATGTTCATTCGTAAACCTACGAGTTGGGATACCCTGCTGAGATCATTGAGCATGGTGCCAAAATTCTCCATGGATTCTGCCATAACGACAATAACATCTGCAAATCGAAGGTGGGTGATGTAATCGCCGTTGATTTTTATGCCTAGTCCGGTCCAGTCTAAGAGCTTAAAGACTTCTTGAACAACAATGCCATCACACGCCTGATCTACGACTTTGAAACGTCGCCCCTGTGAATAATAGAACTAAATAGCTTCTAAAGGGCTTTCTAAATGGCTTTCTAAACGTCTTTCTAAAGGGCTTTTAAAACCGGCTTGCTGCCTGCCTTTGCAAGCCGTAATCCCGTCATCTCCGCTGCCTTACCATTTCATAGTTGTTTTAGAGTCATTCAAAGTCAGCATAGAACTGGGATCTTGGACTATGTTGACAACAGGATTTCAGGATGAATTGTATAACTGCCCATAGAACCTTTCGACCTCTCCCAAGATCTTAGTTTGAGGTTAAGTGACAGTATCGAGAGACATCGGTCTTCAACTTGGTCAATTGGCTTTGCCCAATAGACAGATCTTGTGCAAATACTTTTGAGCCACGGTTCTCGGCTCTATTGCTTCTTTAATACGTAGCGTATTAAAACGGCGAATATCGCGACGCACAGACCTGGAGATCTGCCTATTTAGCCTATGTTCGTACCGATATATCACTACCAGCTTTCACTACATCAGTCTGTTGAAATTCGAAATGTGGTTCTTGGCCATAGGTATAACAGCGGTAGTCCGCGACCCGCAGAGAGATCAACCACGTGAAGGCGGTGCCCTGGCATCACTGTTTTCATTCCAAGTTTCAAGGAATCGGTGTCAGTGATCGGCCCAAGTATTGGAGCCGCACGTCGCCCCTCTGTCGCCCTGGACAGATTGGGATTCAGAGCACAGCCTATCCTAAAAAATAAAAGGCCTACCAGGGATAATATATTTAACAAGGGTTGAGCGCCGTGCTGTATCACTATCAAATCGGTCACACATCGCGATGTAATAAAATAACACTTCGGATGGCTACTTTTAAACTATATTCAATAATTAACGTTAACACAATTTTCTATTATAACTAATGATTATGTATGCCGACGGATAAATTAAGAGTTTGGGAAACGCAGTGAATTTGATATAACCTGGCAGCAACACCGACCGATCACTCTCGAGTCTCGTTCCCAACTCGGTATTCAACGGACCGCTCTCAATAACGAAAACTCGGTAATATTTCAAACGTTAACGATCAAACGACAAACATCAAAAATCATTGGCAACGTTGTATCGAACACACCCAAGTATAATAGGTACTTGACGTTTCCGTAATCGATTGATTCTTAAAAACTATTAAGATATGGCGCCAGAGGTAGTGACGCTGCAACATATTAAAGTCCAATTCACAAGGCTAGGCAGGACATTCAAAAATAATGAATAATGCCATAATCGCCACACTTGGCAGGCTAGTTGGCGATTGTAATGGGTGTTAGATATAAGCTTCCCAGAATAATACTTCAGCTCATTCTCCTAATGATCTCTGGCTGATAATTATAACCCGCATCAGAGAGTAAGGAATGGAGGCACATTGTGTTGTTAACCTATCACTACACTACATCATTAAAAATCAAAACGGCGGTGTTTTTAAATATTTTACTATCAGTGCTTGTTAGATGTCATCATGACATTATGGCACGTGGTTCGGGACATGGCAAGAACAAATATACCCGTGACCCGATGCCCCGACATGGAGCGGTGGGCATTGACTATTTTAATTATTTTTAAAAAACCTAAAGTATATTTAATGCTATTTTATATAAAAAACAGAATTGACTAACTTTGGACGTGAACATTACATTTATATCATAACTATATAATTACTGATTATGATGACTTCAAAAGGTAGAAAGAACTCTATAACATAGGATTATAAGTTTTTGTTGGCAATTCTCATAATAGGAAATATGCCTGTAGTTTTTATATTTTTGAAACCTTTCTACTAGTGATTAAATTGTCATAAATATATATCAAACATATAAAATATAAATCATTAAGCTAAAAGAATATACTAAAATCATTATAATTTTTGGGCGATTTAAACGCGGCTATTTTAGTGCGCTTATTCTGTGACGACAGCGTACACAGTTCGATGTCATCAACGGAAATGTTTGGTTCACAAGTTACTGAAAATTAAAAAAAGAGGTCTAAAGTCCACTTATTTTAATGGAAAAGCTTATAATAAATATTTTCATTGTTTTTATGAAACAAAATCACATTAAAACTGCACCTAACAAAGTATACTTATTTCCTTATGCTGAGATATAAGGAAAAAATGGTGCAAGGCGATAAAACAGACAATGTATCGTGTTTGAGCAATTTATACTGTGGTGAAGATCATTTTGGATTAACACATAAAAAAATTATAAAATGTATAAAATAATTAATTATTTTTACTTATTTTTTTTTATTTCTGTTAGTAGCAAGTGATCAAACATCACACCTGATGGTAATTGATACTGACGCTCATGGACGTTTGTTAGGCCAATGCCTGCCGCGAAGAAAGTAAAGGGAGTTTGAATGTGCGCTACGAAGATCGGTGACACTAAAGACTTCACCTAACCCTACCACAGGCTCACTGAACGAAGCGCAGTAACAATTTGCTATTACTCAGACGTCCAATTTCTTTCAATTGCCTGCACATACTTCTTTTGTTTACAAAACTACGAAAACGTACCCTAGTTTACGAAAACTTCTTAAAGTTATTCTCAATATCTAATATATATAAACTCATTTGCAAAAAAAACGGGCGGTTTTGATTTTCATTCATATTTAAAAAGATACAATACCAAAAAGGTTTCAATCGTTTGTACACGTTACTGGCCGGTTTTAAAAATGCTGTGGTATTTAAAAAAGTACGTTCTAAATTCAATTTTTCATTTGATGTTCATTTTTACAGAAAACCCCTTTTTATCCTACATTTTTGGCGCGAAGTTCCAGAAGTTAACATCGACTTTCATAACTTTTATTCAATTTTTATCGATTAATTTCATATCCTTGACTGTCAAAGCTTTATTTAATGCTGTTTGGCTGTATCAAAAATGGTAGATAAAGTGGTAAAAGCTACCAAAATTATCGCGCTGCTTGAAGAGGGTTGCAGCCAATATTTCGTGGCTAGGAGGCTAAATGTTAGTCGCTCGACAGTCCAAAGGACCTGGCAGCGATATCAGGAGACTGGTTCCGTCGAGAGAAGGCCTGGTTCTGGAAGAAAACCATGTACCCAACCACGGGATGATCGTTTTCTTGTGAGTCGCGCATTGAGAAATCGCAAATCTTCGTATGTGGATCTTAAGAACAACCTCCAAGAAGTAAGAAATGTGCATATTAGTCTATGGACGGTCAGGAGGAGGCTTCTCGCTACCAATATACGCAGTCACCGCCCGGCCCGCGGCCCCAAATTACTCCGTGAGCACAGAGTTCACAGGCTTAGGTTCGCTAGAAATTGTGAATCATGGACTCAAGACGATTGGAATAGGGTTTTGTTCTCTGATGAAGCCAGGATATCTCTGTTCGGTGAAGATCGACGTCGGCGAGTGCTAAGAAGACAAGGAGAACGCTTTGCAGAGGCATGTTTCGAAGAAATCACACCTTATGGTGGGGGCTCTGTTATGTTTTGGGCAGGAATAAATTCAATGGATCGTACAGAGTTAGTCTTCATTGAAAACGGCTCACTGACTGGGCATCGATACATAACGGAAGTTCTAATTTCTCATGCACAACCCGCATTGGCCGCTCTAGGTGAAGACTCGATTTTTATGGACGACAATGCTCGCGCCCACCGATCCCGCGATGTTAATGCGTATGTGCAAGAGGTCGGCATTCGTCGTTTGGATTGGCCAGCTCGAAGTCCCGACCTCAATCCCATAGAGCATGTCTGGGACGTTCTGAAACGGCGTGTGAGATCAGTACACCCAGCTCCGCAGACCATCAGAGAGCTGAAGAATGTGATTACTGCGGAGTGGGAACGTATTCCGCAAGCAAGTATCCGGGATATACTCGCTAGCATGCCCAGACGAATTCAAGCTGTGATTTTAGCTAGAGGGGGTCACACTCGATACTAAACATTTATCTGCTTTTACTTTATTAAAGAAAAACAAACAAAATAACTTTTTTATTTTTACTTCATGAGCATATGCACTACTAGCGAATATACACTACTAGCGAGGTTTAGCATTATTTCCCATAAATTGTATCTAAATTTTATGAAATACTGATGAAAACGATTATTTTCTTATTAATTTAGCAAATTGTGTGGATAAAACTACCTATAATTATCAAACAAAGAAATATTAACATTTGAAATGGTTCATTGCTTAGGTGCCCGTTTTTTTTGCAAATGAGTTTATATATATAATACAATATCCATAAAAGTCTGAGTTCAGTAAAATTTTAATTAGACGCAAAATACGTTGTCATCATAAACGTCTATTTAGGTAGATTATCTTATTGTGCTTTGACAAACCCGGTTTCAATCACTGTGATATTTTTTTTATTCCAAATATTAAAACTTGACCACTCATAACTTAGTATGAAATAACTGTGAAATAATACAAATAACCACTAGAAACCATACAAACAATTTGGTGTTAGAAGAATCGAGAGTACGTTGACGTCACATTTTGTTCCACCGTGTTGCGTTTTGAAATATTATGACGGAATTTCAAAATAGCCACTTTAGGATAATTAAATTTCCCTATTAAATAATGATAAATTTCGAAAAGAATTATATAGGTATCTTTTAAAGCAATAAAGATTTAAATTAAAAAATAGTTTGTTCATTTTTGAGTCGTGTGCATATTCGCTATTAAAATTGAACTACAATTACGAACTATATAATAATGCAATAATTACTAATTAAATTAATGATAAGTACAGGTTTATGGTACAGAAAATCGTCATAGCAACTTGTTAAATGGCACTGTAACATTTAAACTGGTGGAATATTCGAGGCTTATGACGTCTGTCTAAAGGAAGTATTTCTGCGTCAGCTTGACGCTTACTGCAAGCCTGATACAATTTCACGCTGTGCCAACTTGCAGAATTTGTTATGAAATTCTAATTTCAGGCAGAATACGGTTGAAGGCATGTAGCTTATATTTTACAGATGTGCTTTATATGATTGTTAGGCGAACTGCCTTTATTCACAGTACATAACTTGGAGCTGTGCCCATTAGACGGTAATAATTTCATACCATATTACGTAGAACTAAAAAATTTACATATGTGCGCGAGCGTGTTATCTCTCTACTTATAACTAAGAGGATACACGTAATTATGTTTAAATTAATTATTAATTACGACTTTTGCTTGTTCTTCTTTTCCCCAGCTCATATAAGTCCTACAGTTGAATAGTCCCATTGGGGAGCCTTCTTTATAAGGGGAGCAAAACTGACCAAATATACATATACCTATTATTTCGAGATTTCTCTTTCTATATTGATGTCCTTTGTCTTTGTCTTTCAAAAGAGTATCTCTTGTGGCAAAAAAGCTGTGGTGGTTTCTGCTAAAAAAGAAGTGGTGGTGAGAATTTATATTTTAGTACATTGCCACGTTGGTCCTGTTTAGTGGTGGCTACGAATACTACCAGCCGATATATTGGTTGTGGGTGACATAAAAGATTACGTCGACCTGAGCTAAGTACTTTAGATGCCGTCTGATTAACAATTACATTCGCGATAAGGGTTGATTAACGTCATTGATTATAAGTTTTGGCAATACTTTTATGACCAGCCGACTGCCTGACATCAACCTTCCTTGAGAATCTAATTGTTGATCAGACGAAATGAAATGCGATTATTGCAGGTAAATTATTGCTCTTAATCTTCTTTTATAACACCCATGATGGTTGGTAGTATTTGTAGTTGCCACCATAAAGCTATAAATAGCAGACTAAGAAGAACTTCCATGAGGAGGCTTTTTAAATACGTCGACAATGGTACTATCTGGAAACTGGAAAATGAAGGCCCGTGGTCTCCATTATATCACGAATTTAAAGCCAATCGATCAGTTGACCTAGCTTATATACAAAATATCAAAATAGATAATAAACACACCACGGGTGTAGAGGAGACCACAGAAGCTCTAATAAATACTTTAATACCGGACGATAACGTAACAGCTGATAGCGAACATCATACGCAAATAAGAGCGTGGGCCACTTTGCCACCTCTATCTCCTATGTCTGACCTTCCCTCTCTAACTGAACTTTTAAATACCGTAAAAGCCCTTCCTCTAAACAAAGCAGCCGGTGAAGATAAAGTCTCTAATAAAATGATTAAAGAAGCTTGTCGAACGTCAGCCGACTCAATGTTACTAGTTTTCAATCGTTGTATAGCAGAAGGCATCTTTCCTCGGCTATGGCGTCGCGGGTTTATATGTATAATACCAAAACACGGTGATAAACCACCGGACGACCCGAAGTCATATCGACCAATTACTCTACTGCCGTCACTAGGAAAACTCTTAGAACGTCTGATTGTTCCCCGTTTGTTACCGGGTGGCCCCACATTCAATCGTAGTCAGTTTGGATTTACCCCGGGGAAATCGACTGTCGACGCGGTCATTGCCGTTAGAAAAATTGTTTCCCTATCAGATTTTAAATATATACTAGGTATTTTTCTAGATATCTCAGGTGCTTTTGATAACGCATGGTGGCCGATGCTACTTCTTAAACTGAAGGCTCGTGGATGCTTTAGGAACATCTACCAACTCGTACAGTCATACTTTCTACAAAGTTCAACCACACTGAAACTGGGTCACCATGCCGTGTCTAAATCACTGACGTTGGGCTGTCCTCAAGGATCAGTGTTAAGCCCATACTTGTGAAATCTAGGGTTTGATGACCTTCTTGAGCTACCTCTACCGCAAAACTGCTCATTGATTGGCTATGCTGACGACGGTCTCCTACTTATACAGTCAAACACTAGAGACGGACTGGAGAAATTGGCGGATATATGTCTCAACTCAATACAAAAATGGGGCATACAAAATCGACTTACTTTCGCCCCCCACAAAACGACAAAACGTATCATCTTTTACTGAAAGGTAATTTACAGTCGAGCCCCCGTATAAAATTTAACAACACTGTAGTTAAAAAGAAGGAGTCAGTATGTTACCTCGGCCTGGTCCTAGAGAAAAATTTTTCGTTCATTGAACATATTAAAACTGTAGGTGAAAAAGCCAAACGAAATTTCTATGCGCTTACCAGAATTTCAACTTCCACCTGGGGCCTTCATTTTAACACACTTAAAATTATATATACAGCCACATATCTGGGCTGTATCTGTTATGGTGCACCGGCCTGGGCTGATCGTACTACCATAGGCGCGGCTCGGCGTAAGTTACTACAGAGTCAACGATTAGCGCTAATATTTCTATGTAAGGCATACCGAACAGTTAGCACCGAAGCCTTACCAGTACTTGCAGGTGTACTTCCGGTCGACTTAGAGATACAAAAACGTGCGTCCATGTATTATTCCACTAGGGAAAACATGACTAACAATTTTCTTTTACCACGCGATCGTAATAAAATTACTAGACTTTTTGCGCCGCAATACGTCGTTAACGATAATCTCCTGACCGAATGGCAGGCAAGATGGGATTCGTCAACAAAAGGTCGTCATCTATATCTATTCTTTCCATCTGTTCGTGAACGTTTGGAGAGAACTTGGCTAGAAATTGACCACTATGTAGCCCAATTCCTCACAGGCCATGGGAATTTTAGAAGTAAATTATTCTATTTTACACTAGTAGATTCACCATTTTGTCAATGTTCGACCTCAAACTCCAATTTTGAACAAACAGCTCATCACATCCTTTGGGAGTGCATTCTCTGGCGCAACGAGCGGAACGTTATGTTAGATAATATGCATGTCACGTCTGGGGTAGTATACTATTCGGATCTTGTAGCAACTCGAGAAAATTTCCGTGCGTTTAGGCGCTTTTGCCATACCTATTACTGTAATCAAACCTAAAGCTCACAAATAGGTCCATTAAGCTTTGTCCAATCCGTGGTGCTGTACCGCTGCGTTTCACGTAGTTGTACAAACTCTTATAACACTTATTTACTGGCTTATCAGCCAACTTTGCTTCATGTCTCCCGCTTTGCATAGGAGGGAAGTGGAATCTTTCCTACTCCTCCTGTTTTCTTTTCTAACTGCACAGATGGCGTAGTGGTTAAGAGAGCGACCTACAGCGCCAGTGTCGGGGGTTCAAATCCCACGCGGGACAACACTTTGTGCGATCCACAAATTGTTGTTCTGAGTCTGGATGTAATTTGTGTCCGTTAATTGTATGTTTGTGAAGTCCCCCGCAATACAAGGATTATTTCCTTAGTGCAGGGTGTTGTCTTATAAAAAAAAAGAAAAAAAAAAAAATTAAATTTGTTGCAGGTCCCAAGAGCGATTCCCGGGACTTCCTGAGGGTCAAACCTGAGTGTATTATACGGAGACCATTGTGGATCCTGGCTTACAGGAGTTACAATGGTGGGAATGTGTGGTGGGATTAGTCCCAAAAAAAAATAAAAATTATACTATCTTGCACTTTCATTCATCATCATCATTTCATTGCTGGACGTAGGCCTCCCTCATGTTACGCCACAGAGTTCTTTGCTGTGCGGCTTGCGTCCAATGATGCCCTGCAACTTTCACCAGGTCGTCGGTCCACCTAGTTGGGGGGTATCCTATATTGCGTCGTCCGATACGTGGTCGCTACTCGAGAACCTTTCATCCTCAGTGGTTTTTGGTTCATCGAGTGATGTGGCCTGCTCATTGCCACATCAGCGTATTAATTCTTCGTGCTATGTCGGTCACACCCGTTCTTCTGCGGATTTCTGTAATTAGGATTCTATCTCGCAGAGAAATCCCGAGCATAGCCCGCTCCATAGCAGGCTGAGCGACTTTGAGCTTGGTTATGAGGCCTACATTTAGGGACCACGTTTCCATGCCGTAAGAGCGGCTCTGCACTACGTCCGATCTGAATCCGTTCCGAACCCGTGAAAATATGGATCTAGTAAACTCTGACCGAACTCGGATATTGATTACGCACTAGTCCGAACAAATACACTAGTCTGAACTAATACACTGGATGGATGCCTGCCGCTTCACGTCACCCAGCTGCATACCCCGCCCGCACTGCTGCCTCTCTGCTCGTACGCAGCTCGGCTTTAACTCGGACGCAGTGCGCGAGCGTTCATACAAATAATTCCATGGCTACTTCGGTCCATCAAAAATCTTCTCCGGAATGGATATTCTAGAATGACGGAAAGAAATCAGATGAAAGAGAACGGATCTAGTGCGTAAAGTACAATAGAAATAGTTCTACGGTTACTACGGATCGTATTTTCACGGGTTCGGATCGGATTCGAATCGGACGTAGTGCGGCACCGCTCTAAGTCATCACTGGTAATATGCATTAGTCGTAGACCTGTGTTTTCAGACACTGAGGTATGTTGGGCGAATAGATCCTCTTAAGTTTCCCGAAGACTGCCCGACCGAGTGGGATTCGCCGTTTGACCTCTTTCTCGAAATTGTATCTACCTAACTCGACTATTTGTCCAAGGTTAAACATAATGATCCACAGTTTCGAGAATCGCATTGCCAACTAGGACCGGTACAGGAATGATATGGACATTAGACATGACTTTCGTCTTGTCCATGTTCATTCATAAACCCCCTAGTTGGAATGCCCTGCTGAAGTCCTTGAGCATGGTGCCAAGGTCCACCATAGATTCTGCCATAACGACGATATCGTCTGCAAATCGAAGGTCAGATCTATTCGCCGTTGATGTTGATGCTGAGTCCAGTCCAGTCTAAGAGTTTGAAGACATCTTCCATTGCACTGGTGAACACTTTCGGAGAGATAACGTCTCCCTGCCTCTGTTACTTTATTATCGCCATCTAATAACTACCGCCTTTCATAAATTTGGAATCTCGTCATTCGTAAATAAACCTGATTAAAATTATTACTAGATTATAAAAGTGAAAATTGATCAGAAATCGGACATTGTATTTTTATGACCCTTTCCCAATTATCACGCTTCCTAAATAAATGCAGGTAGTCATTCTCACTCGATCACAATAAAAATAAAATAACGATTTATAAGAAACCGTATTATATATTATTAATATTTATATGATATTGTTAATACTGTTAATTTAAAAAAAAAACATAACTCCTAAAAGGCTACAAAACTGCATTAATCACGGAATATAAAGTTACAAAAATACGAACTCGTGAAAATAATTGAACAACAAAAATTACTCCACAAAAAGTATTAATAAAACACATTAAAAAACACCACATCGCGACTAGAACTGGGCCAATTCGCTGGGGCAACATCGTTCACTTAAGCACATTACAGTAGGTTGTGTCTACCCAACTTTGGTCCAGCGAGATAACATCGAAACAATTGCAGAGCCACGGGAGCTAACTTGCGGTAGCTAACGATATAGTTCAGTTTAAATTGGCATGAAGTTGGAAATAAATTCTATGTTAATTGGAATAAGGTCAGAAAACTTGTAACAGTTCAGTTGTGCATTTAACTACTTATATCTTATATGTAAAATACTACGACTGAGCACTGAGCTACTTACCATGGTAAGTATCGATACTTTTGAATCAAGTATCGAATGGAAAAGTTCTTATTACTACTGGCTATATCGACTGGAAAAGTTTTGACCCACACCTATATTATAAGATATGAATTAGATTCCCTTAAAAAAAAACAGTACATCACGACCAATCTCGTCGGTAACCTCATATTTGATACTAAGAATAGTATTCGATATTTCACAATCGATTCGATACCGATACCAGTAAGTATCGATACTTTTCAATCGATACTGATTGAGTACCGATACTTAGCGACCGATACAGTATCGATTATAAGTATCGACATCTGGATGGTATCCCTAAGCATGACTGTGACCGTAATAGATTTGTATTTAAATTATACAAATGTTAAAATATTACTTGAAGAGTATAAATATTATTATGCTAAATTTCAAGAAATTCGACCTAATAGTTTTTAGATCATACGAAAACGAATTAATAGACAGAAACAACTTTCAGTGATTGTAACACTGCGTTACCAGGTTTCTTAAATACTTTTAAAGTTAAGTATTTTGTTCAAATTCAAATTATTTATTATGCATAAACCCCGGGAGGGCACTTACATATTGTCAAGTTTACAATTTTCAAAAAAAAATATACTACCACCGGATCGGAACGCGACTGCTACTGAGAAGATCCGGCAAGAAACTCAGCGAGCTTGTCTATTATTTTTAATTTTTTTTTTCTTCTTACTAGATATACAATTGTGTACATGTTTTGGAAGAACTAGCTCCAGTGTGATGCCCTTCGAACCGCAAGACACTTAATATAATTCAAACGATTATGGCTATACCAGATCCCACAAGCGGCACCCGATCACGAGTTAACTATTAGAGCAGCCATCACTCCCCTCAACCACTATGGAGGGAAGGGAGAGACCCGCTCCACGCAGCTACCGCAAGTAGATCCTTCTGTGAGCATGACCAACACCACAATATGTTATAAACGGTGAAAATACAAAATTTCGTTATGCAAAACACGCTACACTTTACAATAAAAGTTAAAAGTACATTTACAAACAGTATATTTAAAATAACAAGGAAATTGCTGAATGAGGAGCTGCTCACAACCAATCTGTATTATCATCTACATAATCCGAGATTTTATAATAAGCTTTTTTCAAAATCTATTCTTGATAGCTTTTTTAAACTTTTTTATAGGCAGGTCTCGGATATCTTTAGGTAATCTATTATAAAAGCGTATACATTGCCCCATGAATGATTTGCTAACTTTTTGGAGACGAGTAGTCTGTACAACTAATCTGTCCTTATTACGAGTATTCATTTCGTGAATGTCACAATATCTCTTAAAGTTAGCGATATTTTTTTTGACATATAATATATTTTCGTATATACACTCATTTGCAAAAAAAACGGGCACCTAAGCAATGAACCATTTCAAATGTTAATATTTCTTTGTTTGATAATTATAGGTAGTTTTATCCACACAATTTGCTAAATTAATAAGAAAATAATCGTTTTCATCAGTATTTCATAAAATTTAGATACAATTTATGGGAAATAATGCTAAACCTCGCTAGTAGTGTATATTCGCTGGTAGTGCATATGCTCATGAAGTAAAAATAAAAAAGTTTTTTTGTTTGTTTTTCTTTAATAAAGTAAAAGCAGATAAATGTTTAGTATCGAGTGTGACCCCCTCTAGCTAAAATCACAGCTTGAATTCGTCTGGGCATGCTAGCGAGTATATCCCGGATACTTGCTTGCGGAATACGTTCCCACTCCGCAGTAATCACATTCTTCAGCTCTCTGATGGTCTGCGGAGCCGGGTGTACTGATCTCACACGCCGTTTCAGAACGTCCCAGACATGCTCTATGGGATTGAGGTCGGGACTTCGAGCTGGCCAATCCAAACGACGAATGCCGACCTCTTGCACATACGCATTAACATCGCGGGATCGGTGGGCGCGAGCATTGTCGTCCATAAAAATCGAGTCTTCACCTAGAGCGGCCAATGCGGGTTGTGCATGAGAAATTAGAACTTCCGTTATGTATCGATGCCCAGTCAGTGAGCCGTTTTCAATGAAGACTAACTCTGTACGATCCATTGAATTTATTCCTGCCCAAAACATAACAGAGCCCCCACCATAAGGTGTGATTTCTTCGAAACATGCCTCTGCAAAGCGTTCTCCTTGTCTTCTTAGCTCTCGCCGACGTCGATCTTCACCGAACAGAGATATCCTGGCTTCATCAGAGAACAAAACCCTATTCCAATCGTCTTGAGTCCATGATTCACAATTTCTAGCGAACCTAAGCCTGTGAACTCTGTG
Organism: Lymantria dispar; assembly: GCA_032191425.1. NCBI lineage: Eukaryota > Metazoa > Arthropoda > Insecta > Lepidoptera > Erebidae > Lymantria > Lymantria dispar. The sequence goes on from CM063448.1 coordinate 13,384,555, forward strand.
CTCACGGAGTAATTTGGGGCCGCGGGCCGGGCGGTGACTGCGTATATTGGCAGCGAGAAACCTCCTCCTGACCGTCCATAGACTAATATGCACATTTCTTACTTCTTGGAGGTTGTTCTTAAGATCCACATACGAAGATTTGCGATTTCTCAATGCGCGACTCACAAGAAAACGATCATCCCGTGGTTGGGTACATGGTTTTCTTCCAGAACCAGGCCTTCTCTCGACGGAACCAGTCTCCTGATATCGTTGCCAGGTCCTTTGGACTGTCGAGCGACTAACATTTAGCCTCCTAGCCACGAAACATTGGCTGCAACCCTCTTCAAGCAGCGCGATAATTTTGGTAGCTTTTACCACTTTATCTACCATTTTTGATACAGCCAAACAGCATTAAATAAAGCTTTGACAGTCAAGGATATGAAATTAATCGATAAAAATTTAATAAAAGTTATGAAAGTCGATGTTAACTTCTGGAACTTCGCGCCAAAAATGTAGGATAAAAAGGGGTTTTCTGTAAAAATGAACATCAAATGAAAAATTGAATTTAGAACGTACTTTTTTAAATACCACAGCATTTTTAAAACCGGCCAGTAACGTGTACAAACGATTGAAACCTTTTTGGTATTGTATCTTTTTAAATATGAATGAAAATCAAAACCGCCCGTTTTTTTTGCAAATGAGTTTATATTGTGATACAGCAGTTAGAATATTTATTTCTTTGAATTTCGCCCGAAGTGAGATTCTTGGGGCCTAGATTATAAATTGCACGGACTGCCCCTTTTTTGGAGAACAAAGATTCTATTAAAGCCCGCGGAGCATCCCCACAGTAATATGCCGTAAGACATAAGACTATGGAAATAAGCGAAATAAACCATTCCAGCTGTTTCAGTATCTGTTAACATTCTTATTTTTTTTACTGCATAAGCCGCTGAGCTAAATGAGGTCCCCACTGAAGTTTAGCATCTATGGTGATATCTAAAAAAACGGTTGACTCCACAAGGTCTAGTGCCACACCATTCATTTGGACATTGGTTCCCACTTGCCTCTCATTGGGAGTAGTAAATTTGATACATTTAGTTTTCTTCTCATTGAGGACCAAATTATTAATGTTAAAGTGTTTACTGTGGTGGTTTACTAATGAACAACGTTAGACAGTGCATTGTTCACATCGTCATAATTAAACATTTGTCTTTTAATTTTAAATAACAAAGAAGTGTCATCTGCGAACAACACACATCGACAAAACAACATTTTCTATGAATAAAACCTAGCTAGATCAATTTTTTGGCCCCGAAACCTCTAGTATGCCAAGTTTCATCAAAATCATTGGAGCCGTTTCCGAGATCCTGAATATATATGTCGCAGCGTCACTACCTCTGGCACCATATCTTGATAGTTTTTAAGAATAAATCGATTAGGGAAACGTCAAGTATTATACTTGGGTGTTTTCGATACTACGTTGGCAATCCTTTTGATGTTTGTCGTTTGACTGTTAACATTTGAAATATTACCGAGCTTTCGTTATTGAGAGCAGTCCGTTGAATACTCAGTTGAGTGCGAGACACGAAAGCGATCGGTCGTTGTTGCTGCCGTGCTGTATCAAATGCACCGCGTTTCCCTAACGTGTAATTTAGCTGTCGGCATACGTAATCATTAGTTGTAATAGAAAATAGTGTTAACGTTAGTTAATGAATATAGTTTAAAAAATAGCCATCCGAAGTGTTGTTTTATTACATCGCGATGTGTGACCGATCTGATAGTGATGCGGCACGGCCGCACCCCACCTTCGACATATATATATATATATATATGCCAGTAAACACATGACTTTAAAATGACGTCATATATAGGTCACAAAGAGGTCTAAAAATTGTGACGTAAGTGTGACATAATAGTGACATGTGTGATGACTTCCATTTGAGGTCATAGTGATGTAATACAATATGACCATATTGTATTACATCACTATGACTTCATATTGATCAATCAAACTTGACTTGGATATGATGTCATTTGTATGACTTAACTGTGACGTATATATTATATTTCCATCATGTTATGAAGTATTTTTAATAAATTGACCCTACACTATCTACCAGAAAAATAAAATACGGCACTGACCAAATTATTAGAACTAATATGTAAATTCAGTGTTTTTTTTTTTTTTTGTGGGTGGGCCGCGGTAGGCGCGCCTCCGCACCACTCCGTCCGGGGCAACAGAGGGGCTTCAGCACGCAACTCCCGCAACCCACCCGAAAACCACCTCGCCTTCGTCGTTGGGCCGACCACCGGAGCAGGTTTACTTGTCGTCAGTGGTCGGCCCGACGGAATACCCCCTACGTGGGGTACCCTCCCATCGACCGACGTCCCCCCCTCGGGGAGGACGTTGGTCTTTCCTCACGCGGTCGGCCTCTCGGCGGGTGACGGACTAATCCCCGGTCACGTCACCCGCGGCCTCGGCTAGGGCGGCATGAGGCGCAGGTAGTTGCGCCTGCGCCGCCCCATTCATCGGCGGCGGATCTCCTCATCGAGGCTGCGCTCCTCGCGCAGACGATCCGCCGCCTCCGAGATCACTGTCTCGCAGAAGGCTGCGACCACGTCCCAATTCCCGACGCTGTCGACCATCGCCCTAGCGATGGCCGGCAGCGTCAGGTCGGCACCGATGATTGCGACGAGTTCACGGCGCTGCGTGTCCCAAGCGGCGCAGGCCTCGAGCGTATGCTGCGCCGTGTCCTCGTTGCAATCGCAGTGGTGGCAGGACGGTGTACTCTCCCTCCTTACGACCTTGTGCAGGTATTTGGCCAAGCTCCCATGCCCCGTCAACACCTGCACTAGTCGGAAGGAGAGCACCCCGTGCCGCCTTTCCAACCACTGCATCAGCACCGGCCGGAAGGCCTCCACGAATCGCACCCCGAACTGAGGCCTCTCCAGCCGGACTGCCCAACGGGCAATGACGTCTCGGCGGGCGTCGACGCGCCAGGCGGTGAGCTCCCTCAAGGAAACAACACCGCCCTCCCCGCGCAACCCCGACACCCGCCGATACAACTCGGCGAGCATTTCCGCCTCCAGGTCCCACGGGGGAGTCCCGGCCAATAGGCACGCTGACTCCGTCGCCACCGTGCGGTATCCGCGGATGGTCCTGACCGCCGTGACCCTCTGTGGTCGCCACAGAAGGGCCCTAAGTCGGACGGTCAAGGACCCCGCGCACACCGGTGCGCCGTACAGGGCCATCGACCGGATGACCCCCGCGTACAGCCGTCGGCACGTGGCGCTCGGTCCGTCCACGTTCGGCGTAAGCCACGATAGAGCAGACACCGCGCCGACGAGCCGTGGAGCGAGCCTGCGAAAATGCTCCCGGAACCACCATTGCCCGTCGAACACCAGGCCCAAGTACCTCATATGGGCCAGGATGCTGATGTCAACCGAGTGGACGGTGATCGAGACGTCCGACGATCTAGCGTCCCACCAAGGGCTGTGACGAGCGTGTCGTCGGCGTAACAAACACCCCCAGCCCGGGCGGGAGGCTCCTCCGCAACGCCCAGTCGTAGCCGATGTTCCACAGGGTGGGTCTGAGGACCGACCCCTGTGGGATACCGCACGACATGGGCGTTCGCACAACGTCCCCTGCTCAGTTGGTGCAGAGGACGCTGCGCCCCTCCAAATAGTCTGCCACTAGCCGCCTCAGGTAAGCTGGCACTCCGTGATACCGGAGCGCCTCCCTGATGCAGCTGAATGGCAGACTATTGAATGCGTTGGCTATGTCTAGGGACACCGCCAACAGCCGGTGACGGCCTCAGTCGCCACGGCCCTCAGGCGCAACAGAGCCGCAATCGTCGAACGACCCCTCCTAAACCCAAACTGGGCGTCCGACAGATTGGGCCCCGTGCCGACGAGGTGCCGCTCGATGCGGGCAACTACCACCCTCTCCAGTAGCTTGCCCGTGTCATCGAGCAGCACGATAGGCCTGTAGGCCGAAGGCGACCCCGGAGACCGTCCCGGCTTCGGCTGGAGCACCAGCCTTCCCTCCTTCCAGCACCCAGGGAACCGTCCGGACGCTAAACACGCGTCGTCACTCCCTAAGGCGGGGACCCAGGTGGTCGAGGACCAGGCCCAGCACATGGTTAGGAACACCGTCGGGCCCGGGGCCGGTGGACTTTGCGCACATGCGCGCCACCGCCACTCCCATCTCGGGTTCCGTGATGGGCGGAACACTGTCGTCGTCGGCCTCCCGGTCAGTGTCTGGCGGACCCATGACCGGGGGCGTGTGTTCCGCCCGCCGCGGGAACAGGTCTTCGACGACCCGGGTGAAAAGGCTGGGCTGGAGAGTCTCGGTGAGGGGAGGGCCCCGCGCGCGGAGCTTATTCAGCACCGCGCGATAGGGGCGTCCCCAGGGGTCACGGTCAAGACCGTCCAGCATCTCCTGCCGACTGACGTTCTTGGCGGAGCGGACGGCCAGCCTGAAGGCCGATCGCGCATTGCGGTAGCCCTCGTACAGCAAGGCCTCCCGCTCCGCGTCGCGTTGGCGCCGCCGGCTGCGGGTGTAGGCCTGTGGGTGACTACACGCTGTTGAGGCAACCCGCGTTCGCTTGCATAAAAATCTCGTTTGCTATCGCTAGTGCGTAATTGTATATTGTTGCTTATTAATTATTAATTCAATTATATTATTATTCAATTCAATTATTACTCAATTCTACTCACTCCTGTCTACTCTATCTCTCCTTCTTTAATTTATGTGGTACCTGTGTTTGTGATCTACATATAAAACTGTACAATAAACAAACTTTGTGCCGAGACTGTGTACTCTTTCTTTATATGAGAGCTGAAGAACATTACACTCAGGTAACCCATAACTGGTGACCCCGTAAGAACACTTAATAGTATCAAAGTGATAAAATGAGTAGTGACAGCAGCGATATGGCAACATCACAACGCAGCCGACGCCCCAGCCGCAAGCCGAGCAAATGTGAACGCCTTTCCACGGAACCGGAGAATCCGTCCATGGAATTATTTAGAGTAGGAGTCCGCATACCCCCTTTTTGGCCAGAAAAACCCGTTATATGGTTTTGCTAAATTGAGAGTCAATTTAAATTAGCCAGAATAATGGACGATTACACAAAATTCTACTACGTTCTCGCCCACCTGGACCAACAATACGCCGTAGAGGTCGAAGATATCATTACTTCACCTCCCGCGACTGGCGCATACGAGAAATTGAAGGCTTATTAAGCGCCTGTCGGTTTCTAAGGAAAAGAAGGTGAAGCAGCTCCTTCAGTTGGAGGAACTAGGTGTACGTAAGCCATTACAATTCTTGCGGCACCTACAGCACCTAGCAGGAACAACGATCTCAGAGGACTTCCTGAGGACTATCTGGTCCAGCCGGCTACCAGGTAACCTGCAAACTATTATTACGTCCCAGATGAGCATGTCACTCACCGAGCTCGCTGACCTGGCTGACAGAGTCCATGACATGGTACCCCCAGCCCCTCAAGTAGCGGTAGCATCCACTTCAAGGGCAGATCCGGCAGTGGACATGATGCAGCTCTTCACGGAGCTGACTAAGAAAGTCGACGCGCTGACAGAGGAACTACATGAGCGCTCCCGACCTCGCGCCAAGCAGACCTCTGCCAATAGACACCGCCGCGGGCAGTCCGTAATGACGACTGAAGATTGCCCTTCCACAACTGGTCGCCTGTTTGTGACGGACCGTAGGTCGAAAGTCCAATTCTTGGTGAACACCGGAAGCGATTTGTGCGTCTACCCTCGATCTGCGCTTCCTAAATATTATTGTGTAAAAACCGATTACGAATTGTGTGCAGCTAACGATTCACCGATAAAAACATATGGCTATATACAGGTTGTTCTAAATTTAGGCCTTCGTAGAGACTTTTCATGGCGCTTTATAATTACCGATGTAAATAAAGCTATTATTGGTGTAGATTTATTATCACATTTTAGCTTAATAGTTGATGTACGAAACCAACGCTTAATTGATAGCACCACAAATGTATCAGCTGTAGCAACTATCGCTTGTACTGATAGCCTAATATCTAGTGTTAAGGTTGTTACTAGCAATGGCAAATACCGTAACTTGATTTCTGAGTTTCAGGAAATTACACGGCCGGCTGGCGCTCCACACATACCAAAACATAACACAAAACACCACATACGCACCACATCAGGCCCTCCAGTATCTTGTTCACCTCGTAGACTAGCCCCCGACAAATTAAAAATCGCGAAGGCTGAATTCGAGGCAATGTTGGCGAGTGGCACAGCGTGACCTTCAGAGCATCCTTGGTCATCACCTCTCCACCTCGCGCCGAAGAAAGACAACGGCTGGCGTCCATGCGGTGACTATCGCCTTCTCAACGCACGGACTATACCAGATAAGTATCCGATTAGGCACATACAGGACTTTGCCCATAGCTTATCTGGCTGTAAGGTCTTCTCCACCATCGATCTGGTCAAGGCTTACAACCAGATCCCCGTTTTCGAGCAGGATATCCCCAAAACCGCCATCACCACACCGTTTGGCCTTTTCGAGTTTCCCTTCATGACGTTCGGTCTAAGGAATGCTGGCCAAACTTTCCAAAGGTTTGTCGATGAGATGACGCGTGGTTTAGACTTTTGTTACCCGTATTTGGACGATTTTCTCTTGTTCTCCAAGGACGAAGAAGAACACGAGAAACATCTTCGTCAGCTGTTCCAGAGAACAAGAGACTATGGCATGGTCATAAACACATCTAAATGCGTCTTTGGAGCCTCGAAAGTAACGTTCCTGGGCTACCACATCTCACAACATGGCACTAAACCTTTGGAAAGCAAGGTGCGCAAGCCATAAGGGAGTTCCCAGTACCCAAGACCGCTAGGCAGCTCAGAAGGTTTCTGGGCATGGTAAATTTTTACCGGAGGTTTATTCCCCAAGCTGCTCAGGTTCAGGCACCTTTACATGCCATGCTGATTGGCACTGTAAAAGCTTCGCACCCTATCGATCTAAAGGGAACCTCATTAACCGCTTTTGAGGAGTGCAAAGATAGCCTTTGCTAAGCGGCAATGTTGGCACACCCCGAATCAACTGCTAAGCTAGGTCTGGTCACGGACGCGTCTGATTTTGCCATCGGCGGCGTCCTCCAACAATTTAAGGATGGCAACTGGCAACCTTTGGCATTCTTCTCTAGGAAGTTGAGCCCAGCACAGCAAAAATATTCGCCGTATGACAGAGAGCTCCTTTCCATTTACGAGAACATTAAGTATTTTCACCATTGGCTCGCCGCTACCACCTTTACCATTTACACCGACCACAAGCCTCTAGTATACGCTTTCCATCAGCGGAAAAGTCACTGTTCGCCCCGTCAGTATAGGTATCTAGACTACATTTCGCAGTTCTTGACCGACATTCAGCACATCGCCGGGAAAGATAACGTCGTAGCTGACACACTTTCCCGTGTCGACGAACTGCAAAGCCCTGTAGATCTAGATACACTAGCCAAGGCCCAAGCTTGTGACACTGAGCTTGCTCAGTACCTAGGCGAAGACTCTTCCCTGCGCATCAAAAAGATGCGTGTTCTTGGAAGTCGTACCGAACTGTACTGCGATGTCAGCACAACGACTCCCAGACCCTTCATCCCTAAACATCTGCGCAAACAGGTCTTCGACTCACTACACTGCCTAAGCCACCCTGGCGCTAATGCAAGTGCCAAATTGGTTGCACAGCGCTATGTTTGGCCACAGATGCGAAAAGACTGTCGCGATTGGTCTAAGGTATGTTTGGCATGTCAGCGCACGAAGGTGAATCGACACGTTTCAACCCCTTTGGGTACCCTCGATTTACCTTCGGCAAGATTCAAATATGTCCACCTAGACCTCGTCGGTCCCCTACCGCCTTCCAATGAATATCGATACTGTTTGACACTCATCGATCGCTTTACGCGATGGGTTGAAGTTGTCCCAATCATCGATATTACAGCGGAAACTGTGGCCAAAGCATTCCTATCAGGATGGGTAGCACGTTTCGGATGCCCTACCGACATTGTCACCGACCGTGTTAGGCAATTCGAGTCGAGCCTTTTCCAATGCCTCGCAAAGACCATCGGTTTCAAGCACCGTAAAACAGCTGCATATAACCTGCGCTGCAATGGCTTGATCGAGCGCTTCCACAGGCAGCTCAAATCGGCAATCAAGTGCCATGCTGATAGCAGCTGGTCAGAATCCCTGCCATTTGTGCTGCTCGGCATAAGAAGTTCCTTCAAGGAAGAGCTTCAAACCTCGTCCGCCGAATTATTATACGGCGAACCTTTAAGACTCCCTGGTGAGTTCTTCGGCCAAAATGTTGACAAGTGTACGATTGACATCACTGACTTCGTAGGTCGCGTCAGATCATTTGCCAACAACCTGCAGCCGGTACCAACCTCACACCACTCAAGGAACAAAATTTTCATCCATAAAGACTTATCAACATGTTCCCACGTTTTCCTTAGGGATGATGCGTTGAGAGGTGCTCTTCAACCAGCATATACTGGTCCCTACGAAGTGGTCGAAAGAGATAGTAAAAATTTTAAAATAAAAATTAAAGATAAAACCATCACAGTTTCCCTCGATCGCTTAAAACCAGCATACATTTTAGCCGACAACGACGATCCTGCTGATTCTCCTATTGCTGAGACACCACCTTCCACTCCACCACTTAAAACCACGCGTTTCGGTAGGAAAGTCAGGTTTCCGGACTACTATCGCCCGTAGCACGGTCTCTGGAGGGGAGTGATGTGGGTGACTACACGCTGCTGAGGCAACCCGCGTTCGCTTGCATAAAAATCTCGTTTGCTATCGCTAGTGCGTAATTGTATATTGTTGCTTATTAATTATTAATTCAATTCTATTATTATTCAATTCAATTATTACTCAATTCTACTCACTCCTGTCTACTCTATCTCTCCTTCTTTAATTTATGTGGTACCTGTATTTGTGATCTACATATAAAACTGTACAATAAACAAACTTTGTGCCGAGACTGTGTACTCTTTATTTGAGAGCTGAAGAACATTACACTCAGGTAACACATAGGCCCTCCGGGCGCGAATACACGCGGCCCGGAGATCCACCTGCTCCCGGGACCACCAGTGGACCGCCCTCCTCGGGGGCAGACGCCGTACCCGGGGCATGGCCGCATCGCAGATCTGCGTCAACGCACTGCGGATGCGGCCAGCCTCGGCGTCCACCCCGTCCGACTGGTTGGCAGAGGACAGCCACGAGTAAACGATGGCTGTCTCCGCCAGCTGGTCCCGGTCTAAGCGACCCACAGCCCATCGCGGGAACGCAGGACGTCCATCCGCCCCGTGACCCCTGCTGGGCGTCGGGATTGCCGGGGAGACCTCCATCCGGATATACCGGTAGTCCGACAAGGTCTCCACCTCCTCCACGACGCGCCAGCTCCCCACGCGTGCGGCGACCTCAGGGCTAGCGAACGAAAGGTCCACTATCGACCCGCCCCGTTGTCGCACGCACGTATGCACCGAGACCCTGTTCAGCAAACAGAGGCCCATTGCCGCCGCCCACTCCTCGATCGCCCGTCCTCGGTCGTTCGTCCGGAGGGACCCCCACGCCACGGACTTGGCGTTGAAGTCCCCCAAGACGACCGAGACGAAGACCTGGCGCGATGCCATTCGCCGTAACGAGGCCTCCATGATGGTGAGGGAGGCCTCGAAATCGGTCACACTCCAGTTAGGGGAGAGATAGACTCCGAAGAGCGTAATCTCCCCCCAGTCCGCCGCGACGTATCCGACGCCCCTATCCCTAAGGGTCAGAGACGACGAAGGCCACGACGTGGAGGCGACGATTACCAAGGTGCCATCGGTGCTACCCAACTAGTTAGGCCGGTCAGGCACCACGTACGGCTCCGCGGCTACGGCTACTCCTATCAACCACTCCGCCATGGCTTGCAGGAACACGTCCTGCGCACCGGCGGCGTGGTTGAGGTTGGCCTGGAGGAGACGAATGGATAGGGGGTCCATTAACGGTCCGTATCCATCGTCACCTCCTCCGCGCTGACGGGCGATCGGGCCGCGCTCGGAGCGGGGACTGGCCCGGTTGATGGGCCGCCCCGCCCCTTTGGGGCCGAAGCCGGGGGTCTGCAGTCCCCAGAGCCCATGCGATGCTTGGCAGGCCTATTGCCTGCCGCACACGCGGGGCAGTGGGGCACCGCAGAGCACGATGCCGCCTGGTGTCCGGTCTGACCGCAACGGAAACATAGCCCGCTGCAGTCAAAGCAGTTTTTGCATGCATTTATAACACCTCGCGGGCCGGGGCTCTAGCACGGTTACCCGCGCCGAGCTCCAGCCCACGAGGAGCCTGCCTGAGTCGGCCAAATGCTTGACCGACTCCACCGGACACTGCACCCAGGCAGCACCGACGCCGCCCGGACCAGGGCGGATGGTGCCAATCCAGACGGTGTCCGAGGCACATCCGGTACGCGCCATAATAGCCTCCCGGACGTCCTCCACCGTCACTGACAGGGCAGCGGGGTGGGAGCTGACGCTTGCGGCCGCCTCGCCTTGTCCGCGGCGAGCGGCGGTCGGAGGGGCGGCTCAGGCGGGAGCCTGGCCGCTACGGCGGCGATACGCGCATCCAGCATCACCCCTACTCGGGCTAGGATGACGCGTACCGCCGACTCCGACACACCGTGCACCTCGTCGGGTGGCGGCTCCTCCCCCTTCCAAGGTCTCTCGCGGCCACGAGCCGGCGGAGGGACCACGACGAGGGGAGGAAGCGCCGAGGCCGCGACCGGCGCAGCCGGCACAGCTGCCGCGACGGGCGCAGCCGGCACAGCTGCCGCGACGGGCGCAGCCGGTGCCACGGACGCAGACGACGGGCCCGCCCTCCCCGGCACAGCCCGTTTCGGTGGCGAGGACGGCACCGGCGGCGTGGCCGGCGCCAGGCGCGCGAACTGGGTCCGCATGTCGGCCATCTCCTTGGCCAACCTGCGGTTCTCCCGTCGCACCGCCGATAGCTCCGTCTCCAGCTTGCGGTTGCGTTCCCGCAAGCCGGAGACCTCCTCGCTAAGGCAGGCGTTCGCGGCCTGTAGGGCCACCACCTCGCCACTGTGGCCTGCCGGACCCAGTGTCCCCGGCCTCGCCACCACCACCGATCCTCGGCCTCTGCACCCCCGGCGCATGGTCGGGACCTTGGGGGGAGGCCTGGTGGTATCGCTCCCCTCAGAGTCCGCCCGGGAGCTACCGCCCTTATGTAGGGGGCGCTTTCTGTCCCTTGTCGGGGGGCGGACCACCTCCCCCTCCCTCCTTACATCTAGGGCCGCCGTCAGAGCCCTCGCCGCATGATGCGGCTTGGACTCCTCGGCGGCCTCCTCCTCCTTCTCCTCCCCCTTGTCGCCGGACCCCCTATCATCTCCGGATGACCTGCCTACTCCTAAACCGGCCCTGCAGCACCTACGCCACCCTCGTCGCACAACGTCGGCGCTCCGCCGACCATCCTCGGCAGACGGCTCTGCGCTACCGCCCTCGTCCGCCGATACCTCTGAAGCCGACATGGTGTCTTCGGACGGCCCTGCGGCACTTCCGCCCTCGTCCGTTGACAGCTCGTACGCCGTGTCGCTTCCCGATAGCCCCGTCGAGCTGCCTCTTCTGCACATCTGCATCTTGGACGGCCCTGCAGCACCGCTGCCCTCGTCCTGCGACGGCTCTGCGGCGGTGCCGCCCTCGTCGCTCGCGCCTCCTCTTCGGTGTTTTTGGGACGGCTCTGCGGCTTTCCCGCCCTCGTCCCGCGACGGTCCTGCGGCTGATCCGCCCTCGTCGCTCGCGGCCGCCGCGGCAGCTGATAGCACCAGCCGCACCGCCTCCTTCTTCGCAGCCTCTTTTCGCGCACGCACCCGATTTGAGTGTATGGTGGTGGCGATCAGCTTCCTTTTCCTCCTCCTCTTCAGCCACTTTGGAGCCTCCCGATGTTGAGCCGGGCCCTCGGCTACTGAAGCAGTGGTTGTCTCCCTCCCATACGACTGGAGACTGACCGTGCCGGTGTTTGTGCGCATCCCGCGCTCAGACACCGGTACAGTGAGGGATTCCCCGGCGTGGCCAGGACCCTCTGGAGTAGTTACGCCGCACTTGACCTCTGCCATCTTGTTGTACATTTTTAAGTCTTGCCTTGACTACCACTCTAACGGCTGGACGCTCGCGCGCTTTTTAACCCACCAACCATTCATCCCCTCGCCGAGTGGCCAAACTTAGGATTAGGGGTAATTTTTTTTTATAGGGGTTTTCTTCCCCGCAGTCCGAAGACCTCCGGTCCTGACCCCTACTCAGGATTACGGTTTGGGCCTTCCGGGTCTGGCCGCTCGTGAGCGACCGACCCGTCACGCCCCCGGGCCGTAACGCAACCGTCCCTCGCCATGAGGCACATTCGCCCCATTGGCCCCGGGTCAGATCCGCCGTGCGCTCTGCCACCAGAGCCGCACGCGGAGACCCCCACCTGCCGGAATCTTCGCCGTCCAAATGGACGCGTGACGTCCAAATGGACGTTTCCAGGGAGCACCACGAGGAGGTGCTCCGGCCGCGGCCCCCATGTAAATTAAGTGTTGAAATATCGTCTGGCTACAAAGGGACACGATAAAATGATAGCAATCTGTTGTTATATTATTTTTTAATCGAAAAATTATTCTATAATTGGCTTAAATAATATTATAAAATATTACTTTAATGTACAATAAACCTAATGTAAAATTTTGTGCTAGTTTAAAATAGAATTAATTGTTTAAAAAAGGTAATGTTTTAGAGGGACAGGCCTGAAAACGCCCTTGTACATTTTTATGAAAATGCCCATATGACACGTTTGTAGGTTTGACGTAGCAGCGCCATATATTAATTAATTACTCAATCCAGTCAACAGATATCGCTATCTATTAAAATCGTTTGGAGTTAACAGATCATTGTGAATGTCAAATAATAGGTATATACAACATGTAACATAATTAACGCACACCCTCAAACACCCCAATCAGAATATAATGATATAAACGCAATGCATACACCAAATATTATTTATATGTACGTTAACATTGTTTATTTGTGAAATTAGTTATTCCCATTTCGTGGAAATAAAATGGTCACCGACTGACCAACTCCGAGTGCCGCCCGACAATAATTAGGTACTTGGTAATAATAGGTACACGAAATAACTACATTATGCTTTATGATAGTAAATATTTACGATTCTTCTTTCCATCACTTTTCAGGCTTTGGATTGTCGACATTGAATAATTTTGTTCAATGTGAAGCCAATATTTCGTAATTACTGATTTGTTAAACTAAAAAAATTGTAAATAAGAATGAATCAACTGCTGATAAAGTGTGATTTTATTAGACGCCAAAATACCTACGACAAAGTAAAACAAAGTCGGCGTAAAAGGTGTGAATCAAAATATTTACAATAATTTAAAGATCATAAACAAACTTACAGTTTAATTTGCACTCACACGGCGTTGTCGTTTTAAAACATTTTCAAAATGTCCACCGCCTTGTTCAATGCACTTTAATGAGCGTTTTCGTAATTGTTGTTTTATTTTAGATAATACTGCAGTGTCACTTTTCACTTTTTCAAAGGTGGTTATTATCTTATTTTTTAGTTCCTCGGTACTTGTTGTCTCTGTGTTATAAACTAGCGATTTAATTCGCCCCCACAAAAAAAAGTCGAGTGGCGTAAATCAGCTGATCTAGGAGGCCACTGGACAGGCCCCCCGCGACCGATCCAGCGTTCTCCGTACTCGGCATGAAGATGCTGGCGAACACTTCAGGTGAAATGCGCGGGGGCGCCATCGTGTTGGTAAAATAACTCTTGTAAATTAACAAGAGGTATGTCCTCTAATAGAGAAGGTAAAGTTTCTCGCAAAAACAGTAAATATGATTCTCCTGTTAAACGTTGTAAAAATACGGGTCCCAGTATGTGTGTACCGATCATACCCGCCCAAACATTGATTGAAAATCGATGTTGGAAGGAGTCTACTCTGCATGCGTGTGGATTTTCATGCATCCATAAATGCGTGTTATGTTGATTATACATTCCCACACGAGTGAATGTCCTTTCGTCAGTCCAAATAATGTTTCGCTGCCAATTTTGTAATAACCAGCGGCAGAACCCTAAGCGTGGTAAGTAGTCACTTGGCGTCAACTCCTGGCATCGCCTGAGGTGGAATGGATGCTCGCTATCACCACGAAGCGTGCGCCATATGTGCATATGACTACACCCAAAGCGTGGCGCTACTTCCCGGGTACTACTATGCGGATTTTCGTCGAAATAATCGAGAATTTCGTTTTGAAGACGAGTGTGTGTACGCATATTATCTCCCCTGTCGATAGCCGTGTTTGGACGAAAAGTTACGTGGTCTCGAAGCCGTTGTGTTGCTGATAACATAGTCCGGCGGTCTACACTAGTACCGTATCTCGCGTTAAATGTTTTACACGCTAGTGCCACATTATCATCACACCGTGCCAAAGTTCTCACCATTTCCGTGTATTGAACGTTGGTATGCCGAAAAGACATAGCGAAATGCGGGATTACGATATTTTATTTACACTTTACAATTGACCTCTTATCGATAAGGTGCACACGGCGTGACTGATGACTTGTCCCAAACATATTGGTTGATTTCGTTGTTTAGGCTTTTTTGATCGGCGCAGTCGTCTCGCTCTATTGTAAGGTAATAGCCGCCGAAAGAAAGAGAAAGTAATTATTTTTGTATTAGGTACGTGGCTTTCTTTTATGTAGGTACTGTAGTGTTGCTGTGCACCGGCTGTCACTGTAGGTATTTGTAAAAGACTATAGCCTTGAAATAAGTATCAGATTTCTTTAATTGAATGATGAAATTTGCTTACTAATTTAATATTTCATTTTAAAAAGTCTTAATACACTGATTTACGTTCCATGAACTGTTTAGCTAGCTGTTTAGGATGACTGTAATTTACTTAGTTCTAACTAAATTTGAGAAAAAAATTAGCTACATAAAAAACAATCAAAATCGATCCAGATACCGATTCTGAACAAATTAGTTTCAGGGTGTGTGTTAATTATGTTACATGTTGTATAGGTAATAGAAATAATTTGCAATAAAATAATATTGCGACTATAAATTAAGTTGTAAGTATCTTTCAATTTGATTAAAATCGGTTAAGTAGTTTAGGAGTCCATCGCGGACAAACAACGTGACAAGCAATTTATATATATTAAGATATATATATAAATATATATATAGAGATATATATAAATATATATATAGAGATATATATATATATATATATATATATATAATCTTCATACTACTATAAAATGATATTTCATAATTGACTTAAAATCGAGAAATGACTTTAAAAATATATTCTACCGTTGTCTTTTTTTACAAGTAATATTATTCTATAGGAGTCTTTCTATCGTGTTGATTTACCAATAAAAGCGTAGCAAAATTATTTAACTATTTTATTTTTTCAATTACGCATAATTTGCGTTCTTATTTCAGATATTTGCATTTTAAAAACATAAATCAATCTGAACCTGTTATACGAACTTCATAGTCGGGTATGTACGTCTATATCGGCTATGATTCTAGCAAGTTATATATGTGTGTTCGACCATTCCTACACATGTAAGCTTCTTATCATAACACAATAAATGGAATATCTTTATAAGCATATTAATCATACGCTGGTTTATAATTGGTGTAACAATTTGTAATGAATTTTATTTAAAAGCAATATTTATCTCATCCCCAGTTCAGCCTTTAAAAACATGGCATGCTATTCTATTCTTCCTTTAAATATAAGATGTATATATACACTCGCGTGCAAGTAAATCGACTCAAGCGTCAAGTGCGCATAAAAAGTGATTTATCTTAACAATGACTCATTTTACCTCTTTATAATGTTTTACATATTTAAAGCCTAGGAATTGGGCTTTAAAATGCATTAAAAATAATGCATTATTTCAGTAATTTAAATAAACACTTGTCTTTAGAATGCAACTGAACGCAACCCTCGAAAAATGCTCTGCTCTCATACACATCTTGCGCGACTCAACCTCCTATAAAAACCCCTGTAATCGTTTTTTCTTATCACTCCTCAAGATCCCTCACTACTTAATTCTCATTATACATGACTACTTAAGTCATCGCAGCTTTCGCTACAGGGTGGAAGGGACGTTGTCGACCTCCCACCCTATCAAGGCCGGCGTCCCTCAGGGGTCGGTCCTCTCCCCATTTCTCTTCACGCTATACACTAGCGATATGCCCAAATTCAACCGGGTACATAAAGCGCTTTACGCTGATGACATCGCACTCTTTTGTGCTGGTAGATCCCCGACAACAGTAGCCAAGACTCTCCAAACAGCGGTTACCGCCCTAGCCAATTGGTTTAGGAAATGGAGATTAGAAATCAACCCCGCGAAGAGTCAGGCGGTCATGTTCACTAGAAGAACTGCCCGTTCCTACTCTATCGATAGCATTCTCCCCCTTAAAATTTTCAACAAGCCGGTCACTTGGACCAGGCAGGCCAAATACTTGGGTGTGACCCTTGACGATCGACTCAGCTTCGCCCCTCACATAAAGCAAGTCCACGCACGGGCAGCCTTTGTGATGGGCCGTCTCCACTGTCTACTTAACTCTAGGTCGCGTATGCCCCTGAGTAGCAAAGTCCGACTTTACACCACCTGCATACGGCCTATCATGACCTATGCCAGCGTTGTGTTCGCGCATGTTAAGCCACACAGGATCCACAGGCTACAGACACTACAAAATCGTTTCATGCACCGAGCTACGGGAGCACCGTGGTTCATACGAAACGTCGATCTCCACATCGACCTCGAACTGCCGACCATCAAGCAGTTTATGAAACGGTGCTCTCAGAGCTACTTTGACTCTGCCATGACACACCCCAACCAACTAGTGGTTGGGGCGGCTTCCTATAGACCCTCCAAAATCTCCGACGTCCTCGTCACGTCCTCGACGAAGAGGACGACAATATCACACTCGCTCAACAAAGAGCCTAAACGGCCCGCGAGGCCTTAACAAATAAATATCCGCGGTTCCGCCCTCGCCGCCGAGGTGCGAAACCGCGCCGCGCAAAAGTCACGACTAAAAACGTGGGCACGCCCACTTTGCCTCCAGTGACGCCCCAAGCCGAGGTCCGTTCCCCACAGGGGGAGCCCTTGGGCGATGTCGCTTAGCATACTGTTCTCCGGGTTGAGAGCCCTCAGCGCTCACCCACAGTCCGCGTCAAGCTGTCAAGGTCATCTGCGGCCAACAGCTGTACACACACAAAAAAAAAATTCTTATCAGTCGCTCATCAGACGTTGACTTGAACACATCTCTCTAAATTAAAGTCGTTGTTTGAAGAAAATTATGGACACTACACCTGAAGAAGCCGCTCAAGCTGTTGCCCTGTTGCAAGAAGGGTTGAACCAGCGAGAAGTTGCTCGTCGGTTGAATATGAGTCAGTCTGGTGTCTCAAGAGTGTACAGAAGGTTTAAAGAGACTGGTGCCTTCACTCGGAGGCCTAATACCAGCTGACGCCGGTGCACCTCGGAGCGTGACGACCGGTTTTTGGTCTCGACATCTCTCCGAAATCGACACCTTACCGCTGTAGATGTGCAGCAGAAGCTACGTCAAGTTCGCGGGGTGACTGTCAGTCAATGGACAGTTAGAAGAAGGTTAAAGGAAGCCAACCTTGCTCCCAAACGACCCGCTACAGGCCCGAAGTTGACCACAGCTCACCGTCAAGCACGCCTTCACTTTGCTCGAGAACACTTGGATTGGAGCGAGCATAGAGTAATGGCAGTCAGTCCTGTTCACTGATGAGATGAGGATGTGTCTCCATGGCAGCGATAGAAGAGGCCGGGTGTACCGGCATCCCGGTGAACGGTTTTCACACTGCTGCTTTGTTGAAACCGTGGCATATGGTGGCGGTTCTTGCATGATGTGGGCTGGAATTTCCTTAGAAGGAAAAACGGATCTTGTTTTCATTCCTGGGGGAGGCCGGGGAAGAGGTCTGACCAGTGATTGTAACATTGAAGAGGTTCTACGGGATCAAGTTGTCCCTTATCAAGGCGTTATTGGGGATAATTTCATCTTGATGCATGACAATGCCCGATGTCACACTGCTCGGGCGACACGTGAGCTCCTGAACGAAGTTGGAATTGACACTATAGATTGGCCAGCGCTCAGCCCCGATTTGAATCCCATTGAGCACATATGGGACGAGCTCAAAAGGAAAGTTAGAGCGAGAAATCCAGCTCCTACAAACATAAATGAGCTCAAGACTGCGTTGGTAGAAGAGTGGGGTTGAATACCACAATCATCAATAAAAAAGTTGATTAGGTCTATGAAGAATCGCATGGGGGCAGTGATCAGGGCTAGAAGAGGAAATACCAAGTATTGACATGAATAAATTATTTTTCTTACACACACTTCGACTGACGCTTATAGGGTATTTCTGACTCAGAAGCGCTGCATCCGAGCCATGGCTGGGATTTCACCTTATGAATCATGTAAATCACATTTAAAAAATTTTGGTGTGCTAACCTTAACCTGCATGTATATCTACGAAATAAACACATTCGTAAAATGTAATAGGGACTTATTCTACACTGCAAAGGATAAATTTCCGCGCAATACCAGAAATCCGCACAGATTAGTTCTAGAATCTCGACCACGTACTACCAAGTTAATGAAAAATTGCTATTCAATGTGTATATTAATTTATAACAAATTACCAGAATATATTAAGACACTTCCTCTTCCACAATTTAAAAAACATTTAAAATCATGCTTACTAGACAAGAATTATTACGAATTACAAGAAATGTGTGTATATACTTAAGGTCATTATTATTGTTGTAATTCTTATTATGATTGACATAACCATTTAAAATGGTGCAATTACTTTCACATGCCTCTACAGGCAAGATAGATGAGCCAAACTAACACACTAAACACCTAATGTACTCTATTTTGTGTGAAATAAATTATTTTATTTCATTTATTTCACATTTTTTTTTCATTTATACACAATAACCTCATACTGTGAAAGTGTATGAATTTACAATATCATTGACTTTTTTTTTTGTGGGTGGGTCGCGGTCGGCGCGCCTCCGCACCACTCCGTCCGGGGCGACAGAGGGGCTTAAGCACGCAACTCCCGCGACCCACCCAAAAACCAAGTCGCCTTCGTTGTTGGGCCGACCACTGGAGCAGCGTTGACTTGTCGTCAGTGGTTCGGCCCGACGGAATACCCCCTATTGGGGTACCCTCCCATCGACCGACGTCCCCTCTCGGGGAGGACGTCGATCTTTCCTCACGCGGTTGGCCTCTCGGCGGGTGACGGACTAATCCCCGGTCACGTCACCCGCATATCATTGACATACACCTTTTTTACTAAACTACTGAATCGATTTTCATGCAACTTACACTATTTTAAAGCCCAATTCCTAGGCTTTAAATATGTAAAACATTAAATATCGATATATATATATATATATATATATATATATATATATATTTTTTTTTTTAAATTAAAGTACAAACATAAGTTATTTGTAACATCATAAATAATTTAATAAGCTATTGTTAGATAAGAATGTAAGATATAAATTTTTATGTTTCGTATTATTTAAAAAAGGGTTTTAGTCGTAGTCGAGTTTGTATTTTTAAAACTTATGTTTAACATGTATCAGTTAAGTATGTAATATGATTCAAGTATTATATTAATTTTATCTTGAAGAAGCTGTCAACTCACATGGAGTTGATACATAAGTTAAATGGAAATATAATAAATTATAATATCATAACTTTATAAAATTAACTAAACGATAAAACATAAGTGGATGCCGTTATCCCACAAGAACCATTTGCGTTATATTAAAATTTGAAACACGTAAACACTTGGTTTAATTAATTGTTAAATATGAAATACCAAAGTGCTCCATTGTACTAAGATTTGTTGATTATAAATTTTGGGCTTTATAAGAAAATGCCGTCATCGAGTTTGAGTATCTTTTAAGATAAAAGCTACCAAAAGTAGACAATAATACTATAGTCAAATCATTTCAGCCCCATATAAAGGCTCAAAGTCGCTCAACGTGCTATGGAGAGAAGGCTATGCTCGATATTTCTCTACGTGATAAAAACTGGAATATGGAAATCTTCTACGGATTTCCATATTGGAACCGACTAGCCCGTAGAATTAACACGTTGAAGTGCAGCAGAGCAGGCAAAATCACTCGTCAAACCGACAACCGTTGGAGAAGAAAGGTTCTCAAGTGGCGACCAAAAATCACGAAGCATAGGACGACCTCTTACTAAATGGATTGACGACATGGACCAGGAAGGATGGATGCCAATAATTTCATTTTGTATATCCACTCATTAAAAATTTATAACAGACAAATGAGTAAACGAGTTTAAATGGAATTTGCCAAAGTAGAATATATATACTAGCCGAGGCCGCGGGTGACTGGACCGGGGAATTAGTCCGTCACCCGCCGAGCGGCCGACCGTGCAAGGAAATACCATCGTCCTCCGACTGACATCATCGTCGGTCGAGGAGAGGGTACTCCTCAGGGGGTATTCTGACGGGCCGACCACTGACGACTAGTCATCCTAGTCCGGTGGTCGGCCCAATGACGAAGGCGACATGTCACGGGTGGGTTACGGGTGTGCGTGCTTACGACCCTCTGTCGCCCCGAATGGAGCGGAGCGGGAAGTGCGCCAACCCGATAAAAAAAAGTAGAATATATCGGAGTAACATAAAAACTCTATTATATTCGAGTTCGATTAAAGAAGCTTCTATGATGCCTTGCTTATGACCTAGACTTCTTTAGTAATGTATACTCAAGCAAAATGAAGTTAAAAACATCATGTAAACAAGGTATACTTTCGCGAATTTAGAAGCAAACTGAACTAAAAGAATAGCTGTATTAGGTCATCCGTGTAGTGACGGAGTAAGAATACAATTCACCACCCCCTATCTTACCCGTGGGTGATCGTACGAGACGACTAAGGGATATAAAACGCATATAACATCTATGCGACAGAAGGAAAACTCGAAATAAAACCCTATACCAACACGTCTGACCAGCGTGGTATAGCCGTCCCTTCTGCCTGCGGTGACGAAAGGTTGGAGTGCGGTCCCACACTAAGTTCCTTGTCGTCCGTAGACAGCCCGGCGAGATACCAACCCTGTCGGGTACCAACCCTGTCGGGGTGTCATCCTAACGCGATCAGCCTCTCTGCGGGTGACGGAATATTCCACTGTCCAGTCACCCGCGGCATCGGCTAGGCTGGCGTTAAGCACAGGTACTTGCACCTGCGCCACCCAGATGACGCCGGCAGACGCCGCAGAGGAGTATATCCCGCGCGTGATCCGCCGCCTCCTTCTATGAGATGACTGTCCTACAGAAAGCGGTGCCCACGTCCCAGTTCCTAAGGCTGTCGAACATCTTCCTAGCGATGGTCAGTAGCACCACGTCGGCACCAATAATTGTGATGAGTTTACTGCGGTACTTTGTCCAGGCGACACACACCTCGAACGTCATCTGTCTTAACCCTAGAAAGATAACCATACTGCATATTACGTAAAGGATAACCATACGCTTCAGAGGCGCACACTTTTCAAATGCGTGTTTTTATTCCAATTATTTATATTTATTTACACTAATTTAAAAATATGAAAGGTTAGTGTGTGATTTTTAAAAATAAAACTTTTATCTTAATACATTTTATATTATAGTAATTTTTAACTTATAATTACGAAACCACTATGAAAAATAACAAAAATTAGCAGTCTTCTGTTTATAGGAACAAATTGTTATGAAATATCACAAATCAACATTTTATTTTCTTATTAACTAATAGACTATAGAGTATTAACTCCAAAACAAAATTAAACTTTGGTATGATTGGCTTTAGAGGCAATCAGAGCAAACGTCTTTTTTGTGTTCGCCACAAATAGGTTTTTTACATTTCGCGCAGTTAATTTTTGACATTCTCTTCTTTTTCGACGTGCAGTAGCTGCAATATTGCCTTTTTTTGCCTGGAGGCTCCCCTTCGTCATCTGCAGAAGCTAGTGCAGGAGATCTTGAAAGAATATTATCAATATTACTTCGCACGCGTCTTGGCAAAGTAAGAGCTTCAAGTCTTTGGGTCATCCACTGTTGGGTCAACTGGGTACTGAGCTTTTTCATTGTATTGGTAGTAGACCAGCCGTAACGATTTCTACCTTTAATTACTCTTCCAGTAGGTACAATAATACGTTGATCCCATTCTGAACTTTCAGTAGGCTCATGTACCCAGGCTGTGGTAAATCTTCATTCAATACATTGTCTGCCTCTTCAATCGCTACGCTATCGATGTACTCATCTTCGACATCAATCTGAACATCATCTTCGCTCTCATGATCTTCTATCACTTTCTCGAGTATCACCATTCTCATCTTTTTGGGCCAATAATAGGAGGCCTATTTCGTCTTCTGCAAGTGCCCTTCTACGTGTCATGTTCTACGCTAATAATGTTTGCTATAAACAAAAATAAAACATGTATAAATAAATTTTCATATCCATAAATTAAAAGTACCAAACAACACTAAAAGTTACATAAAAGATAACCATACGCCTCGCGAGCGCATAAAAACTCATAACTTCAAAAATATAGTACTCACCGCTTAGAACCAGCCGTCCCGCGATAGGCCTGGCCGATGACTGAGTTGGCTGAGAAGGACAAGTTAATACACGCGCAGAATGAGAAGAGACAACAATATTATTATGGCACGGGCGCCTCTGCGACGTAGGTTATCTTTCTAGGGTTAAGTTATTAGAATCGCACTAAATAATCTAATTTCATATAACATGTATTTACTTGTGAGATGCATTGTGTTTTCATCTGATGGCCAATTAATTTCAAAACATTAATATTCAAAACATAAAAAAACTTAAATATTGATATGGGTACTATAAGATGTTATTAGGTTAGCTAATTACGTAATAACTCAAGATAGAAGCTTCCTTAAGTAGGGACTGAATAAATTAAACGACTTGGTATTACATGGATACTATTTTTTTCCGGGTGGGCCATGGTCAGCGCACTCGTCGCTCGGATCCGTCCGGGGGGACAGAGGGGCGGCGCGCGGCCCAATGACCCACCCGTGACACGTCGCCTTCGACCACCGGTACAGGGTAACTTGTCTTCAGTAGTCGGCCCGACGGAATAACCCGGTAGCGAGGTACCCACTCCTCTCGACCGACGTTCCCGAGGGGGAACGTCGGTCACCATCACGCGGTCAGCTTCTCTGCGGGTGACGGACTAAATCCCCGGTCCAGTCACCCGCGACCTCGGCTAGGGTGGCATTAGGCGCAGATACTCGCGCCTGCGCCGCCCAAGTCACCGGATTGCGTTGTCGTAGAGACGTTCCTCCCGCGCGCGCTCCGCCGCCTCCTTTCGCGAGACAACTGCCTCGCAGAAGGCGGCGACCGCGTCCCAGTTCCTGATGCTGCCGAGCATCTCCCTAGCGATGGTCGGCAGCGTCAGGTCGGCACCGATGATTGCGACGAGATCACGGCGCTGCTCAGCCCACGCGGCACACACCTTGGGTGTGTGCTGTGCCGTGTCATTGTCGCAATCGCAGTGGTGGCAGGCCGGTGTGTTTTCTCTCCTGATGATCTTGTGCAGGTACTTGCCGAAGCAACCGTGCCCCGTCAAGACCTGCACCAGTCGAAAGGAAAGCACCCCGTGCGTCCGCTCGAACCACTCCATCAGCACCGGCCGGAAGGCCTCGAGGGTCCAGACACCGTACCGAGGCCTCTACAGCCGGACTGCCTAACGGGCAATGACGTCTCGGTGGGCGTCGACCCGCCAGGCAGTAATCTCCTTCAACGAGACCATGTCGCCGCGGGTGCGCGTCTCGGACACCGCCGGTAAATTCCGGCGAGCATCTCCATCTCCAGGTCCCACGGGGGTGTACCGGCCAGGAAACACGCTGCCTCCGTTGCCACCGTGCGGTAGCCGCGTATGGCACTGACCGCCATGGCTCTCTGTGGATGCCACAGGAGAGCCCTGAGACGGACGGTCAGGGACCCCGCCTACACCCGTGCGCCATACAGGGCCATCGACCGGATGACTCCCACGTATAGCCGTCGGCATGTAGCGCTGGATCCGCTCACATTCGGCATCAACTAAGAAAGGGCGGACGCATAACATGGATACTGTAGAATAATAGAGAGAATTGCGTGACTTGGTTTTTTCTTACAAGTTTTTTCACATCATTTGGTGGCATAATTATACTAAATAGAGAAATAAAAAAAAATGAAACTACTTGCGACTTTCTTCCACTAAAGGTGCGAAATTACTTACTCTAATCTCAACTCATATACATCACGCTGCCGGACGTCTCTTCTAAAATAAGAGGGAAATTTGTTTACTACTAGCTTCTGCTCGCGACTCCGTCCGCGTGGTATAGATAGTTTGAGCTAACGCTAACTTTAACCTAATACTTTGCTTACGTAGAAGTCGAAAATATTTTTTAATAATACGAATCTGTCACACATGTTGCGAAAATTTTATCGTTTACGCAACGGAAGCTCTTAAAAGGAAAAAGAACCCCAATTTTGAAACATTCTTCATTGGTGCTTCGCTCCTCTTGGTTAAGACCAAGCTAAGGCGTGATGATATTTAACTTATACCCTTCCTCGATAAATGGGCTATCTAACACTGCAAGAATTTTTTAAATCGGATCAGTACCTAATTCCTGAGATTAGCGAGTTCAAACAAACAAACTCTTCAGCTCTATATATTAGTATAGATACCACGCTCGGCAAACGGTTTGGTGTAGGATTATATTTTGAGTTTTCCTTCTCATGCATGGACATTATATACCTATGCATATTATGCTCTTAGTCATCTTTTACTATACCCACGAGCATATAATTTTTAAGTACATATTTGAAATATGTCCTCTCAGTTATAATTTTTCAGGTATATAATTTTTTAATAGTTAATCGCTAGTTTAGGAATACAGTGGATGGTTAAAATCATATTTGATAGCATTAACAAAATAATTTATTTGAACCATTGGAAAGAATTAATATATATGAGATAGTCTCGTACAACGTACATCGCAAATAAAGCTTAACAAAAAAAAAATGTTCCAAAATTATATATCGCTATATATTATTAATGAAGGTATTAAGGCAGTAAAACAAGAATCATGTCTGTCTCTCTGAGATATTTCTATAAAGGAAGTTAAGCGAATAGCAATATGTACTTTTCTCTTAACGTTACATAGAAGTATCCTTAAATAAATATTCATAAATTCATTTGCCCAAAGTACCGTTATGTATCATACGTTTTACGAAAATATTATAAATTTGACATGTTCGCCGCGCTAAATTGAAGTGAATATCCATTATTATTTTGAAATGAAGGATAAAAAGAAAATCTCCACACTTATTCCTGCTCTTATAATAACGAAACTTCAAAATCAAAATCAGACAGACAATAAGAACCATATTTTTTTTAATTAACCTACAACTTCAAGTACTAACACGAAACTGAAAAATATTTAAATCAAACTAATATTCGATTCGTAAAATGTATGTAATCAATAAAAATCGGTACAATCTAACAAGTATATTCTGAAATAATTGCAGGCAGAATCGGTTATTTAACACCAAAAGTAGCGAATTAACACCGCTATCGTTACGTAATTTACAATTAATTAAGAAAGGCAAATGATGGCTCTGAATGCGTACTTTCAGAGGAAACGGACTTTGCAAATACACGTCAGAGAATAAAGTAACTCTGAGAGTTTAACTTTTGTATTCAATTAAATAGAAAGCTCTAGAAATAAACGGTAAAGATAGTAGAATCATTCTTATGAATGGTTGCAATTTAGTCTGGCTTCATTCTAGGTTAAAATTAGATTGTACTTTTTTTATACCTTGACTCAATTTATTTTTCTTCGACAAAAAAAATGTTTTAATTGTACCATAATTATGATATTTATATACCAAATAATAAGATATTGCGTGTACATTTGTAACTACTAAGATGAAATGACTGATCAAAATTAAATAAAATATGAAATACAAACTGAATAATATGTGTGATATTTTTATTATGCAAGAATTTTAAAGAATAATGCAGGTCTCTAAGACGGCCCTGAAATCCAAGACAACTTAATTTACATATGACATATGAGTTTACAATTAAATTACTTTAAAACTTCTTAAATAATCTTCCTTCTATTCTATTCTAATAAAATATGAATTACTTTATGTGTGTGTATGACTTCCATGTGGTGACGAAGTAATAATACCAGCACTCCCTATCTTGCCCGTGGCTATAGTAACAGACGATTATATTTCTCGATTTCCATATTGGAACCGACTAGCCCGTAGAATTAACACGTTGAAGTGCAGCAGAGCAGGCAAAATCACTCGTCAAACCGACAACCGTTGGAGAAGAAAGGTTCTCAAGTGGCGACCAAAAATCACGAAGCATAGGACGACCTCTTACTAAATGGATTGACGACATGGACCAGGAAGGATGGATGCCAATAATTTCATTTTGTATATCCACTCATTAAAAATTTATAACAGACAAATGAGTAAACGAGTTTAAATGGAATTTGCCAAAGTAGAATATATATACTAGCCGAGGCCGCGGGTGACTGGACCGGGGAATTAGTCCGTCACCCGCCGAGCGGCCGACCGTGCAAGGAAATACCATCGTCCTCCGACTGACATCATCGTCGGTCGAGGAGAGGGTACTCCTCAGGGGGTATTCTGACGGGCCGACCACTGACGACTAGTCATCCTAGTCCGGTGGTCGGCCCAATGACGAAGGCGACATGTCACGGGTGGGTTACGGGTGTGCGTGCTTACGACCCTCTGTCGCCCCGAATGGAGCGGAGCGGGAAGTGCGCCAACCCGATAAAAAAAAGTAGAATATATCGGAGTAACATAAAAACTCTATTATATTCGAGTTCGATTAAAGAAGCTTCTATGATGCCTTGCTTATGACCTAGACTTCTTTAGTAATGTATACTCAAGCAAAATGAAGTTAAAAACATCATGTAAACAAGGTATACTTTCGCGAATTTAGAAGCAAACTGAACTAAAAGAATAGCTGTATTAGGTCATCCGTGTAGTGACGGAGTAAGAATACAATTCACCACCCCCTATCTTACCCGTGGGTGATCGTACGAGACGACTAAGGGATATAAAACGCATATAACATCTATGCGACAGAAGGAAAACTCGAAATAAAACCCTATACCAACACGTCTGACCAGCGTGGTATAGTAGGTCAATTACCCTTCCATTATGGAGGAGGCCCGAGCCCAACAGTGGGACGTATATGGGCTGAGATGATGATGATGATGATGATGATTAGGTCATATTTAAGAAAAAAGAAAAAGCTCGTAATACATATTTAAAAATCTATTATACTTTCTACCATGTCTTTGACCTCTACTAACTTAATAAAGTACTCTACTAACTTAATAAAGCACAATATAGTCAAACAATAGTAAGTTGTATAATGCGAATAAGATCATCAGAATATTTGTGGCTACGGGTGTCCATATCAACTATCATTGATTCACATGATAGTCAGGGCTTAATACTTTAACAAAAGAAGACTGTAGTCGTGTTTTTATACAGCTATATAAAGCTACTTATGTTCCCGAAGATCGAGAACATATGGAGTTTTATAGGACTTAGAAAAAAGTTTCCTTAAGAAACTTTTACCTAGCAGGTTTTAACGTGATGTTTTCCATCTCCGTTATTTTTTCTTTTTTCTGAGTGGGCTATGGTCAGCACATAAGCCGTCCCTTCTGCCTGCGGTGACGAAAGGTTGGAGTGCGGTCCCACACTAAGTTCCTTGTCGTCCGTAGACAGCCCGGCGAGATACCAACCCTGTCGGGTACCAACCCTGTCGGGGTGTCATCCTAACGCGATCAGCCTCTCTGCGGGTGACGGAATATTCCACTGTCCAGTCACCCGCGGCATCGGCTAGGCTGGCGTTAAGCACAGGTACTTGCACCTGCGCCACCCAGATGACGCCGGCAGACGCCGCAGAGGAGTATATCCCGCGCGTGATCCGCCGCCTCCTTCTATGAGATGACTGTCCTACAGAAAGCGGTGCCCACGTCCCAGTTCCTAAGGCTGTCGAACATCTTCCTAGCGATGGTCAGTAGCACCACGTCGGCACCAATAATTGTGATGAGTTTACTGCGGTACTTTGTCCAGGCGACACACACCTCGAACGTCATCTGTCTTAACCCTAGAAAGATAACCATACTGCATATTACGTAAAGGATAACCATACGCTTCAGAGGCGCACACTTTTCAAATGCGTGTTTTTATTCCAATTATTTATATTTATTTACACTAATTTAAAAATATGAAAGGTTAGTGTGTGATTTTTAAAAATAAAACTTTTATCTTAATACATTTTATATTATAGTAATTTTTAACTTATAATTACGAAACCACTATGAAAAATAACAAAAATTAGCAGTCTTCTGTTTATAGGAACAAATTGTTATGAAATATCACAAATCAACATTTTATTTTCTTATTAACTAATAGACTATAGAGTATTAACTCCAAAACAAAATTAAACTTTGGTATGATTGGCTTTAGAGGCAATCAGAGCAAACGTCTTTTTTGTGTTCGCCACAAATAGGTTTTTTACATTTCGCGCAGTTAATTTTTGACATTCTCTTCTTTTTCGACGTGCAGTAGCTGCAATATTGCCTTTTTTTGCCTGGAGGCTCCCCTTCGTCATCTGCAGAAGCTAGTGCAGGAGATCTTGAAAGAATATTATCAATATTACTTCGCACGCGTCTTGGCAAAGTAAGAGCTTCAAGTCTTTGGGTCATCCACTGTTGGGTCAACTGGGTACTGAGCTTTTTCATTGTATTGGTAGTAGACCAGCAGTAACGATTTCTACCTCTAATTACTCTTCCAGTAGGTACAATAATACGTTGATCACATTCTGAACTTTCAGTAGGCTCATGTACCCAGGCTGTGGTAAATCTTCATTCAATACATCGTCTGCCTCTTCAATCGCTACGCTATCGATGTACTCATCTTCGACATCAATCTGAACATCATCTTCGCTCTCATGATCTTCTATCACTTTCTCGAGTATCACCATTCTCATCTTTTTGGGCCAATAATAGGAGGCCTATTTCGTCTTCTGCAAGTGCCCTTCTACGTGTCATGTTCTACGCTAATAATGTTTGCTATAAACAAAAATAAAACATGTATAAATAAATTTTCATATCCATAAATTAAAAGTACCAAACAACACTAAAAATTACATAAAAGATAACCATACGCCTCGCGAGCGCATAAAAACTCATAACTTCAAAAATATAGTACTCACCGCTTAGAACCAGCCGTCCCGCGATAGGCCTGGCCGATGACTGAGTTGGCTGAGAAGGACAAGTTAATACACGCGCAGAATGAGAAGAGACAACAATATTATTATGGCACGGGCGCCTCTGCGACGTAGGTTATCTTTCTAGGGTTAAGTTATTAGAATCGCACTAAATAATCTAATTTCATATAACATGTATTTACTTGTGAGATGCATTGTGTTTTCATCTGATGGCCAATTAATTTCAAAACATTAATATTCAAAACATAAAAAAACTTAAATATTGATATGGGTACTATAAGATGTTATTAGGTTAGCTAATTACGTAATAACTCAAGATAGAAGCTTCCTTAAGTAGGGACTGAATAAATTAAACGACTTTGGTATTACATGGATACTATTTTTTTCCGGGTGGGCCCTGGTCAGCGCACTCGCCGCTCGGATCCGTCCGGGGGGACAGAGGGGCGGCGCGCGGCCCAATGACCCACCCGTGACACGTCGCCTTCGACCACCGGTACAGGGTAACTTATCTTCAGTAGTCGGCCCGACGGAATAACCCGATAGCGAGGTACCCACTCCTCTCGACCGACGTTCCCGAGGGGGAACGTCGGTCACCATCACGCGGTCAGCTTCTCTGCGGGTGACGGACTAAATCCCCGGTCCAGTCACCCGCGACCTCGGCTAGGGTGGCATTAGGCGCAGATACTCGCGCCTGCGCCGCCCAAGTCACCGGATTGCGTTGTCGTAGAGACGTTCCTCCCGCGCGCGCTCCGCCGCCTCCTTTCGCGAGACAACTGCCTCGCAGAAGGCGGCGACCGCGTCCCAGTTCCTGATGCTGCCGAGCATCTCCCTAGCGATGGTCGGCAGCGTCAGGTCGGCACCGATGATTGCGACGAGATCACGGCGCTGCTCAGCCCACGCGGCACACACCTTGGGTGTGTGCTATGCCGTGTCATTGTCGCAATCGCAGTGGTGGCAGGCCGGTATGCTTTCTCTCCTGATGATCTTGTGCAGGTACTTGCCGAAGCAACCGTGCCCCGTCAAGACCTGCACCAGTCGAAAGGAAAGCACCCCGTGCGTCCGCTCGAACCACTCCATCAGCACCGGCCGGAAGGCCTCGAGGGTCCAGACACCGTACCGAGGCCTCTACAGCCGGACTGCCTAACGGGCAATGACGTCTCGGTGGGCGTCGACCCGCCAGGCAGTAATCTCCTTCAACGAGACCATGTCGCCGCGGGTGCGCGTCTCGGACACCGCCGGTAAATTCCGGCGAGCATCTCCATCTCCAGGTCCCACGGGGGTGTACCGGCCAGGAAACACGCTGCCTCCGTTGCCACCGTGCGGTAGCCGCGTATGGCACTGACCGCCATGGCTCTCTGTGGATGCCACAGGAGAGCCCTGAGACGGACGGTCAGGGACCCCGCCTACACCCGTGCGCCATACAGGGCCATCGACCGGATGACTCCCACGTATAGCCTTCGGCATGTAGCGCTGGATCCGCTCACATTCGGCATCAACTAAGAAAGGGCGGACGCATAACATGGATACTGTAGAATAATTGAGAGAATTGCGTGACTTGGTTTTTTCTTACAAGTTTTTTCACATCATTTGGTGGCATAATTATACTAAATAGAGAAATAAAAAAAATTGAAACTACTTGCGACTTTCTTCCACTAAAGGTGCGAAATTACTTACTCTAATCTCAACTCATATACATCACGCTGCTGGGCTAGAGTCTCTTCTAAAATAAGAGGGAAATTTGTTTACTACTAGCTTCTGCTCGCGACTCCGTCCGCGTGGTATAGATAGTTTGAGCTAACGCTAACTTTAACCTAATACTTTGCTTACGTAGAAGTCGAAAATATTTTTTAATAATACGAATCTATCACACATGTTGCGAAAATTTTATCGTTTACGCAACGGAAGCTCTTAAAAGGAAAAAGAACCCCAATTTTGAAACATTCTTCATTGGTGCTTCGCTCCTCTTGGTTAAGATCAAGCTAAGGCGTGATGATATTTAACTTATACCCTTCCTCGATAAATGGGCTATCTAACACTGCAAGAATTTTTTAAATCGGATCAGTACCTAATTCCTGAGATTAGCGAGTTCAAACAAACAAACTCTTCAGCTCTATATATTAGTATAGATACCACGCTCGGCAAACGGTTTGGTGTAGGATTATATTTTGAGTTTTCCTTCTCATGCATGGACATTATATACCTATGCATATTATGCTCTTAGTCATCTTTTACTATACCCACGAGCATATAATTTTTATGTACATATTTGAAATATGTCCTCTCAGTTATAATTTTTCAGGTATATAATTTTTTAATAGTTAATCGCTAGTTTAGGAATACAGTGGATGGTTAAAATCATATTTGATAGCATTAACAAAATAATTTATTTGAACCATTGGAAAGAATTAATATATATGAGATAGTCTCGTACAACGTACATCGCAAATAAAGCTTAACAAAAAAAAAATGTTCCAAAATTATATATCGCTATATATTATTAATGAAGGTATTAAGGCAGTAAAACAAGAATCATGTCTGTCTCTCTGAGATATTTCTATAAAGGAAGTTAAGCGAATAGCAATATGTACTTTTCTCTTAACGTTACATAGAAGTATCCTTAAATAAATATTCATAAATTCATTTGCCCAAAGTACCGTTATGTATCATACGTTTTACGAAAATATTATAAATTTGACATGTTCGCCGCGCTAAATTGAAGTGAATATCCATTATTATTTTGAAATGAAGGATAAAAAGAAAATCTCCACACTTATTCCTGCTCTTATAATAACGAAACTTCAAAATCAAAATCAGACAGACAATAAGAACCATATTTTTTTTAATTAACCTACAACTTCAAGTACTAACACGAAACTGAAAAATATTTAAATCAAACTAATATTCGATTCGTAAAATGTATGTAATCAATAAAAATCGGTACAATCTAACAAGTATATTCTGAAATAATTGCAGGCAGAATCGGTTATTTAACACCAAAAGTAGCGAATTAACACCGCTATCGTTACGTAATTTACAATTAATTAAGAAAGGCAAATGATGGCTCTGAATGCGTACTTTCAGAGGAAACGGACTTTGCAAATACACGTCAGAGAATAAAGTAACTCTGAGAGTTTAACTTTTGTATTCAATTAAATAGAAAGCTCTAGAAATAAACGGTAAAGATAGTAGAATCATTCTTATGAATGGTTGCAATTTAGTCTGGCTTCATTCTAGGTTAAAATTAGATTGTACTTTTTTTATACCTTGACTCAATTTATTTTTCTGCGACAAAAAAAATGTTTTGCTTGTACCATAATTATGATATTTATATACCAAATAATAAGATATTGCGTGTACATTTGTAACTACTAAGATGAAATGACTGACCAAAATTAAATAAAATATGAAATACAAACTGAATAATATGTGTGATATTTTTATGCAAGAATTTTAAAGAATAATGCAGGTCTCTAAGACGGCCCTGAAATCCAAGACAACTTAATTTACATATTTAACAATTAAATTACTTTAAAACTTCTTAAATAATCTTCCTTCTATTCTATTCTAATAAAATATGAATTACTTTATGTGTGTGTATGACTTCCATGTGGTGACGAAGTAATAATACCAGCACTCCCTATCTTGCCCGTGGCTGTAGTAACAGACGATTATAAGTAATTATGATATAGACAAAATACAAGAAAAGTAAAACTCGAATTAAAATCTTATACTAACCCCTCTGACCTGCGTGGTATAGTAGGTTAATTTCCCTCATATTGTAAAAGAGAGTCGAGTTCAACAGTGAGACGTTTACGATTCATGATCATGATGATGATATTTTGTGACAGGCTAAATATTTGTGTAATTAATATGCTTAATATGGTGGTAGTACTACATTGTTGACAGTTGTCTGTCTACAGTCGCGGGCCGGTCCGTCCGGGGTAGTACCACACTCTCGCAGAAAATCGACGTCCGAGTAGTAGCCAATTTGTTACTGCGCTTCTTTCGGTGAGCGAGACTTTCTGAGGTTGTTTGCGTGTGATGGGTTTTAGTGATAACTTTAGTATCTTTGAACTTCATTGCACGCATTAACACTCCCTTCATTTGCTTCACGGTATGCAGCAGCCTTGGAAAGGTCCATGAGCGCCAGCAACACTTACCATCAGGTGTACTGTTTGCTCGCTTGCCACCGTTTGCAATAAAAAAAATATTATAGATTTTCATTTTTTTTTTTCATAGGCAGTCTATGTCTGGACTCACATCTGTCCATTCCATTCGCCGCGATGGAAGGGCGGCATGTAGCCACATAAGTCACCGTGTTCCATCCTCATCGACATTAAGCCGACCTCTCGTGATATCCGTGGACTGCATCTATCGTTATTTGGCCTAAAGTTTGCTATAGGAACATTAGAGTATTTAATAATACTTGTATTATTATTTGTCTATTATTATTTGAGGGTACCCATTTTTCAGTATGGTGTGAAGTAAGAATACAATTCAATACCCCCTGTGTTATCCGTGGGTGTCGTAAAAGACGACTAAGGGATAAGGACGTCGATAGAAGAGGGTACCTCCTCAGGGTATTCCGTCAGGCCGACCACTGGGGACAAGGCACTCTGCACTGGTGGTCGGCCCAACGACGAAGGCGGCGTGGGTACGGGTGCCATTTTTTCGTCGCCCTGGACGGAATGGACCGCGTATGCGTTTACCATAGCCTACCCATAAAAAAAAACAAAGGGATAAAATATGCATATAATATCTGTGCAAGAAAAGGAAAACTAGAAGTAAAACTCTATACTAACACGTCTGACCAGCGTAGTATAGTAATTGAATTTGCCTCCCATTTTAGAGGAGGCCCGAGCCCAATAATAAGACGTATATGGGCTGAGATAATGATGATGAATAGGTAAACCCATTTTTCCAATGTTTTAACCCCTTTCTCCCCACGGTCATCACTCATAGTAAACGGAAAAGCCAAATTTTGTTAAATCGTATTTTTGACTTACTCCCTTATCTGAACAGGTCACATAGTAGGGGTAGGTTCGCTTAACTGTTCTAGTGGACTAGTTCTAGGGACTGAATAAATTACCGACTTGGTATTGAATG
Organism: Lymantria dispar; assembly: GCA_032191425.1. NCBI lineage: Eukaryota > Metazoa > Arthropoda > Insecta > Lepidoptera > Erebidae > Lymantria > Lymantria dispar. Next base: position 13,419,101 of record CM063448.1, read on the forward strand.
GACCTTACAACTTTTTATGGTAAAACAAATGAGTTGCAAGACTCAGTTTTTTTTTTTATTTGTTTTTGATGGCATTTAAATTGTTTTTGTAAGTGATTTGATATTAGTTGTTATCAATGATACAACTGATAACAGTTATCAGTGATTCAACTGATAACAGTTGTTATCAGTGAGTCAGCTGATAGCAGTTGTTGTCAGCGATACAGCTAATAAAATTTGTTATCAGTAATACAACTGGTAACAGTTATTATCATTTAAACAACTGAAAAAAGTTGTTATCAGTGATACAGCTGTTAGCAGTGTTATCAGTGATTGATACTTTAACTGACACAACTGATAACAGTTGTTTTCAGTTAGCAGTGTAAGTACTGTAACTGATAACAACTGCTACCAGTTGACTCACTGATAAGAACTGCTATCAGTTGACTCATTGATAACAACTCTTATCAGTTGAATCACTGATAGCAACTGTTATCAGTTGTATCACTGACAACAACTGCCATCAGTTGAATCACTGTTATCAGTTATATCAGTTATTAATTAAGTGCTGTCTATTCATCATCATCATTTTAGCCTATTCGCGAAGGCCTCCCTCAAGTTAGGCCGAGTGCGATCCTATGCCGCCTGCATTCAACAATGTCCAGCAACTTTCACCAGGTCGTCGGTTCACCTAGTGGGAGGCCGGTTCGTCAAGCGAGTTTCCACGAACCTGTCGTTTGGAGATTCGCACTCATCTAGACATTGGCAGCGATTGTGTAGCTCGAGTTGAAAGCTTTTGAGGTTCTGGTATGGACATGTGTAAGACGATCAGTAGACATTATAAAGTACGATCGCCCGACTTTTGTGTGGATATTCAATGCGTCTTGTACTATGCAGCGATCGCTCCTAGTTTTTATCCTGCTGAACACTGAAAGGTTATTGAATATATGTTGTTTATCCGATAAAATGAAGTCTATGTCGTTTTTGTTAAACCATCGGGGCTAATCCAGGTTCATTTCCTTTGTGGCTACTTCCGTAGAAGAAATTTATTATAAACAGGCTTTCCTTCACCAGAAAATCAGCCTGATTCTGACCCTCTGGTTTCTATGACCACATCTATGTTGCCCCACCCTCAACTCATCATCATACCCATTGCCCAGTTTCGCGTTACAGTCTTCTATAACCACCGTGAAGTGAGTTTTAGACGAGTGTGTGGCTTTCAAGATGTCCTCGTAAAAGGTTAAGTCTCCTCGTTGTTGGAGTACGCCGAGCTCAGTGGGTAAACCTGTATGACTTTCAAAGAATACTTCTTGGTAATTCTGGTACGCTACGCTTGTTGACACACTCTCGATTCTTTCTACGTTGTGCTCGAAATACTTGTGATCGATAAACCCTTTACCGCCTTAGGACGGGTGATCGCTCTACGTAGATAAGCAGGTTTCTGATAATCCTACAATCTCCCGCCGGATTTTTCTCAATACCTCTTTCAGCCCTATGAACTTCTCATCAGTCCTGATTGTCCAAATGCTGTATGCTACCAGGACCAAAGGTCATTTTGATTAGTAGCCGAATCGCTGCTAGAAATTCTTCACCTTCAATATGAGCCCGTAGGGTGGCAGAGCTGTCATGACTAGGGCCCATTTCTCTTCACCATATGAGGAATAATGACGTAATCGGCACGTTAGGCTGGCGGGTTGGAGATCGCAGTGAGATATCATACATTTCCCCGGAAAAAGCTGCTACCTACTCTCCTGTTGAAACTTTTTTCTTTTTTTAAGTGACAGCACCTTGCGGTAGGGGAATACTCCTTGTATTGCGGGGGACGTTATAAACATATAATTAACTGACACAAATTACATCCAGACTCAGAGCAACAATTTTTAGGTCGTGTCGTCAAAGTGTTATCCTACGTGGGATTCCAACCCGCGACACGGGCACGTTAGGTCGGCATCTTAACCACTACGCCATCAGCACGATGACATTACATTTAAAAAAAATAAGAATTCAAATTTCGCTGTTCCCGTCAAAAGTGACAATAGCTCGGTTGGGCAGTTGTCCAGTTTTTTTATTTTGTTTTGGCATTCAAACAGCATGGGATCGAATCTCGGTGTTATTATTATTCTCTTTTTGTAATTTCTGAGATTTTTTTCATTGTTTCATCATTTCATTTTTATTACTGGAATATTTATATCAAAATAAGTTCGGCAAAAACACAAAAAAGATATACCGAGCAAAGCTCGGTCAACCAGATATTATATATATATATACTTTTTTTTTTTGTTGGGACTAATCCCACCACACATTCCCACCATTGTAACTCCTGTAAGCCAGGATCCACAATGGTCTCCATAAATGACACCGAGGTTTGACCCTCAGGCAGTCCCGGGATATGATTTTAATTGTCTTGGGACCCGCAACAAATTTAATTAGAACAGATTAAAGAGGAGGAGTTGGAAAGAGAGATTCCACTTCCCTCCTAGGTAAAGCGGGAGGCAGGTAAACAAAATGACTAGTCAGCCAATATATATATATATATATATATATACAAGAATTGCTCGTTTAAAGAAATAAGATAATTAAGTACAGTTTTCCGTATGCTGATGAAGTAAAAATACAATTCACCAACCCCTCCAGCCCATAAGTGTGAAAGACGACTAGGGAATTTGATATACCTATAACTCTATGCAAGGGAGTGGAGACTAGAATTTAAGCTTTATACCAAGGCGACTGACAAGCGTTACATAATAGGTCTATTTCATTTAAGAGATAATCAATAGATCAATAAATTTAAATAAAATTTTAGACTGCTATAATTATGTAATTATAATCTTTATATTTTATACAGGAGCTTTTTCTGCATATCAATTATTATTTTATATTACCAACTGTGTGGCGACGTAGTAAAAATACGATTCACTGCTCCCTATCTTGCCCGTGGATATCGTAAAAGACGACTGAGGAATATACGCATGTAACAGCTATGCAAGAGAAGAAAAACACGGAATAAAACCACATTTTTTTTTTTTTATGGGTGGGCTATGGTAAGCGCACGCGCGGTCCTGTCCGTCCGGGGCGATGAAAGGACGGCGCGCGGGCCCATAAGCCACCCGTACCCACGTCACCTCGTTGTTGGGCCGACCACCGGAGCAGATGTGACTTGTCATCAGTGGTCGGCCCGACGGAATACCCTTTCGGGTAACCTCTCACCTCTCGACGTACTGGGACGTTGGTCGCCATCGCGCGGTCAGCCTCTCTGCGGGTGACGGACAATTCCCCGGTCCGATCACCCGCGGCCTCGGCTAGGGCGGCATTAGGCGCAGATATTCGCGCCTGCGCCGCCCGAGTCGCCGGCGGCGGAACGTGTCGCCGAATAGGAGCTCTACTCGCACACGATCCGCCGCCTCCTTCTGTGAGATAACGGCCTCACAGAAGGCGGCGACTGCGTCCCAGTTCCTGACGCTGACGAGCATCTCCCTGGCGATGGTCGGCAGCGCCAGGTCGGCACCGATAATTGCGACTAGTTCACGGCGAGCACACTCCTCGAGCGTGTGCTGCGCCGTGTCCTCGTCGCAACTGCAGTGGTGGCAGGACGGTGTGCTCTCCCTCCTGACAATCTTGTGCAGGTACTTCCCGAAGCAACCGTGCCCCGTTAGCACCTGCACCAGTCGGAAGGAAAGCACCCCGTGCGTCCGCTCCAATCACTCCATCAGCACCGGCCGGAGAGCCTCGACGGTCCTGACACCGTACCGAGGACTCTCCAGCCGGACTGCCCAACGGGCAATGACTTCTCGGCGGGCGTCGACCCGCCAGGCGGTGATCTCTTTGATGGAGACCATGCCGCCGCAGGCGCGCATCTCCGACACCCGCCGATAAATGTCGGCGAGCATCTCCGCCTCCAGATCCCACGGGGGAGTTCCGGCCAGGAGGCACGCTGCCTCTGTCGCCACCGTGCGGTAACCCCGTATGGCCCTGATCGCCATGACCCTCTGTGGTCACCACAGGAGGGCCCTAAGACGGACGGTCAGGGACCCCGCCCACACCAGTGCTCCATACAGGGCCATCGACCGGATCACCCCCACGTATAGCTGTCGGCACGTAGCACTGGGTCCGCCCACATTCGGCATCAGCCGCGAAAGGGCGGACGCCGTGCCGACAAGCCGGGGAATAAGTCGATGGAGATGCTCCCGGAACCAAAAATGCCCGTCGAGCACCAGGCCCAAGTACTTCATGTGGGCCTGGATGCTGATGGTGACCGACTTCACGGTTATCGAAGCGCCGGCGGGAGGCCCGGCCGTACGGAGGCCATGGAACAAAAGGGCCTCCGTCTTTTCCAGGGCTACCCTCAGCCCCAGCGCTTCGATCCGCCTGACAATCTCCTCGGTGCCGAGAGTTGACGCCTCCTCTAGCGTCCCACTCCAGGCTGTGACGAGTGTATCGTCGGCGTAGCAAATTACGCCCAGCCCGGGTGGGAGGCTTCCTCTCAACGCCCAGTCGTAGCCAATGTTCCACAGGGTCGGACCCAGAACCGACCCCTGTGGGACACCGCACGTCATGGGCGTTCGCACAACGTCCCCTACTCGGTTAGCGTAGAGGACGCTGCGCCCCTCCAAGTGGTCTGCCACCAGCCGCCTGAGGTACACGGGCACCCCGTGATATCTCAGCCCCTCCCTGATGCAGCTGAATGGCAGACTGTTGAAGGCGTTGGCGATGTCCAGGGACACCGCCAACAGGACTTCTCCGCCGGTGACGGCCTCCGCTACCACGGCGTTCAGGCGCAGCAGGGCCGCGATCGTCGAACGCCCTCTCCGAAAACCGGCATAAAACCCCATACCAACCTGTCTGACCAGCATGATATAGTAAGTTTAATTTTCCTATTATGGAAGAGGCTCGAGCCCATCAGTGGGACGTATATGAACTGAAGTGATGATGATGATTTTTATTATTATATATCATTAACATAATCTCAGCTTGTATCCAGGGCCGGATTACCTAAAAGACGGATTAGGCGAGCCCCGAGCATGCACCAAGAAAAAAAACATTTCATCGAAGGATTTTTTGAAAAGTTGTATCATCATCATCATTTCAGCCTATCGCCGTCCACTGTTGGACGTAGGCCTCCCTCATGTTATGCCACAAAGTGCGGTCCTGTGCCGCCTACATCCAACGACGGCCAGCAACTTTCACCAGGTCGTTGGTCCACCTAGTGGAAAATTTTTATACTTCCTCAATATTATTCCTTTTTTTTATTGTTGTTGGTGGTAAAAGAAAAAACAGCGCACCTGATGGTAAGTGATACTACTGCTCATGGACCTTGGACCATGGACCCAAGGATCGCATTGTCTAGGGGCCCTGATGTCGCCTGGGCCATCATCTCACGGAAGGAGACAGCGGATCGTGCGCGAGAGGAGCTCCTCTTCGGTGACACGTTCCGCCGCCGGCGATTCGGGCGGCACAGGCGCGAGTACCTGCGCCTGATGCCGCCCTAGCCTAGGCCGCGGGTGACCGGACCAGGGACTTTAGTCCGGCCCCCCCAGAGAGGCGACGGCAACTGACGTCCCGGGAGAGGGACGTCGAAAGGTGAGGGTACCTGAAAGGGTATTCCGTCGGGCCGACCACTGACGACAAGGAACTCTGCACTGGTGGTCGGCCCAACGACGAAGGCGACGTGGGTACGGGTGGGTTATGGGCCCGCGCGCCGTCCTTTCGTTGCTCCGGACGGAATGGACCGCGTGTGCGCTTACCATAGCCCACTCATCAAAAAAAAAAAAGGGGCCCTGATAAGGTTAATCCGGCCCTGCTCATAACCGTCTCACTGCTCAGAATAAACGTCCTCAGTTGGAGGGCAAATTGCCTTCTGGTTAGACGGGCTACTATGCTGATTACGAGTTAGTATAGGGGTTTATGATTCGTGTTCCTTCTCTTACAGAGATGTTATATGTACGTTGTATAATTTAGTCACCTTTTACGATATATATGGGCTACATTGGAGTTGTTGAATTGTATTTTTACTGCATCACCATACAAAATAGTATTTATTTATACTATTATTAAAATCAATCAGAGTTTTTAAAAGCCTACAAAGTCACTATAAATTGCATTTTGAGCTTTTCGATCATTGCTGCGATTCGAGTTTTATTGGCTTTATAATAGAATATTTCAGGCTTTAAAATTAACGAAAATATTCAGTTTGCTAGATCTGCTACACTTGTCTTTAGTACGACAAGATAAATGTAAATGTTGAGAGAACTGTCAACTTGATTGATAGAAGACATCTCGCTCAATATAGCAATTTAGTCGAGGATTTCATGATATCGAACTGTAGCTAATTATTATGCTGATGCAAAAAAAGGTTGAACAAGTAGATAGGTAGTTGTGTAACTTAGATTATAATAATAATAATAATAATCATTTTATTTCAAGCAACATAAAGACTCATAAATAACAATAAATGTCATAAGAATAATAATCACAGTAATAAAATTCATTATACAATAATAGAATTTAACTCAAAAATTATATAGGTAGATTTACTATAGACGTTTTTCTACTTTTTTTTCCACTTTGAAATATGGTGATGATATCCTGTTCTCAATTAATATGACGGATTTATATTACCTCAATCAACATTATATCCGTGTGGTGACGGAGTAAGCATACAATTCACCACCCCCTCTCTTGCCCGTGGGTGTCGTAAGAGAGGACTAAAAGAAATAATATGCATATAAAAACTATGTAAGAGAAGAATATATAATAAAATAAAACCATTTACCAATACGTCTGACCATCGTAACCAGGTCAGTTTTCCTCCAATTGAGGAGAAGGCTCGAGCCCAACAGTGGGAGGTATACAAGCTGTAATGATGATGATGATGATGATGATGATGATGATGAATCAACATCAGTATATTTTATTAATAAGCATGCACATGATTTTTCTTTATCGTCCGACCATCAAGCACGAATCTTACAGAACGACAAGGTTTTTAGCCAGAGTCCACCAGTACTAATCGATACTGTTCTTTTCTCAATTACTTGGAGCCAATTCAATATGTACCCATCTTCTATCATACATATGGCAAAAGTCGTTAAAAATAATTTTATGACCACGGCCGGGTGACCAGAGCGTTTACCTAAAGTCAATCCTCTTTGGGACAAATGATAGGTGGAGCTCCTTGAGCAGCTGTTCCACGCCAATGCAAATTTCTTAATCGTCTTTTACGACACTCACGAGCAATGTAAATGGGTGGTAGTATTCATAACTATTACAGCAGCTCTCTAGCTGTTTTTCATGCTGCTGCGTTTTTCAAGTAAAATTATTAAATTCATTTTAACCGATAATTAGCAACATTATAACATACTATTCACAATTCATAACAAAGGGTGATATTATTTGGTTCAATTAAACTTCCCGTTTGGTTTCTGTAACACGTCAGTTATAATTTGGATTTAAGGCCAAATCACGCCACTGTTTTAACGACTTTGTTGATAAATACCGAATTTATTGGGTCACTAAAATTGTATATTTTATGCTAGTTATGAAAAAGCTGCGTTCGCTCGCTTAGCGGAGGTTGGTTGTTTACACAAAGTAAGTATTTTTAAAAAGTAACAATATTTTTTTGTAACAACGACTGCTGCGGAGGCTATTTTCTACGGAAAAGGCAAAAGCTGAAATCTTTTAATGGTTTGTTTATAAAAAATACCAACAAAATGTTAAGCAAGCATTGTATGTAAAAAAAAATATACTTTTTAGTGCTGTTGGTGGCAAACGAGCAAACAACACATGTGATCGTAAGTGTTAGTCAGGGCGCTGCCTTCCGTGAAGAAAGTGAAGGCAGGATGAATGTGTGGTTCGGTGATACTAAAGGCCACCTCACGCGAGTACCCTCAGAAAATTTGGCTGCCAACTGTCTTAATTACCAAACGCAGACAACGTAACAAATTGTTACTAGTCAGATGCTGATATTGCAGAATGTAGTACTATCCCGCACGAACCGGCCCGCGGCTCCAGACAGACGACAGTATGGTCCTACTATTTAAACCATAAGTTATTTTTGGTATTTCTTTAAGTTTTTATATGTTATATCTTATATCTTTAAACGAGCAATTCTTGTATATATAAATATTTTCAGGATCTCGGAAACAACACCATCGATTTTGATGAAACTTGGCATACTAGAGGTTTCCAGGCCAAAAAATCGATCTAGCTAGGTTTTATTTATAGAAAATGTTGTTTTGTCGGTGTTTTTGCAAAATAATACAATGACATTAAATTTTAAAAGAATATGAATTCAAATTTCGCCGTCAACGTCATGAGTTACGATAGCTCAGTTGGGAAGTTATCCAGTTTTCTTTTAGTTTTATTTTGACATTTAAACAGCGATGGATCGAATCTTGGTGTTATTATTATTCTCTTGTTGTATTTTTTTTTTTCATTATTTAATTTTTACTTTTTATTAATATTAATATATATCTAAATGAATTCGAAAAAAATACAAGAAAAATATGCCGAGCGAAGCTCGGTCAACCAGATATTTACTATTAATGCATTGTAATAAAATAGTATTAAAATATCATCATCATCCTACACTTATGCCAATAACTTGGGGCTAAGGAACATAGAGCTCTTTGTCGTCTTTTCCAATACCCAGCAACAATTAAATGATGACACTATTCGTAACACAGTAATGCATTAAATATATGAAATTATATATAAAATAGATATATATATATATATATATATATATATATATTTAATACACAAATATATATAAATTTTTACTATAGCAAGTACTTCGAATCCGTGTGATGAAGGAGTAGGAATACAATTCACCAGCCCGGCATACAATATGCAGATGACATATGCAGAGAAGGAAAACTCTTAATAAAACCTTATGGTTTCTTTTTTGTGGTGGGGCGTAAGCAGGCACACCCGTAACCCACCCGTATAGCACGTCGCCTTCGTCGTTGGATCGACCACCGGTGGAGAGTTCCTTTACTTCAGTGGTCGTAATAAAACCCTATAGCAACACTGATCAGCATGTTATAGTAGGTCAATGTACCTCTTATTATGGAGGAGACTTGAGCCTAGCTGTGAGTCGCATGACATACTATACTAATGTATCATCACAGCTCATGCATGTCCCACTATTAGGCTCGAGCCTCCTCCTCATTAGGAGGGAAATTTACCTACTATACCACGCTGGACAGGCGGGTTGGTATAGAGTTTTATTTCGAGTTTTCCGTCTCTTACATAGTTGTTTAGGCACAAGATACCCTTTAGTCGCCTTTTACGAGACCCACGGGTAAGAGTGGGTAATGAGTTGTAGTCTTACGTTAATAACGGTTAGTTACACAAAGAAAATAAATGTAAAAGGTGGAAACTCATAGAGACTTTCATACGATACAGTACGCACATTAAATGTATAAAACTTTTGGATGGTTGTTATTATTTGAATTATGATAAAATGTCGCTGGGTCTCAAATTATGCTAATATCGAATTAAATAAGGTCTTTAACAACATATTTGCTAGAGCAGATCTTTTATAAAATACGTAGTTTTATACCTATTACCTCTTTCTTTTCAACCTATGTCATTTGAGTTGACTTAACGACGTAAAGAAATAACATATGATCATTAAGAAAAGATTAACTGGAAACGAAAACCTACGCTACAACAGATAGCCAGTGTAGAAGTTTCTACCAGTGTAGTAGTTATAAAGTTTGCGGTTCAATGGGATTTACATGAACTAAAAGATGAAAAAGAAAAGAAATTATAAAACTGTTTTATATTTTTCAGAATACATTTTACAGATATTAACCAAAAAAACTTCATAACATCTATATATTATACTAGTTGATTCCACGGACATTAATATTAACTAAAAAAATCTAATAGGGAATGGTAGACGCTACCATACCTACCAGGTATAATTATCCTTTTAAAGTGTTCAAATACGAACTAATAATACATCAAATCCTAACCTCCTATGAGTAGAATACTTGGCCATAATATCTATTGAGATAAATAATATTTAAAAAACATTTTTAAGTGTTTATTGCATACTTGCAGAAGTAAAGTTCATATGTACAAAACAGTATAAAGCTTGAAACTTAAAGTATAATATTCAACAAATATGACATAAAAAACTAAAAAAATATAATCGTACTAAAAATATACAATAGATTTATAATTTTTTTTTTATTGCAAATATTGGCCAACGAGCAAACATTACAGTTGATGGTAAGTGTTTCTGCTGGATCTTTGCTAGGCCGTTGCCTACCGTGAAGAAAGTGAAGGGAGAGTAAATGAGCGTAACCCCATTGAGGATCGATGAAATTAAAGGCATCACCAAAAGCCACCACATGCAAGCACTTTCAGAAAGTTGCTGCAAGGCTCTCTCGCTCACCGAACGAAGCGCAGTAACAAATTGCTACTACTCAGACCTCAATTTTCTGCGAGAGTGTGGTACTACCCCGGACGGACCGGCCCGCGGCTGTAGACAGACAACTGTCAACAGTGTGGTCCTACCACTAATAGATATACCTATGTGTGATATACTTGTGTTGGCTACGATGTTTTTTGGCGACATACCATAGTCACTCACCATCCGATTCGACCAGGGCGACGTGACGGAAGGGAGCGACGAATAAGCCCATTTCGGGCCAGATGCCTACCTCTTTCAAGCATCTTATGGGTGGGCCACTGGTACCCGACCTTGACATCAAGGGCCTTGTGTTAGCTACGATAGGAAGCCTACTGTGTGGTGACGGAGTAAGAATATAATTCACCACCACCTTGGCATGGCCTGCCAAGAATAAGAAACGAAAGCATAAACGCACATGCTTCATCCCTAGTGGCAGATAGTGTAAAAGAATATCTAAGTGAAAGTAACATACTTATCTATATTTTAAATCTATCACAGCGAACATTCGACTTAATCCGTCTATTATATTATTAGGATATTTAATATATAACATTAATTGAATATCTGATATTACCACAAAGCGTATCCGAAAAGAGAATCTATGTTCATTGAAAAGTTAATATTCCCCTATTTGTGTTAAAGATAAATATAATAAAGTATTTATCGGTGAACATAATATAAGTGATATCCGATTAGCAAACATTGAAATCGATGACTAATATATTTTAACCATAGAACTTCTAGTTTACAGAGAATTTTTAGTTTATTTAGTAAAATTACTCGTGTGATTACGGAGTAAGAATACAATTAGCTGTGTGATTACGGAGTCAAAATACAATTAACCACGTCCTCTCTGACCCGTGGATATCGTAAAAAAACAACCAATAGATATTGGATGGTAGAGAAAGAAAACTCGATATAAATCCTATGCTAACAGGTCTAACCAGTGCAGTATTGTAGGTCAATATCTCTCCCATTGTGGAGGAGGCTCGGGCCCAACAGTGGGACTTATATGGGCTGAGATGATGATGATATTTAATGGATGACAAATTTTTAGATTGCGGAGAAAGAATATAGGTGTGGTTACGGAGTAAGGATATAATTATCCGTGTGCTTACGGTGTACGAATATAATTAGCATTCCCCTTTCTAGCCCACGGGTATCGTAAAAGATCACAGAGGGATATATGCAAGTAAATATCAATTGCTCTCCTATTGTGGAGAGCGCCTAAGCCCAACAATAGGACTTGAATAGGCTGGCATACAAATTTTAGTTAAATCATTTCATCTACTTTAATACACTTTCTGAATAAAATATTCTACTTAATTTATTTATATATTAGTGACATTAACATACAAATAATACTCCGTTCTTGTTTTCTTCAAGAAATGTCTTTTCGTAAAAATATATTTTTAAAATAAAAATACAGAATTAACTTCTATAGGGGTATGTATTTTACACCTAGGTAAAGTAATATTTATCCCCATATTCCACAGACACACTTCAAATAGAACGAAATGCATGCATACTATGATGATTATAAAACCTTAGTTTCATACGATACACACTTCCAAAACTCTAACAAAATCTACAGCAAAACGCTGAGCGAATATAACATTTGAATCAAGGAAGATTCTGTACTTTTTTTTAATAAACATTGTACACAAAACTTTATTTTACAGAAGGGACTATAGTTCAACGCGTTGAGATTCTAAGCATTAATATAACATTGTAAATTGAGTTATCTATCACCTTCTCTTTCCTATCTGACAAAATCAGCCTCATGCTATACTAAACTAAAATGTATATACATTTTTTTAAAGACCTGGACTAAGGAAACCATCCTTGCGTTGCGGGGGACTTCACAAACATACAATTAACGGACACAAATTACATCCAGACTCAAAACCCACGACACTGGCATGGTCGGTATCTTAACCCCCCCATCCATATCTTAACCACTATCTGTGCAGTCATTTTTAATTATATTTAATAACTTATATTTAAAATTTAAAACAACTAAATTTGAATAACGATCTAAAGTTTAAGTTGATATTCTTTCTCAAAATATAATCTGGAACAGATAACTGCAAAATATAAACCATAACAAACGAAAGAAATTACATAAGCAACAAAACAACAGTCAAATATTTACTCCAAGATTCGCAAGGCTTACAATATTTGTTCAAATATATAGCATAAAAACGTCTAAACAGAAAACAACATGCTCACCTTAATAATGCTGACATCGCGTGACTAAGAACGAATCGTAACTGAAGCCTAATGGAACAAGAATCATCACATTTACCGGAAAACTGCTTTATACCTATCATCCTTAGAGAAATGAGCAAAATGATAATAATTTACTACTATAATGTGTTTCTGATTGTTAGATTAATTTTAGATGAGTTATGTACCACACGAACTAATATTCTCTATTATATCATAATAATGAATATTTTCTGGTAATAAATAAACCTTATAACCTTCATTACTAGAAGAAAAATAAAAAATATTTATAAAGACCGAGGTGACGGTCTCGGTTCCCTTGTAATAATGAGTTAAAAGTACAATTTATCGCTAATCTTTCATTTTCCATGGAAACAGTAAAATCTGCACCAAAGAAGTGGATAGAAACACCCTTCTGAGAAATTGTAATTGACTACCAATTTTCCAAGCCTGGCTAATATAGCTTTGCTCTCTTTGTATTGAGGCTTTTGTACAGCAAAGGACATTGATAAGCAGATGAATAGATGGATGGATAGATCAAGATTAAAGGGGCGTTAAAAAAACTTGATAGCAAGGGGACGCTAATATTTCAAATGATAAAAGTTTTGACACTGCCACGCTTGTATCCAACTATAAGTAATAGCAGCGTTGAACGTTTCATATATGCATAGATAAGGATAGAATAAAACAAGCAAAAGAAAATTTGGACTCGAATTCTAAGCCCGGCTCCCTGATATTCTAGGCCAATTATTCTCTTACTGTAAAGAAGTAAGTACCATACCTTTTTTTTGTGGTAGCTATGGTCTGGATACACCCCGCCCAATCCATCCGAGGGGATGGATTGGAGGCGAGTAAGCCTATAAACAACCTTTTTTTTTCTCCCCATTACCATTGAACCGATCCCTGGTACTGATTATTCGATACCCATGACCGGCCAGGTGAATTACTCTTTCGCGTACCTTCCTCTTCATCGCCACGGCAACAAGGCAGTGTTGCTAGGGCGTCGCCCTCACGTGCTTGGCTTCTATGTGGATAGTGGACTAATCCCCGGTGTATCAACCTGCGGCCTCGGCTAGGGCGGCATCAGGCACAGGTAAGATGAGCTCTGTACCTGGAACATACTTATAGAAAGTGAAAAAATTAACACATGTTTAGTGCTTACACATTTTAGAAAAGGGTTATCCTGTTCGACTTTAATATAAAGCAGTAAGTACTACTAAGTAATTCTGTTGTGGTTTATTACGTTTAAACAACCTTCTCTGAATACAAGTAGTATTCAGAGAAGGATTAAACGTTAGAATCAAAGTTATTATCGTGACATGTTTCTTACAGAATAAATTAAATTTCATACTTTGATTCTTACGAATATAAAACTTTATTCGTTTGTAAGTAATAACTTCATGTACTGAAGAGAAAATTTGATTACATTTTATTATTATGAAATAAAACTTCTTTAGCCGCCTCTTAGGAGTAACTCAGATCGTTTTTCGGACAGAAGTGACGCATATTAAAATAATGTATAGTTCTTACAGTAGTGGCCTAACAATAGTATGAACACTTGGGTTATATATAATTTTTAATCAAACATTATACATTATTGTTATAATAGTAATAGTAATTAAGTTAGTTAATTATCAAAGTATCGGTAAAAGGCGTCTTTGATATATTCAATTTCAATCATTGCAATCTATTTATTGCTTTTTTTTCTAGTTCAACAAAGACAACCGTTGGGGCAGAAAGGTTCTTAAGTGGCGACCACGAATCGGACGGCGCAGCGTAGGACGACCCCCTACTTGCCGGTCTGACGACATTCTCAAAGTCGCAGGGAACCGTTGGATGCAAGTGGAGCAGGACCGTTCCGAGTGACATTCTCGTGGAGAGGCCCATGTCCAGCGGTGGACGTGTGTAGGCTGATGGATGGATGGATATCAACAAAGTTTTACTTCGACCGTGCGTAATTGCTTCGTGCGCTTTACTTTTTTGCACACTATAACCAAGAGTTTTGCTGTACCACACTTGAAGACTTTACTTCTCCGTAGAACTCGTAAAATAGGCAGATATACAGCCTTATTAGGATAAGACTGGCTATAAATATCCTCTAGGATCCACCTATAACTATGATCACCAACCTGCTATTATATCCAACAGTAGACTTTCTTCTCTATTCTACTGTTAACCATAGGCCTCTTCACGAAAAGGGAATATTGTATTAATCACCACGCTAGGCAGGCGGGTTAACGATCGAAGTTACCGTTATGAGTTTCCCAGAAATACGCTGCTGCTCATTTCTTTCCCTTAACCAGTTTTGTGCAGATGCCACGGAAAAATAAAGCGCGACGATACATTATAATGTTTATCTGTCACTATACAGAGAAATGGAGTGGAATGGTGGAGTGTAAATTATATTGTTATTACAGTGTAAAACTACTCTTGGGATACTTACAAAGGATATTATTATCACTCCTTTTATCTTAGCTCAGCTCCTATACTCCCCACTGTTGAGCTTAAACCTCCTCCATAACAGGAGAAAATTTAACACACTATACCACGCTGGTCAGATGTGTTGGTATGGGTTTTAATTTTTTGTTTTCCCTCTCGTGCATATATGTCATCTGCATATAAAAGAGATCCCTTGATCATCTTTTACGACACTCCGGTGATGAATTGTATTCTCATTTCGTCACCACACGGACAATTATCCCTCCTATAGGAATCTATATAAATAGAATAATATATAATTGCATTCTAACTGACTGACTAACAGACCGTTTGCAGTTGTGTCCTGCAAACCGATGTAATCCGTTTGAGTGTCTCGTTCTAGACCATTCTGTAATGCAAATAATATTCCCTAGTACTGTTACCTCTAATGGATATTAAATTTATGTTCCACACTGGAAAGACTGTTAGGTATTCTAAATAATTCACTGTGACTCGCTTCTAATTTTAGCAAGGTCGGGTAATTTGATGCAAGCTGCAGCGTTTGGTTACTTGTGTGGCTGTGATTGCCGTAAATTGCGGAATTATAAGAAGTAAGAGATGACAGACATGCTTGTTTATGTATTTATTTTGATATATATTTAGAGGTTTATACATGTTATCATTTTATTAATTTTCAAAATTATTAATTTATTAATTTTCAAATTCTTGTTCGTACGTAAAACCGGGTTTCTCAGCAATGTCTCTAATGATTTGGATCAAATTTTATATTTAGTTAAGATTTTGATTAATTTAAATAGAATTATCTATATCTAGGTCGATATGTATTTCTTAGAATAGAAACACGATCCGAACATGATGGTCAAATGGGTTGATAGGCGATTTCTTTTTTAAATTTTTCTTCTCTTGCATAGATGTCATAAATACATAGATCATATATCCCTTAAATATTATTTACGATACCCACGGTGGTCCCCTGGTGGCCCTTTTCGGGTGCAAACAATGTATGCGGGGCATAGACGTATCGTAGATATGCTTTAACATACAACGTCGCCTCGGCATCAAGCGTATGTCATATTTTTTTATGGGACCTGATCGCACGCCGTCCGAGTCTGGGGTCTCGAAGTATAAGGCCGCATAACCTGCCGCAAAGTCATTAATAAACTACTGTTAACGTAGACGACTGCTAAAACGTCATCAAATTAAACGTAAGGTTTAAAACAACCAGGGACGACATCGTCATCTAGCTGGCTTCAATCGCTGTGTGGAAGATGGTGTAAATGCAAATACCTACTGATGACCGCCAACTCTCTCAGCACAAGACACCATTCTGTAAGTTTGTAATCAAAATATATCAGCAAATATTTTTTTAGATACAACACTCTGCACTAAAACAATAATCCTTGTATTGTGAGGGACTTTACAAACATATAATTAAGGGACATAAATTACATCAAGACCATACCAACAATTTGCGCCTTACAAAAAGTGCTATTCTGCGTGGAATTCGAACCCACACTGGCACGGTACGTTAGTATTTTAAACACTAAGCCATCCGTGCAGTCAATTTTTGCCTTTAAAGGTATCCTAGCAATGATGAACTCCACATCTGTCGACAACATAATATAGTACATGCTTAATAATCTACATATTTCTACTCTTTTCAGTTTAAGAGAATCTCGTTATTTGACGTCAAATTAAATAATGTTATTACCGTTATTGACAACTTAGAGGATATATGTATAAAATTTGATAGAACCAAATATTATGTAAGTAGGACAGCGTCTTTGGTAACCGAAAAGCTATAGGCACTTTCGTATAAGCTTTCTTTAATGAATATTCATTACTTCATTTGCTTGAAGAAGCGTCATACATCATAGGAATACCTCGAAAATATTAGAAATTTGGCGTGCTTGCCACCCCAAACTGTAATGAATATGCATATATGATTACAAATATTTCAAACAACGCTAAAATTTATTGTTGCCGTAATAAAAACTTTATACATATAGTTTTCCGTACGAAAATGGATTGAACGTATAATGAATGTGAATAATTTTACATGCAACCTAAAAGCATGCAGCTTAATATGCAACTAGCTATATAATACGTAAAGTAAGTTAATACTAAACTCCAGAAGGAACAATTAAGGTGTCATTAATGGATAATATTTTACTATTTTAGTAAGTTTTAGTTTTGTGTTTACATTATTAATTTAAAATTTAAGCGTTTATTTCTATTGACTTTGTTAAGACAATAGTTTACAAGAAAATGTTTTGATTATATTAAATCACAAACTTGCTCCTGCAGAATAAAAAGCTATTAGCCCAATCGGGTTAGACTTTAAACTGGAATTAATTACCTATAGTCAGAATTTTTTTTGCGCCAATGTTTAGGGAGGATAGGGAAATATTATTTTTTTTTTAAATTCATAAGAATCAAAGTTGTAGGCAATTTAATGATCTACAACTTTGATTCTATATTTTTTTTTTGCTAAATTCGATAATAATCGAGATACAGGCGAATTATACATTGACCTCATTTTTGCAATTATTTGCAGTTATTTCCGTAAATATTAATTGTACGATGAAAATTATGAGAACTAAAGTTGTGGGGAATCAAATTTGAAACAACTTTGGTTCTTATCATTTTTGTGAAAAAAATAAAAAATAAAGGAGATATAGCTAAAAAAAGGTTTGACCTTCAAACCAATATGGCAGCTAACGCATCGGTCGGATTTGGTCGAGTTTTTGGTTTTAAGCTATTTATGACCCACCCTAAACATTGGCACAAAAAAATTCTAACTATAATTAATTCCAGGTTACCCCTATTTTTGAGTTGCCAGGCTCCCGCCTGAGCCGCCCCTCCGACCGCCGCTCGCCGCGGACGAGACGAGGCGGCCGCAAGAGTTGGCTCCCACCCCGCTGCCCTGAGGGTGGCCGCGTGGTGAGCTACGCTGCGGCCGCGGCGGGACCCAAAGGGGCCAAGAAGGCCGGCAAGACGCCGGCTCCCGCCAAGGACGGGGCGCGGCTGGTGCCAGCGATTGCACCGCAGGCGCCGGCCGGCGAACCCGCGACTGCGCCTGCTGCGCTCAGCACTGCTGCCAGGCTCGAACAGGGCTGGCTGAGCGTAGCAGGAAGGCACGCGGCCAAAAGCGGAGAGCGGCGGCCAAGAGTGCCGCTGTGGCCGCCGCTCCCAAGGCGGGAGCCGGCGAAAAGAGGAAAAGGTCGCGTAGGGGCCTCAAGTCGCCGAAGACGGCTGCGGTGGTAATCACCGTACTGCCTGAGGCGGCTGAGAGGGGCCTAAACTATGAGGCCGTCCTAAGACGCGCCCGGCGGGACCTGGACGTCACCGACATCGGGGGCGTCGAGGCGAGGACCCGCAAGGCCCGGACAGGGGCTCGAATACTCGAGTTCCCTGGGGCCGAGGGCGCGAAGACGGCCGATAGTTTGGCCACGATGCTGAGGGGGCTGTTCGGGCCGGAGGATGGAGTCCGAATCACCAGGCCCGTCAAGTGCGCAGATATGCGCCTCACGGGTCTGGACGACTCCGTGGCGGTGGAGGACATCCGGGAGGCCATTATGGCGCGTACCGGGTGTGCCTCGGACACCGGCGCGGGTAACCGTACTGGAGCCCCGGCCCGCGAGGTGTTATAAGTGCATGGCGGTCGGGCATACCCGACCGACATGCAGGAACTGCTTTGACTGCAGCGGGCTATGTTTCCGTTGCGGTCAAATTGGACACCAGGCGCCATCGTGCTCTGCGGTGCCCCACTGCCCCGCGTGTGCCGCGGGCAATAAGCCTGCCAAGCACCGCATGGGCTCTGGGGACTGCAAACCCCCGGCATCGGCCCCAAAGGGGCGGGGCGGCCCATCGACCGGGTCAGTCCCCGCTCCGAGCGCGGCCCGATCGCCCGTTAGCGCGGAGGAGGTGACGATGGATACGGACCGTTAATGGACTCCGTATCCATTCGTCTCCTCCAGGCCAATCTCAACCACTCCGCCGGTGCGCAGGACGTGTTCCTGCAAGCCATGGCGGAGTGGTTGATAGGAGTAGCCGTAGTCGCGGAGCCGTACGTGGTGCCCGACCGGATTAACTGGTTGGGTAGCACCGATGGCACCGTGGCAATCGTCGCCTCCACGTCGTGGCCTTCGTCGTCTCTGACCCTTAGGGACAGGGGCGTCGGTTACGTCGCGGCGGACTGGGGGGAGATTACGCTCTTCGGAGTTTATCTCTCCCCTAACTGGAGTGTGACCGATTTCGAGGCCTCCCTCACCATCATGGAGGCCTCGTTACGGCGACTGGCATCGCGCCAGGTCTTCGTCCTGGGGGACTTTAACGCCAAGTCCGTGGGGGTCCCCTAGGACGGATGACCGAGGACGGGCGATCGAGGAGTGGGCGGCGGCACTGGGCCTCTGTTTGTTGAACAGGGGCTCGGTGCATACGTGCGTGCGACAACGGGGCGGCTTGATAGTGGACCTTTCGTTCGCTAGCCCCGGAGTCGCTGCACGCGTAGGGAGCTGGCGTGTCGTGGAGGAGGTTGAGACCTTGTCGGACCACCGGTATATCTGGATGGAGGTCGCCCTGGCAATCCCGACGCCCAGCAGGGGTCACGGGGCGGATAGGCGTCCTGCGTTCCCGCGATGGGCTGTGGGTCGCTTAGACCGGGACCAGCTGGCGGAGACAGCCATCGTATACTCGTGGCTGTCCTCTGCCCACCAGTCGGACGGGGTGGACGCCGAGGCTGGCCGCATCCGCAGTGCGTTGACGCAGATCTGCGATGCGGCCATGCCCCGGGTACGGCGTCTGCCCCCGAGGAGGGGGGTCCGCTGGTGGTCCCGGGAGCTGGCGGATCTCCGGGCTGCGTGTATCCGCGCCCGGAGGGCCTACACCCGCAGCCGGCGGCTGCATCGCGACGCGGAGCGGGAGGCCCTGCTTTATGAGGGCTACCGCAATACGCGGTCGGCCTTCAGGCTGGCTGTTCGCTCCGCCAAGGACGTCAGTCGGCAGGAGATGCTGGATGGTCTCGACCGTGACCTCTGGGGACGCCCATATCGCGCGGTGCTGAATAGGCTACGCGCGCGGGGCTCTCCCCTCACCGAGACTCTCCAGCCCGGCCTTCTCACCCGGGTCTTCAAGGACCTGTTCCCGCGGCGGGCGGAACATACGCCCCCGGTCATGGCTCCGCCAGACGCTGACCGGGAGGCCGATGACGACAGTGTTCCACCCATCACGGAAACCGAGATGGGGTGGCGGTGACGCGCATGCGAGTCTACCACCCCGTCTACCCCGGGCCTGACGGTGTTCCCAACCGTGTGGTGGCCCTGGTCCTCGAACACCTGGGAACTCGCCTCAGGGGGCTGATCGACGCGTGTTTAGCGTCCGGACGGTTCCCTGGGTGCTGGAAGGAGAGAGGGCGCGCGAGAGAAGGTGCTCCTGCTGAAGCCGGGACGGTCTCCGGAGTCGCCTTCGGCCTACAGGCCTATCGTGCTGCTCGATGACACGGGCAAGGTACTGGTGAGGGTGGTAGCTGCCCGCATCGAGCGGCACCTCGTCAGCACGGGGCCCGATCTGTCGGACGCCCAGTTTGGGTTTAGGAGGGGTCGTTCGACGATCGCGGCTCTGTTGCGCCTGAGGGCCGTGGCGACTGAGGCCGTCACCGGCGGGGGAGTGCTGTGGGTGATGTCCCTAGACATCACCAACGCATTCAATAGTCTACCATTCAGCTGCATCAGGGAGGCGCTCCGATATCACGGGGTGCCAGTTTACCTGAGGCGGCTAGTGGCGGACTATTTGTAGGGGCGCAGCGTCCTCTGCACCGACCGAGCAGGGGACGTTGTGCGAACGCCCATGACGTGCGGTGTCCCACAGGGGTCGGTCCTCGGACCCACCCTGTGGAACATCGGCTACGACGTGGCGTTGAGGGGGAGCCTCCCGCCCGAGCTGGGCGTGATTTGTTACGCCAACGACACGCTCGTCACAGCCCGCGGTGGGATGCTAGAAGAGGCGGTAAGCCTGGCGACCTCGGGTACCGAGGAGGTCGTCAGGCGGATCGAGGCGCTGGGGTTGAGGGTCGCCCTGGACAAGACGGGAGGCCCTCTTGTTCCGTGGGCGCCATATGAGCCCTCCCATCGGCGTCTCGATCACCGTCCACTCGGTCGACATCAGCATCCGGGCCCATATGAGGTACTTGGGCCTGGTGCTCGACGGGCGATGGTGGTATCGGGAGCATTTCCGCAGGCTCGCTCCACGGCTCGTCGGCGCGGCGTCCGCCCTATCGTGGCTTATGCCGAACGTGGGCGGACCGAGCGCTGTGTGCCGACGGCTGTACGCGGGGGTCGTCCGGTCGATGGCCCTGTACGGCGCACCGGTGTGGGCGGGGTCCATGACCGTCCGACTTAGGGCCCTTCTGTGGCGACCACAGAGGGTCATGGCGGTCAGGGCCATCCGCGGATACCGCACGGTGGCGACGGAGGCAGCGTGCCTATTGGCCGGGACTCCCCCGTGGGACCTGGAGGCGGAGATGCTCGCCGGACTATATCGGCGGGTGACGGGGGTGCGAGCGGAGGGCGGTGTGGTCTCGTTAAGGGATCTCACCGCCTGGCGCGTCAACGCCCGCGGAGACGTCATTGCCCGTTGGCTTCGTTGTCTGTGTCGATTGAGTGCAGACGTGTTTTCATTGCTCTGTGCATTTAATTTGTCTTTGGCAATAAAAGTGTAATATTAGAGTTTGTTTGTGTTCGTGTGGTGTGCACGCGTGTTCTCGGAGTCCCGGCGCTATCCCGTAGGACCCGGAACGCCCCTACAACGCGTAAAAACGTTAACATTCCCGTGACTATATTTTGTGTTTTATGTGCGACAGTGACGATTTTTAAGCTTAAATTTGGATTGGACAGGACCAAAAATCTGTGATGTACTTTGTTATAGTTCTTATTAGCTCTAAGTTCCTTGTTTTAAGTTTAGTTTAGGTTACATTAGTTAAATAGTTATAATATTTGAAGGAGGGTAGACTTTTTTCCCGCTTATGGCTATTGAGAACGATTATAGGTACAAATAGCGGAAATTTTTGTGCAAATAGCAAATTGTGGGAAAATAGTGAAATTTGTGTGTAAATAGCAAAAATTTGGGTGTAAATACCGAAACTTTTAGTGCAAATAGCATATATTTTGGTTATTAAGTTAAGTTGCGGTTCTTCGGTTATTATTAGACCAAGTGGGTGCCCTTAATTATGGCGGAAGATGACGAGGCTGCGGCCCATCACCGGGAGATGCTGCAGGATCTTCTGGATAGAAGGCAAGAGGAGGTCGAGGCAATACTGGAGATGTCAGCAGAGGCTGGATTCACTCCTCACCAGTCGCTGGCACGCACCAACAGGCTTCAGCACGCCGCTCTCGACCCCCATGGTGCCATCGCAGGTGACGATCGCCGTGCAACCTCAAGGGATAAAGCGCACCCTTACCTAGCCGGAGGAGGTTCAGGAGACCTTGCGGAGGAAGATTGCCACCAGGAAGCAGGAGAGGCACGTGGCTCCACCGGTTAGCGGCATTCTCGCGGGCCCAGCAGGGTGCGTATCACCAACGCCCAGGAGCCCGGCGAGGCCCAACATTGTACCGCCATTGCCCCCGCGCATGACGAGCTCCATTGCGGTGGAGCTGTTCCCAGACGAGGCGGCGGACCCTTTGGCAGCGGCCACTGTTATGCAACTGGTCAATGTTGCAACTGGCTCAACAAAAGGTATTATGGAGGCAGTGAGAGCCAAGAGTAGCAGGCTGAATAAGGACGAGGTGGCCTCCATGGGGGCACTCACCGAGCGTGTATCGGCTGTGATAGCACACCTGGCGCTCCGCCTCATGGAGGCGGAAAAGAAAGTGGCGGAGCTGAATGCTGCCCGCCCTCCTGATAATGTGCAAACTGGTGCGCCAATGGCAACCTATGCCGATAGACTACGGGTGGGAAAACGCAGCGCGCCCAAACCCGCGCCTGGAGGACTGACCCTGGCCATCTATCCGACGGAGAAAGACGGAGAAGTAAAAACATCGGAGGACACGAAAGCCATACTGAAAAAGACAATTAACCCCACGGAGCTGGGCATCCAGGTCTCCCAAGTCCGGAGAGTAGGGAATGCAGGAGTGGTCGTGCAGACAACGTCGGCGGACGCAGCCAACATAATCAAGGGTGCGCTCCCACCGACCGTGCGTGTAACGGAGCCACAGTCCAAGAAACCTCTGGTGGCCATTGTCAATGTCGAGGGTGACATAACCGGCGCCGCACTATTGGAGGCAATCTATACCCAAAACCTGAAGGGTAAGGGCATATCACCAGAGGCATATAAGAGCAACTGTCGGGCAGCTTTCAAGAAGACGCGGCAGGGAAGCGGCCGGTCAACACACGTCCTGGAGTGCAGCCCCGCGATACGGGACACCTAATAGACGCTGAGCGGGTCTTCATTGATTGGGAGCGTTACCTGGTGAGAGATTACGTCGACGTGATATGTTGCATAAAATGTCACGGGTACGGCCACCCTGCAAAGTATTGCAAGAGCTCGGCAGACGTATGCGGACGGTGCACTGAGATGGGCCACCGTGCCCGTGATTGCCTACAACAGGTACTAGAGCAGGCGAGATGTGCCACTTGCAGGGCTGCCGGGAAGCCATACCAAGGGCACCGTACCATGGCCTTGGAATGCCCAGCCCGACGATACGCAGAGAACAAGGCGATCAGCATGATAAACTATGGCTAGCCACGCCCAAAATCTAGAGGAAGGAACATGTCGTGAGGTACGCGTGAGGTTGGGACAGCTGAACCTGGCTGGTTCAGAAGTGGCCACCACTGAATTAAGGAGGATAGCTAAAAAATTGCAACTGGACGCAATATTACTCCAGGAACAGCATAAGGGTGTACCGCCAGGCACAGTCCAAGCTGGGCCCAACTCGAAGGCGGCAATATATCTGCCACGTCGCGACATCTGGTGCCTTTTTCTGGCCCATTTAAGCAGCACTCACCTGGTGGTGGTCCACCTCCCAACGTGGGACCTGTACCTGGTCTCCGCGTACTTCCAGTATAGCGACGACATCGAGCAGCATCTACGACGACTGGCGAACGTTCTGGAGGCGCTCCGAGGGAGGAAAGTGCTGATTGGGGTGGATAGCAACGCGCACTCCCCGTTGTGGTTTTGTGAGGAGCGCCATTACGTCAGCCGTGGTCACGAGGTCGCCCGCAAGCACCACCAAATGGAAGATTTCTTCCTGGCACGCGACCTCGTGATCTACAATCGAGAGGGCCAGCCGTGGACCTTTTCCACTTCGAACGGGGAGTCAAATGTGGACATCACGCTATCCACCCGTAGCGTATCCATCTCGGACTGGCGCGTCCTGGAGGATGTTAGCGTCAGTGACCATCGTCTGATCGCCTTCACAGTGGGAGGAGGACGGGGGAGCCCGACTATCTCGTGCGCAGGACTGTCGGTGGACTGTCAGTGGCCAACGAGGTTCCGGGACCGTGGGGTGGGTTGGGCCCGGTTTCGCGCGGGTATCCACGAGAGTGTGGGGAGGCTTAAATTTGGGGAACCCGCGGACGCCCTTTGCGCGTCCTTTCAGGCTATGGTTTTACGGGTGGCGAAGTCCACCCTGGGTATTGCGGGTAACACCCAGGATCGGGGCTATGAATGGTGGACCCCAGAGCTGGACAGGCTCAGGAAGGCCTACTCTCGCAGCCGCCGCCGGTATAGGGGTTGCGGAGCCACCGATGGCTTTGCCGCGATATCAGCCAGAGCTGATATGTGTAGGGTCCACCGCAGATACAGGATTGCGATGAAGCGTGCGGAAATCGAGCATTTCAGAAGCCTTGCGGACTCCGCGAATGAGAACCCTTGGGGCGCGGCCTATCGTGAAGCTACTGGCCGAACGAGGCCGCCTCCCAATGTGGTTCATGGGATCGCGTATGCGGGTCGTCAACAGGGTGACCTACGGGGTGCCATCACAGACTTGATGATGGCTCTGTCTCCTGACGACATACTGTCACGAGACACTGCGTACCACCGGCAGGTTGCGGCTATATGTGTGCCGTCCGGGAGGGATGCACTGCCGCCTGCGGAGGCTGCATTGGGAGGAATAGTTAGAGCGCTGCCCAACACTGCACCGGGTGCTGATGGGATCACCGCACGCATGCTGCGTCATATTTGGTGCCTCTCACAGCATGGTTTTACGCTGGGGAGATCTACGTCTTCGGCTTTGCTGAGCATTACGGGCGCGGTTAACTCTGCAGATACTAAATACCTACAGGCTATCTTCCTGGACATCTCGGGGGCATTCGATAACGCCTGGTGGCCCATGATCTTGCTGAAGGTGAAGGCCAGGGGATGCCCGGGCAATATCTATCAGATGTTGTCTGGATACTTCGCTGGTCGGCGCGTGGGTATGGGTGCGGGCGACTAGGTGGTGTGGAAGACCTCTACTATGGGATGTCCGCAGGGCTCGGTCTTGGGGCCGGCTCTGTGGAACCTGCTTATGGATGACCTGCTTCAGCTACCGCTTCCAGAATGGTAGCATACGCCGACGACCTGACGGTCCTGATTGGGGCAAACTCCAGGGCGGGCATTGAGGCCAACGCGGCGGCCGTTTTACAGGCTATTGGAGAGTGGGGGGCCCGGAATAGACTGGACTTCTCCCCGGGTAAGTCAGCGAGTATGACGCTGAGGGGGCGTTTCCAGAGGCCTCCCACAATACGTCTTTGGGGGAGCTTTGTCAGGGACGTCAAGTGGACTACTGTTCTGGGGGTGGTGCTGGACGCGGGTCTGCCTTTCACGCAGCATGCGCACTCGATTGGCGAGCTAGCGGCCAAGTGCTTTGGTAAGGCGGCCCGCATTTCGGCGTCTTCGTGGGGCGTTCGCTACAGGGCCCTTAAGATCCTGTACCACGAGACATATGTGGCGACGATTGCGTATGCTGCGGATGTATGGTTCCATAGAGCCGGTCTCTACGCGGTTAAGAGCGCGTTGTTACGCTCGCAGAGGGCTGCGCTCGTTCTGCTCACCAAGGCATATCGCACGACCAGTACGGCTGCCCTGCCGGTCATCGGTGGGCTACTGCCGGCCGACCTGGAGGTCATCCGTGCTGGGAGAGCAGCGGCGGCGCGCCAGGACGCGACTAGGCAGGAATATCGGGATAGGCGGAGGGCTATATGGACGGATGTTGTTGCTCAGTGGCAGGCGCGGTGGGATCGTGAGGACAAGGGGAGGGAGACGTATCGGTTTTTCCCGGACGTGGCGGCTCGCCTCAAGGCGACTTGGGTTGAGCCGGACTATGAAACCTCTCAATTACTAGGGGGTCATGGGTGCTTTCGCAGGCGGCTGTACGATTTAGGGCTAGGAGCTCACGCGGAATGTAGCTGCGGCGAAGGGGATGAGGACATGCACCACGTTCTGTGGGCATGTCCCCTCTATGATGAGATTAGGTCGGGGATGCTCTCGGGGATACATCGCGACGGAGAAGGTCCGGTATACTACACGGATCTCGTGGCTTCGGAGGCGAACTACCGGCAGTTACGGGAATTCGCGCACGCCTGGTACAAGGCCCGCCGACTTGAAGACCAGGTTGGCAGAATAAGCCAAGATGGCAGTCAGAGTAGCGGGTAAATGTGGCTAGCTAGCAGGAATACTGCGGACGACGAAGTTCGTACCGTGTGCTGTCCGCCCTAGTTATACAGGGAGAAGGACACAGGGCAAAGGATGAAGGAAGTTAAATATCTTGTAGAGATTCAAGAAGCATGTGCATACTTACGCAAAGAGCATGGTGTGCATATGTATCTCGATGATTCGGCCTATATGACCAAGATGTAGAAAAGGCCATGGGTGGTTGGAGGGATTTGCCCGTTGGGCAGTCCGGCTGGAGAGGCCTCGGTTCGGGGTGCGAACCGTGGAGGCCTTCCGGCTGGTGCTGATGCAGTGCTTGGAAAGGCGGCACGGGGTGCTCTCCTTCCGACTGGTGCAGGTTTTGACGGGGCATGGGTGCTTCGCCAAATACCTGCACAAGGTATATATATATATATCGCTTAGTATCGTTATCACTTATTTTATGGACACCCTTTAAAATAAACAATCGTGGTCCGGACCAATTTGGTGTCTCATTTAATGTGCTCGTTAAATCCTCTATTAATTGAGAATTATCAGCGTGCTTTACAATATAAAGACTACCCAGTTTTGTTTCTTTACAAAAGTTTTCCAATGCTCTCACAAAAGCAGCTCGTGCATAACATGATCGAAACATTGGTTTGACATATAGTATCGATTTAGAAGGACTATAACTAAATAACCTGGATTTTTCTTTTGCACTATCGTCAAACTTCTTCCAGTCATGCTCATTTATAAATAATAACTCTGTACAATCCTTTGGTTTTTTAAGTAACCCCACAACTTTTGGGTGTATGGGCCCATCGTTAGTAGTAAACTTATCGTCCAAAGAGTTGTCATTTTTCTCTAACGTACCTCTATTATTCAACTTCTTTCTCTGCGCTCTTGTCAATACTGAAATAACATGCTCATTCATCTCTTTCAACTCGTTACTTGTTATTTTTATGCGTGATAAGGCATCAGCTACATTGGCTTCACCTTTTATATACCTTATTTCAAAGTTATATTCCTCTAGCAACAGCCTGAATTTCATTAAACGACTGGAAGGATTGTTCAATCCAAATAAATAGACGAGAGGTTTATGGTCAGTTTCGATTATGAACTCACGTCCGTACAAATAGGGCCTAAAATATTTCACGGACCACACTATCGATAACAGTTCTTTTTCAATAGTGGGGTAATTTTGTTCGGCTTTGTTTAAGGAACGGCTAGTGTAAGCTACAGGTAATCCGTTTTGATTACAAAGCACAGATCCGATAGCATATCCCGACGCATCTGTTTTTAATACAAATTTATGATTGTTGTCTAGATATTGCAATACAGGTGGTGTAGTTAGATCTTCTTGGAGCGCATAAAATGACTTTTTACAGTTATCGTCCCACCGAAAGGGTACATTTTTGCGACACAGGTTGTTTAGCGGTAAAGTAATTTCAGAAAAACGAGGTATAAACTTCCTATAATAATTCGCGAACGCCACAAACCTTTTAGTCTCCGCTACGTTTTGGGGAATGGGGTATTTACTTAGAACAGATACTTTCCGAGGATCCGGTTTTATACCTTCTGCTGATACCATGTGGCCAAGAAACAGGAGCTCTTTTTTAAGAAATTGACATTTTGCAGGACTTAATTTTAAATTGACCTTGCGTAGGCGTGATAAAATATCGATTAAATTTTTATTATGGACATCCAAATTTCGTCCAATGCAGACTAAATCATCAGCATATGTCAGCACTTTATCATAAGTCAGCCCCGACATTGCTATCGTTATGGCGCGACTGAAGGAACTGGGACTCGTCTTAAGACCCATCGGCATTCTAGTCATTTGATATTGTCCTGACGGTGTAGTGAAAGCTGTATACTTTCGACTAGCGGCATTTAATGGAAATTGGAAAAAAGCTTGATTTAGGTCTAAATGTGAGAAGTACATAGCTCCTGATAACGAATCTAAAACATCTATGATACTGGGTAATGGAAATTTATCGCCGATAATGCGATCGTTTCGTTTTCTAAAATCTATAACTAAACGCCAAGTTTTATTTTCACTGTTCTCTGACTCTTTCGGAACAAGAAGAACTGGGCTGGACCATTCGCTGCAGGCGGGCTCAATAATTCCGTCATGTAACAACTTTTTACTTGTTTTTCCATTTCACCTCTTTAAGAATATGGTAAACGGTATTGTTTAACATAAACCGTTTCACTATTAGGCTTTCACTGTATATTCTGCTCGTACAAATTACAAGTCGTCAGTTTATCTTCTGGTAACATAAAAACGTCCGAAAATTTTGCACAGATATTCATTATAGAGGTTTTTTCCTCTCTATTTAAATGGTTCAAGTTCAATAAAGAAAACATTTCATGTACTCGCTTCGGGTTAATTATATCCTGTCCAAAAGAACAAATTGAATAATTGCTTAAATAGTCCGATTCCGGTTTAAAATAACTGAAATTGACTTCAGTCTCTCGTGTATTTAATATTTGTATCGGCATTTTGCTATTTGATATACTCGCAATATCGCCGCATAAGAAAACACCTTCACATAATTCTCTTGGGAAAATCACACAATCATCTCCCATTTCCGTATTTATATAATATATTTTTTCACATCTGGGTGGTATGTTTAAATAACTGTTATTCCCTAACTTACCCATACTTAAGGGTAAGGAGACGTCCCTATTGCCGTCCCCTAAAGTTATATAATTGGTTTCGAATCTTACAGTTAAACTTTTGTAAAAAATCTATACCTAATATTCCAGCAATTGTAGTTGGCAGTTGTTTTATAACATGGAATTTATGTTTGAATTCCAAATCCTTTACGGACAAAGTTATATAAACAAAGCCTTCGGTTTGTAATTTGCCTCCAATACCATTTATCTAAATCCGATTCTTATTAATGGGTATGTTTAGATTTGACAGCGTTTCATATTTTATTGCACTCAACGATGCCCCGGTGTCGAGTAACCATCTATATTTGGAGTTACCTACCGCGAGCTCGATTGAATTACTAAGTTCATAATTAAAAATACCATTCGCCACGAAAAACTCGTATGAAGTGGCATTGGTGTCAGTTTGTGACTCCATTGAATTCTGCATAGTGTCATTCGACTTGTCAGTAGCACCAAAAGGGGTAGAGTTTAACAAATTAATTCATTTATTATTTATTATTATGATTATGACCCTGAAATTCACGGCAACGATTATAATTCTTACTTCTAATAAAAGTCCGCGTATTTTGTGGATGTTCCCTTGGCGAATTAGAGTTGCGCGATACGCGTGAAAAGTTGTTGTTGTGTGCCGGTTTGTGTTGCTGCGCATATGCGAATCGCTTTGCGGGATAGCCTCTAGATATACTACGGGGATTGCCATACGTACTTGTATGATTTTGATCGCCAAAGTAAGCAAACTCCTCCTTATTCAGGCGGCTACAAGAAACCTCTTCATCTTTTGCACCCCTGATGGCATCCCTTAACGTTGTATAATTACGTGCTGTTAAAATAATACTTATTGGGCGATTTCTTAGCCCACTGACGAAACTTTTAATGGCAATTTTTTCATTTAATGGACGTAATATTTTTAGGGCATTTTGATCTCCATCAGCTTGCGAACTCGTCGAATCTACGAATAGCTGTTCTATTTTACTGCCATAGTCGTCTAATGACGTACCGTTTTGTTTTATTTGAACTAGCTCAATTAAAATCGCCGTATCTGATTTCTTCGTCAATAAATGGTTTCGTATGTCATTTACGAGTTCATCGCACGAGTCATATGATTGTAAAAGTCTCAACTTAGCATTTTGTGTTAAACGTGTTTTCAATACAAATTTTATTAACATACTCTTACCTTGGTCATCCAGCGTGGTACTGTATAACTCAATTGCATTATCAGGCTCCGAGTGACGTTTTCATCACCCGTCATCATAGGGAGCATAGATATAGCTGTTTTAAAATTAAATTTTCCATGGTGGCCCTTGTTGAACCTAAATCTACCTTAAAATTCAGTTGGGGATTCTAATCTCTAGAACAGATCGTTTCAATTTGAAAATATAGATCCTTTATCGAATCATAATACGATTGTATCTCAAATAATGCCTGCCCTTTAATAAAATAATATATAATAGCAACGAAAAAAATTATAATTATAATAATGTTTCTCTTCAATTTGTTTATCTAAGACTTAACAGATCCGAACATACATAAAATTCTTGCAGTAATACATAAGCTTCTTTCAATTTTTTTTGTGAAATATCCTTAGTTCTCTTAGAATATGCTAACTTAACTGCCTTTAAGTTGCTTAAGGCTTTCTAATATAATTTTTAGGTCATTACACAGGACATTACACATTCCGAGTAATCAGTAACAATAAACTTAAACCATAATTATATAAAATAGTCATATTCTTAAATCTAATATAATATGTTTGTATAAAATGGATTACCTCAACTCTTTATATCGTTATTCCTTGAATATATCCACCATACCCGATATCCTGCACTCGAACGTCCAAGGCAGCGCCTTAACTTTTGGACCGTTAAATCCTCTCCAAAACGCTTCATATGGCATCCTTCACAAATCTTGCAAGCTAGATGTAGTAGTCCAACGCTCAGGACAGTGCAAATAATGGTGAACACAACGCCTGTAGATGACATTCTAGCTCTTCAACAGCAGCTGCGTTGTGAACTCAGTACATTTTGGGTCACAAAACACCTCCTCCTTCAACCGGACACATATTTTGCTTATTTTTCTTTTTAATATGCCGTATTTAATTTGAAATTAATTTAATAGTACGCTTTCTATACACGACGCCTCAACGAACCCGAGCCAGGTCGCCGTACATGGCAGGGTCGCCATATAAGGTTGGGCGTTCGGGATGATAGAATGAAACAGCTCACTTGATGAGTAAACATTTAATACTAACTCTAACTTGATCTGATACATTCTTATATACTAATTACACACACATATATAATGTAGGATACACTACAGTTAGGAGGGAGAGTACACCGTCCTGCCACCACTGCGATTGCGACGAGGACACGGCGCGCCATACGCTCGAGGCCTGCGCGGCTTGGGCAGTGCAGCGCTGTGAACTCGTCGCAATCATCGGTACGGACCTGACGCTGCCGGCTATCGCTAGGGCGATGGTCGACAGCGTCGGGAATTGGGACGCGGTCGCAGCCTTCTGCGAGACAGTGATCTCGCGGAAGGAGGCGGCGGATCGCCTGCGCGAGGAGCGCAGCCTCGATGAGGAGATCCGCCGCCGGCGACTGGGGCGGCGCAGGCGCAACTACCTGCGCCTCATGCCGCCCTAGCCGAGGCTGCGGGTGACGTGACCGGGGATTAGTCCGTCACCCGCCGAGAGGCCGACCGCGTGAGGAAAGACCGACGTCCTCCCCGAGGGGGGGACGTCGGTCGATGGGAGGGTACCCCAATAGGGGGTATTCCGTCGGGCTGACCACTGACGACAAGTTAACGCTGCTCCAGTGGTCGGCCCAACGACGAAGGCGACGTGGTTTTTGGGTGGGTCGCGGGAGTTGCGTGCTTAAGCCCCTCTGTCGCCCCGGACGGAGTGGTGCGGAGGCGCGCCGACCGCGACCCACCCACAAAAAAAAAAAAAACAAAACTCCTATTTTTGAGCTAACCCGAGCGGGCTATATGCAAATACATTAAGACGTACAGGACTAATGAGAATATAATTTAACTTTTCGGTAACTCTCCAATGGCGCTTCTATATTAATGATGGTAGAAATGTACATAGTATGTGTAACGATTCTATGTTAATGGTGGTAGAAATGTACATACAAGTTAATTAATATTTTTATATTATCCTTTGTCAGCGTTAGTAGGTGCACTGACGGCATGGTGAAAGTTGCTGGGCGTCCTTGTATGCAGATGGCACAGAACCTTACTTTGTGGCGAAACATAAGGGAGGCCTACGTCTACATTATTACACAGATTTCAAAACTATGTTTATTGACCTATACTATATTTAACTAAAATATAGTAATCGCGAAGTTTATCGAAAATTTAATCAAATTTCCACTTTTTGAAGTTCTCTGAAGGAATCCTGTATTTTGATCCTTTGCTACTTAATTTCATTATCAGTTTCCTTTTTAATTCTTTGACTGTAGTACGTACTATGTACAATAAGAACTTTAATTTTATTAGCTACAATTGAATAATCTCTCCCATGTGTGGTTAAGATAGCCATCACTCTGATGGCTAGCCTAATAGTTAAATTCTTGATCACGTGGCACTTCGGGGAACTGGTATAGCTACAACTTCTTGCATTGCATTTAAAATTATATATATATATTCCGGTCGAAGGGAGCTAATAATTGCTGTAGTACAATTTGCAATCAACAAATCGACATCCCACTTTGGACATTTTGGTACTCGCTTAGCTGGTTTTTACAGTTCCCACAGGCAAGTAAAAGACGGTGACACTTTGTATTCTGAACCCCACATCACACGAAATATGTTCTGTACTACGGTATTTTAAGTAACAATAAATTAATATTTTTATATATTATTATTATGTAAATAAACATCATTAATAAAATAATAAAAAAATTAAACATTCCCAAAGGAAAAAATTAAAAAATATCAGCCTTCAAAAACTAATTATATTTTTTGTCATTGCTTGATAACACTGACAAAATGATTTTTATATGAATGAGGTTTCATTCATATAAAAATCACTTATCTAGGTCTATATATCGCCCCGAAATCACTGCCATACTAAATATCATGGAACTCGCTGGAAAAGTTTTTGAAATTCTAAATATATAATATACTATCAGACCCGGTCACGCGTTGCTGTGGCTAATGTTTTTGTTATATTACATTTTATTAAACTATTTAAGTGGAACTGTAGGAGAACATCTGTCATGGAGGTCGTCATATTTTTTTACAAATGGCATCTATGTAAAAAAGCAAGTTAAAATAGTATGTGACACGTTTGTAGGTTTGATATAGCAGCGCCATCTATTAATTAATTACTCAATCCAGTCAACAGATATCGCCATCTGTTAAAATCGTTTGTAGTTAACAGATAATTGTGAATGTCAAATAATAGACAAGTAATTTGCAATAAAATAATATTGCGACTATAAATTAAGATGTAAGCTATCATATCTTTCAAGTTGGATCAAACTGCACACGGTGTGCAAATTTGATTAAAATCGGTTAAGTAGTTTATGAGTCCATCGCGGACAAACAACGTGACACGTAATTTATATATATTAAGATAAATATACTAGCTGACCTTACAGACGTTGTTCTGTTCAAATAATACAACAGCGCCACCTATCGGATCCAATTCTGAATCTAAACCATTCTCGAATCCCCTCAAACACACACAAAAAATTTCATCAACATCGGTACAGCCGTTTAGAAGGAGTTCAGTGACATACACACGTACACAAGAAATTTATATATTAAGATAAGAATTGATCATTTAAAGGTTTATACGTTTAAAAAATATGACGAGGCTATTTTATTTCTTGCGGGATCTCCTCAGTGAAGCACGTGTTCCGATCTGATAAATTATTGGATTAATTTAGAAAATCTAATATAAAAGTGACAATAAGTAAATCCCCATACAGAGTATATACTTGGTCATAATTTGAGTCTAAGACTAAATTAATATTTGTCCGTACATTCCCCATTTAAAGGATGAATTTCCAAAAAAGTCGAAATAAATTACGATTTTCTTATTGCAAATTTACAAACTCCTATTTAATCGCTTCATATATTAATTGTCCAAAAACCCCAAAATTTCTTTCACATTTTATAACGCAATGTTTATTTACTACCTTATTATAATAAATGACACAATTTTCTATTTTCTCGATACCTTCTTAAAACCCCATTTTACACCCTCAAGGCGTCAAATATCTCGTCGCAATCATCGGTGCCGACCTAGCGCTGCCGACCATCGCTAGGGCGATGCTCGACAGCGTCAGGAACTGGGACGCGGTCGCAGCATTCTGCGAGGCAGTAGTCTCGCAGAAGCAGGCGGCGGATCGCTTGCGCGAGGAGCGCAGCCTCGATGAGGCGATCCGCCGCCGGCGACTGGGGCGGCGTAGGCGCAACTACCTGCGCCTCATGCCGTCCTAGCCGAGGCCGCGGGTGACGTGACCGGAGAATTGGTCCGTCACCCGCTGAGAGGCCAACCGCGTGAGGAAAGACCGACGTCCTCCCCGAGGGGGGGGGGACGTCGGTCGATGGGAGGGTACCCCAAGTAGGGGGTATTTCGTCGGGCCGACCACTGACGTCAAATCACCCTGCTCCGTTGGTCGGTCCAACGACGAAGGCGACGTGCATTGCGGGTGGGTTGCGGGAGTGCCTGCTTACGCCCCTCTGTCGCCCCGGACGGAGTGGTGCGAGGAGCGCGCCGAACCTAACCCACCTCCCCAAAAAAAGGCGTCAATTATTATAAATCCTTCGTTGCCTGACACCTACCTTACGATCAGAATCACACAGATCGGTAATTAAAGCTAGAATGATTAAAATGCAAATTTTTGCCAAATATAACAAATAGGCGTTATAAATGACGCAATTCATGGCTCATATCACCACTAATTGTACACAATGTGATATAGAGCAAAAATATTGTGGGGAACACCAATATGGAGCAACGTTGTAACACGAAAGCTCAAACTATTTCCAAGTTAGCGATCGAATGTTACGGCTCATTATGGGCCTTGTTATGTGGACTGCTTTATGCAATATCAACTATTTACACTATGCAATTATAAAAGTTTTGGCATACACTTTTCTTTAAAACTAATATTTTTATGCAGGAACACAAACCTCTTACATATTTCAAGATAATCTCATCCAAGAATACAAGTGTGATAAATGAAAAAAGCAAATAATAATATGAGTAATTAAACCTATATTATTTGCTTGCTATGTTATGATTTAGATGGATAGCTGAAGCTAATTGAATACGAAAGGAATCAAACCTCCAGAAAAAGTAAAATAGCTAAGATATCGTTAAGTATAAATATAAAATACCAAAATTAAGTAAAAATCATTTAAAGTTTTTAAATTAAACTATATTTTCGGATTATATGGTTATGATATTTGGTTTTTGATTTGAGCACAAAAGCCGTAAATACTGTTTTATTTAAAATGTGTAATACCTGCGTAAACATCAGAAGTCATTAAGATTTTTAAATTCATACTTAAAGCTAACATGATTCTGATTTTTATTTAACTAACAACCCGCCCTCGCTTCGCTTTGGTTTTAGTCGTTTTACCCGCGTAGTTCCCGTTCCCGTAGGAATACCGGGATAAAATAGAGCCTAGGTTACTCCCTGATATTATAGCTTTCCATTGGTGAAAGAATTTTTGAAATCGGTCCAGTCGTTTTGAAGATTACCCGGAACAAACAGACAGACAGACAGACACAGACAGAAAAAAAAATAAAGTGATTTTTAGGCATAGTACAAATAACCGTGTGAGCATGAAAAAGCCTATTATTTTGACATTACAAACAGACACTCCAATTTTATTTATTGGTATAGAAAATCAAAGAATTCTCGCACATATCTTTTATCGTAAAATATGACCGTAAAATGACGTTTGACATTCACAATATACATTACTATATAAAATTGACAGTTATTTGTCTAATAAGATGTAACTCTATAGAATTTATTTTTAATACCTCAACGCACTCAAATATTAAATTCAATTATTTATTAAATGTAAGTTTAGAATTTTTCACAAAAAGACGTAATTGACACTGAATAAGATTTAAAACATATATTTATATATTTAATACGCATATCAACTTTGATACTATTAAACGT
This sequence comes from Lymantria dispar, assembly GCA_032191425.1. Taxonomy (NCBI): domain Eukaryota; kingdom Metazoa; phylum Arthropoda; class Insecta; order Lepidoptera; family Erebidae; genus Lymantria; species Lymantria dispar. The sequence goes on from CM063448.1 coordinate 13,455,612, forward strand.
CGTAGCCAAAAATGAATACAACACGTGATTCGAATACAATCTTTTGGAAATCCGCTCCAACTATTCTACTAATTTAGTTTGTGTGAACATTTCCTGTAGTAACTTTTAAAAGTAATAACTTTAAAAATTTTTTCTGCATTCTGGTCTTAGAATTTAGGTTTACTGCGTCATCGACCAAAAAATTTTATCCACTGTGTCCGCTTAATAGATAAATTCATGTAATATGACTTAAAATTTGAGTGAATAAATTGAGTTAATAAACCCAATTTTATTGACTAAGCAGTTAATCATACTAATCTATTTATAAAAACTCAATTTCGATTCGAAAAATTATCATATATGGGTCTCCAAGGTATACGGTTGAAAATCTGTTTCAATTGCTATGCCAATTTAGTTAGTGTAACCGTTGCGTGCATTAATCAAACTTTTTCAGTTTGCAAATGATTTTTTAAATATTGAGTTTCTATCGCTTAACACCATTCAACAGCAAGTGTGCGCTGAAGCGTTGACCCTTGATTCGGTCTCGATAAGCCCCAAAAATACTTTGTCGACCAGCATACCGGGGGAATTGGGTCGTATAAATAAATAATTTTACGATGTTACCCTCACAACTAACACATAACCGCATGCCCTTAAAATTGTTAAAGACTTGCCATAAAATCTAAAAATAAAACCTTTATTGTCATTAATTGCAAAAGGAAAAACATATTTTATTAGCATTACTTTGCAATGTATTGAATCTATTTGTCATCTTTTCATTCAAATTATTTTATACATATTTTATATATATACGCGCCCATATGCCTAAAGGTACGTGTAGACTTTCCTTAATGTTGAGTGTATTTATCTACAAGATAATCAAACAAATACACAATTTCAAGTATCATAAGGAGTGGCATAAATAATTTTCTGAATATTATTATTCATTATCTTAATAATAAAATGGTAGTATATACAAATTATAAACCATAAAGGTGTATGAAAATAAAATTATAATGTATGATGTCATTACCCCAGCAACGTAAATTGCCCTCATACTCGTATTGTTCATTACCGTTCCCTACTGACCTAGGATGCGCAGTGGAAGGGAACACCAGGCCAGTGAGGGATACCAAATGGGTAATAACATTGGCTTGCGATTACGCAAGGCTATTTTAAGTTCTCCTAAATGATAGTACAAGAACAGATTTTAACACTTACGAGTAGATACCGCGGAGGTAGCTATAACGTAACCTAACTCAGCGTTCGGTCTGGCCAGACAAATAGAAACTAACTGAGGGGTTACTTAGCTTGTATCCAAAAGCGCGGTGATGACAACGGCCTCGTACACTTCAAGGACCCAGGCTTGCTACTCGTACACACAATTTAATGTTCACAAATATATACTTAATTCTAATTAACTCGCGTACATAAGCGGTACACAAAACAAAGGGTGGCGCGCAATATTACAAATACCACGATTTCACGGCTTTAGTCCACAAAAGACATAGCAATTACAAAATATGTGCGTACGCGACCGTTACTTCCAACGCAAGTCGATCCGCGAACAAAGCGAAAGTGAAAAAGTCAAAGTAACCAAAAGGGCGGAAACAAAACGACCCCGGGGCCGGCCGACGCGACGGCCCCGTGCCATCCGCGAACCAAAAGTCCAGCTTTAGTCCCAAAAAGGGCGGAAACAAAACGACCCCGGGGCCGGCCGACGCGCCGGCCCCGTGCCATCCGCGCACCAAAGTCAAAGTCAAAAGTGAAAGTAAAAGTGGCGGCCGGCTCCGAGCCAACCGCGAACCACAAAAAACAGAACTACCCTACATGGATTTAATTATTAAACTAATATAAAAATGTTTGGTACCGAACATCTACCCGCCTCGGACAGGTCTACCTGGCCGCTAATCAATTGGTAAACGGGACAATGTTGCTACCGCTCTCTTCAGTACCGAACCGTCCACCTGAACCTCAGCAAAACGAGGCACATTATCTGCGCCATATACTAAATTTAAAATTCGGCCGCGACGCCAGCACAGTGGCGGCAAATTGGTATCTTTTATCAAAACGAGGTCACCAACTCGAGGTGGATTAGTCTTGTCAGTCCACTTAACGCGCTGCTGGAGAACATTAAGATATTCTAAGCTCCAACGCTTCCAAAAGCTTTGAGTAAGCTGTTGGACCAACTCAAACCGCGAGAGACGACTTGGTCTCACATCAACAAAGGGGTACTCAGGCAAAGCATTAAGTGGCTGACCAATCAAAAAATGACCCGGTGTGAGAACCTCCAAGTCACTCGGGTCTGAAGAGATCGGACACAACGGTCGCGAGTTCATTACGGCCTCTATCTTACAAAACACAGTTGCGAGTTCTTCAAATGTGAGTACAGACTCACCAATAACTCGTCGCAAATGTGCTTTAGCAACCTTAACTGCGGCTTCGAAAATACCACCCCAATGTGGGCATGCTGCCGGACTAAATTTCCAGGTTATACTACGACTGGTTAGTTTATTACCAATATTTGTGTGATTGCTGGCTAAAAAATCATGTACATCTTTCAAATAATTATTGGTTCCCTTAAAATTTGTGCCACAGTCCGAACGTATCAAAGAAGGCAGTCCTCTCCTTGAAACAAATCTATCAAGTGTCGCAACAAATGCCTCGGTGGAGAGGGATGACACTAATTCAAGGTGCGCCGCTTTAGTTGACAGACATACGAAGACACACAAATAGGCCTTGACTGTTTTACTGTTTCGTAGAGTTGAAGTCTTAACCAAAAAAGGACCTGCAAAGTCGGTGCCTACACCGGCGAACGGCCTCGATTCTCTGACACGATCAGAAGGGAGGTCACCCATCAAAGGTTGCATGGTACTAGCCTTCAGCCTGTAACAAGGCATGCAACGAAATACCACACTGCGAATCGTTCTTCGAGCAGACAAAATCCAAAATTCTCGCTGCAATATGGCTAATAAGGCGTTACAGCCAGCGTGAGAATTTCTAATGTGACGGTCCGTCACCAACAATTGCACAAAATGACCTTGCTTGGGTAACAATATAGGGTGCCGACTACCGTAGGGTAGACTAGAGTTTCTGAGGCGACCTCCAACACGTAAGACACCCGTGTTGTCCAAAAAGGGGCTCAACATACGCAAGGTTCCTGTTAGTTTAGCCTTACCAGCTTTCAAAATTTCAATCTCCCTTTCAAAATATGTATCCTGTACCACACGTATCCAATGGCAAAAAGCCTCCTGTCGTTCTTGTGGTGATAGAAAAGCCTCTAATTTTTTGTTCCGTAAGTGCTTACAGTTGTAATAGAAGCGCTTAATCCAAGCTGTTACACTTACTAATTTATCGAGGGAGCTATACCGATTCAATAAGACATTTGGATCGAATACGCAAGCACGCCTCTCAACAGCGAGCAGTCGCAATCCAGGCAACGGACCTACGTCCAAAACCGGCGTCAGTGGCCATTCAGACTCTGAGCGTAATAACCATTCCGGTCCCCACCAAAGGGAGTGCGTTACCAAGGCGGGGGATGTACAACCCCGAGATGCACAATCAGCTGGGTTAAGCTCACCAGGCACATGCCTCCAAATCAAGGGAGTCTCAGATTTCTGAATTTGGGAGACTCGGTTCGCTACAAATACCTCTAAGGTGTGAACTGAAGCCTTTAACCAGCACAAAACAATTTGGCTGTCAGTCCACGCGTAAGTGGTGCTAATGTTCACAGTATGACGCAACAAATTCGACACGTGATTAAGAAGACGCACAAGCAGAGTAGCCCCTGCCAATTCAAGTTTAGGGATTGTCAAAGCAGTCCGTAGGGGTGCCACCTTGCTCTTCGCCATGACCAGTGAGATCTTCACTTGGCTGTCAGAACCCACCGTACGCAAATATACACAAGTGGCGTAACCCCGTTCAGAGGCGTCCGAGAAACCATGCAGAGTTGCCTGGTACTTTCCTGGAGGAAGCATAGAACGAGGGATCGATACCTCATTGATCGCAGGAAGTGAGGATACAAATTTGGTCCAGTCTTCCATCAAAGCTCCCCGAAGAGGTTCGTCCCAGCCTAGTCCTGCCATCCAAAGCCTTTGTAAAAAGCATTTAGCCCAAAATATGACGGGACATATCCAACCATTTGGATCAAATGTTCTTGCAACCGTGGAAAGCACCAAACGCTTAGTCCAAATGCGCGGCAACTCTAAGTCAACATTGTAAGTGAATATGTCTGGGGCTGGTTTATACTGAATGCCGAGAACAGTCATCATAGCAGGGTTCTCGATATTCTCGAACAAATGCGGATCTTGCTGATGTTCATCCGGAAGTCCCTTCAAAAGCGCAGGTGAGTTGGATATCCACTTCCGTAACTCATAGCCCGCGGTGGCTAAGATGCCTATCAATTCATCCCGTAGAAGGATGGCCTCTTTCTCAGAGGGTCCACCAGTACAAATGTCATCGACATACAAATCCTCTTTCAAAATCGCGGCTGCGCGAGGAAACTTTAAGCGCTCCAGGTCCGCGAGCTCCCACAGAGACCGTATAGCCAAATAGGGGCTTGACTTTAACCCGTACGTGTTTGTATTGAGCTCATAAACAACCATGGGATCCTGGGGGCTTTCACGCCATAGAATCAACTGATACCGACGGTCATCCGGGTGAATAATCGTCTGTCTGAACATCATCCTTATGTCAGCCACAAATACAACCTGATGTCGACGAAACCGAGTGATGACGTCACAGAGATCCTTGATCAATTTAGGACCAGCATACAAACAATTGTTCAACGATACACGCGTTGAAGTTTGCGCAGAACCATCGAATACTGTACGCAATTTGCCATTTGATGCCTTAATTACAGCATGATGCGGTAGAAAGAAGTGATCCACTGTTTGCCAATCTAATTTCGACACAGACATGTGTCCCAACTCCTCATATTCACGCATAAAATCAATGTATTTCTCCTTTAGGAGAGCATCTCGAGCCATTCGGCGCTCCATAGCCAATAGTCGTTTCTCAGCAGCAGGCCGCGAGGTGCCAAGTGGTGGCCGTACGGCGAGAAACGGCAATCGAGTCATAATCTGACCAGTACGTAGGCGACTCGTATTGTTTTGGTAAAACAATTCGCACTCCTCATGCTCCGGATCAGTGCGCGGAGCCTGTGGTGGTTCTTCCACTTCCCAAAACCTCTGAACCGCATCAGAGAGAGCAGAGCCTACCATCAAGCCAATGTCAAGACGGGTATCCGTGAGGACCGGTCCCATCAGTGCAGAGCCAAATATGGTCGGGATGGCTACCATGCCTCCTGGTTGCATGACCTGAATGCTACCCAAGAATATGTTTCCCAGAACATCGGCGCCTAGCAACAAATCGACCGATCCAGGTATACCAAATTTGGGGTCTGCCAAGTTCAAACCCGACGCTAAACCAATAGCATACGGAGACAACTGCTTCTCCGGATGGGTGCCCAAAATATTGTTCATAACAATGGCTGAACACTCAAACAATGGGCTTGACGAGTTTATAGGAGAGAACGCACATAATACTTGGCCTTCAACATTGGCCACAACTGCGTTGCCAACACCTCTAGTGACATGAGGAAAATCACGCATACTTAGGCGTACCTGCCCCACCAACCAAGAAGACGCTATACACCCCTGAGAGCCTGTGTCCAGAATTGCCCGGACCACAACAGAGGCACCTGTCCGTCCCCAGACCCTTACAGAAGCAGTGGGTAGGAGTACGGTTTCAAACGGGGGTGGTGCATGACGGGGGGAGGCGCCGTGTTCCTAATGTCGTCTAGGCAGCGGGTGATTCTCATGTTCACGGGAAGCGTCATCAAAGGTAGGTACCCGCCCGTGACGATACGGGCGCGAATCGTGGTTATCACTCTTGCCACGGGCTTCCGATGACGGCGAGCATTGACCTTGTGGGCGCCTCGCTGCGGCAGAATCTACGACGCGCGGGGGTGAGCGACTAGGTCTCGAACTGCGGTTTTCATACCGGTGCCTTCGCTCATAACTACCCGTAGGTGAGCCTTGACGTTCATGTTCACGACCAATCCCATTATTATTCGCACAAAGAAGTTTCAAATGCTGGCCTCCGCAGTATGTACATGGGCGAGGATTAGGGCAATCGCGCTGGAAATGGTTTCCCAAGCAAGAAAAGCACCAACCTCGAGCCTTAGCCAAACGCCTACGCGAGGCCACGTGCAGCGCAGTAAAATCTGAGCAACTGGCAACTTTATGACTCGGGGACTTGCAATAGGTGCACTCAGGTCGCGACTGTACAGCAGCAAAACGTGGTGGGTGACGAACCTCTGGCCTTCTAAAGGCGTGATTGCGGGTCGGAGCCGATGACCGCGGCAACTGTTGACCAAATGACCTGTCAACGACCGTCATGTCTACCATCCTACACTCGTCTTCCAAAAACTTCTTAAGGTCATCAAAAGCAGGCAAGTGAGTTGCATCATCACCTCCATATTTTTGCTCGAAACGAGCCCTAAGTTCCGCAGGAAGCTTTTTCAAAACAATATGCACCAGCATATATGACCAAGTGCTCACCGGAAGGTCTAACCTTTCCAGTGCGTTGATCGCAATCATCAATGGGTTCAATAAGTCGGACCTTAAAGCCGAGACCCTAGATACCACTGGCAGACCCAAGAGCTGACCAATGTGTGTATCTGCCAGGCAACGCTTATTTTGGTAACGCTTTATGAGAAGGTTACGTGCCACTAGGTAGTTTCCATCATTGATCTCCAGGTGCTGAACTAAACCTCTCGCCTCACCTTCCAACACGGAGAACAGGTAGGCCAATTTTTGAGCGGAACCTAAGTCAGAACGCGCGTGGACTAAGCTCTCAAACAAGTTTATGAAACCTAGCCATTGGTCCAAACGACCATCAAAACGCGGCAGGTCCAAAGTGGGCAGTTTACTCAATAAGCCCGACGTAGAAGGTTTCACATCCCTAGACGCGGGAGACTCACCCCTTTTCGACGCGGAAATTTCCCTAGCACGCTGTGAGATTCGATCTGCATAATCCATGATCTGGTCATAATCCGCGTGTACCAAGTCACGATACGTTTGTGGGTAATCTTCATCAGAAATATCTAAAATTTTTGTGTTGAAGTTACGGTACACATCATCAACAAATTGTAAGCGCGTATCCAATTTGCTGTACCTATCCAGGAGAGACTCATTTCGATCAGACCTATCAACCAAGGCGGTTGCAGTCGAGAACCATCTCAACTCAGAGCGCAGCTTACCTGCCGAGTCCTTAGCGCTAGCAAAAGCAGCCATAATAATCGAATAAAATAATTAAATTCCAACAACAAAAAAAAATATATATATAATCAACTAAATAAATCAACCAATTGAAACAACAATCAAAAAATACAAATTACAAAATTGAACAACAATTAAATTATTGCGCAAAGGGAAACGTTAATATTTGTCTGTATAAGTACCATAAACAAAACGCAAAATAATATTAAACTAATTGTCTATACAGTTCAATTCATTCGTTCATTCAATCACGAGACTGCACTACTCTGTGGCACAATGTACTACGCAAATTATTTTATTACTCTGTGGCACATTAAGTAAACAATGATATTCAAAATTTCAAATGTTGCAGTGAACTTATTTATATGATATTTTTAATAACTAATAACAATAAGTACACAAATGATCAATCACACAAATATTTAATGTGTATCTTTATACACCAGACTATTTATTAAACTGGGCCGTAATACGTAAAATTCAAGTAATTATATATCGATTTATTTTTCAACACGGGCACTTGTAGATATCAATACCAAACAAAATTACTAGATTCACTAGAACCACGCTCTGCTACCAGAAAGTATGTTCATTACCGTTCCCTACTGACCTAGGATGCGCAGTGGAAGGGAACACCAGGCCAGTGAGGGATACCAAATGGGTAATAACATTGGCTTGCGATTACGCAAGGCTATTTTAAGTTCTCCTAAATGATAGTACAAGAACAGATTTTAACACTTACGAGTAGATACCGCGGAGGTAGCTATAACGTAACCTAACTCAGCGTTCGGTCTGGCCAGACAAATAGAAACTAACTGAGGGGTTACTTAGCTTGTATCCAAAAGCGCGGTGATGACAACGGCCTCGTACACTTCAAGGACCCAGGCTTGCTACTCGTACACACAATTTAATGTTCACAAATATATACTTAATTCTAATTAACTCGCGTACATAAGCGGTACACAAAACAAAGGGTGGCGCGCAATATTACAAATACCACGATTTCACGGCTTTAGTCCACAAAAGACATAGCAATTACAAAATATGTGCGTACGCGACCGTTACTTCCAACGCAAGTCGATCCGCGAACAAAGCGAAAGTGAAAAAGTCAAAGTAACCAAAAGGGCGGAAACAAAACGACCCCGGGGCCGGCCGACGCGACGGCCCCGTGCCATCCGCGAACCAAAAGTCCAGCTTTAGTCCCAAAAAGGGCGGAAACAAAACGACCCCGGGGCCGGCCGACGCGCCGGCCCCGTGCCATCCGCGCACCAAAGTCAAAGTCAAAAGTGAAAGTAAAAGTGGCGGCCGGCTCCGAGCCAACCGCGAACCACAAAAAACAGAACTACCCTACATGGATTTAATTATTAAACTAATATAAAAATGTTTGGTACCGAACACGTATACTCAATGTTAACGGGCATTCGCAAACTTTTACGAACATTTGCAACTCGGAACTAAAAGGTCTGATATATTTGAAACAAATTAATAAATACAATGTATTAAAAAATATTTTGATTTCATTATCACTAAAATTTCTAATGCACTTTGATAACTAATTAATTAGAGTACCTACATTGCAACGAGAATATAATACAAACTGGTGAGACTGCAACGCGATGAAACTGGTTCAATAATTTGAGAGGATCTGCCATTATGTCGACAACCATCTTAAGAACAGAACGGTACACTAGTATCTAAAGACGCTCTAATTGAAGCCTGTAAATAGACCGAAGATTATTTCTAATGATTGTTGAGTATTACACATTTGTAATAATAATTAAATCACTTTACGGATTTTGTCGAGTATAATCAAATAAAAAAGCGAAAAAATCCGTAAAAATAGTTTTATTTCAAATAGATTGGGGAGATCATTAAAATTATCATGAATGTATGATCTGATATCGCATCTTTATTATTACAGTCATCACAAAAAATACTACCGAAGTTACGTAATATTAAGTTGTTTATTCGAATACGCGCCGAAAGAGTGCACAATAATCTATTAAATTGGTAAGGACTCATCTTGCCATATCTACAGACAACAGGATGTGCACTTAGCTATCTAATATATAACATAATAATAAAGACGAACTAATCTTCTTCGTTATTTCACATTGTTTTAATTAGTTTAATTTTTTTAATTGAGGTAAAAATCTTTAGCTTTATGACTCTTGTAGGATTGAATAATAGATAGTCTTCTGCGCAAAATAAGATTAAATCAGTATCGCACCTTCATTGAAGCATCGTTTTGTAAATTCAAAGTTAATAATTTGACTTTACCTGGAATACATCTCTTACTGAAAACCGCCAATTGTGCACTGCCGCCGGAAACGGCCTTCGGTTGTCCCCTGCAACAATCTCGGTGATCAAATTAAAATTTCAATAATCACAGCGATTTTCTTTTTCAATTTTATTAATAAATAATAAATTAATTAATTTTCTTGTTACTATAATCCTTTCTTTTTTATTGTATTTCAATACATCCTCTGATTAAATATCAAACCTCGTGTTCTTTTTACAAGCCCAAGAACAAATTTTAATAATCAAAAACAATTATCCTCTTGTTTTCGAAATCATTTGTTTCCAAACAGGAAGGAAGCAATTTAAACATTAATTGTTCTTGCAAAATATGTAATTCAACAATATATTCATAGCACAAGCTTTTTATTAATTTTAGGAGCTGGATAAATATTTATATTCGTGAGATAATTCATAATATGTATATCTTATAGCCCAATAGCAAATACGCTAACAAATTTACGAAGACGGATGACTCATTTTACATAAAAAAGAAATAGTTTTCTAATGTATGGACGACGGTCTCGAATATGTGAACATATTTTCACGAACGTGGTTCAAATTACTTGCCCAGACTATTTTGCATATAATTTCTTTTCTTCATACATATCGGTGCACTTTGCTATTAAAACATTTTATTGCTTAAAATTTTGTGTTGCAAGCCTTTATAATAATTATAGTTTAGACCATCAGCTAAGCCATGTAAACACTACAATAGCCAATTAAGCTTGCACGGAAATGTAATTGTGAGTCTGAAAAAGTTAAGATTATATCAAATATACAGTAGGGCTTTCCAAATATTGACTATTCGTTCAAATTGACTGTTTTTCACAAAAGGAAAATAACATTTTCAAGCATCTTGATAGACGAAAATTACAGATGAAGACTTTATCACGATCAAATTGCTACCACAGTTATTACCGTCATAAAATAAATCACTTTATTTATCACAATTTATACCGTTCTTTGTTAACATAAAATTACATAGGAATAGCACAAAAATTGGTCTGGATATGGCTGCACAATAAAATAGCTATGTTATTTGTTGATCTCACAAAAGATTGATGATTGAACCTGAAGTTCATAGCTATAATATATATTTTACTTTCCATTAAAATATTGAAGCTCATAGTATTTTTAGAATACAATATGGGAATATTGCGTAGGTATATGACTATATTCTTTATACTACCGAAGTTAAAGATTTTACAATTTTCTTCATCTCTTTCATCTATATCTAAATTTATGCGTAATTCTTTTATTAACTTTAAAATGAAATTAATTGCTTCAACCAGTAACATAAAGCCGATGTTTCCGTGTGGTGACGGGGTATGAATACAATTCACCACCCTCTCTCTTGAATCTGCATGTAATATCATACAAGACGAAGAAAACTTGCAATGAAACTATATCAACATGTCTGACCAGCATGGTATAGATACTAGGTAAATTTCCCTTCTATAGTGGAGGAGTAACCCAACACTAGGACATATATGAATTGAAATGAGGAATGATAAACCAACAGTCTATCAACATCCCTTTCTGGATATACACTTTCCAACGTTTGGCAGGCGGATTGGTTGTCATTATTGATGTTATAATTAAAAAAAAAACTGCTGATAATTCTTCTGGTCTGTTAAATTTTGCGACTCCCATGAGAAATGAAGGTGGTGAGCATAGGTAAAATTAATAAGCTGCCATCATTAATTCATGGAAATTCTGTTCACCAGAATTCATTACTCTCGCTAAATTGCACCTACCTAACTTATTTCTGCTCCACCCCAGGTCGACTGGTAGAAAATGCCTAAGGCATTAAGTCCGCCATGTACCTTTTTTGTGTGCAGAAGCTTTAAATAAATAAATAAATAAATTATTCCCCCTCTACTCCCTACTCCTCCGACATCAAGACCGCCACTAAAATGAACCCGTAGGATATTAGAACTGCCGTGACTGGGGGCCGTTTCTTCTATATCCGTCATATGTGGGGAAAGTAACTTTAATTGTCATGCTTGGCAGACGGGTTAGCGATTGTAATTGCGTTCTACCGTTGAACCCTGAGCCGATTCCTACGGCTCCCACAGGAAAGCAAAGGGTGGTGACCATTGTATTTTTATTGCGTCGCCACGCAAGATATATATAAAAAAATATGTATATTCAAATTGCCATTCAAATGATACAAACAAAGATATACAAAGCTAATTAAGTGAGTTTTCAGAAGGCAGATATACTTTCTAGATTTATTCAAAAGTTCAAAATAGTAAAAAGCTAATAAAACTTGATAAAATTAGTATGTTTTTATTTCATATACCAGATTCTTGTTACAAATACAGATATTACATTTACCAAACCAATTTATCCATGCAAGTATAAAATATTGAGTAAATATTTGACGGAGATCAAAGAATCAAGTGTTACGATCTGATATCGATGTTAATAAGTCAATAAAACGTCGCCGGACTGGAAGCAATCTCTTTTTATGAGTCCCAAGACGATAACTGTCACAATTCAGGCTCTTTCAAGTACCTATGACCATTGCAATAGTACAGCGAATAAAAGAGGTCTTTAGGCGACTACTAAAGGGATTTTTATAAGCCCAATGCCGATGCGAATAGAATATATTACAAATATTATAATAGTAGGAAGAACAATTTGGAAGCAAAGAGTCTGCTTCTAGTCAAATTTACCTCGATAACGGAGGACTATAAATTAATAAATTCGGCCTTACTGGTCATTGAAAACCATTTTATATACAAATTAAATGGTTTTCTACTAGGAAACTATTTAATTTGACATATACAGATATATAAAATATGCTTTTTAAGGTATTTAAAATATGATGGGCAATCACCGAGACAAGTGCAGTCACCATTAAGCTCATCATTACATATGGTCGATAGTGTATGCTGATACCGATTTTGTACATTTTTTGGTCAAGCAAGTATCAAATATAATTTACAAAAATTTCACGAGAAAGAAAGTCTGGCTCACGATAGTTTGGACATCAAGCACTTGCTGTATGCAGTCCTTGCATGTCAAGAGTGCTGGCTATGTTTTATTCGCTGTAAATGTGTCACTCGCACCTCTTCTGTGATCTCATGCGAACAATTGTTGAACCGATTCATAAAGATAGAAAGGGTAATGTGGCTGATAAGTGTAATTACCGACCCATCTCATTATCTACTATTGTCGCTAAGGTACTAGATAGTCTGTTGAATGTACGATTAGATAGTTTCCTGAGCACTGAAACTGCGATAATCAGCTTTAAACATACGGTGCATGAACCGTTGTACTTCAATGTATACTTGTTTCTGGAATTTTTCTCGAGTTTTTGGCCTGGTGGCATATGATATTATGTGGCAAAAAGTTACGAGAGACACAAGTGTCGGCCGAACTATTGCATATATTTCAGTATTGTCATAACTAAACGCATAGAGTGGGAAAAACCATATAGCTTGGGCTGTGGTGTAAGTCAGAGCGAAATCAATCACTTAAGTTTTTCAACCTATAGGTATATAAATGACTTGATCATTGAGCTTAGCTGCAAAAATATCGTATATCATAGTGATGATACATACAAGAGTCAATAACATCTGCTACGCTTACAATATAGTATTGCTGAGTCGAACGTTCAGAGCAATGAGAGACTTACTCGGTTGCTGTAAGCTCTCTAAGAGATATCCTAATATATGATATCACAAAAAGCGAACTCTTGATGTTTAAAGTTAGATGGTGGAAAAGTCCAGATATACTACTCAACATTAAATTAAATGGTAATTATCTATTTTCGTGTATTGACGGAGTAAGAATACAATTAATAAAAATAATGATTTTGGCCATGGGTGTCGTATAAGACGACTAAAATATATAATATGCTGATCCAACCGGGGATTAGTCCGGCCACCCGAGGAGAAGCCACCGCGTGAGGGCTTGAAAATGTACCCAAAATGGTAACCTGCTGGACCACTGATGACAAGGACCCACCCACTTGGCGTATAATAGGTACTGTATACGGCAGGTTATGGGATTGCGAGCCGTCCCCTCCGTCACCGCGGATGAACAGGGTGCGATCATATTATCACCTATCAAAAGTGGGATATAATACGCAGAAACCATCAATGCAAGAGAATGCAAAATTAATATGAAACCCTATAGGGTTTCAGGCGTCAGGCGGATTGGTATACCAAGCCGCCTGACGCGCCTGGCATACATAGTAGTAGTCAACCTTCCTTCTATTCAAGAGTCCGTGCCCTGGTCCGAGTCCCGAGACTGGACGTCCATGGATAGAGTGGACGTACATGGATAGAGACTACGATAATAAGACGAGGTTATCATCTGAAATTTATCACGACACCGATGATAATTGATACTTACATAATTTTTAAGATTGTTTACCAATCTTCTATGAAGTTTATCTGTCTGAAATATAAATTATTATTATTGAATACTTCATTTAATAACCAACACACCAATAATTTAAAAGGCTTATTTATTTAGGAATTGTAGACTACAGGGCGTCATAAAGTGCGATGTGACGAAGCCATAGGACAGTCAAACCACTTCTAATTTTTTTGACAAATTTTAATAAGTAACTTAGAAGTTAGAAGAGAACCGATGAATGTACATATAGTTTGGTGAAACGTATAACCTCCTTTTAGGCTTCCCCGTAAGAGGATAATAAGAAAGGTTGCTCACGAGCAAATAATAATACAAAAATACTGTTCTTGCCTACCTTGGCACTGGCCTATTTTTTTTTTGTGTGTGACTTAGTTTTTAGCCGCAGATAGCTGTGACAACTTTACTTGGACTGGTGGGAAGCACTGAGGGCTCTCAATCCGAGTTATTAATCTATTTTTTTTTTGTGTGTGTGTGTGTAGCTGTTGGTCGCAGATGACCTTGACAGCTTAACGCGGTCAATGGGCGAGCGGAAGGCTCTCAACCCGGTAAGTAAGTTAAGCGAACATCGCCCGAGGGCTCCCCCTGTGGGGAACGGACCTTGGCTCGGGGCGTCGGTGAAAGCAAAGTGGGCGTGGCCACGTTTAGATTAATGACTTTTACGCGCCGCGGTTTTCGACCTCGTCGGCGAGGCCGATACCGCGGAGTTTTTTGTGTTATCGCTGCGCGAGCTGTGTAGGCCCTTTCTCGGGCGATCGTAATAGCGTCATCCCCTTCTTCCAGAAGATGACGAGGACGTCGGACCGCGGATATTTTTGAGGGAACGTAGTTTACCGCCCCAACCACTAGTGGATTGGGGTGAGTCGTGGCAGAGTCAAAATAGCGTTATTAATCTATTTCAACTAAAACACAATGTTTTATAGATAACACAACTAAAAAGTGCGATGCAGGATGTAGGGATAACGACATCTACCGAGTTACGTTTAAATGTCAGCCACGTATGTATATAAAAAAAAAACGCTAATCTTGTAAGGATAATGGCACAACCTATATATGTAAATTATTACATTGTCATCGGCCCTTGATAAGTGTACAAAGTTTCAAATTAATCCAACGTTTAGAAGGGAGTGAAAAAACACGTTCAAATATTCCGTTACATACAAACTAACTTAATAAACGTTTCTTAAAAAGTAATTCAAGGAAAATCCCACAGCATGTGTGGTTCCTTTCAGTTTTTGCAATAACAATAGATTACTTATATCTTCTTCAAGAGCATATCAATGTAAGTGATAAATACCAAATAGTATGTAATCGTAACTTTATTTAATCGCAATGAAACAAAATATGTTTATTTGAAGTGGATAATTGTAAAACGGGTCACTGATTGCAGCAAGTTGTGGTGTTTTTTAATGAGAAACAACATCATACTGTTTTAATTATGTAAACAGCAACAGAAAAAATAAATGCTCTATTTTAATATATGTAAATCCATCAAATGTTTTGATTTCTTGTAAACAAATTATCATTGTTTCCTAAATGTAATGTTTTATAGAGAGTTCGGTTATTTTAACCTTCTGAAGAGATTACTTTGGCAGAATTTTGATTTATGGCTTTAACATTTAACAAGCCAAAAGTTACAGAACAACAAACAGACAAACGAAACAACGGAGTTTAATAACAAAAACTTTTCAGTGGAAGTCGTTCTTTCAATTGACATTTCTCAATAAGTACCATTTCATTACCTTTGCTTTTACAATTTTATTTCGACCCTCTTCTAAATTTTAATGTCTGAAGTCATTTATATAATTGTGGAACTTTATTAAGAATTAGATTAGAAGTCCATTAATTATAATTATCTAAGAACTAACTTGGACCGATGGACGTGCCTTAATTATTATTATTATTTTATGGTAGGCCACACCGATAGAAACTGTTGGATTGAAGCCATTAATTGGTCGACTTATCTAAGATAGCACCACTCTTCACAAAATCAGCATCTGAAGAGTGGCAATTTTATTATGAGCGAGAGAGCCAGAGGGCCAAACAAATACAGTTAAGTGCATTACAGTTAATATTATTATTTTACTATATTTGAATAATGTTTTTTTCCTCATAAACAGCGTTATGTTTTTTCAGTAATATGTAGATTAAGCTAATTATTTCTTTAAATTTTATTAATAAATTTAATTTATCGCAATATAATAATATTTAAGTTCTGAAGTAAACAATTAATAGTTTCGATTTAAAAGCAAAATGAAAAGAAAATTAAGAGCAATCCAGTTATCACATGGTACACGTTGATAAAATTTTAACATTTATTATTGAGATGTAAATAAAAACCATAAACCTGCCACCAACTGCTGAAAAAAGGTGCATGATTCTAATTCAGTATCTATTTAACCTTTTTTTTTTATACGCTATGATCTGGACACACCCTGCCCAATCTGTCCGGGGTGACGGATGGGCGGCGTATGGCCCCATGACCTACCATACTCTCGCTATCACTTTGACATCCGTGGCTGTTCCGGCGAATTGCACTTTTGAGTACCATACCACGTCGTCCTCACGCAGCCGGCCTCCCTACGGGTGGTAGACTAATCCCGGGGGATCACATTATAAACCATCTTAACAGTTTCCTGATCAGCTGAATGTTTTAAAAATATACATTAATTTTTGTAATCTGGCTACCAGGGCATGCTTTAACCCTCCGTATACGAGATGACTAATTGTTCAATGCACATTGAACATGCAACGCAGCAAATTCAAAAGTAGAGCATGTCAACATACAAGTAAAGCATGTCAACATACAAATGTGCAAAATTCGCACTGACATGATTAAAAGACGCTGCGTTACACTTCACACTTACGACACACTAACACAAAATGGTATATGTGTGTATTAGCAATAAGTAGTATATAAGGTGTACATTTTGTAAAATAAATCAGATTTGAATTTATTCATCTCTCAGTTACATCCCTCTCACTGTGGCCAAGACACCCTTAGCCGTCAGTTCTGATCAGTCTAGTGAGTCTGCTTGACTGGCAGTGAGAGTTACCAATCCTCCACCCAAACCTCCATCTCAATGTGGCCAAGACACCCTTAGCCGTCAGTTCTGATCAGTCTAGTGAGTCTGCTTGACTGGCAGTGAGAGTTACCAATCCTCCACCCAAACCTCCATCTCACTGTGGCCAAGACACCCTTAGCCGTCAGTTCTGATCAGTCTAGTGAGTCTGCTTGACTGGCAGTGAGAATTACCAATCCTCCACCCAACATCCATCTCACATCTACCTGTCACCTTAGGTAGCGCGGTGCAGGTATCCCATCATATAGGCTAAGAACTTAAGGGCTTTAGGTACTTCAAACTATAACCTTAGGTTCTTCTGTCAAACACGGCTTTAGTCCACTAGCCCAGACTACGCCTGTACACTAATCTCACCATGCTGTACTAGGTAGCGTTTGCTATACCCCAACTATAAAAGGTAGTAAAAGCCACAAATTTGTTTTTTGTGATTGTTAAATAATAATAAAATATTTATATATCTAAATATTAATAAATTGGTTTAAGTGAAACAAATTTTATTTTTACATTATAATAGACTTTTATTAATAAAAATACAAAAACTTAACTTTCTCTTCAAACTATAATCTGTTAAAACTTTTCTTGAGTACTTAAATCAAATAGCACATATTACAATCACTGTCTTCTCAATTTATAAAACTATATATCTATAATCTAAATAAATGTATATCTAGTTTTAAATATTAACAATTTAGTAAAAACAAACAATAATAAAATCAGATCTTAATCACTTAAGTTGCCGCAATTTTGACAATAAAAATCTATGTGTTCCATGCACATAGGCTTATTACATTTTTTACATACGTGCCTAATATCATCACTGATTGAATCCGAAGACAGTATATCAACATCGACTTCACTATCAGTATTGCTTTAAGCACTGATATGATCTGCATCACCATCCGATTCTTGTTCTAACTCAGTGTCACAATCATCGTCTTCTCCTATTAGTGCTCGTAATATGTCATCTGCTGCTAACCGAGACATGTTCTAGTTTAATTATTACTTGCAAACAATGTTTCACCACGTTAAACACCGAAATAAACATATCATTATCATCATCATCATCATCATTTCAGCCTATCGCCGTCCACTGCTGGACGTAGGCCTCCCTCATGTTGCGCCACAATGAGCGGTCCTGTGCCGCCTGCATCCAACGACGCCCAGCTACTTTCACTAGGTCATCGGTCCACCTAGTAGGGGGGCGTCCTACACTGCGTCGTCCGATACGTGGTCGCCACTCGAGAAACTTTCTTCCCCAGCGGTTGTCGGTTCGTCGAGCGATGTGGCCTGCCCATTGCCACTTCAGCGTGCTAATTCTTCGTGCTATGTTGGTTACACCCGTTCTTCTGCGGATTTCCGTATTCCGGATTCTATCTCGCAGAGAAATCCCGAGCATAGCCCGCTCCATAGCACGCTGAGCGACTTTGAGCCTTGATATGAGGCCTACATTTAGGGACCACGTTTCCGTGCCGTAAGTCATCACTGGTAACACACACTGGTCAAAGACCTGTGTTTTCAGACACTGAGGTATGTTGGACGAGAAGATCCTCTTAAGTTTCCCGAACGCTGCCCAACCGAGTTGGATTCGTCGGCTGATCTCTTTCTCGAAATTGGATCTACCTAACTGGACTGTTTGTCCTAGGTAAACCTAGTAATCGACAACTTCAAGAATCGCATTGCCAACTAGGACCGGTACAGGAATGACATGGGCATTTGACATGACTTTCGTCTTGTCCATGTTCATTCGTAAACCCATTAGTTGGGATACCCTGCTGAGATCATTGAGCATTGTGCCAAGGTCCTCCATGGATTCTGCCATAACGACTATATCGTCCGCAAATCGAAGGTGAGTGATGTATTCGCCGTTAATGTTGATGCCGAGTCCAGTCCAGTCTAAGAGCTTGAAGACATCTTCCAGTGCAGTGGTGAACAGTTTCGGAGAGATAACATCTCCCTGTCTCACGCCTTTCTGCAACTGGATCGGTTTCGTACTCTTATCCCGGATACGGACTGACATTGTGGCGTTCCTATACAAACACTTCAGCACTTCGATATAGCGATAGTCGATTTGGCACCGCTGAAGGGACTGCAGCACCGCCCAAGTTTCGACTGAATCAAAGGCTTTCTCATAGTCCACAAACACTAAGCACAGGGGCCGATTATACTCCTCGGTCTTTTGTATAATCTGCCGAAGCGTGAGGATATGGTCTATGGTGCTATAGCCTTTTCGGAAGCCGGCTTGATCGGGCGGCTGGAAGTCATCGAGCTTGCGCGAAAGTCGATTGGTAATGACCCTCGAGAACAACTTATAAACATGGCTCAGGAGTGAGATGGGTCTGTAGTTCCTTAAAAGAGCTTTGTCACCCTTCTTGAAGAACAGCACCACCACACTCCTGGTCCACGACTCTGGAACGTCGCACCCGAGGATAACCGAATTAAATAGCTTTTGAAGGGCTATTAAGACTGGCTTGCCGCCCGCCTTCAGAAGCTCTTCCGTAATTCCGTCATCTCCCGGTGCCTTACCGTTACGTAGTTGTTTGAGAGCCATTCTGATCTCGTACAAGCTGATGTCCGGGATTTCTTCGGTATAGTGCCGAGTAAGCTTGGATCTGGGATCTTGGACCAAGCCGACAACAGGATTTCGGGATGATTTGTATAACTGTCCATAGAACCTTTCGACCTCTCCCAAGATCTCACTTTGGGATGAAATGACAGTGCCATCGTCGGTCTTCAGCTTAGTCATTTGGCTTTGCCCAATAGAGAGATCTTGTGCGAACACTTTTGAGCCACGATTCCGCTCTATCACTTCTTTAATACGGAGCGTATTAAATCGGCGAATATCGCGACGCACAGACCTGGAGATCTGCCTATTTAGCTGCCTATGTTTGGACCAATCGGCTGAAGACTGCACCGTCATTTCCTTTCTCCGCCCCATGAGCTCGAGAGTCTGGTCAGAAAGTTTTTTAGGTCTATTAACGCGGTGAGCCTTGAAAAATTTCGACCCAACCGCGTGGACAGTTTCCACGAACCTGTTGTTCATATCGTTCGGAGATTCGCATTCGTCCAGACATTGGAAGCGATTGTGTAATTCGAGTTGAAAGCCTTCGAGTTTCTGGTATTGGACAGATGTAGGTCGGAGTGTAGACTTCATCAAGCGTGACCGCTCGACTTTTGTGTGGATATTCAATGTGGCTCGTACCATCCGGTGATCGCTCCCAGTTTTAATCCTGCTGATCACTGAGACATCATTGAATATCTGTCGTTTGTCTGACAAGATGAAGTCTATCTCGTTTTTTGTTGAACCATCGGGGCTAATCCAGGTCCATTTCCTTTGTGGCTGCTTCCTGAAGAAGGAATTCATCATAAAGAAGCTTTCCTTCTCCAGAAAATCAGCCAGTTTCTGGTCCCTCTGGTTTCTCTGTCCATATCCATGTTTCCCCACTCTCAACTCATCATCACTCCCTTTGCCTATTTTCGCGTTAAAGTCTCCCATGACTACCGTGAAGTGGGTTTTGGACATGTGTATGGCTTTCGAGATGTCCTCGTAAAATACCTCCACCTCGTCGTCGGAGTATGTCGAGGTCGGTGCGTATACCTGTATAACCTTCAGCGAATACCTCTTGGTAATTCTGAGTATAAGGTACGCTACCCTTGTCGACACACTCTCGATCCTCTCCACGTTGTCTACGAGAGACCTACGAACGATAAACCCTATACCACCTTGGGACGGGTGATCGCCCTCCCGGTAGAAGAGCAAGTTTCCAGACTGGAGGATTATCGTGCCCTCGCCCTCTCTTCGCACTTCTGATAATCCTACAATGTCCCAGCGGATTTTGCTCAATTCCTCTTCCAGCTCGATGACCCTCTCGTCAGTCCTGAGTGTTCGAAAGTTGTGTGTTACCAGGGCCAAGGGTCGTTTTTGTTGGTAGCCGGATCGCTGCCGGAGATTCCTCGCACCCCCCGCTCCACCACTACTGGGTCCGCCAACAAAATGAGCCCGTAGAGTACCGGAGCCGCCGTGACTGGGGGCCATTTTTTTATTGTACGCCATTTCTAAAAAAGGGGATATTGCCGTAATCGCCACGCTTGGCAGGCGGGTTGGCGATCGCAGTATAGGTGTTTTACGTTTCCCAGGAGAGAGCTGCTGCCCTGCTCTCCTGGTGAACCCTCAGCCGATTCTTACGACTCCCACGGGCAAGTAAGGGGTGGCGACATATGTATTCTCAGCCCGTCGCCACACGGGTAAACATATAAATAAACATATAAATAAATAAAATACAAAAGCAGTTACACTTACCTTTTAGACCACGCGCCATAAAAGGTGGGGTGTGTGATACCCAAGCGCAGTTTATGCAAGTGTCACACGGTTCCTCGCTGACGCTGGACTAATTCTTTCCCACGGATGGGAGCGGCAACGTCATATTTGCAGCTACTGAGAAAACCAACTTGCGCGCCTTTTTCGTTTAAAAATTGTAACGATTTTTTTACCGCTGGGGTATGTCATAACCCACCTCGTATACGGAGGGTTAAAAGACAAGTCTTGGTCAATAGTAATACTACATATTTTATACACTCCCTTGCAAGGACAGGACATAAACATTTAACATTATCAAGGATGCAACTATACAACAAATGAACGCGATAGGAGTAGGTTACATCTACGTGCAAAGGAAATACATTTTTTTTTTCAAATAATTAACGTGTACACGTTTGTTGTCAACCAATTATTGTCTTTAAAGACTAACTCACAATTATCACCACTACAGAATAAAGCAGTATCATCAGCAAAGGATATCATAACAAAGTGCCGGACTAATAATACTAGCCTTTTTTTTTACGGTCGGCGCACTCCTCGCACCACTCCGTCCGGGGCGACAGAGGGACGTAAGCACGCACACCAGTAACTCACTCGCGACTTGTCGCCTAAGTCGTTGGACCGACCACCAGAGCAGGCTCCCTCCCTCGGGGAGGACGTCGGTCTTTTCTCACGCGGTCGGCCTCTTGGCGCTGTCACCCGCTAATAATACTACCCTGCAGTACGCTAAAATTGACAATCGATTATTCACTAAAGCATCCACCAATTTGAACACGTTGCTTTCTGTCAGTAAGGTAATTATCTATCAACTTAAACTGAAGTAGGTACTCATAAGAGTACGATATAAACCAAGACGGAGTAGCTTTTTAAGTAAAAATGAGGTAGAAACAGTAGGTATTGGATGCCTTTCTGAGATCTATAAATAAATATCTTTAAACTCCAGAAATGTTGTGAGGGTATGAAAAATTTGCAAGTTTTGCCAACTCTATCATCAAGAAGGTGATACAGTTAAACAAGGCGCTGTGATTTAGTGTTAAACTAAATAAAATTGAGACTAACAGAGTCTCAATTTTATTTAGTTTAACACTAAATCACCATTTGGATAACCCAACCGTCTAACAGCCAACACCTCGGTCACAGTCAATTCACTCCTTCTCAGTATCTACATTCAGCCACAATTAACTTAGCAGCCTTTATACTAAACAATAACTAGAACAACGCAATGTAATTTCCTTTCACATCTCCATGAACTGTCAGAAAGTGTATTGAATTTATAAGCGAGAGTTTAAAAGAATCTTGACGGCATTGAGCTGTCACGAGTTTACATAAAAAACACTTCACACACATAATAATAATATATATTGACTCAGTCTTTTTTTTTTTTTTATGGGTGGGCTATGGTAAGCGCACGCGCGGTCCAGTCCGTCCGGGGCGATGAAAGGACGGTGCGCGGGCCCATAACCCACCCGTACCCACGTCACCTCGTTGTTGGGCCGACCACCGGAGCAGATGTGACTTGTCGTCAGTGGTCGGCCTGACGGAATACCCTTTCGGGTAACCTCACCTCTCGACGTCTTGGGACGTCGGTCGCCGTCGCGCGGTCAGCCTCTCTGCGGGTGACGGACAATTCCCCGGTCCAATCACCCGCGGCCTCGGCTAGGGCGGCATTAGGCGCAGATACTCGCGCCTGCGCCGCCCGAGTCGCCGGCGGCGGAACGTGTCGCCGAATAGGAGCTCTACTCGCACACGATCCGCCGCCTCCTTCCGTGAGATTACGGCCTCACAGAAGGCGGCGACCGCGTCCCAGTTCCTGACGCTGTCGAGCATCTCCCTGGCGATGGTCGGCAGCGCCAGGTCGGCACCGATAATTGCGACGAGTTCACGGCGATCCCCCTCCCATGCAGCACACTCCTCGAGCGTGTGCTGCGCCGTGTCCTCGTCGCATCTGCAGTGGTGGCAGGACGGTGTGCTCTCCCTCCTGACAATCTTGTGCAGGTACTTCCCGAAGCAACCGTGCCCCGTCAGCACCTGCACCAGTCGGAAGGAAAGCACCCCGTGCGTCCGCTCCAACCACTCCATCAGCACTGGCCGGAGGGCCTCGACGGTCCTGACACCGTACCGAGGACTCTCCAGCCGGACTGCCCAGCGGGCAATGACTTCTTGGCGGGCGTCGACCCGCCAGGCGGTGATCTCTTTGATGGAGACCATGCCGCCGCGGGCGCGCGTCTCCGACACCCGCCGATAAATGTCGGCGAGCATCTCCGCCTCCAGGTCCCACGGGGGAGTTCCGGCCAGGAGGCACGCTGCCTCTGTCGCCACCGTGCGGTAACCCCGTATGGCCCTGATCGCCATGACCCTCTGTGGTCGCCACAGGAGGGCCCTAAGACGGACGGTCAGGGACCCCGCCCACACCGGTGCGCCATACAGGGCCATCGACCGGATCACTCCCACGTACAGTGTCGGCACGTAGCACTGGGTCCGCCCACATTCGGCATCAACCGCGAAAGAGCGGACGCCGCGCCGACAAGCTGATGGAGATGCTCCCGGAACCAAAAATGCCCGTCGAGCACCAGGCCCAAGTACTTCATGTGGACCTGGATGCTGATGGTGACCGACTTCACGGTGATCGAAGCGCCGGCGGGAGGCCCGGCGGTACGGAGGCCATGGAACAAAAGAGCCTCCGTCTTTTCCAGGGCTACCCTCAACCCCAGCGCTTCGATCCGCCTGACAATCTCCTCGGTGCCGAGAGTTGCCAGGCGTGCCGCCTCCTCTAGCGTCCCACCCCGGGCTGTGACGAGTATATCGTCGGCGTAGCAAATTACGCCCAGCCCGGGTGGGAGGCTTCCTCTCAACGCCCAGTCGTAGCCGATGTTCCACAGGGTCGGACCCAGAACCGACCCCTGCGGGACACCGCACGTCATGGGCGTTCGTACAACGTCCCCTACTCGGTCAACGTAGAGGACGCTGCGCCCCTCCAAGTAGTCTGCCACCAGCCGCCTGAGGTACACGGGCACCCCGTGATACCTCAGCCCCTCCCTGATGCAGCTGAATGGCAGACTGGTGAAGGCGTTGGCGATGTCCAAGGACACCGCCAACAGGACTCCTCCGCCGGTGACGGCCTCCGCTACCACGGCCTTCAGGCGCAGTAGGGCCGCGATCGTTGAACGCCCTCTCCGAAAACCAAACTGGGCGTCCGACAGATCGGGGCCGACCCTCACGAAGTGCCGCTCGATGCGGGCAGCCAACACCCTCTCCAGCAGCTTGCCCGCATCATCGAGCAGCACGATGGGCCTGTAGGCCGAGGCCGAATCGGGAGACCGTCCCGGCTTCGGCAGGAGAACCAGCCTCCCCTCTTTCCAGCACCCAGGGAACTGCCCGGACGTCAAACAGGCGTCGAACAGTCCCCTGAGGCGTGATCCCAGGTACTCGAGGACCAGGGCCAGCACACGGTTCGGAATACCATCGGGCCCGGGGGCGGTGGATTTCACACGCATACGCGCCACCGCCGCCTCCATTTCCGGCTCCGTGATGGGCGGAACACTTTCATCGTCGGCCTCCCGGTCGCTGTCCGGCGAAGCCATGACCGGGGGCGTGTGCTCCGCCCGCCGTGGAAAGAGGTCCTCGACAACTCTGGTGAGGAGGCTGGGCTGGAGAGTCTCGGTGAGGGGGGGGGGGCCCGCCCGCGGAGCTTGTTCAGCGCCGCGAGGTAGGGGCGACCCCAGGAGTCACGCTCGAGACTGTCCAGCATCTCCCGCCGACTATCGTCCTTGGCGGTACGGACGGCCAGCCTGAAGGCAGACCGCGCACTGCGGTAAGCCTCGTACAGCTGGCCCTCCCGCTCAGCGTCGCGGTGACGCGCTCGGCTGCGGGTGTAGGCCCTCCGGGCACGTATGCACGCAGCCCGAAGGTCCGCCAATTCTCGGGACCACCAGGGCACCGCACTTTTTGGGGGCAGACGCCGCACACGGGGCATGGCCGCATCGCAGATCTGCGTTAACGCACAGCGGATGCGGCCAGCCTCGGCATCCACCCCGTCCGACTGGGGCGGTGAGGACAGCCACGACTGAACGATGGCTGCCTCCGCCAACAGGTCCCGATCCAATCGACCCACAGCCCACCGCGGAAACGCGGGAGCACCATCCGCCGTGTGACCCCTGCTGGGCTGCAGGAGGGTCCGGGAGACCTCTATCCGGATGTATCGGTGGTCGGATAGGGTCTCAACCTCCTTCTGGACGCACCAGCTCCTCACACGTGCTGCGACATTAGGGCTAGCGAACGACAAGTCCACTATCGACCCGCCCTGCTGCCGCACGCACGTTTGCACCGAGCCCCTGTTCAGCAAACAAAGGCCCAGTGCCGCCGCCCACTCTTCGACCGCCCGCCCGCGGTCATTCGTCCTGGGGGACCCCCACGTCGCGGACTTGGCGTTGTAGTCCCCCAGAACGAAGACTTGGCGCGGTGCCAGTCGCCGTATCGAGGCCCCCAGGATGGTGAGGAAGGCCCCGAAATCCGTCGCGCTCCTGTTCGGGGAGAAGTAAACACCAAATAGCGTAACCTCTCCCCATTCCGCCGCGACATACCCGTCGCCCCTGTCCTTGAGCAACAAAGGCGGGGAATGCCACGACGTGGAGGCGACGATTGCCACAGAGCCGTCACTGCTGCCCAGCCAATTGGGCCGGTCAGGCACCACGTACGGCTCCGCAGCTACGGCTGCACCGATCAACCACTCCGCCATGGCTTGCAGGAAAACGTCCTGTGCCTCGGCGGCGTGGTTGAGGTTGGCCTGCAGGAGGTGATAAGATTCGGCCGCCATTAGTGGGCCGTATCCATTACCTCCTCCACACTGGCGGGCGATCGGGTCGCGCTAGTGGCGGCAGCGGCCGGGGTCGTCGGGCCGCTCCGCCCCTTTGGGGCCGAAGCCGGGGGTTTGCACTCCTTGCCCCCCATGCGGTGCTTGGCGGGCCTATTGCCCGCCGCACACGCGGGGCAGTGGGGAGTGGCGGCGCACGATGCCGCCTTATGCCCGGGTTGACCGCAGCGGAAACAAAGATCGCTGCAGTCAAAGCAGTTAGTGCATGTCGGCCGAGTGTGTCCGACCGCCATGCACTTGTAGCACCTCGCAGGCCGGGACTCCAGCACGGTCACCCGCGCCGAGCTCCAGCCCACGAGGAGCCTGCCTGAGCCGGCCAATTGCTTGGCCGACTCCACCGGGCACTGCACCCAGGCAGCACCGACGCCGCCCGGACCAGGGCGGATAGCGCCAATTCGGACGGTGTCCACGGGACATCCGGTTTTCGAGACGATGGCCTCCCGGATGTCATCCACCGTCACGGAGTCGTCCAGACCTGTGACCCGCAGTTCCGGACACTTGACGGGTCTGGCGATCTTGACGCCATCCTCCGCAGCAAACAAACCCCTCAGCTTCGCGGCCATGCTATCGGCCGTCTTGGCGCCCTCGGCCCCAGGGAACTCTAAAATCCGAGCCCCTGTCCGGGCCTTGCGGGTCCTGGCTTCGACGCCTCCTAAATCGGAGACGTCAAGCTCCCGCCGGGCGCGACGTAAGACGGCCTCATAGCTGAGGCTGTTACCGGCTGTTACCGGCTCCTGCCTTGGGAGCGGAGGCTTTGGCGGCGCTTTTGGCCTCCGCTCTCCTCTTCTGACCGCGACTCTTCCGGCTGCGCTCAGCCGTCTGCCAGCCCTCTTCGGGCGTAGCGGGGTGGCTAGGCGCAGCAGTCGCGGTCGCGGCTGCATTGGCCGCCGCCGACGGTGCAGCTGCCGCCGGCGGCTTAGGTCCGGTCTTGGCAGGAGCCGGTGCCGCCTTCTTCTTGGCGGCGGGCCCCTTCGGCTTTGGTCCAGCAATGGCCGCAGCGTAGCTCCCTACGCGCCCGCCCTGGCAGGGTAGCGCGGCAGGGGCTGACGCCACGGCCTTCGGCCTGTCCGCAGCAAGCGGCGGCCGGAGACGGGGCTCCGGAGGCAGAGACAGTCTCTCCTCCAGAGCCGCCATGCGCGCGTCGAGCATTTTGCCGACGACCTCCACTACGGCGCGCATGGTCTGGTCCGGCACGCCATCCACTGCGGGCAGCGGGACCGCTTCAGCCGGCTGGGCCCTCTGGCGACTCACCGCAGTGTGAGTTGATGCAACCGGAACGGCGGGTGCGGCGGCAGGGCCGGCGCTTGTCGGCGGCGCGGTCTTCGCCAGCTGCGTGACCTGGCTCCGCAAGTCGGCCATTTGTTTGGCCAACTTGCGGTTCGCTTTCTGCACCGCCGACAGCTCTTTTCGAAGCGCCTTGTTTTTCTCCTGCAGGCCTGAGACCTCACCACTAAGGCGGGTGTTTTCGGCCTGCAGGGTGGCCACATTGGCAGCTCGGGGGTCGCCACCTATAGCGGGCTCAGCAGCCGCCGTGTCGGTGGGAGGGATGTCTGACAACACCCTCATCATCCTCGCGGCAGCCGCCTCATTTGCCCGCTTTTGGGCCTCAGTCCCCCGTACTGCGCCGGCCGGCGATGGCGTCGCCGACCTTGCCGCCACTGCTGCACCCCCTCGTCCCCTGCGAGAGGCCGGAACTTTGGGAGGAGGCATGATGATGCCACTCCCCTCGGAGGCAGACTCCGAGCTGCCACCCTCGCTAAGGGGGCGCTTGCGTACCTGCGAGGGGAGGTCCTCCCTGGCAGCTAGGGCCGCCGTCAAGGCCGACGCTGGATACTGGGATGATCCAGCGACGGTCTCTGCAGCCGATGTGCTGCCGCTCTCAACGTACGACGGCTCTGCGGCAGTACTGCCGCCCTCGTCAGCCTTCTTTGCCGCCCTTTGCTGCTTCGCGGCGCGCCGTCTGGCGCGCTCCGTTGCAGGGATGGGCTTCCCTCCTCTCTTCTTTTTACGGGCCACTGTTTTCGCCGGGCCCTCGGCTGACCTTGGAGCCTCAATTGCCAGACTAGCAGCTGAGCTGCTGTCGGACGAGGCATCCCTCTCCTTTGGGCCAGTTTTACAATAGCTTGGCCGGGCTGTAATGTGGGAACTAGGCTCTCCGTTCCCTGTGGTGGTAATGGGCGTCTCACCCCTCCTATCTGCAGCGTCGTTTATAGAACAAGTATCCATACAGTTCCCACGAGTATGGGAGAAAAAAGAGGTCGACCCGGGCAGAGATCCCGATACCCGGGCAAGCGTACATTTGTATCCCAACACAGGAGGTCCGCAGGTACCCTGGCTGGGGGCGCGCTAACGACTGAACAACCCATCAGCCATGCATCCTCTCGCCGCGCGCCAGAACTTAGGATTCTGGGTGATTGTTTTATAGAGGTGTTCTTCCTCGCGGTCCAGGCGGTTAAGCCAAGACCCTCGCTCCTGAATCTAGGCCTCAAGACAAATGTCCCGAAGCAAGAATCAGGTCTACGATTTGTCGCGGTTGGCAAATGCCTGCCCAGTCCTCAAACGAATGAGTGACTGGGCCCGTCGAATTTTCGCGTCCAATACCCTCTACAATTAGAGGGCATGGAGCGAATTTGGGGCATCCCACAAACTGGGCCCCCCCTCGGGCCAGATATTTGCCACGAGCGACAATTCCAGAGAGCAGTCCAAGAAATTGTCGCTCGTGCCCAGGGTACACCACGCGGAGGTTTCTGGCGTAGCACCCCATATTGACTCAGTCTTAGATCAACAGTTTGTGAATTGCACAAAGTATTATACTACGTGGGAATTAAACCCACGATACAGATTGTACCATTACAATAGTACCTTAACCACTGCGCCATTAGAATAATGAAATTTATAACATTCGCAGATTCACTCTCCTCTAGATATTAAAAGTGATTGCGAGCTTTACCTGATTATTTCTATAGATGAATTTTACTATATAATTACAAGTATAATAATTAACTCGCATTTCCTGATGTGAAATGTCTGATAAGCCTAGCAACAGTGCTGTTTCATATACCTCATATGTTAATATTGACAACGCTGTTAAGCTCTGTAATTAATCGAAGTGGGAATATAATTTGTCTTCGTCAAGGAGTAAATAGCTAATTCCCACACATTAGGGACACAATAGCCCACCCGGCAGTACTTATTGATTACTACCTATTGTTCGCTTTCGGCCGCCTTAAATGATATACTTGCCACGATTTACGTGACAAGCACTATCGTTTATAGATTAATGAGTTAATGATTGTCGTTCCAAGGGTTTTGTTATTGAGAATCAATATTTGTACAAGACACAATCGACGCGTTTATATACAGCTCCGTCTCACATACCGATCTTTTATGCAAAAAATATTAAATAGCTTATGACCTCGTTATCGCAAAAATAATAACAAAAGCCAATTTATTTACGAACATATATAACTAGGTCGGGGAAAAGTTTCACCGCATTCAATGATAAAAATTTAAGACATTTTTTTCAAAATTTATATAGTTTTCAAGTCTATTTACATTTCATTACAATATATATATATACAGGGTGTCCCTAAATTAAACGTCCAACGGTAAGTGGGTGGTAGATGACTTTATGACAGCTATGAAAAAATAAAAAAAAATCCAAGTCACTTTTATTTTGATATGAGCAAATTACTAAAAACGGTGAAAAATCAGACCTTGTACGATATTTTCAAGTACTATAACGACAAATAGGCTAGTTTTGGCATCGGATATTTCTTGTTAGAAGCGCAGATAACTGCACTATCGACCACAGGTACAATTAAAACTAGACATGTTACAATAACATAAATAAAATATACATTTGTTATGGCTATTCCTTAATTTTTTCGAAGAAAACGTTAATCATTTGACTTTAACACACCACCCTATAAAAAAAATGTACCGTAACCATAGTGGCAAGTAATTTCAAAAGTTGGCCACATTATTCATTATTCCAAAATAGTATAATACCTTCTAGATATTATCATAACTTTTAGAAAAAAAAATGGTTTTGTGACAGACAATGAAGTTTATGAAAAATGATTAGGTATATTTTTTTGTTCTCTTTTATTAGACCTCATATAAAAAATCTTATTGCGTGTATGAAAGAGAGACAGAGAATGACGCCTATTGTATTTTATTGGGCACTAGGTAAATGTCCCTCCGAATATGCTCGAGGAACATGAATGAACACTCGATGGTCTGGATAGCGTTCAGTATTCGGAAAACGCTTGTGGTACAATCTACTTGCAGCATGATCATTGCACGTGTTCACGCACACCTGACGTAGATAGGAGGGGTGAGACGCCCAAAAACACGGAGAACGATGACCCACATCGTTCCCACCCAAAAGCCTTGCCAAGCTACGGTAAAACTGGCACAGAAGAAGGAGGGGCCTCGTCCGACCGCAGCTCGGCTGCTAGTCTGGTACTGGAGGCTCCAAAATCAGCCGAAGACCCGGCAAAAAGAGGGGCCCGCAAAAAGAAAAGCAACAGGAAGATCGCTCCTGCAACGGCACGCGTCACACGGCGCGCTGCAAAGCTGCGACAGGCGGCGCAGAAGTTGCTGGAGGCTGCCGACGTTCCACCCAGTGATGTTGGCGCCTCTGAGGCAGACAGCTCCGCGGCCATGGTGACAGATGCGACCGCGGAGCAGTCGGTGGACGAGGGCGGCAGTGCCGCAGGACCGTCCAACACGAAGGAGAGCCCAGCCGCTCGGGCCGTCGGAGGGCCTGCGGCATCAATCCTGGCGGCGGCGATGGAGGAGGCCCTCCCCCCACAGGTGCGGAAGCGCCCTCTGCACAAGAGTGGCAGCTTCTCATCTGACTCGGCGGGGAGCGGAGACATCATGCCTCCTCCTAAGGTGGCGACCTCACGCAGAGGGCGCGGAGGGCGTGGGGCTGCGGTGGTGGCAAGAACTGGGACTCCTTCTCCAGTAATGCAGGAGCGAGAGGCTGAGGCTCGCAAGCGGGCCAACGAGGCGGCAGCCGCGAGAATGATGAGGGTGTTGAAGGACGTCCCTCCCACTGGCGCCGCGACTGCCGAACCCGCTGTGGCAGGCGACGCCCTTAATGTGGCCACCCTGCAGGCCGAAAATGCGCGCCTTAGTAGCGAATTTTCAGGTCTGCAGGAAACAAACAGGACTTTGGAGAAGGAGTTGTCGACGGTGCAAAAGACAAATCGCCAGCTGGCCAAACAAATGGCCGACTTGCGTCGCCAAGTTGCGCAGCTGATGCAAACTGCACCGTCGACAAGCGCCAGCGCTGCCGCCGCCCCCGCCGTCCCCGTTGCGCAAACTCGTGCTGCGGCGGGCCCCAAGAGGACCCAGCCGGTCGAAGCGGTCCCGCTGCCCGCTGTGGACGGCGTGCCGGACCTGACCATGCGTGCCATAGTAGAGGTTGTGGACAAAATGTTTGACGCGCGCATGGCGGCTTTGGAGGAGAGACTGTCTCTGCCTCCGGAGCCCCGTCTCCGGCCGCCGCTTGCTGCGGACAGGCCGAAGGTCGTGGCGTCAGCACCTGCCGCGCTACCCTGCCAGGGCGGGCGCGTAGGGAGTTCCGCTGGGGCCGTCACTGGACCGAAGCCGAAGGGGCCAAGAAGAAGGCGGCATCGGCTCCTGCCAAGACTGGACCTAAGCCGCCGCTGACAATTGCACCGTCGGCGGCGGCTAGCACAACCGTGACCGCGACTCGTCTCGAAAACCGGATGTCCCGTGGACACCGTCCGAATTGGCGCTATCCGCCCTGGTCCGGGCGGCGACGGTACTGCCTGGGTGCAGTGCCCGGTGGAGTCGGCCAAGCAATTGGCTGGCTCAGGCAGGCTCCTCGTGGGCTGGAACTCGGCGCGGGTGACCGTGCTGGAGTCCCGGCCTGCGAGGTGCTATAAGTGCATGGCTGTCGGACACACTCGGCCGACATGCACTAACTGCTTTGACTGCAGCGACCTTTGTTTCCGCTGCGGTCAACCCGGGCATAAGGCGGCATCGTGCGCCGCCACTCCCCACTGCCCCGCGTGATCATGCTGCAAGTAGATTGTACCGCGAGCGTTTTCCGAATACTGAACGCTATCCAGACCATCGAGTGTTCATTCATGTTCCTCGAGCATATTCGGAGGGACATTTACCTAGTGCCCAATAAAATACAATAGGCGTCACTCTCTGTCTCTCTTTCACACACGCAATAAGATTTTTTATATGAGGTCTAATAAAAGAGAACAAAAAAATATACCTAATCATTTTTCATAAACTTCGTTGTCTGTCACAAAACCATTTTTTTTTCTAAAAGTTACGATAATATCTAGAAGGTGTTATACTATTTTGGAATAATGAATAATGTGGCCAACTTTTGAAATTACTTGCCACTATGGTTACGGTACATTTTTTTTATAGGGTGGTGTGTTAAAATCAAATGCTTAACGTTTTCTTCGAAAAAATTAAGGAATAGCCATAACAAATGTATATTTTATTTATGTTATTGTAACATGTCTAGTTTTAATTGTACCTGTGGTCGCAGTTGCGACGAGGACACGGCGCAGCACACGCTCGAGGAGTGTGCTGCATGGGAGGGGGATCGCCGTGAACTCGTTGCAATTATCGGTGCCGACCTGGAGCTGCCGACCATCGCCAGGGAGATGCTCATCAGCGTCAGGAACTGGGACGCGGTCGCCGCCTTCTGTGAGGCCGTTATCTCACGGAAGGAGGCGGCGGATCGTGTGCGAGTAGAGCTCCTATTCGGCGACACGTTCCGCCGCCGGCGACTCGGGCGGCGCAGGCGCGAGTATCTGCGCCTAATGCCGCCCTAGCCGAGGCCGCGGGTGATCGGACCGGGGAATTATCCGTCACCCGCAGAGAGGCTGACCGCGCGATGGCGACCGACGTCCCAGTACGTCCAGAGGTGAGACCCGAAAGTGTATTCCGTCGGGCCGCCCACTGATGACAAGTCACATCTGCTCCGGTGGTCACACACACACACATGAAACAACCGAATGATCAACTAAATGCGCACCTAGGTATAACTCAATTTTTAAAAGAGTTATTTACACTTCACAGAGTTGTTCGACCTTGAGTTTTTCGGCGGGAATATGGGAGTGTCATGTTACGCTCTTGAATGAATTATTATTTTTAGTTTTATATTTTAAATAATTTTGCTGATATTTTATCTTTATTTACATTATATATATTTGTTGTGTACTTCACTGAAACTCCTCTTAAACGGCTGGACCGATGTTGACGAAATGTTTTGTGTATGTTCAAAGGGATACGAGAATGGTTTAGATTCACAACTGGATTCGGTAGATGGCGCTGCTGTCGATTTCAAAGAGCATTCCTTTATTTTATTTGAACTGAACAACATCTGTATTGAGTCAGCTAGTTTAATATGTAATACAGTTGAAGTGTTGTGAATATCATATAATAGTGATTTACGTTAATATGTATAATAGTGTATTTGGTTTTCAGCACCCAACTAATGGTAACGACTTACTGACGGATGTTACTTATCTCTTACGCTAATAATAAATTATATGTAAAGAAAATTATGTGTAAGCTACGTAAGACAAGGCAGTAAGGTCGACTATAGTCTGCCTTATAGGTGCATAAATAAAAAAATTGTTCAGATTCGTCGGCGCTGCGACGATTGCGCCGTGCGCTAACACATTTTCTAGAAGTGAGTTGATACTTCCAGCGCAGTGAACTGAGTTGGCGCAATTGCGCGGCGCAGCGCAGTGTTACACATGTCTAGTCATGGGCCTGCGCACCTTCCTTTCATCGCCCCGGACGGACAGGACCGTGCGTGCGCTAACCATAGCCCACCCATAAAAAAAAAAAGCATGATCATTACATCTGTACTCTCCATGGATCAAATGCATATTAGGGGATTCTAACATTGTATAAGAAGACGTCATCGTAACCACACAATCCACTTTTTATTAAAAAAAAATCGTAATCGCACAAGTCACTTTTTATTTTTAATGTTACTCTTTCTATACTAGTACTATCTACTTTATGTAAATAAATGGCGTGGCTGCGGGTGACCGCACTGGGGATTTAGTCCGGGCACCCACGGAGATGCTAGCCTCGTGACTCATGTATATATATATATATCTAGCTTTGCGCCCCGATGATACCGCCTGATACTTATCACCCTCCTTTCACAGTAAAGACGTCGCCGTGTATTTATACACGGCGACGTCTTTACTTTCATCCCATTAAAACGTGCTTTAACTAGAAGATACAATTTTTTCAAAGCTAATTATGAACTGATTAATAACGAGATACTCAATATAGACTGGAATGGATTACTTCTGGACCTGTCTGCTGAACAATCGATTCACACTTTTTATAATCATATTTATAATATAATTAAAACTAACGTACCACTCTCCCGTCTTAAAAACTCGCGGTATCCTTTGTGGTTCTCTCCTGCTCTCATCCGTATATTTAAATCAAAGGAAAAAGCATGGAGAAAATGGAAGAAATACGGTAATATATCAGACTATCAACATTTTTCGTTTAATCGTAAGATCTTCAAATATGAATCAATCCTTTGTTTCAACAGATATGTAAATTCTGTTGAAGATAATATTCAGCGGTGTGTGAAACACTTTTGGGCTTATGTTTCTGCCCGGAGGGGAAGGACGGAAATTCCAGCAAATATGATTTTTCAAAATGCAAGCTCTAATAATTCTGCAGAAATATGTAATATGTTTGCGTCATATTTTGCTTCTGTATACGAACCTTCGAATTTTAACTCCACTTCATGGCAGCCACCTAATTCATATGCATACAATTCACCTTACATTACTGACATTTACTTGTCACTTGCCTCTGTACAAAATGCAATTAAAAGATTAGATGAAAATAAGGGTTCTGGTCCAGACGGTTTGCCACCTGCCTTTATAAAGAGAACTGTTAATTCTATCTCCTCTCCACTTCATCTAATATTTAATAAATGTTTACGCGAAGGAACCTTTCCTGAGATTTGGACGCGTGCTCACATCACCCCTGTCTTTAAGAGTGGTGATAAAAATGACGTACAAAATTATCGCCCTATTTCTATACTTTCCGCCTTGTCGAAGCTTTTCGAGAGTCTGGTGCATGGCGAACTATATCCTCATCTACACAATTTTATTATTCGTGAACAACATGGTTTTGTGAAACGTCGCTCTACTAATACAAATCTTATGGTCTTTACTGACTTTTTATTTAAAAATATAGATGAACAAATCTAAGTGGATGCTGTGTACACTGACTTTCGGAAGGCTTTTGACAAGGTGGACCACAAACTCCTCCTAGATAAGATTGCATAAAATGGTATACGTGGCAATCTGTTACGTTGGTTCATTTCTTATGTAGTAAACAGGTCTCAAAAGATAGTTATTAGGATACCAATCTAGCTCAGTAATGGTCAGCTCTGGCGTACCTCAAGGCTCAATTTTGGGGCCATTGCTCTTTACGCTCTTCATTAATGATATCAAGAAATGCATTATTCATTCCCAATTTCTTTTGTACGCTGACGACGTCAAAATTTTTAGAGCCTGTAAAAGACACCAAGACTGCTTGCTTATGCAAGAAGATCTTGATAGGCTTGCCCAGTACTGCTTAGATAACAAACTTTACCCAAGTCTGCCTAAATGCAACACAATTAGCTTCACTAAAAACAAATACGTTATAAATTTTGATTACAGCCTTCAGGGTATCAATTTGAAAAGATTATCTTATATACGGGATCTTGGAGTTGAAATAGACGCGACGTTACATTTTGACATTCATATAAATAAAATTATTAGCAAAGCATATCGTATGTATGGATTCATAATGCGCTCCTCGAATGACTTTAAAAGACTCTCCACTCACCTTCTTCTTTATAAAGCGTTAGTACGTTCGCAATTGGAATTTACAGTCCCGATTTGGAGTCCCATTTTTGACAAATATATTAAAAGAATTGAAATGGTACAAAAAAAATTTTTACGATCAATACACTACAGATGCAACAAGACTAAATTACCATATACTCAGTTATTGAAACGGTACCAGTTTCAGAGCCTGGAGTGTAGACGCAGCCTCCTAATGGTTATGATGCTCCATGGTCTATGTAATAATAAGTTTGATTGTACAGATTTAACTAATAAGCTATGTTACATTGTACCCAGAACAGCGATGCGACGAGAGGCGCGCGTGCCTCGGGTGTTTCACACAGCTAGGTGTAGAACTCATGCCGGTGCACGTGCGTCTCTGCGCCGCCTCGTAGAAACGTATAACACGCACTATAACGACTTGGACATATTCTCGCTTTCACATGAAATGTTCAAACAAAAGGCTTTCTTAGCTCTAAAGTAGTTCATTAATGTATTTCTTATGCATCATATTCTTAGTACATCTAAGTTTAATTTCTAATAAATATGTATTATTTTGCGGACATTGGTGTGGGTTACACGTTTACTTAGTTTTTAGAATTGATATGGATATTGATAATAAATGTGTAACTGTTTTTTTGTCCCAATAAACTATAATTTTTTTTTTTCTGGTAATATATACATCTTGCAATCAGTCATATCAAAACTATAAGCAGATGCGGTGTGAGTACTGTTGGCGTTCAGGGCATTGTTCCCACCGGAGCCTACCCCTTCTTTATGTTTGCTTAGATTTTAAGGCCTTTACGTGTCAAATATATCACGGCGCTTTTTGAGCCGACGTATGGTTTCAGGGATAGTGAGCTGTCCCGCTAACTGGTTCGGGTGCTTTGATAGCCTCAACTTGTAGTTGTCTCCAAGGGTTTGTATTTCCTCTCTGATCATTGGTACATCCAAAATTTCGTGGACCACTGGCATTCTTATAAATCAGGGTGCATTGGATATTTGTTTTAGGATGTAGTTTTGTACTCTCTGCATGATCATTATGTTGGAGGCGCTGGCCGAGCCCCACAACTGTATGCCATATGTCCAGATGGGTTTTAGGACTGACTTATATATGAGCAATTTATTGTCCATGGATAGTTTTGAGTTGCGTCCTAGCAGCCAATAGAGACCTCTGTATTTTAGGTTGTTGTATTTCTTCTCGCTTTGTTTGGATATGTTTTCTCCAGGTAAGTCTACGGTCCAAATGCATACCCAGGTATTTGACTGTGTGTTGGTGAGGTAGCTGTATGCCACTCAAGTAAACTGGGGAAGAATCTTCTTTTCGGAGAGTGAAAGTTATGTGTGTCGATTTAGACACGCTGACCGCGATTCGCCATTTAGCTAGCCATTTGTCGATTTCATTCAGGCTGTTTTGTAAGACCTGTGAGGCTTTAATAGGGCATTTGTTCGAGGCGAGAAGGGCTGTGTCGTCAGCAAAAGTTGCAACAGTTACTCCTGGAGTTTGCGGTAAATCATATGTATACAGTGTATACAGGATTGGTCCCAGCACCGAGCCCTGCGGGACTCCTGCCAGGATTTCGTAGAAGTTAGAGGTACAGTCTTTCTCTCTTACTTGAAAAATTCTGTCAGACAAGTAGGATCTTAGGATGCCATAAAATGTGTGTGGCAACACTGATTTTATTTTGTACAAGAGACCTTTGTGCCATACTCGGTCGAATGCTTGTTGGATGTCAAGAAAGACTGACGAACAATATTCTTTTTTTTCCATTGCTGTCCTAATTTCTCGACACACTCTATGCACTTGTTCAACTGTCGCATGTTCTTTCCTAAAACCAAATTGGTGCTCAGGGATGATTCCCCTTTCATTTATGGCACTCATCATTCTGCAGAGGAGCAACTTCTCAAATATCTTAGACATTACTGGCAAGAGGCTGATTGGCCTGTATGATGTAACTTCGTGAGTAGGTTTGCCGGATTTGTGGATCATTATAATGTTTGAGACCTTCCAAAGATTCGGAAAGTATCCAATTTTCATCATTGCGTTGAACTCCACTGTTAAGTATACAGTTACTTTACGAGGCGATTCTTCGAGCACCTTCTTGTCGATAAGGTCATAACCCGGTGCTTTATTGTTTTTGAATGTTTTGAGACTTTTAGTTACTTCTCTCGGCGTTACCAATTTCAGGGGTGTGTCCAATGTAAGGTCTTGATTCAGAGTCAAGTTAATGCTAGATTCATCTGCATTTAGTACCGAGTCATTTGGGGTAAAAACTTGACTGAGGTGCTTTGCGAAGGCTTCAGCTTTGTCATGAGCTGTTCTGATCCACTCACCATCCTGTGCACGTAGAGGTGGTTTCTGATAGGATGGTCTATCAAGGTTTTTGCAGGTCTTCCATAGTGAGTAGTTGGTTGTTTTTGTGGCTGTTAAACCTTCTAGGTAATTATCTAGTGCAGTTCTGTTAGCGTCCTTAATAAGAGTTTTTAGCTCCCGAATGGCCCTGTTCAGTTCTTTTTTGTCATTTGTATGCCTGCTGGTGTGCGATACTCGACGTAGTCTCATTTTTTCAATTATCTTTTGACGTATGTGGTCAGAGTATGTCTTGCTCTTAGGAGGGCGAATTTTGTCTTCCGGAGTAGACATCCAACAACTCTCTTGAATGATTTTCGTTAGTTTACATACAGCGTGATCGACGTCTGACTCGGTTTTTAGAGCTACTTTAAGATCGAGTTTCTCGTGAACCAATTCCCGAAAAGAATTCCAGTCCGTGCGCTTGTTGTAAAGCTTTATGGTGTGTTCCATGTTTAAGACAGTAGTGCCAATATTCAAGATTACTGGAACGTGGCTGGTGTTGGAGTCTAGGCAGGTTTCTACTTGGTGAGACAGTCTCGATAGACCTCGAGTAATGAAGAAATCTATGACATCAGGAAGCCGGTTTGGGTCAGTCGGCCAATTTGTCGGTTCAGGTGTTGAGATTGTAGTCAAGTTGTTGCTGGTTATCGATTTCCTGAGCTCTCTTCCTTTCGTGTTGGTAAGTCTAGAGGCCCAGTGCACATGTTTTGCGTTCCAGTCTCCTCCAGCAATAAAGCGGACTTCCAGTGTAGTAAAAAACTCATTATATTGCTCTTCTTTTATAGAATGCTTTGGAGGGCAATATACAGCACATACATTAAATGTACCATTTCGATCATCCACACCGACAGTTGCTGCTTGTATGTTAGGTTTTCTAAATTGTGGTTGTTCGTAGTGTTCAATATTGGACTTGATAATTAAGGCTGCTCCTGCATGCGCAGTACCATCTGGATGGTTTGCAGTATATACATTATAATTTTGTATATGGATACTATTGTTATCAGTCAGGTGAGATTCAGACACCAGCAGAATGTCAATGTTATGGGTGTGCAGTAGGACTTTGACCTCGTCGATATTAGGAGATAGCCCGTCCAGGTTCCACGTTGCTATCTTAAGGGAAGCCATTGTGTTGGTTTAGCTATCATTGTTGTTATGAGATTAATTAAAATGCTCATTTGTTGTAGTATGAGGTCAAACTATTCAGCTTGTTTGAGAAGCAATTCTTCTATTTTATTTGATGTAGTTATTTCTGGATATCGTGTGTTTTGGTTACTTCTCAAAATATCAGCATAGTCTCCTTTTGGTGTTTGGGAATGTTTTGTCTTTTTTACCGTTGGATGTTTGTGGTTGTGCTGGGGGCTGTATGTCGGTGTTAATTGTATGGTGTACCGGTAATCGGTGGTCATCTGGATTTCTTATGTTGAGTTTAGTTCTAATGTGTGTTTGTTTGTTTGATTTTCTTGCTAATATTTCCTTATACACTTCGCACCCCTTGTAGTTTGCTGGATGTGCACCAAGGCACAAAGCGCATTTTGCTGGAGTATTCCTATCGATCTTAGGACAATCTGCTGTTCTGTGACCTTGTCCACATTTCACGCATCGGAACGGACGCATACAATAATTTTTTGAATAGCCATATTGCTGACATCTTTGGCATTGAATTATTGATTTCCGTTTTCTTGGTTCTTCGATGATAATTGACTGATGGTGGATGTGTTTGATGTCCTGTATGGTCTTGTTGTTAGGGCTTTATGCTAGGGTTGCAAAAAATGTGTTAGTGGGTTTCTTTTCGGGACCGTATCTTGCATTTATTATTTGTCCGATGACTGTGTTTCCTGTTTCTTCTAGTGTTTCTTTTATTATGCTTATAGGTGTAGAGTGATGAAGATTCTTAATTACTACTCTAAAAGGCG
The DNA here is from genome assembly GCA_032191425.1 of Lymantria dispar. Taxonomy (NCBI): domain Eukaryota; kingdom Metazoa; phylum Arthropoda; class Insecta; order Lepidoptera; family Erebidae; genus Lymantria; species Lymantria dispar. The sequence continues at coordinate 13,495,988 of CM063448.1, forward strand.
TTTTGTCTTTTCTGTTAAATGTGTGTCCAATAAGTCCCTTGTCTTCTATTGTTTTTATAATCGATTTGTATGCCTCTATGTTGGCACTATGAACGCGGAGCTGTTGTCGATTGATTATTTTATAAGTGAAGTTAGTTTTATTAGTAACACTTTCTAAGAGCTTGGTAAGCTCGATGAGATTTTCAATTCCGTAGAGTATTATAGGGGGTGGTTTTGTTACTTTCAGATGGGTTTCTCTTTCATCATTTTCCTCTTGATCAATAGGCAGAGAGCTGAATTGGTTTGCCACCGTAACTCTCTCTGGGGATGGCGAAGAAACCTTTTTCCTTTTAGCACTGCGTAGTACTGGCACTTTCTGCCATGCGGGGGGACTGGGCTTCTCGGCATCACTATCCATATTGCTAGTGATAGCGGTATGCGGTTCAATATTAGCATCTGTTATGGTGCTCAGAGATGCGCTTCTTAGTCTGCTCAGAAACAGACTAGGATGAAAACTTGCTGCGTTAGCTTTTTGTTGCTTTCTTTAAGACCAGTAGTATTCACTGGTAAGGAGGCCTGGGTACCCACCCCCTTACAGTCTTCGGTAACCAATTTCTCACTTGCAGGCCCGGGTACCTGCAAGCGGCGGGTGCTAGCCGGATCGCAAGGCAAAACATTCTCATTATTAGTACTCATTTCATTACGATGGTTGGAAGAATAGTGCAGCGCTTTCCTAAGGCACTACACATCACATTATCGGGGTGATGACCTAGCCTTTGATGAGCCAACATCTTTCCGCAAGACAGCGGTTACTTTAATTTCAGAGTTTGAGTTTCCTAGACCCATAGCCGATCCAGGGCTTACGAAGTGGGTTTCCCTGGGTCCGAGCTTTAATTTGAGTGGCGGCTCCAACTCGCCCCTGTCGTCCCCTGTCATTGGGTTTTGTGCCTTTTTATAGAAAAATACCCGCCATGAGTATTTCCCAGCACCCCTCCAGGTGGACCGCCCTGCTGTCCGCGACTGCCAAAGCAGCTAGCCTCCATATCTGAAAGCCGTTTCGCTATCCGCAACCTGCGACGCGGTGGGTGGCATAGGGCAATGCCCCTGGGAATTTTCCCCAGAACCCACAATAAACTAAAATAAAAATAAAAAATATCTAGTGATGGCTGCTCTAGTAGTTAACTCGTGATCGGGTGCTGCTTGTGGGATCTGGTTCAGCCATATTTTCTTCCTTTCTTTAACGCTTTAATTTTTTTTTTGTCTTGTACTAAATTTTGAAAATTTATACATATATACCATTTTGAAGAGCATCACACTGGAGCTAATACCATATATGTTGTACGAAGCATAAAATTATGGGGTGCGAGGCCGGGGCACCTCCACGTGGTGCACCCTGGAAACGTCCATTTGGACGGCGAAGATTCCGGCAGGAGGGGGGTCTCCGCGTGCCGACTCTGAAGGTAGTGGGCACGGCGGATTTGGCCCGGGGCCAATGGGGCGGATGTGTCTCATGGCACTCCGTCGCCAGGGACGGTTGCGTCACGGCCCGGGGGCGTGACGGGTCGGTCGCTCGCGAGCGGCCAGACCCGGAAGGCCCAAACCGTAATCCTGAGTAGGGGGGTCAGGACCGGGGGTCTGCGGACTGCGGGGAAGAAAACCCCTATAAAAAATCACCCCAATCTCAAGTTTTGCTACTCGGCGAGGAGATGTATGGCTGGTGGGTTAAGAAGCGCGCGCGAAAAAAAAAAGCGTCCAGTCGTTAGAGTAGTAGTCAAGGAGGACTTAAACTTCCAAAACACGATGGCTGAAGTCAACAGTCGTATGTCTTCACCAGAGGGTCCCGGCCAGGCCGGGGAATCCCTTGCTGTGCCGAAGCTTGCGCGCGACGAGGAGTCGCGCCCAAGTTCCGGCACAGTCAGCTCCCAATCGTATGGGTGGGGGGCACCTTCTGCTCCAGCCGCGAGCCCGGCGAAACAGGTGGCTCAAAGAAGGAGGAAGAGGAGGAGGAAGGGCGCCGTGGAAACTACGCATCAACGTAGGTTGCGCCTAAAGCGGGAAGCGGAACGGCGGGCACAAAAGGGTGCCGCCGTGGCCGCGCGCGACGAGGGCGGTGCATCCCCAGCTACCGCAGAGCCGTCGCGGGGCGGAAACGGCGAAATCGCCGGGGCGCCGAAGATGTCGAGGGACAGCTCGAGCCTGTCGAGTGACGAGGGCGGATCAGCCGCAGGACCGTCGCCGGACGAGGGCGGCAGGGCCGCAGGACCGTCCAAGTTGGAAGGAGGGAGTGACTCCGGCTCAGAGCGGAGTGACTCACGTCTGAGCGACAGCTTAAGAATCTCGCTGTCGAGCGACGAGGGCGGCACAGCCGCAGAGCCGTCGCAGGATGCTGCAGGGCCGTTACAGCACTCGGATGCGGCGGAGGAGATGTCCACGGACGAGGGCGGTGAGACCGCAGAGCCGTTTGACGTCGAAGGGCCGCGAGTCGGCCAGAAGAAGGGAGATGGAGGGGAGGATAAGGATAAGGAGAGGAATGCTAAGCGTGCAGCAGGGCCGTCCGGGATGATGGTTGGTGGGTCGTCCGGGATGGTGGATAGGTAGGTCGGTGTTAGGAGTGCCGATAAGGAGGTGATCGATCTAATGGCGGCCCTAAGTCCTAAGAGGGGAAGGGAGGAGGCCCGCCCCCCGACGAGGGATCGGAAGCGCCCCCTGCCAAAGGGTGGCAGCTCCGAATCCGAATCGGAGGGGAGCGATACCATCAGGCCACCCCCCAAGGTTGCGACCGCGCGCCGGGGGCGCAGGGGTCGGGGAGGTGCGGTGGCGGCCAGACCGGCGACGCCGTGTCCGGACGACCAGGGAGGCGAGGTGGCGGCCCTTCAGGCCGCAAACGCCCGCCTAAGTGAGGAGGTCTCCGGCTTGTGGGAGCGAAACCGCAGGCTGGAGACGGAACTTTCGGCGGTGCGGAGAGAGAACCGCGGGTTGGCCAAGGACGTGGCTGACCTGCGGTCTCAATTCGAGCGCCTGGTGCCGGCTGTGCCGCCGGCGCCGGCTCCGCCGCCGAAACGGCTCGCGCCAGTGAGGGCGGGCCCATCGTCTGCGCCCGTGGCGCCGGCTGCGCCCGTCGCGGCTTCGCCGCTGCCTCCCCTCGTCGTGATCCCTCCGCTGGCTCGTGGCCGCGGGAGACCTCGGAAGGGGGAGGAGCCGCCGCCCGACGAGGTGCATGGCGTGTCGGCGTCGGCGATACGCGTCATCCTAGCCCGAGTAGGGCTAAGCCGGCTTCCGCCTGAGCCGCCCCTCCGACCGCCGCTCGCCGCGGACAAGACGAGGCGGCCGCAAGCGTCGGCTCCCACCCCGCTGCCCTGTCAGGGTGGCCGCGTGGTGAGCTACGCTGCGGCCGCGGCGGGACCCTAAGGGGCCAAGAAGGCCAGCAAGGCGCCGGCTCCCGCCAAGGACGGGCCGCGGCTGGCGCCAGCGATTGCACCGGCCGGCGAACCCGCGACTGCGCCTGCTGCGCTCAGCACTGCTGCCAGGCTCGAACAGGGCTGGCAGGTGGCTGAGCGTAGCAGGAAGGCACGCAGCCAAAAGCGGAGAGCGGCGGCCAAGAGTGCCGCTGTGGCCGCCGCTCCCCAGGCGTGAGTCGGCGAAAAGGGGAAAAGGTCGCGTAGGGGCCTCAAGTCGCCGAAGACGGCTGCGGTGATAATCACCGTACTGCCTGAGGCGGCTGAGAGGGGCCTAAACTATGAGGCCGTCCTAAGACGCGCCCGGCGGGACCTGGACGTCTCCGACATCGGGGGCGTCGAGGCGAGGACCCGCAAGGCCCGGACAGGGGCTCGAATACTCGAGTTCCCTGGGGCCGAGGGCGCGAAGACGGCCGATAGTTTGGCCACGATGCTGAGGGGGCTGTTCGGGCCGGAGGATGGAGTCCGAATCGCCAGGCCTGTCAAGTGCGCAGATATGCGCCTCACGGGTTTGGACGACTCCGTGGCGGTGGTGGACATCCGGAAGGCCATTATGGCGCGTACCGGGTGTGCCTCGGACACCGACGCGGGTAACCGTGCTGGAGCCCCGGCCCGCGAGGTGTTATAAGTGCATGGCGGTCGGGCATACCCGACCGACATGCAGGAACTGCTTTGACTGCAGCGGGCTATGTTTCCGTTGCGGTCAAATTGGACACCAGGCGGCATCGTGCTCTGCGGTGCCCCACTGCCCCGCGTGTGCGGCGGGCAATAAGCCTGCCAAGCACCGCATGGGCTCTGGGGACTGCAAACCCCCGGCATCGGCCCCAAAGGGGCGGGGCGGCCCATCGACCGGGCCAGTCCCCGCTCCGAGCGCGGCCCGATCGCCCGTTAGCGCGGAGGAGGTAACGATGGATACGGACCGTTAATGGACTCCATATCCATTCGTCTCCTCCAGGCCAATCTCAACCACTCTGCCGGTGCGCAGGACGTGTTCCTGCAAGCCATGGCGGAGTGGTTGATAGGTAGTAGTTTAGGTAGTAGCCGTAGTCGCGGAGCCGTACGTGGTGCCCGACCGGATTAACTGGTTGGGTAGCACCGATGGCACCGTGGCAATCGTCGCCTCCACGTCGTGGCCTTCGTCGTCTCTGACCCTTAGGGACAGGGGCGTCGGATACGTCGCGGCGGACTGGGGGGAGATTACGCTCTTCGGAGTTTATCTCTCCCCTAACTGGAGTGTGACCGATTTCGAGGTCTCCCTCACCATCATGGAGGCCTCGTTACGGCGACTGGCATCGCGCCAGGTCTTCATCCTGGGGGACTTTAACGCCAAGTCCGTGGCGTGGGGGTCCCCTAGGACGGATGATCGAGGACGGGCGATCAAGGAGTGGGCGACGGCACTGGGCCTCTGTTTGCTGAACAGGGGCTCGGTGCATACGTGCGTGCGACAACGGGGCGGGTCGATAGTGGACCTTTCGTTCGCTAGCCCCGAGGTCGCCGCACGCGTGGGGAGCTGGCGCGTCTTGGAGGAGGTGGAGACCTTGTCGGACCACCGGTATATCCGGATGGTGGTCTCCCCGGCAATCCCGACGTCCAGCAGGGGTCACGGGGCGGATGGACGTCCTGCGTTCCCGCGATGGGCTGTGGGTCGCTTAGACCTGGACCAGCTGGCGGAGACAGCCATCGTTTACTCGTGGCTGTCCTCTGCCAACCAGTCGGACGGGGTGGACGCCGAGGCTGGCCGCATCCGCAGTGCGTTGACGCAGATCTACGATGCGGCCATGCCCCGGGTACGGCGTCTGCCCCCGAGAAGGGGGGTCCACTGGTGGTCCCGGGAGCTGGCGGATCTCCGGGCCGCGTACATCCGCGCCCGGAGGGCCTACACCCGCAGCCGGCGGTGCCATCGCGATGCGGAGCGGGAGGCCGTGCTTTATGAGGGCCACCGCAATGCGCGGTCGGCCTTCAGGCTGGCCGTCCGCTCCGCCAAGGACGTCAGTCGGCAGGAGATGCTGGACGGTCTCGACCGTGACCCCTGAGGACGCCCCTATCGCGCGGTGCGTAATAGGCTACGCGCGCGGGGCCCTCCCCTCACCGAGACTCTCCAGCCCGGCCTGCTCACCCGGGTCATCGAGGACCTGTTCCCGCGGCGGGCGGAACACACGCCTCCGGTCATGGTTCCGCCAGACACTGACCGGGAGGCCGATGACGACAGTGTTCCGCCCATCACGGAACCCGAGATGGGGTGGCGGTGACGCGCATGCGCGCAAAGTCTACCGCCCCCGGGCCCGACGGTGTTCCTAACCGTGTGCTGGCCCTGGTCCTCGAACACCTGGGACCCCGCCTCAGGGGGCTGTTCGACGCGTGTTTAGCGTCCGGACGGTTCCCTGGGTGCTGGAAGGAGGGAAGGCTGGTGCTCCTGCCGAAGCCGGGACGGTCTCCGGAGTCGCCTTCGGCCTACAGGCCTATCGTGCTGCTCGATGACATTGGCAAGCTACTGGAGAGGGTGGTAGCTGCCCGCATCGAGCGGCACCTCGTCGGCACGGGGCCCGATCTGTCGGACGCCCAGTTTGGGTTTAGGAGGGGTCGTTCGACGATCGCGGCTCTGTAGCGCCTGAGGGCCGTGGCGACTGAGGCCGTCACCGGCGGGGGAGTGCTGTTGGTGGTGTCCCTAAACATCGCCAACGCATTCAATAGTCTGCCATTCAGCTGCATCAGGGAGGCGCTCCGGTATCACGGGGTGCCAGTTTACCTGAGGCGGCTAGTGGCGGACTATTTGGAGGGGCGCAGCGTCCTCTGCACCGACCGAGCAGGGAACGTTGTGCCCATGACGTGCGGTGTCCCACAGGGGTCGGTCCTCGGACCCACCCTGTGGAACATCGGCTACGACGTGGCGTTGAGGGGGAGCCTCCCGCCCGGGCTGGGCGTGATTTGTTACGCCGACGACACGCTCGTCACAGCCCGCGGTGGGACGCCAGAAGAGGCGGTAAGCCTGGCGACCTCTGGTACCGAGGAGGTCGTCAGGCGGATGGAGGCGCTGGGGTTGAGGGTCGCCCTGGACAAGACGGAGGCCCTCTTGTTCCATGGGCGCACTATGAGCCCTCCCATCGGCGTCTCGATCACCGTCCACTCGGTCGACATCAGCATCCGGACCCATATGAGGTACTTGGGCCTGGTGCTCGACGGGCGATGGTGGTTCCGGGAGCATTTCCGCAGGCTTGCTCCACGGCTCGTCGGTGCGGCGTCCGCCCTATCGTGGCTTATGCCGAACGTGGGCGGACCGAGCGCTGCGTGCCGACAGCTGTACGCGGGGGTCATCCGGTCGATGGCCCTGTACGGCGCACCGTTGTGGGCGGGGTCCATGACCGTCCGACTTAGGGCCCTTCTGTGGCGACCACAGAGGGTCATGGCAGTCAGGGCCATCCGTGGATACCGCACGGTGGCGACGGAAGCAGCGTGCCTGTTGGCCGGGACTCCCCCGTGGGACCTGGAGGCGGAGATGCTCGCCGGACTATATCGGCGGGTGACGGGGGTGCGAGCGGAGGGCGGTGTGGTCTCGTTAAGGGATCTCACCGCCTGGCGCGTCGACGCCCACCGAGACGTCATCGCCCGTTGGGCAGTCCGGCTGGAGAGGCCTCGGTTCGGGGTGCGAACCGTGGAGGCCTTCCGGCCGGTGCTGATGCAGTGGTTGGAAAGGCGGCACGGGGTGCTCTCCTTCCGACTGGTGCAGGTTTTGACGGGGCATGGGTGCTTCGCCAAATACCTGCACAAGGTCGTTAGGAGGGAGAGTACACCGTCCTGCCACCACTGCGATTGCGACGAGGACACGGCGCGCCATACGCTCGAGGCCTGCGGGGCTTGGGCAGTGCAGCGCTGTGAACTCGTCGCAATCATCGGTACGGACCTGCGCGGTCGCAGCCTTCTGCGAGACGGTGATCTCGCGGAAGGAGGCGGCGGATCGCCTGCGCGAGGAGCGCAGCCTCGATGGGGAGATCCGCCGCCGGCGACTGGGGCGGCGTAGGCGCAACTATCTGCGCCTCATGCCGCCCTAGCCGAGGCCGCGGGTGACGTGACCGGGGATTAGTCCGTCACCCGCCGAGAGGCCGACCGCGTGAGGAATGACCGACGTCCTCCCCGAGGGGTGGACGTCGGTCGATGGGAGGGTACCCCAGTTAGGGGTATTCCGTCGGGCCGACCACTGACGACAAGTTAACGCTGCTCCAGTGGTCGGCCCAACGACGAAGGCGACGTGGTTTTCGGGTGGGTCGCGGGAGTTGCGTGCTTAAGCCCCTCTGTCGCCCCGGACGGAATGGTGCGGCGGCGCGCCGACCGCGGCCCACCCACTCAAAAAAATTACTGCCCGCTGAGTTTCTTGCCGGATCTTCTCAGTTTGTGGCCGCGTTCCGATCCGGTGTTAGATTATTGTATTGTGTTCAAACGTGTAATTTGACAATATGTAAGTGCCCTCAAGAGGCCTATGCAGAATAAATGATTTGATTTGATCTATATATATATATATATATATATATATATATGTGTGCCATTTTGATCGACGATTGTCTGCCATTTTGCAACTGTGTGGCATGATCTCCTTGCTGTAGAAATTTTGGGACTTCTGATATAAAACCGCGACAAGTTTTGACACTCCTCTCTCGATGTTAATCTGATATTGTCTAAAGAATTCTGAAGAGACCGGAACAGGTGGAAATGTGTTATGATTTTATTGAATTGAAAGCAGCAAGGAACCTGAGTGACGATTCATTTGAGGCCAATTTTCATTCAAGACTCTGTTCTTACTAGGGAATGCTATCCCGATCTCGCAGGATCCCGATCTCGCGAGATCCCGTGTAATTTTTCGGGATCAATCCCGAAGCATAATATGACGAGATCTCGTTCGAGATTGACGCTGCAATGGTCAGCGATGATACACATATCCGCTCGGGACGTGAACGGTGCGCTGACTGAATTAGGGCTGTTGATAAATATCGATATATCGAAATATCGATATTATTATTTAATAATATCGATACTTATCACCGATATTTTTTAAATGATATGTTGATAGTGAAGTGGCGATGCGGCAAAATATCGTTATATTGATATTTTCGGTACATATCTTTCGATATATCGAAAAAACGATATTTTAAAGAATATCAACAGCCCTAGTCTGAACTGACTGGCGGCGGGGCGGGAGTGCAGTGCCGAACAGCGTTAGAAAACTATTCCAAGTACTTACGAATATTAGCGATAGATGACGAGCGGGACAGATAATAAAAAGGGGGCAATGAAATAAAAAATAATAAAAACGGTCATTTGTTTGTTTACGTTGGTATCTAATTGTTTTAGTTGTGTTGTAGTTGTTGTGCTTGTGCAGTAATTTTCTTTTTTTAAATTACGCATTTTTTTTATTGCAAACGGTGGCAAACGAGCAAACAGTACATCTGATGGTAAGTGTTGCTGCCGCTCATGGACCTTTACAAGGCCGTTGCCTACCGTGAAGAAAGCGAAGGGAGTGTGAATGCGTGCATTGAGGCTCGGTGATACCAAGGGCACCACCAAAACCCTCCACACGCAATCACCCTCAGAAAGTTGGACTGCCGGCTCTCTCGCTCACCGAACGAAGCGTAGTAGCAAATTGCTACTACTCAGACGTCGATTTTCTGCGAGAGCATGGTACTGCCCCGGACGGACCGACCCGCGGCTGTCGACAGATAACTGTCGACAGTGTGGTCCTACCACTCCTAAATTTGCATTTTGTGGTTTACCTATGTGAGTTAATAAATATAACTTTTGGATTCCTATAAGTAATAAGTATATTACTAGTACCTTAAAATGCTGAAAAATAATCCAGTTCATACACTGCGTCGTCCAATACGTGGTCGCCACTCGAGAACACTTTCTTCCCCACCGGTTGTCGGTTCGTCGAGCGATGTGGCCAACCCATTGCCACTTCAGCGTGCTAATTCTTCGTGCTATGTCGGTTACACCCGTTCTTCTGCGGATTTCCGTATTTCGGATTCTATCTCGCAGAGAAATCCCGAGCATAGCCCGCTCTATAGCACGCTGAGCGACTTTAAGCTTGGTTATGAGGCCTACATTTAGGGACCACGTTTCTATGCCGTAAGTCATCATTGGTAACATACACTGGTCATAGACCTATGTTTTCAGATACTGAGGTATGTTGGACGAGAATCGCACTGCCAACCAGGACCGATATAGGAATGACATGGGCATTTGACATGACTTTCGTCTTGTCCATGTTCATTCGTAAACCCACTAGTTGGGATACCCTGCCACCATGCTCAATGATCTCATCATTGAGCATGGTGCCAAGGTCCTCCATGGATTCTGCCATAATGACGATATCTTCTGCAAATCGAAGGTGAGTGATGTATTCGCCGTTGATATTGATGCCGAGTTCGATCCAGTCTAAGAGCTTGAAGACATCTTCCAGTGCAGTGGTGAACAGTACGTGGAGTATAGCAGTCGTTTACCGGTATGCAGATATTTCAAGAAAGCAGTTAATAATTTAACTGCTCAGTGCAAACTATGTAAATCTATTCTCAAAACCTCATCCAGGTCTACAAAAGGTTTACACATCCATATGATATCAATCCATAAAATCGACGACTCAACTCTGGTTGGCACGCTATTGTCAACCGTATTGAGTTGGAAAGGGCATTCGCAGCAGCTGGGTACATTGCAACGGACATTAGATGCCAGTTAGCAGATAGCACTCTTGACCAGAGCTCGAGCTATACCTTTACCTACATTTGTTTTGATTATGTTCACGTTAGTAAAACTGTTAATTATTTAGTTAATAAAATAATATTAAAGGAGAGAGGCTTTTGTTTTCTTTAAAATAATATTTGTTTTAATTGACCTCACTATCACAAACAATCAGTTTTCATCGTATTCAGTCATATGTATTTTTAAATAGACGAGATCCCGAAAATTTCGGGATCCCGCGGGATTGATATTTCTAATCTCGAATTTACGATCTCGAGTCGGGATTGCATTCCCTAGCTCTTACTGTTTAATATTATAGTCTGTGAGGAATCATTGTAATGTGCATTTTGAAAATTTCAAATTTTTCCTCTCTTACATAGATGTTACATGCATATTTCATCCCTTAGTCGTGTTTTGCTGACGTGACACCCATGGGCAAGAAATAACTTCTTGCTCCGTCACCGCACAGAATTTATGTCCTAGGAAGATTGAGTTGAGGTAAGCGGCTGATTATAGAAGTGTGTCAAAACTTTTGCAATATATACTGGATGTAGAGGATTCCCATGGAGAAGATCAAAAGGCATATTCTCCCCATATTCCAATAATTTTAGTCGGCATATTATTACTTAATTTTTTATTTTTTTTACTACTTTCGTGACCCCCTACACCCACGCGCACTGCTACTTGAGCAGCTAACGGTCAGCTGACTCATGAGTCATATAAAATCAACGACTGGTGTCAACATCAGCCGGCATACTATGACTTTCCCATTTGCAACGCTACCTCCCGGACTATTACATCGCGTTTCTATTTGATTTCGGTTTGCCCGATGTTTCGAATACTTTACGGCGTTCATGGTCACGGGCCGACTAAAATGTCTCACGTCTAATAAGTCATCGTTATTACAGTTTTTTTTTAATAATCTACCCGATACAAAACATTAGTTATTAAATATTGACCCACATTTTGATACAAATTTATTACCAGTGTAAGAAGAAAATGATTCCAGATGAAAAAATTAAATATAATTTTTTCATCTGGAATCATTTTCTTCTTACACTGGTAATAAATTTATATGTAATAGACAATAGTTTATGGTTCGTAATTAGGTATGTAACATTAAAATCAATAGTAACCATATTTAAAACCTAACAATCTAGTATACTACCACCGGATCGCAACACGACCTCACTGAGAAAGATCCAGCAAGAAAACTCACGGGACATGATGCTAAATTAATATTAATTTTGAAGGCTTACTTTATCTTACTAAGAGATTTTAATTTATAAAATTATCTTTATTATTACTGTAGGTCAAATCTATACAATAAGTGCTCACGGAGTCATGCAGTCATATTTATTTTTAACTAGTAACCCACCCTCGCTTCGCTACGGTTTCAGTCGCCTTTCCCCCGTAGTTCCCGTTCCCATGGGAATACCGGGATAAAATATAGCCTATGTTACTCCGTGATAGCTTTACAGCTTTCCATTGGTGAAAGAATTTTTGAATTCGGTTAGGTGGTTTAAGCATGAAAGCGTAACATACAAATAAACAAACAAACAAATAAACTTACTTTCACATTTATAATATTAGTAAGGATTATGTTACAGAACTTTACATTATGAATTGGTTAGATTAAATATCACAATCATCATCTCAACTCGTATAAAATATTGGGCTCGATTGACCTACTATACCAGGCTCATCATCTGGTATAGGGTTTTTTAAGAGTTCCTTCTCTTGCACAGATGTTATAGGATATTGTACCCCTTGATAGTCTTTTACGACACCCAAAGGGCCAAGAGGAAATGATTGTTTTCTTAATCCGTTACCATACGGAAATCTCAGCCCCTATATGTCCCACTGTTGGGCTCAGGCCTCCTCCACTGTAGGAGTAAAATTTACCTGCTATACCACGCTGCTTAGACGTATTGGTATGGGGTTTTTCAAGATTGTCTTCTCTTGCACAGATGTTATATACATATTGAATCTTTTATCTTTACGACATTCATGGCCAAAAGGAGGTGGTGATTTGTATACTTACTCCGTCACCATACGGAAAAATGATTAAGTATAATTATTATAAATACTGATATTTTGTGTGATCAACCTATAAGGATCCAATATAATGTATCACTAACCTTTGTCATCCACGGGTTTGATCTGAGATAATAAACAAGACTTGCAAAAGAATGTTTACTTAAGTAAATCCTTATGCTAACCTCGCCTACATGAATGTAGTAATTATATTTAAAACCTAAGACCCAAGACCCAAGTACACAGTCCAGTCCACAGACCCAAGTACACAGTATACCAGACCCAAGTACTTCATATGGGCCCGGATGCATCAGGAAGTACTTGGGTCTGGTGCTCGACGGACATTGGTGGTTCCGCGAGCTTTTCGGCTGACTTGCCGCGGGGCTTGTCGACACAGTCTCCCACTAGCGACTTGAATGGCGCAGACACGGGTACCTGATGCCACCCTAGCCGAGGCCGCGTGTGAGTGGACTGGGGAATAGTAGAATAGTCCGTCACCTGTAGAGAGGCTGACCACATGACGGACGTTACTCGAAATAGTATCCCGCCGGGCTAGCCACGGAGGTCGTGAGACTCGATACCAGTGGTCGTCTCAATGGCGAAGCAGAGAGAATACGGTGGTGTATGGGGCTGCACGCCGCGTCGCTCCGGATTGAAGGGACCGCGTATGTACATTCCATAGTCAGCCAAAATAAAAATGTTGCGCGCTGAAATGTTTCGCGCTGAACTTTCTATTGGTGCAATTTTTTTTAAAACAACTGACTGTTTAGGCGCTTCATTCAGTTAGTTCTCGTTGGAATACGGGGATAAATTTGTTACTCCCTCATAATAAAACATTTCATTAGTGAAGGATTCTTTAAAATAGTTTAAGTAGTTTAGCGTGATAGCATTAATTAGGATATGTTTCTTCCATCTAAAGTCTTAAGCTTAACTAAAACATTTGTTTCTAACTGTTACAGACCATTGATTCTAGCGTATTAAAATTTGCAAAAAGCAAATGCCTAATCCATTGGAAAAACAAACAGCCATAACTTTGACCAATGTCCATTCAGTTACATGAATATGTGATATATGAGTCTCTGTAACATTGCAGTCAGTACAATGTTTTTCATTAGAATGTTTGAATACTTTTTTATAAGAGTAGTGAATGGTACTACAATACTTTTATTCAAACTTGTTGATTAGTTGCGTTTAACTTCCTAGACAGTAGCCAAGCAGATATGTTGGTGGCGCCGCTTGAATTTGACTGCATAATTCTTGTTTTTGTTTTGCTGTACGAATTTATGTTCTACATATACCTAACATAGGCGAATAGTTTGTTTACTTGTACTCCGTCGAGGACCAGATAAAATATTTGGGCTTAGTACTCGACGGGTGACGGTGCTTTTATCAAATTACTCCCCAGTTCGTTGACGCGGTGTCACATATTGACGGCTGTACGCGAGACTGGTTCGATCAATGGCCCTGTACGGTTCACCTGCGTGGACGAGTTCTGAACTTCTGACCACTTGTCTTAGAACTTTCTTCTGGCATTCGCAGAAAGCCATTGCTTGTTGCTTAGGGCTACACGCAGATACCGTACCATGTTGACCGAGGCAGCGCGCGCTTTGGCCGGAACCCGCCCGTGGGACTTAAGTGTGGAAATACACGGAGCCGTCCCACAATTGTGGTTTCGGCTAGGATACAGTAGACATACTTTTAAGGTCTCTGTGGCCTGGGTAAAGCAGCGCCGTGAATTCATCGCAAGCATTACTACCGAATCTGACGACCATCACTTAGACCATAGTTGACAGGTTAGGAACTGGTATGAGGTCTCCATCTTCTGCTCGGCAGTTATCTCGCGTAAGAACTCGGCGGAGCGAGTCAGGAAGCAAAACTGCCAAGCTGATTCGTTCCACTGCCGTCGCGTCGGGTGGTATATAGCCCGAGTACTTGCGCTTTACTATCTTTACGTGATAGAATCACATTCTCGAAATCGCCCATCAAATTTTACGGGCCGGTCCGTCCAGAGCAAGAGAGCCGGCAGTCAAACTTTTTGAGGCTGTTTGCATGTGGTGGGTTTTGATGATGCCTTAAGTATTACCAAACCTCATTGCATGCATTCACACTCTCTCCACTTTTTTTACGATAGGCAGCGAACTGGAAAAAGTCCATGGGTAGTGTCACTTACCATTAGGTGTGCTGTTTGCTCGTTTGCCAAAAATGACAATAAAAAACCACCCTAGTAAAGACACGGATGGCTGAACCAGGGATTAGTCCGCCACCAGTAGAGTGACTGACCGCGCGCGGGCGATACCACAACAACATATTTTGCTGCCTGGAATCAAAAGAAAATGTTTGAGTAACCGAACGAATAGAAAAAGAAGGCTGTGTAGGGACACAGCCTTCCTTTTCTATTCGTTCTACAAACTATGAATTTCGTGCTACACCCTTCACTAAGGAACTTCAGAAACACATAAGTGAGGGACACAAATTACACCCATTCTCAGAGCAACAATACGTCAATCACACAAAAGATTGTCCTGCTATGGAATTGAACCCGTGACACTGGCGCGGTAGGTTGGTAGTTATATTAACCACTATGCTATCAGTGCAGTTAATTAATCATTGACTTTGTATGAATTTATTATTTGTATATTAGAATGAAAACTATCAAAGTATAATTCATCCGCTATTTAACACCCCCTTTTTTTTGGTTTTGCGGTCGGCGCTCTGTCCGGGGCGACAGAGGGGCGTAAGCACGCACACCCGCAACCCACCCACAATGCACGTCGCCTTCGTCGTTGGGCCGACCACCGGAGCAGGGTGACTTGACGTCAGTGGTCATTTAAGACCCTTAGAAAAGAATATATCCTCCGAGAGGTTGATTTTAGAATAATTTTCGTTTATAATGAGTCTTTTTATATAGATTTTCAATTAAGTAGGTTGTGTTCTAAGCTGTATAATTTATTATAGGTTTTTAAGTATTCCACGGGAACTCTGTAATTTGTCGTGATTAAAAGTACCCTAAATGTTGACCGGGGATGTAAGGTATCACCATGCAAAATTTCATTTAAATCGGTCGAATAACTTCGGAGATTAGCCCGTCCAAACAGACAAACAGACAGAGAAACAAAAATTTTGAAAACTATCTGAATGTGTTCTATCTTACCTCTAACATTCCCCTGACTCGGTTTTTAGCATTTATTTTCAACTAACTTTTGCCCACGGCTTCGCCCGCGTAAAAGTTGCCTTGCATATTTCTTTCTATTGTGTTATTGTGGTGACGGAGTAAGAATACAATTCACCACCTATCTTGCCCGTAGTGTTGCCCAAAAAAGTCTTGGTCTTGCGGTCTTGCTCTTGGTCTTGCGAGAAATGCGAGACCGAGACCAAGACCAAGACCGCTTAAATTTTGCAAGACCAAGACCAAGACTGGACCTGCAAGACTTGAGCAAGACCAAGACTGAGCCCGGAAGAGTCTCGCGGTCTTGCATTTAATTCAAATCACCATTTATATACGGTAGAGCTTGTGTCTTCTACATAATAGGAGGGAAATCGGCCGTGGCCGGAGAGGAATCGCCACGGTGATCAGCCGTGTTGTTACAGGGTTTCATGTCAACTTTTCCTTCTCTTGCACCGATGTTATATATTATAGCCCTTAGTCGTGGGTTCGCACTCGCGGGTAAAATAGGGGGGTGATGAATTGTATTCTTACTCCGTCACTACACGGCAAGTCAAATCAGTCTTGAGATATCCATCTATTGGCCAATCGATTCCCAACGTTGGTGTTGGCTTTTCAGAATTATTCTTCGGAAAGGCTTAAGGACAAAAATACCGTAATCACGAGAGTGCTCTTGCCCATTATACATATTTATATATCCGGTTATTCATTAGCCCAACGACGTTATCCGATCGATGCACCCCTCCCCCCCCTCTACGGCGCACCGGTTTGGGCGGGATCCATGACCACCCGACTTAGGGACCTTCTGTGGCGTCCACAGAAGGTCATGGCGGTCAGGATCATCCACGGGTACCGCACGGTGGCGACGGAGGCGGCGTGTCTATTGGCCGGGACGCCCCCGTGGGGCCTGGAGGCGGAAATGCTCGCCGACTTGTATCGGCGGGTCCCTGGGGTGCCAGGGGGGGGGGGGGGGGTGGCGTTGTTGTTTCCCTGAGGGAGCTCACCGCCTGGCACGTCGACGCCCGCCGAGACGTCATCGCCCGTTGGGCAGACCGGCTGGAGAGGCCTCGATACGGTGTTTGGACCGTGGAGGCCTTCCGGCCGGTGCTGATGCAGTGGTTGGAAAGGCGGCACGGGGTGCTCTCCTTCCGACTCGTACAGGTCTTGACGAGGCACGGATGCTTCGGCAAGTACCTGTACAGGGTCGCTAGGAAGGAGAGATCTCCGTCCTGCCACTACTGTGATTGCGACGAGGACACGGCGCAGCATACGCTCGAGGTCTGTGCCGCTTGGGCAGAGCCGCATCGTGAACTCGTTGCAATCATCGGTGCCGACCTGACGCTGCCGACCATCGCTAGGGAGATGCTCGGCAGCATCAGCAATTGGGACACGGTCGCAGCCTTCTGCGAGGCAGTTATCTCGCAGAAGGAGACGGCGGGTCGCGAGCGCGAGGAGAACAGCCTCGATGATGCGACCCACTGCCGGCGACTGGGGCGGCACAGGCGGGATTACCTGCGTGCAATGCCGCCCTAGCCGAGGCCGCGGGTGACGTGACCGGGGATTAGTCCGTCACCCACCGAGAGGCCGACCGCGTGAGGAAAGACCGACGTCCTCCCCGGGGGGGGACGTCGGTCGATGGGAGGGTACCCCGGGTAAGGGGTATTCCGTCGGGCTGAACACTGATGACAAGTAACCCTGCTTCAGTGGTCGGCCCAACGACGAAGACGACGTGGTGTTCGGGTGGGTTGCGGGTGTTGCGTGCTTAAGCCCCTCTGTTGCCCCGGACGGAGTGGTGCGGAGGCGCGCCGACCGCAGCCCACCTCAAAAAAAAAAAAGCCCAACGACGTTCACTGTTGGACATAGAAATATGCCTACAATTAATCTACATAAATGTCCGTGTAGGGACAGAGTACGAATACAATTCACCTCTCTCTTACCCGTGGATGTCGTATCAAATGGGACCTAGGCAATGGTGTTAGGAAGCCATTATTATTATTTTTTTATGGGTGGGCTATGGTACACACGTGCGGTCCGTTCCGTCCGGGACGATGAAAGGACGGCGCGCGGGCCCATAACCCACCCGTACCCACGTCGCCTCGTTGTTGAGTCGACCACCAGAGCAGGGTGATTTATCGTCAGTGGTCAAATAACTCCGTCACTTGCCAATGAAATTGAAAAAATCTTTTTTATTGGAAAGGGGGAATGTTAAATGACATAAAATTTATTGTATCAACTGCCCCGTGTGGTGACGTCTCAAGAAAACAGGGTCGAAATACCTTCCTTTGTCGTAGGAGTAGTAACTCTGTCTAATGTAACACCAGGGGAATAGGAGGGTAATTTTCCCCAGTGGTAAGGGTTATATTCAATAGTGGACTATAGGCTAGCAGATGGATAGGTAGGATAGGATGATATTTGATTAATTTAGTGGGATTTTTCATTGCCATGATAAATGACTGTTACGTTATTCCAACTGCAAGACTTGCAAGACTTTGCGAGACTCTTGCTGCAATACCAAGACCAAGACCAAGACTCGAGTGTGCAATACCAAAACCAAGACGAGACCAGGTGTGCTGTTGCAAGACCAAGACCAAGACTGGTCCAAGTCTCGTCTTGGTCTTGCATTTGGGCAACACTACTTGCTCGTGGATGTCGTATAAGACGACTATGGGATATATACACATAACATCTATGCAAGAGAAGGAAAACTCGAAAAATGAAACCCTATACCAACATATCTGACCAGCATGGTATAGTAGGTCAAATTCCCTCCCATTATGGAGGAGGCCCGAGCCCAAGAGTGGGAACTATGTGGGCTGCGGTGATGATGATGATGATATTTCTTAATTTAAGAAATACTCTATCTATGTGTCAATTTTCATTCAAATCTGGTCAACAGTTTGCGCGTGATCGAGTAACAAACGTCCAAATATCTTCACAATTTTTTATATTTGAATATTACTTCCACCCTTGTAGTTCAAATTCACGTGGAAAAACGATGATAAATATGGCCATCCTTAGTCGCTGATAATACATTATCCATGATAGGTTTCCATTAGTGAAAAAAAAAAATATTGATCAAACTCCCGTAGTTTCACCCATGCGAATTCCCAACCCATGCGAAACCCCATTCCCATGCGAATGCCAAGATAAAAGTTGCTTATGTTACTCGCTGATATTATAAGTTTACATGGGTGAAAAAAAATTGTACTAATCAAATCCCATACAAATATCCGAGATAAAAATTGCCTGTTACTCGCTGGTAACGTAGCTTCCAATTGTTGAAAGAATTTTAAAAATTGGTCAACATCCACCGGTTTCTCGCAGAGTTCTCATTCCTGGGCAAACACCAGGATGAAAATAGCCTTTATTTGTTATTCACTGATAATTTAGATTTTCTTTCGTAAATTAGTTTTTATATCCATTAAACGCCCGTGATTTCACCGGCATTGTGCCCGGGCCCGTAGGAATATTGGGATAAAAAAATAGCCTAAATATGTTCATCATCATTTCGGCTCATATACGTCCCACTGCTGGGCTCGAGCCTTCTCCATAGTAGGAGGGAAATTAACCTCACAATACCATGCTGGTCAGACAGGTTGGTATAGGGTTTTGTTTCGAGTTTTCCATCTCTTGCATAGATGTCATATGCGTAATATATCCCTGAGTCGTCTCTTACGACACCCACGGGTAAGAGAGGGGGTGGTGAATTGTATTCTTACTCCGTTACCACACGGCAATAAAACCTAAATATGTTACTCGCTTAAAATCAGCTTTCCGTTAGTGAAATAATTTTAAAATCGATTAAATTCTTACAGTTGCTCCAGCCACACCGGGATAAAATATAGCCTTGGATAAAATATAGCCTAAGTTATTCCTTATGTAAGGCTTGATAGACCTGGTTGTAAAGTATTATCAGTATCGGTACAGCCGTTTTGAAGATTACCCGTATCGAATAGACAGACAAAAAAAAATGAGCCGTTTTTAGGGTTTCGTACCCAAAGGGTAAATACGGAACACTATTACTAAAACTTCGCTGTCTGTCCGTCCGTCTGTCTGTCCGTCTGTCTGTCACCAAGCTGTATCCGAAGGACCGCGATAGCTAGACAGTTGATTTTTTTACAAATTATGCATTTATGTTGCCGCTATAACAATAAATATTAAAAATAAAATAAATATTTAAGGGGGCTCCTATACCACAAACGCAATTTTCCCTCTTTTTATAGATAATGGTATGGAACCCTTCGTGCGTGACCCCGACTCGCACTTGGTCGGTTTTTTAGACATAGGTATCGTGCAAATAATTGTGTGAGCATAAATAAAACTTATTACTTTGACAACAAATAGACGCTTCAAATTTGTTTATTTCTAGAGATAGAAAATTGGATTAATATCTTGATTTTAACTTACTGTCTGGTAGCGGCTAGGAATATTATAACACTTTCATTGTTTGTGGGTGTCGCAAAATACTACTAAGACAAAGATTTACATTGACCTGGACCAATTGGTGATGCCATCTAGCCAGCTATGTCGTCTGGCAGGCAGCTGATCATAAAATATTGCTAGAAGAACCTTTGGAATATATCTACGATGGCAGAGGACCGCCTACATATTGCGTCGATCCAAAGTAATCTTGATAAGCGAGCATTAAGAAAAAATAATGGGGTAACCCAAGAAAGCCGACCGTGTACTAAAATGATCGTTCCTAGGCTCAGTGATATCGGTTATACGCTTTTCACCTTCTTAGGGGTAAAATTGCAAAAACTCTTTTTTAGTGAGCACTTTCCCCAAGAAAGACAACTTTGTACAAAATTTCATGTTTTTAGTAGGGATGTGACTTGGAGGGAAAATAAACGATTTTTTAAATAATCGATTATTGTTCTTCAAAATAAATCGATTATAAAATAATCGATTAATTAAAAATAAATAATCGATTATAAAATAATCGATTTTCCCAACAGGATTATGATGACTTTTTTTTTAGGAAATGTGAGCTTCATCTTCTAATATAGTATGAAATACTGCACGCAGTATTGTGATGACCTTGTTTTTTTAGGATATCTGGCTGTGAAATAATCGATTAATTTTATTATAAAAATAATCGATTTTCTATTATTGTGATAATCGATTGTAAAAATCGATTATTACAAAAAAAAATCGATTAATAATCGATTATTATAAAAATCGATTAATAATCGATTATTATAAAAATCGATTATTTTTTCACATCCCTAGTTTCTAGGCCTAATGATTTCGGATATACATTTTTCACCCCCTTAGAGATTGAATTTCAAAAACTAATTTTTAGAGCTCATTAACAACAAAAGAAGGAGAATCGCACAATACACAGAAATACATAGTTTCACGTTCCTAGCCCCAATAGTTTCGGCTATACGATTTTCACCCCCTTAAGGGGTGATTGTCCAAAAATCCTTCGCTAGAGCTCGTGTTCTTCAAGAAACACAACGGTGTAAAAAAAAATTACGCTTCTAGGCCCAATGGTTTTGGCTTTATGCTTTTTTGTCTTTTAGGGGTTGAATTTCATCCCCATATAAATGCAATTTCCAAAACGCTAGAATAAATATTTATTTATATATTATCAAGTGCCCTTAATACAAAGATTCATGGTTCTATCATCGAAATGATAAATTTGCATACTAAATATCATCCCCTATTTCAACCCCTTATACCCATTTTTTCACGATTTCTTTACTAGAGCTCGTGTACCCTAAGAAATACTTTGGTGTAAAAAAAAAATTACGTTTCTAGGCCCAGTGGTTTCGGCTTTATGCTTTTTTGTCTTTTAGGGGTTGAATTTCATCCCCATATAAATTAAATTTCCAAAACGCTAGAATAAATATTTATTTATATATTATCAAGTGCCTTAATACAAAGATTCATGGTTCTATCATCGAAATGATAAATTTGCATACTAAATGTCATCCCCTATTTCAACCCCTTATACTCATTTTTTTGCGATTTCTTTGCTAGAGCTCGTGTACCCTAAGAAATACTACGGTGTAAAAAAAAAATACGTTTCTAGGCCCAGTGGTTTCGGCTTTATGCTTTTTTGTCTTTTAGGGGTTGAATTTCATCCCCATATAAATGAAATTTCCAAAACGCTAGAACAAATATTTATGTATATATTATCAAGTGCCTTAACACAAAGATTCATGATTCTATCATCGAAAATGACGAATTTCCATACAAAATATCATCCCCTATTTCAGCCCCTGATACCCATTTTTTCGCGATAAAAAGTAGCCTATATCCTTTCTCAAGCTTTAGTCCATCTCTGTACCAAATTTCATCCAAATCGGTTCAGTGGTTTAGACGTGAAAGCGTAACAGGCAGACAGACAGACAGACAGAGTTACTTTCGCATTTATAATATTAGTAAGGATGTACAGAATTTCGACTTCTACAATTTTATTATATGTTTATAGATAATTCGATGACTTTTATATCCCAATAAGAAAATAAATTTACAATGTAAAAAAATATTGCATAAAATGCGTTACCTTGCATACAATAAAAATCCCAAATACAATAAAATCATATGACAACATACGACCTCAAATGTTAATCCGTTGAGGATAACATTGGACTCATTAAACAAACCCTGGATTATCAACTTAGAAATGCTCAACAAAGCAATATGAATATTATAACGTAAAAAGCAATGAAAACTCGGTTAAAACCCTCCTGTATTTCACTTCCCATAAAAACTTGGATTTCCTAAAATATATTGGAGAAAAAAAGGTCTACACGAACGATCATTAAAGGTAAATTGCGCTGTTTTATATCCGTTGAAATGTAAAGTGTTGAAATATTTGAATGTCATGCTCGAATTGACGCAACTCTTCCGACTACTTTCTCACGTACAGACCTTTGTGATTTAGATTTGACCTTTCACTTTAATCTGGTACTTACATTTTAATTATGCATTTACAAGTTTGCACTGGCGACGGTAATGTTTAAGAGTTTCGAGAATTTAAAAGTTTCGATCGCGGCGACGAACTATTCTGAGCTTCTCATTACCATCGCTAAAGCAGTTCACAATTATTCACGAGAGGAGAGTTATATTAAAATAGGGTACTTTTAATAGTATAATGAAGAAAAACGATGATACAGTCACTTAGGTATAAAAGATTTCTCATTTTCGGAACTTATTCTTAAATTATAATATATTTGAAATAAAACTATTTCTAAGAATTTTATCACGTTTGGAGAGTATTCTCCCATGATATTCATATGTAGAAAGTATTTAAAACGTCGAACAATTAAAAATACGCCAAAACATCAGAAATCGTTATTTAAAACAACATCTTCATTCTTCATCTCAGCCAAAATATATCCCACAGTTTGGCTCAGGCCTCCTCCATATTGGGTGGCGAATTGACCTACTGTTCCACGCGGGTCAAACGTTTTGGAATTAGGTAATAATAATACAATATCAAATATTTAACATGTGTGTTCTTATGCATAGACTCACGCAGACCAGTTGCAAGAAAAGGTAGCTTTATGTAATTGGTTTGCTCACCATTAACTCGAAACTAATTACTAATTTAGCACTGGAAATGGTGTTTTATGTCATTTATTTTGTGATAATTGAATCACACTATGAATGAATTTTACGTATGGCGACGGAAGAAGAATACAATTCACCACCCACTTTCTTGCCTGTGGATGTCGTAAAAGGCGACTAAGGAATTAAATATGCATATAACATCTATGTAAGAGGAGTAAAACTCTAAACAAAATCCTATACCAACACGTGTGGCTAGCGTGGTGAAGTAGGTCAGTTTCTTTCCGTCAGGGGAGAAGTCTCGAGCCCAACAGTGGGACGTATATGAGCTGATGATGGTGCATGAATCATGAAATATATATTCCGCCGATTTCCAGTAATCATACTTCACATGAAATTATATGTATACATTTAGAGGTTAAGGGGGTATTTTGATGGGGTGCGGTGCCGGAACACCTCCACGTGGTGCACCCTGAACAACGTCCATTTGGACGGCCAAGATTTCGGCAGGAAGGGGTCTCCGCGTGCGACTCTGAAGGCAGAGCGCACGGCGGATTTGACCCGGGGCCATTGGGGCGGATGTGTCTCATGGTACGCCGTCGCCAGAGACTGTTGCGTCACGGCCCGGGGGCGTGACGGGTCGGTCGCTTGCGAGCAACCAGACCCGGAAGGCCCAAACCATAACCCTGAGTAGGGGGGTCAGGGCCGGGGGTCTTCGGACTGCGGGGAAGAAAACCCCTATAAAAAATCACCCCAATCTCAAGTTTGGCTACTCGGCGAGGAGATCTATGGCTGGTGGGGTAAGAAGCGCGCGCGAAAAAATAATATTTCAAATTGTGACAACTCAATTCTTTTAATCAGTGATTTGTGTAATAATATCTATACAAATAAAGAAAATTAAAGTGTTTGTAACGTCAAAATACTGAGATTTTTTCATGCTCAAAGGGTTATTTGCACGATACCTATGCCTAAAATACAGTTTAAAAATTTTTTGTCTGTCTGTCTGTTTGTTTGACGTAATCTTCAAAACGGTTGGACCAGTTTAATAATATTTTACTACCAGGTAGCTGACTATATAAAGAGTAATTAGGCTATATTTTATACCGGTATTTCCAGGGGAATGGGAATTATGCGGGTAACATGACTGAAACCGAAGCGAAGTGAGGGTGGGTTGATAGTAATAAATAAAATTAAAAAAATATTTTATTAATCCTTCTCCCACAGTGATATTCTATAATCATTTTTGTGATACCCACGACAAAGAAAAGGATGGTAATAACGGTATGCTTCTTCCGTAATAATATGAAAAAAATACTGTGATGTATTTATTTCGTTATTGTACAACATAATTAATGCATTCATTATCATCGCCACAGCTTATTTACGTCCCACTGCAGGGATCGAATGTACTCCACAATAGGAGTGAAATTAACCTACTATACCACGCTGGTCAGGCGTGTGGGTATAGTTTCATTTCACCGACGTGTCGTAACTGCTTTGACTGCAGCGGGCTATGTTTCCGTTGCGGTCAAGCTGGACACCAGGCGGCATCGTGCTCTGCGGTGCCCCACTGCCCCGCGTGTGCGGCGGGCAATAAGCCTGCCAAGCACCGCATGGGCTCTGGGGACTGCAGACCCCCGGCATCGGCCCCAAAGGGGCGGGGCGGCCCATCGACCGGGCCAGTCCCCGCTCCGAGCGCGGCCCGATCGCCCGTCAGCGCGGAGGAGGTGACGATGGATACGGACCGTTAATGGACCCCGTATCCATTCGTCTCCTCCAGGCCAATCTCAACCACTCCGCCGGTGCGCAGGACGTGTTCCTGCAAGCCATGGCGGAGTGGTTGATAGGAGTAGCCGTAGTCGCGGAGCCGTACGTGGTGCCCGACCGGATTAACTGGTTGGGTAGCGCCGATGGCACCCTGGCAATCGTCGCCTCCACGTCGTGGCCTTCGTCGTCTCTGACCCTTAGGGACAGGGGCGTCGGATACGTCGCGGCGGACTGGGGGGGAGATTACGCTCTTCGGAGTTTATCTCT
Organism: Lymantria dispar; assembly: GCA_032191425.1. Taxonomy (NCBI): domain Eukaryota; kingdom Metazoa; phylum Arthropoda; class Insecta; order Lepidoptera; family Erebidae; genus Lymantria; species Lymantria dispar. The sequence continues at coordinate 13,520,903 of CM063448.1, forward strand.
CCCCTAACTGGAGTGTGACCGATTTCGAGGCCTCCCTCACCATCATGGAGGCCTCGTTACGGCGACTGGCATCGCGCCAGGTCTTCGTCCTGGGGGACTTTAACGCCAAGTCCGTGGCGTGGGGGTCTCCTAGGATGGATGACCGAGGACGGGCGATCGAGGAGTGGGCGGCGGCACTGGGCCTCTGTTTGTTGAACAGGGGCTCGGTGCATACGTGCGTGCGACAACGGGGCGGATCGATAGTGGACCTTTCGTTCGCTAGCCCCGGGGTCGCCGCACGCGTGGGGAGCTGGCGCGTCGTGGAGGAGGTCGAGACCTTGTCGGACCACCGGTATATCCGGATGGAGGTCTCCCTGGCAATCCCGACGCCCAGCAGGGGTCACGGGGCGGATAGGCGTCCTGCGTTCCCGCGATGGGCTGTGGGTCGCTTAGACCGGGACCAGCTGGCGGAGACAGCCATTGTATACCCGTGGCTGTCCTCTGCCCACCAGTCGGACGGGGTGGACGCCGAGGCTGGCCGCATCCGCAGTGCGTTGACGCAGATCTGCGATGCGGCCATGCCCCGGGTACGGCGTCTGCCCCCGAGGAGGGGTGTCCACTGGTGGTCCCGGGAGCTGGCGGATCTCCGGGCCGCGTGTATCCGCGCCCGGAGGGCCTATACCCGCAGCCGGCGACGCCATCGCGACGCGGAGCGGGAGGCCGTGCTTTACGAGGGCTACCGCAATGCGCGGTCGGCCTTCAGGCTGGCCGTCCGCTCCGCCCAGGACGTCAGTCGGCAGGAGATGCTGGACGGTCTCGACCGTGACCCCTGGGGACGCCCCTATCGCGCGGTGCTGAATAGGCTACGCGCGCGGGGCCCTCCCCTCACTGAGACTCTCCAGCCCGGCCTTCTCACCCGGGTCATCGAGAACCTGTTCCCGCGGCGGGCGGAACACACGCCCCCGGTCATGGCTCCGCCAGACACTGACCGGGAGGCCGACGACGACAGTGTTCCGCCCATCACGGAACCTGAGATGGGAGTGGCGGTGACGCGCATGCGCGCAAAGTCTACCGCCCCCGGGCCCGACGGTGTTCCTAACCGCGTGCTGGCCCTGGGCCTCGAACACCTGGGACCCCGCCTCGGGGAGCTGTTCGACGCGTGTTTAGCGTCCGGACGGTTCCCTGGGTGCTGGAAGGAGGGAAGGCTGGTGCTCCTGCCGAAGCCGGGACGGTCTCCGGAGTCGCCTTCGGCCTACAGGCCTATCGTGCTGCTCGATGACACGGGCAAGCTACTGGAGAGGGTGGTAGCTGCCCGCATCGAGCGGCACCTCGTCGGCACGGGGCCCGATCTGTCGGACGCCCAGTTTGGGTTTAGGAGGGGTCGTTCGACGATCGCGGCTCTGTTGCGCTTGAGGGCCGTGGCGACTGAGGCCGTCACCGGCGGGGGAGTGCTGTTGGTGGTGTCCCTAGACATCGCCAACGCATTCAATAGTCTGCCAAGGGGCGCAGCGTCCTCTGCACCGACCGAGCAGGGGACGTCGTGCGAACGCCCATGACGTGCGGTGTCCCGCAGGGGTCGGTCCTCGGACCCACCCTGTGGAACATCGGCTACGACTGGGCGTTGAGGGGGAGCCTCCCGCCCGGGCTGGGCGTGATTTGTTACGCCGACGACACGCTCGTCACAGCCCGCGGTGGGAAGCTAGAAGAGGCGGTAAGCCTGGCAACCACGGGTACCGAGGAGGTCGTCAGACGGATCGAGGCGCTGGGGTTGAGGGTCGCTCTGGACAAGACGGAGGCCCTCTTGTTCCATGGGCGCACTATGAGCCCTCCCATCGGCGTCTCGATCACCGTCCACTCGGTCGACATCAGCATCCGGGCCCATATGAGGTACTTGGGCCTGGTGCTCGACGGGCGATGGTGGTTCCGGGAGCATTTCCGCAGGCTCGCTCCGCGGCTCGTCGGCGCGGCGTCCGCCCTATCGTGGCTTATGCCGAACGTGGGCGGACCGAGCGCTGCGTGTCGACGGCTGTACGCGGGGGTCATCCGGTCGATGGCCCTGTACGGCGCACCGGTGTGGGCGGGGTCCATGACCGCCCGACTTAGGGCCCTTCTGTGGTGACCACAGAGGGTCACGGCAGTCAGGGCCATCCGCGGATACCGCACGGTGGCGACGGAGGCAGCGTGCCTATTGGCCGGGACTCCCCCGTGGGACCTGGAGGCGGAGATGCTCGCCGAACTATATCGGCGGGTGACGGGGGTGCGAGCGGAGGGCGGTGTGGTCTCGTTAAGGGATCTCACCGCCTGGCGCGTCGACGCCCGCCGAGACGTCATCGCCCGTTGGGCAGTCCGGCTGGAGAGGCCTCGGTTCGTGGTGCGAACCGTGGAGGCCTTCCGGCCGGTGCTGATGCAGTGGTTGGAGAGGCGGCACGGGGTGCTCTCCTTCCGACTGGTGCAGGTTTTGACGGGGCATGGGTGCTTCGCCAAATACCTGCACAAGGTCGTTAGGAGGGAGAGTACACCGTCCTGCCACCACTGCGATTGCGACGAGGACACGGCGCGCCATACGCTCGAGGCCTGCGGGGCTTGGGCAGTGCAGCGCTGTGAACTCGTCGCAATCATCGGTACGGACCTGACGCTGCCGGCTATCGCTAGGGCGATGGTCGACAGCGTCGGGAATTGGGACGCGGTCGCAGCCTTCTGCGAGACAGTGATCTCGCGGAAGGAGGCGGCGGATCGCCTGCGTGAGGAGCGCAGCCTCGATGAGGAGATCCGCCGCCGGCGACTGGGGCGGCGCAGGCGCAACTATCTGCGCCTCATGCCGCCCTAGCCGAGGCCGCGGGTGACGTGACCGGGGATTAGTCCGTCACCCGCCGAGAGGCCGACCGCGTGAGGAAAGACCGACGTCCTCCCCGAGGGGGGGACGTCGGTCGATGGGAGGGTACCCCAATAGGGGGTATTCCGTCGGGCCGACCACTGACGACAAGTTAACGCTGCTCCAGTGGTCGGCCCAACGACGAAGGCGACGTGGTTTTCGGGTGGGTCGCGGGAGTTGCGTGCTTAAGCCCCTCTGTCGCCCCGGACGGAGTGGTGCGGAGGCGCGCCGACCGCGGCCCACCCACAAAAAAAAAAAAAAAAAAATAGTTTAATTTCGAGTTTTCCTTCTCTTGCATAGACTTTATGTGCATACTATATTCCTTAGTCGTGTACGACTCCAACAAGTAATCATATTCTTACTCCGTTACCACACAAACAATTAATGTATTAGCATAATTATTTAATTGGTTATCTGAAACTACAAATCAGTTTTGAACAATTAACTACATATAACATTGGATGCATTAAATTCTGTGTAACCTAAGACGATTGTGCTTCAAATATAGTTATACTAGTCTAAATAATTATATAGTTGTATAATTTGCAGCCCCTATTATGTTTGATGCTTTTCCTTTTACTGTGCCATCATGTTTAATGAGTTTTTGTTAATAATTATTGCTAATCTAATGCTAAATAAAAAACGTTTAGTTCAGTTTAATATAATTTTACTTAAGGTTCAACTAAGTAGTAGTAAGTTCAGCTGTGTAAGCTGTTACATTTGTGCTGCTTCAGGCAACGCAGAAAAATCTAAGCTATGCAAAGATTCAGAAAACAGGGCGAAGAGACAAGGTCTTTGACATCAGGGAGGAAGCAGCGAGGTTGTGAATTGTATTGTAACTCCGTCACCAAATGAAGAATAAGAATACTAATGATAAAAAACTAACAAGGGATATGTCGCAGCAAACTAGGAAAAGTTATGTCCAGCGTGGTGTACTTAGCTGGTTTTGAGGTCAACATCTAGAGCATCAATATAGAGCTATTGAAACCCGGCACGTCAGGGCCAACCTCATTAGGCATTTATTTGCTGAATCAAGACTACAAATATATAATTAGGTAGACAGATAGTTGACTTATTAATAGCTACTGTCCTATCAGGTAGGAGACCTGGTGTGTCAAGTAGAGGGTTAAAAACCTATTCGACCATAAATACACTCGGAAAGAAGTTACCTGGTTTCACCGAGAACTCTCTGTGATCTAGAGATCACGCAGCATAAGCTAATGCATTATTATGATTAGCTTTAAGATTAATTCATAAGTCTATCATAAAGAGCTTAACCATAAAAAGCCATCAAAACTATATACTTCGTGCGTTCTTTCCACATGTGTATGTCGCAGTCTCTGCAATCATTTACTGAACTCCTATGGTAAGATTTGTATTTTTATGTCTGATACAGGTATAAAGTAGGTTATCACAAAAAATATCAACTTCATTCCAACCTTTATGTTCCTAGAATTCATGAGCTATATTTCTTATTAACAATAAGTAATTAAGGTTATAGTCGTTTAATTTTTTCGTATGATATATCTTGTGCTAAAGAAATTTAAAAGTGTATTTTTTTTTGTAATTAACAAAAAAAAAATACTCTTTTAAATTTCTTTCTGGGTAACAAAAAAGGAATAACTTTAACCCCGATTTTAATTTTGAAATACATATTTATATACCTGATGTGACGAGAATAGATATTATTATTCAACTAGTTTGTAAATTGAGGTCACAGTCTTAATGACTTGCCATAGAATAGGAAGTATAGATTTTTAATACATATTTTTGTAAGTAGTAGTTATATTACTATTTTATGAACTACTATTTACTACTGTATAAACTGTATAAATTATTATGTAGCTATGATGGAAACAGTATAGTAGCAATTTAAAAAATATTGCACAAGGGATTAATTATTATTTTGTCGAAGCGAAAAAGCTAAGCATCTCATGTTAAAGTTAGTTAGCTTTTTAATATACAGCATAATTACATATATTCTGTGACGGCTGCTACGATTACCATCAACCTTTACATTACACGTGGGTATTGAAAAAAACCACTAAGAGGGGGTCAACTTCAACTGATTCCATCTGGTCAACATTTACATTCGCAAGGAAGGTTGATGTCAGGTAGTCAGGCGGCTAGAAAACTATGGTTAAAACTTTTGCAATATGTACAATCGAAGGAGAATACATACTGCGTCGACCCCAAGTAGTTAGAGTAAGAGCAGGATTATGGTGACGATGAGCATCAGTACGTTAGTGTTTGCATAATCATGTACCATTGGACCCGCTGACTAATTACTCGCAGATTCGAAACTTAGATGAAAATATATCAAACATTTTCGTCAAAGTATATTCTTACTGGTAGGACAAAGTTTGATGCTGTGCTCAATAGACAACAGTTTGCTAATACTCGTACTATTAGATGCATTTTCTACATCTAAAAAAGAAGGTCGAAAAAGATGTTTAAACAAAATATTATTTACCAGGAGGAAGTTTATCTGTATAATCGTAAATTATATTTCAATTCGATATATAAGTGAAAGCCAAATACGAAATTAGGTTGATTCGTTGACCTATATTTACAAATATTAAATTATTTAATATTTCATCACACAAAGTCATTAAATGTACTTCAACAAATTAATATAGTCATTATTCATATATTCACTACTTAAGTTTATTAATTCGATGTTGCCCTGGGTCTGACTTAGGTTGACTGATGTATAAGGAGTCTATTAATTGCATATTAAAATCAATAAGAATTCCACAAACAAATTTGGAATGTACATAATTTATTTCAACATCATCTGATTTTGTATACGTCCCACTGCTAGGTTGGAGCCTACTCTAAAATCGGAGTAAATTTTCCTTCTCTTGCATGGTTGTTATCTGCATACTATCTCTTAGTAGTCGATATTGATTCCATTTCAAACGGTCAAATTATTGAAATTAACTAAAGGATCTACTTACGGGAATTTTACTGATTACGTATTACGCGAAATGGAGAATTCGGGTCAGGTTGATATAATTTATACCGATTTTGAAAAGGTGTTCGACCGCGTTGATCATGATATTTTAATATGCAAATTACACAAACTTGGTATTCGGGATGACTTGCTAAGATGGATTCAGTCTTACTTGTCTAACCGTTCCCAGGCTGTGGTCCTTGGGCGTTTTATATCTGATTTTATTAGTATTTCTTCTGGAGATCCCCATGGATCGCACCTAGGTCCTCTTTTCTACTATGCCTACTTGCATGATATTGATAAATGTGTTAAGTACTCTAATTATCTTCTATACGCCGATGATACAAAAGTGTACATGAGAATACGCTCTCGCTTGGACTGCGAAACGGTACAGCGTAACTTAAATGATTTATGGACCTATTATATATATTTATAGTAAAAATAATATATCGCTCAATATTGGGAAGTGTCAAGTTATTAGTTTCACTCGGAAAACTAACCCAATCTCATATCACTACAAGCTTAATAGCAATATTATCAATAGAACCGTATCGGTGAGAGATTTGGGAGTTCAATTAGACTCCAAGATGATACTCTCTAAACATATCGAAACAATCACTGCCAGAGCGCTTCGCAATTTAGGCTTTATTATCCGTACGTGCACATCATTCAAAAAAGCCAGTACCTTAAAAACAGTATACTACGCCTATGTTCGGAGTATCCTGGAGTACTGTAGTCCCAGCTGGTGCACTCAATATATCGTGTATGTCGAAAAAATAGAGCGTATTCAGAAACGTTTCATAAAACATCTGAATTGTAAAAGCCATAGATGCTACGATACGTATGTCAACGACTGTAAGCACTATCAACTAACGCCACTTGCTGATAGACGTATAATGCAGGATATGTGTCTTCTGTTCGATATATTACGCGGTGGTCTTGACTCCCCATCACTTGTATCTTGTCTAACTCTGTTATTCCCAGAATACTTCGCACTTATAATAACAGGTTTGACAACATTGACATATTCCAGTTATCCAAAAATAGTTTTAAAAACCATATTCGCCGAGACTTAACCACCAACCCACAATCCAAGAATAGATTGTAAATAATATATACACATTTCTATTTTTCTTTTTGATTTTGTTATTGCTTACTTTTTTAAATTGCTTTTTTAATATTTTGAATATTTATTATATATACTAAAAAATTGCTATATGTATCACCTCAAATTATCTTGTCGTGGAACTCTGTAATTAGTTCTGCTTATTGTAAATGCAAACAGCTGAGTCTGTTTGCATATTTATATATGTGAAACTGTGTGTGTTAAAAAGCTATTGAGTTTCCTTAAATAAATAAATAAATAAAGAACCGCTCTATCCAGCTGCATTCTTTTCCTTCCCTTCATAGTGGTTGAGGTGAGTATTGATTGCTCTAGTAGTTAAATTGTGATCGTATACCACATATGACATTTAGTCCGGCCAGAAAATGTTTTTCTGTTTTTATAGATAATAATAGTACGGAACCTTTCGTGCGCGACTCCGACTCGCACTTAGCCGGTTTTTTGAATAAAATCGAATTGAGTTTTCAAACATGTGTCAAAATAAAATGTTATTTAAATCAAAAACATTAAGGAGTATTGATATCAACTTGAAAGCAAACCACCCACAAAATAACTTTCTACCCCTTTTTAACTCTGTTAGGGTATGAATTTCAATAAAACACGAAACACGTCTTTTATCAATTCAATGTTTATGCAAAATTGGTATGCAAAGATTAGAATGCAAACCAATTGGAATGCATTTAGTATGCAAACCAAGGAATCTCATTGTCCCATACAAACTTTTGCCCGCTTTTTCACCCTCTTAGAGGTATAATTTTTAAAAATCCCTTCTTATCGGATGCCTACGTCCCACAAAGAAAACACCCTCGAAATTTCAAGTCTCTACTCTCTCTCTATCAGCTGTTTAGGCTGTGCGTTGATACCTCACTCGAATAAAGCATTTTAAATATATAGATAAACTATTTTGAAAAAGAAAACCTGTCGCCAAAAAACTCCGAGAAACTAAAAACCAAAAACTAACATCTTTTGAAGTCGATGCTTTAAGTAGAAGAAGATCAGATAGTAGTTTATAGAAAGCACTGAATTTAAAAGGTGGGTCTTTGAGTTTTATTTCTTGGGTTGCCGTCAAAAAATCAGCGAATTTTTCCTAAATATAATTTATTTATGATTTTTAGTAACCACGCTATAAAGAATATACCCGAATCACCTCAATTTTTATATAAAATTGGATGATACCCTTGATTTCTCAAGATATGATTCTGAATTTATTCCTATGGGACCACCTGGAGAGTATACTATATCAAACAAATAAATATACATACATACATATATATATATATATATATATATATATATATATATATATATATATATATATATATATATATATATAAATAAACTTATATGTAAGGAAACATGTTCTAATAGTATCAATGCTACTAAAACCGTATCTACGATCTCGGCACCCAAATAGTACGAATCGCTAATTATCTTAACACAGCTGTTGATTGGATTGCTCTAAACAGATCAATTCGTTAAATTATTTAAGATAATCCTTTGAAATTAACTGTTTAGCTCAAATTTCAATTAATAATTTTCCTTTAGGCAATAAACTTACACGTATACTCTCTTGAAACATTATAGACTCAATTTACATCAAATTACCTATATATAACTGCTACTGAATTGCGAAATCGTAAAATTATTTCATGTAACCCAAGTCGCCCTTGAAATCAATGTTCTACAGACATTCAATTTGTCTTCCTTCAATGAACACTAGCAACAAAACTTATTAACAGTGATAGTCTTGTAAGATTTCTTTGATTTCTAATATAAAAATTAGATATTTTCTCAGCCTGTTTTGTCTCATTTCATACAACTGTTAAAATACTCGTATGACATGTCACATTTAGTTAATCGAATCCCTTTGATACTATCGCTATTTTCTGCTAAAATACCAAAATACGTATGTATGTAAGAAACTAAAACAACTGAACAGATAGCATTGTGATCTTAGTGCAGAGTTCGGCTTTGATTCCCACACAAGTCGATTTATATATACAACTTATTATATATAAATAATGACTCTTAGCCTAAGTGTACTCTTAATTCGCACTTATATATATACCGTAGTCGAACCCTTAGTCAAAGGAACAAAGAATTATTCTTTATTGCGTGATACCTCCGTTTTGACAGAAGGAAAGAAAAGGTTATGTATAAGTATACAAAGGATTCAAATTCGGCTTAAACTTAAGTATACAAACATAATTAAATCCAGCTTGGTATACCAGGCCACGAGGTGCATCATTTATCAACATGGCTTTCTATGTACTTACTATAACTATAACGGCCCGTCCACGACCTTGCCGCTGTGAGCGGCAGGTAAGCACGGGGCGGCGAGCGGTAAGATCAAGAGTATAAAAATATTTAAAGCACGCCACGAGACACCGCTCATAGCGAAAACGCGCGCCGTTTTATCCGAGCGAATCGTTACAGCGGCGCGCGGTGTGTGGAGCGGCAGGAACAAAAGTACAAGCAAACGAGTGCAATGCCATGAAACAGAGCGGCGCTGCTAGCAGTGTAGCAGTGATGTACTCAGCGGCTTAGATAAAAACAAAAAAATTAGACGATTTTGTGACAGTAATTGATACCGAGGCATTTATCACAGAAATTTTAAATCGACCTCCTATATCCCCAACATAAATATAAAAACCTTCGTATTGGTCACAAATTTCGCCATTTAAATAGCGATCTTTAGTTAGTTCGTTAACTCCTTCTCTCATATTAAGAATATCTTGTTTTAAAAATGTACTGCTTTCAAAACAGAGAAGAGATAACTTTGATAAGGCCATGATTTTGAACACGTTTTGACTACCTACATATGTCCACCGCGGTCGTTGCAACTAACCGCTGCTGAGGGTGCATGGCGTGTCCAGGCCGCAAGAGTCTCATACGGCCTGGTCACGACTTTGGTGTTAGCGGCGCGCGGCGTGGCGTGCGGGGCGGCGTCGATAAGCGGTGCATTTTATACGCCACGTAGCGGTTCTCCCCTGCGGGCGACGTATTTAGGTAGTCAAAACGTGTTCGAATTCATGGTGTTATCAAAAATTTTTAAAACAACATACCATATATGTTGTACGAAGCATAATATTATGTATATTTAAAGGATTAAGAAAAAAAATTACTGTCCGCTGAGTTTCTTGCCGGATCTTCTCAGTTTGTGGCTGCGTTCTGATCCGATGGTATATTGTTGTATTGTATTCAAACGTGTAATTTGACAATATGTAAGTGCCCATAAGGGGCCTATGCAGAATAAATGATTTGATTTGATTTGATTCAACATATTCTTAATATGAGAGAAGAGTGCACGAACTAAATAAAGATGGGTATTTAAATAGCGAATTTCGTACCCATTATATTCCAGAAAATATTGTTTAATTTATTTCCACAACCTTTTTATAATGTTTTTATATTTATGTTGGGGATGTTTTGACATCCATATAGGCGGTCGATTAAAAATTTCTGTGATAAATCCCTCGGTATCAATTACTGCCACGAAATCGTCTAAATTGTTTTGTTTTTATCTACGCCACTGAGTACGTCCCTGCTAGACCGCTGTCCGCGCCGCTCTGTTTCGTGGTATCGCACTCATTCACTTGTACTTTTGTTCCTGCCGCTCCCGGCACTGCGATAAAACCACGCGCGTTTTCACAATGAGCGGCGTCTCGTGGCGTGCTTTAAACATTTTTATACTTTTGATCTTACCGCTCGCCGCCTTGCACTTAGCTGCCGCTCACAGCGGCAAGGTCGTGAACGAGCCGTTACGAAATTTGAGCGAAGACTGATTTGATAGTAAATATTCATTTTGTTTAGCACCGATTGCTTTCAGGATCAAAGATCGATGCAACGCTTTCCATTTGACACATCAGCTTATGGTGTCCACCAAAACGATTAGCAATGCATTCAAAACGAAAGGTATTAAACGGTTATGGAACGATCTTCGTTGAATATTTATTTTTATCCAAAATATTCACTTTCCACAACTTATTTATTTTTATTTAAAACAAGTCGGTGTTCGGTATGGAACATAGAAATAAATAGTGACTCGATCGAGATAAAAAAAGAAATATATTAAAACTACAAAACGTTCCAACTGGTCCTCATATTGTGCAGTAAGACACGGGTTCAATAACATTCGCTTAATTAACTTGTATATATCGCAATAAATGTAAATAACTAAGAATATCTACAATGTCTCTTAATATTACAGTCGTTGTCATTCATTATTCAGATAAAAGATGAGCTTGTCAAGAAAAGTTAAACGTAATTTTGCATTCCAAAAAACAAACAAAAAAAGATTTTCTATCTATACTCCGACCGCTCTGAGTTTGCGTTCCTGACTCATGTCAATTCGTCATAACTATTGATGTACAATAAATAACATTCATTATATTTAATAACGTTATTTATTGCATTCATTATGCTTGTTTATTAAATTCAATATAGATTTTGTTAAATTTATAGGAATCATTTCGCATGTTTTTTTTAAAAGTGCCTTCATCTTTTTTATGCTATACGGTGAAGAAGTATTATCGCCGGCTCCATAATCTTTAATTTGAACCCAGATTAGCTCTATGGTATTGTACTGGCAGTGGAATAGGGGAATTCGAAGAACGCAATAAGCGTTCTCCAGAGGCAACTCATCTAAAACATAACAAACTTATGCCGGCTTATGGTCATTGACTAATTTCATCAACTCTGCTTTTAGTGTAGATATATTTTCGTCATTACCACGTCTTTGCAGCCACAGATTCCTCTTTTTATTAGCTTTGGTAGGTGCTTTATTTAATTGCACCGAATGATTAGGGGCGTTATCCATTAACATAACTAAAGGCCCTGGGAGGCCAGGTAGCAACACATCCTGGAACCACTCCTTGAATGCAGTTGCATTCATTTCTTCATGGTAGTCAGCAGTAGTTTTTGACTCAAAAACCAATAAACCGCTTTCCACGATACCGTACTTCGCACAACCAGCGTGGCATATTATGAGTTGTGTTCCTTTAGCCATTGGCACTTTCGACGATGACGCTTGAGTGTCATTTGTCCAAGAACGAGAAAGCGTGTGGTTGGGGTTTAGCCTTGTCTCGTCAATGAACACAGTATTGTCCCAATTATCAATATTTTTCGCTTCTTTCAAAAAGTTAATTCTTTTTAAAATGATGATATTCCTTTCTAAAAGAATTTTCCAGAAGAAACAAATGAGCTGCTTTCAAAGATGCTAGAAGCGACGACCTATTAAGGTATTCACTTCTGGGATAATAACTACTATATGTATGCTTCAGTGTGATGAAGGAATAATAATACAATTCACCACCCCCCTTTGCTGCCCGTGGGTATCGTAAAAGACGATTAAGGGATTATAATATGCATACAACATTTCAGCAAATGAAGGAAAATTTGAAATAAAACCCTATACCAATACATCTAACTAGCGTGGTGCAGTTGGTCAATTTCCCTCCCATTGTGGAGGAGGCTCGAGCTCAGTAGTTGGATGTTTATGAACTGTGATGAGTGATGATAAATGAATGTGATTCCTTATAGCATCAGCCTCAAAGCTATTATTGTCTGTTATAAGTTCATTTCGGCATTTCCTTTTTTGGTGTTCTTAAAATATTTTCTCCAGTGCCCGAGGAGCCGAACTTTTCTGTATTAATATTTGTTATTGTCCGTTCGCTCTCTCAGGCGCTTAGAGTAAAGCGCCTGAGAGATGCGCTATTGTCGTGTTAAAATTACGGGGTCCGCCATTTTGTCTTTCAAGCTCAAGCTCAATATTGAAGCTTGATAATTAGTTCTCGTGTTTCACTTTTCAATATTTAACCGTGTTTCGGCATTATTATTTTGCATCGAAAGTGTAAAACAGTAATATACGATACACAACAAAAGTTTAGATTAGCGCAGAGGTTGACCTCTTACTCACATAACAAGGAGAATCAGTCAAATAAACAACAATAACAGTCACGAGGAAATACATATTGAGAAACACTGGAGAACGTAATCTATGCGCGCGAGACGACAAGAAATGACTCTCTGTGACTGTCATAAAATTCCGATCCCCACAACGCTATTACGGGTAGCCATTTTTCACTAGTAATATAAAGTAGTAAGTCATTTTATTTTAACTTTTTTTAATAGGTCTGACTGTTATCACGATATTTGTTTTCTTAAGTTTTGATTGGGCGTACCTTTGTCATATTACTAATTTTATTAAATAGTAAATACATTATATATTATAAAATAAAATTATAACATTTTATTAATATTGTACCGACAGATTATATTAAGATTATAAAAATATGCGATTACAATTGCCTCGTTATTTTGTCCTATCACTACAAAAACAAACATAAGACAAAACCTTGAAACAGTGCAGTTTGACATGTTTTGATTTTCAAAACTATTGTTTTTATATTTGTTAATTGAGTAATTGTTAATAATTTACTCGTTAATAAGGTAAATATAAGATATTTAAAATTGTGACGTAAATAGTACGCCAGTTCAAAGTTACATCGCCCATTCTATCATGACCTGTCAGGAACGCAATCTCTGAGCGGCCGGACTATAGTTGAAAACATTCTCCGTGTGGTGACGTAGTAAGAATGTAATTCATAACCTCCTCTCTTGCCCGTGGGTATATCGTAAAAGATAACTAAAGGATATGATACGCAGATAATATTATGAAAGAGAAGGAAAACTCGATATAAAATATTATGCCAACACGTCTGACCAGCGCGGTATAGTACTTAAATTTTTCTATCATCGTGGAAGAGGCTTCGAGCCTAATAGTGGATAATTGTTGCTGTTATAATTACTTACATTAAACGAATGCGTTTCTGTGTGGTAGCGGATACGCAGTATTACCAACCATTATAATACTCGAGGGTGTTCTAAAAGACTACTAAGAGTTCTACATCTACTTAGGCCAACTACATCTGATAGGGTCATCAATTACATTTCCAAGTAGAATTGATATCAGATAGACCGGTAGCCGGTCATAAAACGATTGCCAAACTTTTGCAATATGTAGATACTATGAAAGAAAGGTACAAATTGAGTCGACCCCCCAGTAATAGGGATAAAAGCAGGATAATGATGATGATTTTTGCATTGAGATAAGGAGTATATAATGTGAAATAAAATATTTTTATAAATTTTATCGCTTTTGTATTTTATTTTCATACTCCCAACGTTTTGAACACTCTCCATAGTACTATGAACACAATTGCTGCAAAGAGTTCAAACGGCAGGTGAAAAAAAGCTATACATTTTTTAAAAATAGTCTGTTTCGAATATGTCATATTCACACAACTTAAGAACTCTTTATAAAGTTTTAATTATGGAAAAGTGACACAAAAGTTCTTAATGTTTTCTTTTTTTTTTTATTGCAAGCAGTGGCAAACGAGAAAACAGTACATCTGATGGTAAGTGTTGCTGCCGCTCATGGACCTTTACAAGGCCGTTGCCTACCGTGAAGAAAGTGAAGGGAGTGTGAATGCGTGCATTGAGGCTCGGTGATACCAAAGGCACCACCAAAACCAAAACTCCACACGCAAACACCCTCAGAAAGTTAGGCTTCTGGCTCTCTCGCTCACCGAACGAAGCGTAGTAACAAATTGCTACTACTCAGACGTCGATTTTCTGTGAGAGCGTGGTACTACCCCGGACGGACCGACCCGCAGCTGTAGACAGATAACTGTCGACAGTGTGATCCTACCACTATAACCACCACTACACTTCCTGATGTTGATGCGAGTATTACACATTTTAAATAAAACTATTTTTAAGGATTTTATCTCGTTCGTATTTGATATTTGATTGCCCAACGTTTTGAACACTTTTCTGCGTTCATGAACAGGGGCGGTCCGCTCGTCAACAACAAATTAAATCAATATACAAACTGGATAAAATCTATTAAAATAGTAAAATACTGTTCACCACCCATTTTTTCGAGTAAGTGTTGTAAAATTCGGTTTAGGCTGAGGCCGCACTAGGCTGTAACCGCAAAACCGCTCGAGATGCACGATTACACTACGATTTTAAACCGCAAATCCGCCCACGATTTGCACAGTTTAAAGATGGATTTCAAACGAGCAGTATGTATTGTCGCTCGTCGGGTACTAAGAAATAGAAAAATAACGTCAACAAAAATTCGCAAATATTGTGTTCATTCATTCAATAGCCGTAGATCTCAGAAATGTTTCTTTTTCAGAAAAAAATATAAAATTTTAAGAGAATATCTAGAGAAATTTTTACTAAACTAGGTACTCTCGAATTCAGTCAGTAGCCAGCTTCCATAAAAAATTGCATAATGTGCGTTCAGACATCACCTTCATAGATACAAAATATAATTAATTCAATTGCAACGAAACGACAATACGAATATTCTTCGCGGCGGTAGGCCGAATACTAGCCAAAAAACCGCCCGCGGTTAACGCATAATGCGTGTGTGCCCATGTAGTTCTATAGATTACAAATTTTGCTGCGGTTTTTACCGCAAGAATTTTGTAACATTGCGTGGTTTTTAAATCAGTCGCGGATGAAAACCGCAGGTCCGGCCGCTTGCATTCGTTTACCTGTTCCACAAACTCATGCGGTTAAAAACCGCCGCGGTTTCACCGTAGTGCGGCCTCAGCCTAAAAGGGATATAAAATCTGGACTTTCGGAGACGCGGGCGAAAGGCGTAATGTTATTGAAGGAGATTGTCGCCTGGCGGGACAACATCCGCCGTGACATCATTGTCCGTTGCATATTCCGGCTGGAGAGATTTCTGTATGGGACGACTCTGTATGTCCGGACCGTTGAGGCCCTCCGGCCGGTGCTGATCGAGTGGTTGGATCAGCGGTACGGGATGCTTTTACAGCCCCGTAAACTCGTCGCAATGGTGCTGCGCTGACGTTGCCGAACATCTCCCTAGCGAAGGTCGGCAGCGACAGGAACTGAGACGCGGTTGCCGCCTTCTGCGAAGAAGTCATCTCGTGAATGAAGGCGGCGGATCGTGAGCGAGAGGACACGGTCCACCGCCGGAACTTGGGCGGCGTATCTGTGAGTACCTGCGCCTGATGGCGCCCTAGCCGACGCCGCGAGTGACTGGACGGGAAAATAGTCCGTCACCCGCAGAGAGGCTAACCACGTGAGGACGATGCCCCGGACGGGGCGTCCGGGAGGGACGGTAGCCCCTAAAGGTGTCCCGCCGAGCTGGCCACTGGGGCAACATGGAACTCGGTACTAATGGTCGGCCCAATGGCGAAGGGGAGGGAACGCTGAGTTATGAGGTTGCGCCCCGCCCTTACGTCGCCTCGGATGGAGTGGACGGTGTGTGAACAAGCCATAACGCGCACAAAAAAAAGAGGGATATGAAATGCAGATGACCTCTATACACCCTCACACTTCACACTAATACAACAAATCTCGAAATAAAACCCTAAAGCACCCCACCTGACCAGCATGGCGTAGAAGGTCAGCTTCCCATCTATTGTGGAGGAAGTTCAAACCCACCAGTGGGAGCTCATTTAGAGCTAAGATGATAATAGAAAAATAAAAGAGTTAAATTAATAATCATTTTATTTTTACGGAAAGCAACAGTGGTCCGCAATACAACTGAACTTTGACACTAATACAGAGCGTTAGGAAACATTGTAATTAATATCTATGCACATATATAACATAGGAACAATCATAATATTCTAAGCTTTTGATTATAATATAACCTTTCATGAAATATACTGCTGAAGTTTCCTTTCAAACCATGTCCGCTAATATAGCGATATATACAATGATTTTGACAAGAAAAAAGTGGTATTATGTACAATAGAAATATATCTATCATCTTAATGTTTGCTGAAAATGTAATTTCGGGCAATGTTTGGTGTCCTATTAATCCTATAATAAAATCAATATCCCAAATGATCCCACATTTAGTAATTATTATAATCCTAAAACTTTATTGACTGCGAAAAGATGTTCAGCTTAAATTTAAGCATAAAATTCTTAAACATTATCTAGGTATAATAATTACATTTTGCTTTATATATACATGCCTATTTTCATGGAACTCAGTCTATATTTATTAATACTTTTCATATTCTGACATAATTAATTTATTTTATTCTATAATCACTTACACATTAAATCATCTACAATAAGACCTAAGAGATATGTACCGCCGACACTTAAAATAAATTCAATTATTTAATGGTTTTTAATTACTAAATAACAAAAGCAATATCAAAATATTTTGCATTTTCTAAGTACGGTTTACAGGTACCACGTGCATATTTTATAAGAAATTTATTATTAAAAAAATATAATTAATATTATTAAATAATAATATATAAATAATCATTTTTTAAATGCCATTCTATAATAATAAATTTAACTAATTATTGCACTAAATTACTGTGATTTTAAACGCAAGTCTATATTATTTGAAATACACAAATCGCATATAACCACAAACACATAAATCGCATGTGTTAAAATTACAGAGATATTACGACAAAACTAATTCCTTCTAAACTTACTTATTCCAATGAGACATACAGTGTAAGTAAAATAGTAATTAGCATCTTTTTAAAACGATACTTAGAAGCGAATCTAAGTTATTGTACTATACAAGAAAATATAATTGATTTATTTTCTTATTTATCCTAAAATTAACAGCATGCCAAAGACGCTACTTTATATAAAATTACTAATGAGAACAAAAATCCATAACAACACCCATATTTCGAGATCGCCCTGTTGTAATCTTGTAGCCTGAAATCTGAAAACATTATATTAATTAGCAAGTGAACTGAACATTTTCTTTGTTGGTGAATTTACGTAAATAAAAGGTTTTATACTTTCAAAGGGGTTTTTATATTAAACAAAATCCAACAAAAGCAGACAAAACTAAAAGAATAGAGTAAATACGTATAAAAATTGTTCTAATTAGTCTTATAAAATTTAAATAATGTACCTAGCTCTAAATTTGTCTACTAGCGAATTCCTGAGATTTTGTCCACGTAGTTCCCATTCTCGTGGGAATGCGGAGATAGAATATAGCCTTTATTACTGATAATATGGCTTTCTATTGGTGAATAATCTTTTAAATAGGCCAAATTTTTGCCGTTTTACCACCGTAGTGCTCATTGCCGCGTATAATATTGCCTATGTTACGTGCTAATAATGTAGCTGTCCATCGGTTTCATCCATGCGTGAAAGGGTAATAAACAAAAAAACTGACATTCGCATTTATAATATAGTTAAAATATTTTACAAACTTTTTAATGTGTGTAGTCATACGACACATTAAGAGTGGTAGGACCACACTATCGACAGTCTACAGCCGCGGGCCGGTCCGTCCAGGGTAGTACCACACTCTCGCAGAAAATCGACGTCTGAGTAGTAGCAATTTGTTACTGCGCTTCGTTCGGTGAGCGAGAGAGCCGAAAGCCCAACTTTCTGAGGGTGTTTGCGTGTGGAGGATTTTGGTGGTGCCTTTGGTATCACCGAGCCTCAATGCACGCATTCACACTCCCTTCACTTTCTTCGCGGTAGGCAGCGGCCTTGTAAAGGTCCATGAGCGGCAGCAACACTTACTTAAAAAAAAAACATATTAGGCCATTTGTAAAATATTTTGATTGATGATGTAATAAGCCAAATTTGTTGAACCATAAATGGGCCAGCTCGCGGGATACTGGAAACTCTCGCAGAAAATAGATGTCTGGATAGTAGCAATTTGCTTTTATACTTGGTTCAGTGTGCAAGGGAATCAGAGAGTCTGATTCCCTGACTCTAACGCCTCATTACGGTATCATCGAATATAAAGGCACCGGTGGCTCGTTGAAATGGTGATAAAGAAGTAATATACGACAGGTTATGGTAGTTGCATGCCATTTCTTCCATCGCTCCGAACGCTTTGGGCAGGATGTGACCTGACGCCGCCTTCTGCGAGGCAGTTATCTCGCAGAAATAACCAGCGGAGCGGATCCGGAAGAATTTCTACCATGAGACTTCCGTGGCTGGCACGTTGGATAGCGCAGGCGCGAGTACCTGTGCCTGATGCCGCCCTAGCCGACGCCGTGGTTGGACCGCCCAGGGATTAGCCAGTGGTACCAGTGGTCGGCCCAATGGCGATGGGGAGAGAATACAATAGGTTATAGGGCCGCACGCCGCTCATCCCTCACCCCGGGCAGATGGGGCGGGTTGTACCTAGACATAGCCTACAAAAAATATAGCAAATGACTTGCAAATAAAAATTTAAAAAAGAAATTATAATAAAATATCACGTCACGCAGATAGTCTCAATCCGACTCTAACCCTAATTTTCTGCAATACTATTGTGTATCTCTATACATAAATCACAATTACCACAACAAGTGGGCTATTTGCCCACACGCCACCAAAGTTAATAAAAAGATGTATTTATATAAATGTATCAATTGAATTGTGTAATTAAATATAAAGAAATAAGTAAAAATCATTTATGGAACAAACGAAAGCAAAAAAAATAATGAAAATTCTGAATAAATATTTCAAATATATATAATCATGGCAGACAAAACAAAAACATCTTTACAACTCAATTTGCCACTAAATGTTCTGAGAGAGAAAATTGAGAATACTGTCTTGTTGCCCGCCCGAAATATATAGGCTCTGATTTCGTGTCTAATCACTATTTGAGAATTTAACGAGGGTCTTTGTAAAAAATAATTTTAACATTCTGTTTTCATTTTAAACTAAACTCTAACCATAGGGTAATTTAACGGTAAAATAATTAGTCTGGTAGTAGATATAAATAGTGTTCGATTACCGCTTAATACTCACCTTGTGTACCAAAGGGCGTAATTTCCGATGACTTATCAGCCACGATGTTTAATCGCTGTACAACTGTCAAAACATGGGCATTTTAAACTGCATTATATCTAATGACTAACAATTAGTTAATGATTAATACTCACGACCCTGTTTAAGTAAATATATCGTCTCAGCTCATAGTGTCCCACTGCTGGGCTCTTGTCTCCTCCCAGTACGAGGGAAGTTCTACTTACTATATTTACCACGCTGGTCAGACATGTTAGTATAGGGTTTTATTTCGAATTTTCTTTCTTTTGTACAGGCGTCACACGCATATTATATCGTCGTCGTCTTTTACGACATCCACGGGCAAGATAGGGTGTAGTCAACAGTATTCTTACACCACACAGAATGTGAACAACTGTTATGTTTTAGTTATCCATAATTATGACTTTATAAAGAGTTTTTCTGGTGGATGTGGTGAATTGTATCCTTACTCCATCACCACAAGTAAATATATATAGATATAAATATATTTGGACGGTATTCATCATCATCATCTTTGTCTACTCAATATGAACTCTTCTTTTATTGTACATATTGGAAAAGTTAATGGCAATTGTTTCATAAGCGGCCGCCTGCCTTATATCATCACTCCTTGTGAATGCAATTGTCGACCATAATTAGGGATGCAAACGATATATCGATGTTTCTGACACATCGATGTTTTCCATCAATGTTCACTATTGCAGAACATGGATGTATCGATGTTGTATTAGGATATTTTAATACCGATATTTTGCCTACCATCTATTAGAAATGTTTGGTAATTTCAGCAGAACCTACGTGACACTGTAGTCACCAATGACTTGCCTATCAAAACTGTTACTTTTAAACTCGATTTCTAAATAAATTTCTACACTATATGTAAGCTTGTATTAGCTTTTCTAAACAAAAACATGATTACATTTAACAAGTAATTTTATTTCCTCTTCTTCTTCTTTATCCTAAAGATAGGTAGGCTTATTCAATAAATAATATTATCACAGATAATGTTATTATAAATAATAAATAAAGCTTGCGTTTTAAATTAAATTTAGGATTGTTGGTGCACTATTTAAGGTCATAGATCATTAAAAAGAAAAACATCGATGTTTTGATACATCGATGTTTTCAGGGCGATCTTTTTTGTACATGTTTATTCTGAAATATCGATGCATCAATATATCAATGTTCTTGCTTTTGATATTTGCATCCCTAACCATAAGGCATAAGATGGAGTTGTCTCTAGTCTATGTAAAACTCTTAATCCTCTTTCACGACAACCAAAAGCAATGTAAGGGTGGGTAGTATTCGTAACTGCCATCAAATAGCATATTTTTGACGGTATTATTGAATTGAAATTATTTATCTTTAATTTTTTAATAATATTGTATTATAATAAAACAAATACCAAGATTATAAGAGTACTATATAGCTTACCATTTCTATTTTCCGTCGCAGGTAGTGGCATAGCTGCAAAAAAATAAACTAAGTTAATAAGTTGTTGTTTAATTTCATTAAAAACTTTGTAACATAGGCATTATAATAAACATAATCTTAGGGTTAGTACCCGAAGCTTGAGATTTGTTGATTTGTATTTATAGAAATAAATCTATTTGGAAAATATAGTAAGAACTGCCAACCCGCCCTCGCTTCGCTTCAGTATCAGTCCCCTTCTTTGCGTAGTGCCCGTTTCCGTGCGCTTACCGGGATAAAATATAGCCTATGTTATTCCCTGATATTATAGCTTTCCATTACTGAAAGAATTTTTGAAATCGGTTCAGTGGTTTAATCGTGAAAGCATAACAAACAAACTTACTTTCGCATTAATATAATATTAGTAAAGATTTCATCAAAGTATAGACCATATTGACCATATATCACTTTCATTCCGTGTGATGACAGTTAAAAATACAATTCACCAACCCCTCCCTCTCTTGCCCGTGGGTGTCGTAAAAGAAGACTAAGGGACGTGATATCTATGTCTGACCAGCGTGGTATGCTGTTGTGGAGGAGACCCGGGGGCAACAGGGGCTGATATTACTATTTTTTTATTACAAAAGCACATTCTCTGGAACTCTGCCTACCTACGAACCTTAACAAAGGTTCATAAGAATCGTTAAACAGTAGATGGATGGACAGTAGAAATTTAGCGATAAAGGTTTATTGGCTTCTACAACATTATGCAAAGATCTGGAAGTTTAACCCACGGCCTATATCACAATTTTTTCATGTTTTCTTAGTAAATGCTATTGCAAACAAAGTAAATTAAAAACAATATAAGGTTATCTATAGATTTATGTCAATATTTTTCTTGCATTTAAATTCTGATCGATCGACGTATAGCTTTCAACACAAAATAAACTCATGCAATATATATTAATTCCGTAATAATATGTGTACATATGAAAGTTTCACAATAAATTCGACATATCAATAAAACTTACGATATAATTTAATGGTGCCCTCAGTATCTCCGAGGGAGTTTTTAGAAACGCACTTGTAGGTCCCATAATCAGAACTTGTGACCCTCCGAATGGCGAGACGCAACACAGATCGATATGATCCATCTATCTTCTGTGGCTCTAACCCTCCTCCTAAACATAAAAACATGTACAATATTATCATACAAATATACAATACAAATATACAATACCATATAATGCGTATAGTGACGTATCGGCAATACTATACGGCACCCTCTTTTATGCGCCGACGGCTGTACGCGGGGGTCATCCGGTCGATGGCCCTGTACGGCGCACCGGTGTGGGCGGGGTCCATGACCGCCCGACTTAGGGCCCTTCTGTGGCGACCACAGAGGGTCACGGCGGTCAGGGCCATCCGCGAATACCGCACGGTGGCGACGGAGGCAGTGTGCCTATTGGCCGGGACTCCCCCGTGGGACCTGGAGGCGGAGATGCTCGCCGAACTATATCGGCGGGTGACGGGGGTGCGAGCGGAGGGCGGTGTGGTCTCGTTAAGGGATCTCACCGCCTGGCGCGTCGACGCCCGCCGAGACGTCATCGCCCGTTGGGCAGTCCGGCTGGAGAGGCCTCGGTTCGGAGTGCGAACCGTGGAGGCCTTCCGGCCGGCTGATGCAGTGGTTGGAGAGGCGGCACGGGGTGCTCTCCTTCCGACTGGTGCAGGTTTTGACGGGGCATGGGTGCTTCGCCAAATACCTGCACAAGGTCGTTAGGAGGGAGAGTACACCGTCCTGCCACCACTGCGATTGCGACGAGGACACGGCGCGCCATACGCTCGAGGCCTGTGGGGCTTGGGCAGTGCAGCGCTGTGAACTCGTCGCAATCATCGGTACGGACCTGACGCTGCCGGCTATCGCTAGGGCGATGGTCGACAGCGTCGGGAATTGGGACGCGGTCGCAGCCTTCTGCGAGACAGTGATCTCGCGGAAGGAGGCGGCGGATCGCCTGCGTGAGGAGCGCAGCCTCGATGAGGAGATCCGCCGCCGGCGACTGGGGCGGCGCAGGCGCAACTATCTGCGCCTCATGCCGCCCTAGCCGAGGCCGCGGGTGACGTGACCGGGGATTAGTCCGTCACCCGCCGAGAGGCCGACCGCGTGAGGAAAGACCGACGTCCTCCCCGAGGGGGGGACGTCGGTCGATGGGAGGGTACCCCAACAGGGGGTATTCCGTCGGGCCGACCACTAACGACAAGTTAACGCTGCTCCAGTGGTCGGCCCAACGACGAAGGCGACGTGGTTTTCGGGTGGGTCGCGGGAGTTGCGTGCTTAAGCCCCTCTGTCGCCCCGGACGGAGTGGTGCGGAGGCGCGCCGACCGCGGCCCACCCACAAAAAAAAAAAAAACCCTCTTTTATGCGCAAATGCTATAAAAAAGAGTAAGGAAAAAAGTCCTTGACCTCATGCATACAAATCGTCATAGTACCCGACAAGAAGTTTTATATTTCACTAGCTTCTACCCGCACCTTCGCCCGCAAGAAAATTAACTTTGCCAAAGTTGAACTCATCCCAAGGCAACATATTACCGAGATAAATAGTATTTTAGAATATAGGAAATACTAATCTATGTGCAAATCGTCATCCAAATCTGGTCAAAGGTCTTAATCACTGATAATGTAGCATTTCAAAAGTAAATTTTAAAACAAATTTTATAATGGCTTAACTGCCAGAGTTTGCCATTTTTTTTTTTTTTTTTTGGGGTGGGCTGCGGTCGGCGCGCCTCCGCACCACTCCGTCCGGGGCGACAGAGGGGCTTAAGCACGCAACACCCGCAACCCACCCGAACACCACGTCGCCTTCGTCGTTGGGCCGACCACTGGAGCAGGGTTACTTGTCATCAGTGGTCGGCCCGATGGAATACCCCCTACCCGGGGCACCCTCCCATCGACCGACGTCCCCCCCTCGGGGTGAACGTCGGTCTTTCCTCACGCGGTCGGCCTCTCGGCGGGTGACGGACTAATCCCCGGTCACGTCACCCGCGGCCTCGGCTAGGGCGGCATTGCACGCAGGTAATCCCGCCTGCGCCGCCCCAGTCGCCGGCAGCGGGTCGCATCATCGAGGCTGTGCTCCTCGCGCTCACGACCCGCCGCATCCTTCTGCGAGATAACTGCCTCGCAGAAGGCTGCGACCGCGTCCCAATTCCTGATGCTGCCGAGCATCTCCCTAGCGATGATCGGCAGCGTCAGGAGTTTGCCCTGCTTAGTTCCTATTCCTGTGGCAATATGGGTTAAACAATTATCTACATATATTATTAGTTGATAATGAAGCTTACAATTGGAAAAAAAGAATTTTTAAAATCTGTCAACATCCAGCGATATCACTCCCGTTGTTCTCGTTCTCTGGGAATATCAAGATAAATAATAGCCTACACATATTACTCCCTGATAATGTAGCTTTTTATTGGTAAAAGAATTTTTAAAGTCTGCCAACATCACGCAATGCCACTCGCGTAGTTGCCGTTCCCGTGGGAATACCGGGATAAAGTTTGCTACAATCGTTATTTACTGATTAAAAGCTATAGCTATATTAGCTAGCTTTACACTGGTAAAACATTTATAAAATCGGTTTAGTGGCTTCAACGTGAAAGCGTCACAAACAAACAAACTTACTTTCGTATTTATAATTATGGCAAGTTAAGGCAAGCAAAGCAAAAATTTGAAAGTAAACGTTATCTGTCAATAAGAATTAAACAATTTTCTTCGAAGGATTTATATGCATGCTTTCGGTATAAATAATTTTAAATATAATAAATTATTTTAAAGTAAGCTGGTTTTATAAAAGAAAATATTAGTAATATATAATCACATAATTGTATTTTTGTGTTCAATTTACATCAAAATGTATATTTTAATCAATAACTGTCTATAAAGATAAAAGTAGACTTTTAAATATTCAGCTAAACAATCGTAAGAATGAATAATAATCAAGAAAGATTTCAGGTTGTACATATATCCATCAATCGAGCCGTAGGACATAGGCATATCCTGGCAAACACCACTCCAAATGGCCTGTATATATAATGTTTTTATATTTTTTTGTTATGAAACCTTTTACCGAGATGGCCACTTACAACAAACTAAACCCAAATTAAAAGTACAGACACAGGGTCGGACGAAAATACGCCATTAAAATTGTCCGCGCTACACTGACATGAATGAATTTAGCTCGCGTATTATTTGATGTCATCGCACTAATACACTCTTCTGTAAATGTATAAATAAATAATAAAGCCTTAGGTCTTTCTTTTTATGCCTCATGTGCCTATAAAATCAATGTAAGTAAAATTGATCCATGTTATAAAAATGATTCTGTTAATATTGATCACTCCCATTCTTAGAACATTTTTAACTAAAATATAGGTGTAATATATATTAGTTAATTAGTTATATACACGTATTTCATCATATAGTTTAATAATCGGAGTATACTTTAGTAGAGCTCTGAAAGCCACCGATATCACGGACCGAGTTACGGTAACCCGCTCACATGGCCACAGAGAGGTGGGTGCACGGACGGCTAAGTTCACACACCGTCCCTTCCATAGCCTGTGCGAGTCGGATAAGATAAGATAGAACCATAGCCTACCCCTCAAACGAAAGGGATGCTCTCGGAAAAAAAACATGTAGTTATTAAATTTACATGACTACAGAAATAATCTTCCTTGCTTTGTTTAATTGATCAGTTATTGTTATATGCCAATAATGGCCCGATAAATAAATCTATACCAATAAATAAAATTGGAGTGTCTGTTTGTAATGTCAAAATAATAAGCTTTTTTCATGCTCACACGATTATTTGCACGATACCTATGCCTAAAATACAGATTAAAAAATTTTTGTCTGTCTGTTTGTTCCGGGTAATCTTCAAAACGGCTGGACCAATTTCAAAAATTCTTTCACCAATGGAATGCTATAATATCAGGGCGTAAAATAGGCTATATTTTATCCCGGTATTCCCACGGGAACGGGAACTACGCAGGTAAAATGACTAAAACCGAAGCGAAGCGGTTGCTAGTTAATAAATATATCGATTCGATGTTAATTCTAAAAAGACCAAAATCTACTATTAAATACCTACAAAGATAGCGTAATGATATAGGTAGCGGTCTCCCGTGTTGTCTCGTGGATTCAATTCCCACGCAACACTAATAATTTGTAAAATAGTTGTTTTGAAACGTGGTGTACATTATGTCTGTTGATTATGTTAGTTAGTGTGTGTATTAATAAATTTACCCGCAATACTCAGATTTCATTTGTGGTGATCAAATAAGAGAATAATTCACCACTTCTTTGTTTTAAAAGATTGCTGAGAATTGTTGCTTTACTGTCAGGTTAAGAATACTCAAAATAAAGCCTGAACAACCACTCTGAACAGCCTGATATAGTAACTTTCTTTCTATTTCGGATTCCTTTACTTTGAGACTTTATTAATATAATGGAGTAATTTCTCATCTTAAAGAAGGTATAACATTTGTTATCAGTAAAGACCATACTTCGATATTGTTAAATAATAGTTTAATAACGCTGTAACAAGTTCCAAATTAAGGACTTAACCAAGCAAACTTATTTCAATGCTATGTAGACTGTAAATTGTGTCCTCTTTAAAACTTAGTCTGGATATGGGTCATAAATTAAATTATAAATTACTTCTAATAGTAATGAAAGCCTAAACCTACTTATAAAGAATCATATTAATCATATTCACTCTATAATTCTATTGTAGACCATGCGTAAGTATTTACAGCTTCATATTTTATAAGACCTCAGTAATAATATTAAAAGTAACCAAGCAAGTACCATTGTAACATATATATATGCTCGTATATATGCACAAAGAAGCTGACTACATCTATATACGTCATAATAGAGCAGATAGATAACTTGTAGCTCTTGGTAGTAGAGCTTATACCGTCGTAGCTCACGGGTGCTCTCTACATAAATCTAAATTAGTGTCTCGTTTAACCAAACCCCAACTTACTATATTACACTGTACAATAAATTAATTAATTGGCCACTTATAATACGTGTGATATCTTAGTCTTCCCGTAATCATGATTGCTGAAAAGTGATTGAAACGTCAGGATACTAAAATCAAATACAAATGCAATAATAACCAGAAAAATAATGTTATTTCAAAAATATTGTCATTGAAATAGTGTAAAATTGGCCTATTTTTGTATAAACCTTTACAATGTGAAGGGCATAAGCATACTATGACCACGCTGGCCTGATAATTTGATCTAAGATCTACTACTATAATCTATCACTATTGTTCCTTAACTACATGAAAATACAATAGTGAAAGTAACGTAAAGACGTTTTTTTTTCTGGTACTAGATCATTAGTAGCCAAACATTCAGTATTGTAAAGGATAGACCTTAAAGAGTGTGTAAGCACTTACATGATTTAATTTCTCTGCCGCCTTTTTAACGTTTTTACTGCATAGATGGCATAGTGGTTAGAATACTGACCTACCATGCCAAGGTCGTAAATTCAATTTCCACGTAGGTAATGTGCGATCCACAAATTTTATAAATCAGAAAACAGTCATTTCATGAGAAATAATAGTGTCCAGACTAGAAAGTGACTAGCAATAATTTTAAGAAGTGTGTCTACGAGGTGTCTTTGTGAAGAAGAGAAAACGTGAAGTTGAAAAGAAAATAGTGATGATTCACTATAATGTATGATCAATTTTTGCTAATAATCTATACCAATAAATAAAATTGGAGTGTCTGTTTGTAATGTCAAAATAATAGGCCTTTTTCATGCTCACATGGTTATTTGCACTATACATATGCCTAAAAATCACTTTATATTTTTTTTATCTGTCTGTCTGTTTGTTCTGGGTAATCTTCAAAACGGCTGGACCGATTTAAAAAAATCATTCACCAGTGGCAAACTATAATATCAGGGAGTAAACTAGGCTATATTTTATCCCGATATTCCCAAGGGACCTGGAACTACAGGGATAAGGCGACAGAAACCGAAGCGAAGCGAGGGCGAGTTACTAGTATATAATAATACTTTTATGACACAAAGTACAAACATACTGGTAATTTATCATAAACTTCAACTCGTTCAAGTAAAACTTTTATTCACAGTCTGTTACACTTTGAACAGGAATATTAAAACGAAAGATGGAATACGTAAATCGTAGATTTTCTTGATCCTATTCAAAATTTATACTACATATTCTCTATAGATAAGCAATAATATAACCGATTATATAACGATATTTATTTTATAAATTCGCATCTTTCACCAATAAACATAATAGCCATTGCCTATGGGGAATGTAGGCAAAACTCCCACACTTATTCGTATAATTTTATCCTAACATAATAGGGGCTCAGGCTTTTGCCGTATCTTAACACAGAGTTAGAGTGTGTCCATCCATCCATCTCTCAACTCATCGATGTTCTCTGTTGGCTATAGTTCTTTCCAAGAGATGTACAATTCCAAAAGGACAAGTTCCATTTGTCAACTGCAGTTCGTATTATAGATTTACCAGGAGAATTTTGCTGAGCGGCCACAGAGGGCCATGGCGGTCAGTTCATATATGGATAGCGCACGCGCGGTGGCGACGAAGGCAACGTGCTTATTTGCCGGAACTCTCCCGTGGGACTTGGAGGCGCAGCTGCTCACTGGTCTATACCGGCGGGTGTCGGTGACGCTGGCAGGGGGTGGCTATGCCTCGCTTCGCGAGTTGGCTGCCTGGCGGAGCGACGCCTGCCGGGACGTCATTGCCCTATGATCAGTCCGGCTGGAAAGATCTCGAGTCGGTGTTCGGACCGTTGAAGCCTTCCAACTGGTGCTGATAAAGCGGTTGAGTCAGCGGCACGGCTTCCTCTCCTTTCGACTGGTATAGGTCTTATCAGGACATGATTGTTTCGGCAAGTACCAGCGGCAAGGTCACAGGGAAGGATAGAACGCCGTTCTACCACCACTGTGATTACGACGAGGACACAGCGCAGCACACCTTCGAGGTTGCGGCCGCCTGCCGCTCTAGCCGAGGTTACTGGTGGACAGGTGGCGACACACCAGCAACACTATCTTATTGCCAGGGTGTCGAAGGGGACGGTACCCGAAAGGGTAACCCGCCGGGTGGACCACGGCAGTCTAGAAATAGGTACCAGTGGTCGGGTCAATGGCGATGGGGAGGAATACGGTAGGTTATGGGGCTTCATTTGTCGCCCCGGACGGATGTGTCCACAGTATACTAACTGCTAACTTTAAGAGATATTATGACATTCATGAAATGAATACTCGTAATAAGGACAAATTAGTTTACACACACTACTCGTCTCCAAAAAGTTAGCAAATCATTCATGGGGCAATGTATAACGCTTCTACAATAGATTACCTAAAGATATCCGAGACCTGCCTATAAAAAAGTTTAAAAAAGTCATCAAGAATAGACTTTGTAAAAAAGCTTATTATAAAATCTCGGATTATGTAGATGATAATACAGATTGGTTGTGAGCAGCTCCTCATTCAGCAATTTCCTTGTTATTTTAAATATACTGTTTTCTTTTTAACTTTTATTGTAAAGTGTAGCGTGTTTTGCCTAACGAAATTTTGTATTTTCACCGTTTGTAACATATTATGGTGTTGGTCATGCTCACAGAAGGATCTACTTGCGGTAACTGCGTGGAGCCTTCCCTCCATAGTGGTTGAGGGGAATGGTGGCTGCTCTAGTAGTTAACTCGTGATCGGGTGCCGCTTGTGGGATCTGGTCCAGCCATAATCGTTTGAATTATATTAAGTATCTTGCGGTTCGAAGGGCATCACACTGGAGCTAGTTCTTACAAAACATGTAGGTACACAATTGTATATCTAGTAAGAAGAAAAAAAAAATATTAAAAATAATAGACAAGCCCGCTGAGTTTCTTGCCGAATCTTCTCAGTAGCGGTCGCGTTCCGATCCGGTGGTAGTATATTTTTTTTGGAAATTGTAAACCTGACAATATGTAAGTGCCCTCTCGGGGTTTATGCATAATACATGATTTGAATTTGAATATAGTATATACTATATATATATTTGAATATACTATCAAAAACAAAAGAGGGGAAAATTTTACTGATCCCTCAAGAAACTTTTAGAACACTCATTAAAAAATAAGTAGTGGTGACACATCGAATTCTTAACTCTTCATCACAACAAGATTAGTCAGACTCCTTACAGCTTTGAGAATTATCCGAAAAACTAAAACTTAAGAGTATTTATAGCCAAACTTGAGACATAGAACAGGTAGTCGCATGTCAGTGTGTATAATAAAATATAAAACCAATGAAAATGCGGTACTAGACAAAGAGGCTGTTAATTAGATCCCAACAATAGGAACTAGCATCATAAAAGAGGCGATTTACAATACTAATAAGCTTCATTCTGTTCAATCTCATATTGTGGGTAGTTACAGTTTCGACAAAACGTATTTGGGTTTAGAGGGTGGTAAAAGTAACGTTACTAATTTAGTTGAACGCAAACGTAAGCGAACGACGAAACGGTAAATCCAACATGGGTTATACATATGTACCTATGTACAAGTATATTAAAATAGTGTTCTCAATTATTTATATGTCTAGATTCTGTTAAGAGAGCGCCCTCATATGTATTGCGTTTTCTTTATTCATAAATTTAAATGTTATTTAAAAAGATTTGTAGCCTGTCTTTAGTGCACCTTTGTATATTATTTGAAGAGAGTCATATTAATGATACAACATTTCTACTACAATAAAAACTTTATGTACAACACTTTCATTACATGCAGCTATATATTTTTATTTCGTAATTAAGATCACATTTGAAATTTTTTAATATACATAAATATTTTTTACAAAAATAACCATGCTACTGAGTTTAAATTGTAGAACTTTGAAATTCCGAGAAGTATATAATTGAAATTTCCATTTATGTGTAATTTTTGTATTTAAATAACTCAATGGATAAAGTGATAAATAAACACGTAAGAACACTAATAAAAGAAAATTATCTGTCAGGAGTGTAACTATAGACTTATAATTTTAAATATTAGCAATTTTGCAGCTCTTGCAGCTTAGCAGCAAAATTACCAAGTTATCGATGATGCTAAATATTAATAACCTTCCATTTGACTTTGCCGTTGTCGACAAAAACTCAATTCTATTTGTTAAATAAAATGAAATAAGAGATATCCGTATTAAACGATTAAATGATTAATAAAACATAATAAGTGCTGGCCTAGTGTATAAAAGATACATAAAGTATTTGTCATAAAAACGAATATCTATATTTAATTTCAACTGTTATGCAATTATAGATTCATCAATTTTTATAAATACTAATTTACACCATTGTTTCTAAACAAGTTTACTTCAAACAATTATTTTAGTAACACATATTTTATACTATACTGAAATATCAAAAGGCATCGAATCGCAAACCTGGGCTAACGCCCCTTTTAATTAAAGAGAGCGTTCATGTTCATTCCACTTTGTGAGAATCTGGTAAGGTAAAATGTAACAAGAAAGTTAATATTATTTGTAGATAAGACTTTATTTATACACAAAATAAATGGAAGAAATAATAATATAACATTATAGAAGAATGAAAAAGTCAGAAGTCAAAGCCCGCTAAACTAATACATATTAGTAGACGTGTTCGAATGACGAATGGAGATTTATTAAAGTTTCAATTTTGTCCACCTACCTCCGCGTGGTTTTTATAGTAAACCACTAAAGAACATAAATACATAACTTCACGATAAGAGCAGAGTAAAAATACAATTCACTACTTCATTTCCTGCCTGTGGCTGTCGTAAAAGGGACTCAGGAATTACTATATGCAGACAACATCTATGCAAGAAAAGAAAAACTCGAAACAAAACTCTATGCCAACTAACCTGACCAAGTAGTTAATTTTCCTCTCTTTGTGGAGAAGCCCAGTACAGTAGCGGGTCGTACATGATCCGTGAGGATGAGAATGAGTAGTAGAACTACAAATCGCCGCGTGATATGATGACACAATTATTCACATTATGGGAAAGGCTTTTGGATATAGATGGGCGATAAAGAAATAGAAATAAGGAAAAGAAGATTATACAGAATGTTCCAGAAATTTCATATTAAATCGATTTGAAATTGAGCTAATTTAGTTTTAATTGACAGTAAAGATGGCGAAGTGATCTAAGTAGCAAACATTAATGCAGTATTGTAGCCTTAATCTCCGCATAGCATAGTTCTTTGTGAGATCAATAAATGTTCCGAATCTATTAATTAGGTATTCATAAATTGCCTGCGATATGAGGACTTATTCTTCAGAGAGGAGATATTAAAAAAAACAATTAAATGTGCACTAAAAGTACTTAGCAGACTTGAATAATGCAATTCTGCTCTTTTCGATAATTATTTAACTCTATGCTTTCAGTTATTTTATCGTATTTGTTAACTAAGAGAAAAAGAAATCATATAATTTAATTTCTAAATTGCCATAAAGCAATCTCATATAACTGAGCGCAATCAAATACTATAATAGAGAACCACGCAGAATCCACAGATTACACACACTTCAGAACCGTTTCATGCGACGGACTACGGGAGCAGTGTGATTTTATTGCGTTTGTATTTAATTTTTGATTGCCCGACGTTTTGAACACTTTAAAGCGTTCATAGTCACAGGCGGACTAAGATGCTATGCGTCCATAACGCCAACAAGTCAATTTAATAATTACTAACCAAATAATATATATGTATTTTTTCATATAGAATCATTTTCTTCCTGTAATGGCAATAAATGTAAAAACAAAACGTTGATCAAAATTTAATAACTAATTTCTGCAGCAGGTAGATAAAAAATTCTGTAAGAACGAACTCAGTAAAGTCTTCGAAATATCGGGCAATCGAATTCAAATACAAACGTGATAAAATCCGTAAAATAGTTTTATTTTCAATATATAATACTCGAGTAAACATCAGAAATTATTATATTTTCACTTACCAACAGGTACAATCTCGCCGTTGTCTCTACTCCAGTAACTGACAGGCTTCGGATAAGCTTCTGTTTCACATTCTAGTACCAGCTCACTGCCGATTACTGCGCCCACCAGCTGGTTCCTTATAGTTATCACCGGGGGAACTAACAAACAAAAGTAATCTCTTATCGTCAGATTAAATATACCTATATGGAGTTTACTTATAAATCTCAGTAGAAGGATATAGTACTTGCCGCAAACTTGAATGTTGTAACTTACATGATAAACGGAAATATTACAATAACGTGCTCTTTGAGTTTCGGATTAAATAATAATTAATTGATTTTGTTTAATACTAGCTGACCCAACAGAGGTTGTTCTGCTCAAATAAATTAAAAGGGATTCTGCTTGAAATTGACAGTATGTGAATCTAAACCATTGTCGAATCCCCTTGAAACCCAAACATTTTGGTCGATATCGGTCCAGCCGTTTAGGAAGAGTTCAGTGACATACACACGTGCACAAGAAATTTATATATAAAGATATAGTACAAAAAATATCTGTGGTCACGGAGTAAGAATACAATTAACAACCCCCTTTCTTACTTGTGGGTGTCGTAAAAGACGACTAAGGCATTATAATACGTAGATTACATCTAAGCAAGAGAAGAAAACTCGATATAAAACTCTATTCCAACCCGTGTGACCAGCATAGGACAGTAGGTCAATTTCCCTCCCGTAGTGGTAGGCCCGAACTTTGCTCTACAATACTACGCTGGTTCGAGTCTTCCTTCCCTTTAATTGACTTTACATAGATACATCTCTTAGTCGTCTTTTACGACACCCGGGGAAATGAGAGGGGGTGGTGAATTGTATTCTTTTCCCGTCACCACACGAAAGAATATAGTTATGAAACAAATTAATTTTTACTGACTTTAATCATCCAACTATTGACGACCAGTCTTCTACAGTGGAGATATGGCTAGACGGATATGATAGATTTTTGTGAGTTCCATAATTGCCAGTATTCCCCATCAGCATTTCAGTATCTATCATATACACATATAATTATATCCTATTATTGGGCTCGAATCTCCTCCACAATAGGAGGAACATTAACCTACTATACCACACTAGTCAGATGTGTTGGTTTAAGGTTCCATTTCAAGTTTTCCTTCCCTTCTATAGATGTTATATGCATATTTAATCCCTTCGTCGTCTTTCACGATACCCACGGGCGAGAAATGAGGTGCTAAATTATATTCTTACTCCATCACCACACGGAAATAATAGCTAATATTACTATCTACTTATTATATCTTTTAATCCAAAGAAAAAGGTAATTATTTACCTCGTCTCTCGTAGGGCTAATTATTTATCTAATCAGTCTTCATAAGTAAAAAAAGTTGTAAATCTATAATAATTTTAAAGTGATCAAAATGAAAAAGATGTTTGAAATAAAATTGTTTATACATTTACATAGAATTAAAAAGCAAATACGCACATAAAGACATTGTTAATAGAATGGTTGTAAGGTTAAACCACGATGAATGCTTATGAACCAAACTCGTGACATTTTTCCGAATTGGTACGAATGTACTCAACTGTTAAAACGTGTAATGAGAATTTACTGAGTATAAATAAAATCAAAGAAATACAAAATCGTTAACAATTATTATTATTGCATAAGTTATAGTATTGTTGCATAAGAACATTAGCCGACCGTCGATAGCAAAAGCTGTGACGATGATCACTAATAATACAGCTAATGCATGTTACATAAGCGCCTTCGGCGTGTGTCTGGTGTGAAAGTCTTTTATAGATAGGATCTTCTGAGATACGCGTACTTACATGATACGTACAAGTTCTTGCATCTTCCCATTTAATTAAAGCAGACTATCCTAATAAATCTAATAAAGACATATATTTTTTTATTGCAAACAGTGGCAAAGGTGCAAACAAATGAAAACTGATGATAAGTGTTGCTGCCGCTCATGGACCTTTGCAAGGCCGCTGCCTATCGCGAAGAAAGTGAAGGGAGTGTGGATCCACGCAATGAGGTTCGGTGATATTAAAGGCATTCGTAAAACCCACCACGTGCAACAATCTCAGAAAGTTGGGCTTCCGACTCCCTCGATATATTCATCATTATTAAGAATCATTGTTGAGCTCGAGCCTCCTTCACAATATACTTACTATACAACGCTGGTCAAACGTGTTAATATAGGGTTTAATTTCATGTTTTCCTTCTGTTGCATAGATATTATATGCATTTTATAACCCTCAGTTGTCTCTTTCGACACCAACGGGTAAGATGGTGGAAGGGAGTGATGGAATGTATTCTTAGTCAATCATCACACGATGTTAAAACATATTACATATTAATATTAATTCATAAGAATTATTTTATATGCTCGATATATTTCATTTCGAATTATAATTTCAAACGCGTTAGATAACTAGTTATTTTAGGGATTTTTTATTCTCTTGATTACGTTAAGCTTGAAAAAAAAAGAAGAGCATTCAAGTTTCATATTTTAATAAAATAATATATAACTGCTCTGTTGATTCAATGCACTACAACGATAGATCACTTATTTGAAGTTTTTTGCTAAGAAAATCTTAATAATTGGTAATAATTTCGCCTTCCATTTCGTATCGGCTCATATACGTCCCACTGTTGGGCTCAATCCTCCTCCACAATAGGAGGGAAATTGACCTTACTATAACCATTCTGGTCAGACAGGTTGGTATAGGGTTGGGTTTCGAATTTTCCTTCTCTTCCATAG
Source organism: Lymantria dispar (assembly GCA_032191425.1). Classification (NCBI taxonomy): domain Eukaryota; kingdom Metazoa; phylum Arthropoda; class Insecta; order Lepidoptera; family Erebidae; genus Lymantria; species Lymantria dispar. The sequence goes on from CM063448.1 coordinate 13,556,862, forward strand.
AAGTTGCTGTTTTATGCGTATTATATCCCTTTTACTACGTCCACGGGCAAGATAGGGAGTGGTGAATTGTATTCTTACTCCGTCACCTCCGCCTTCCATTTATATATGTGAAATTAAAAATTGTGTATTTGGAAACCCTGGGCTTATAAAAAAAATATAGTTCATAATTTAATTAGCAATAAATTGGCAAAAATATACTCTATAATTTCATTGGCGACATTGCTGGCACTTTTCCTACAAAGGCAATATGTAGCAAAATAATTTAGTAATTATATATTGGCACATCATACTTATGTTAAAGTATAGAATACGTACTTTATATTAGTTGCTATGGGATTTTGTTAGAATTAGTCCGTAGTTTTCTTTCCCTTTATGGATGAACCCTGGGTAAAAGTACGACATGCTAAAAAGAACGTTCAGAAAGTACGTCGTATTAATTTCGTAACTTTTTTACCTCTCCCGTCCCTTCTCACAGTCGGTCACATTTGCGAGACCTCCCCTCCCTACTGTGACGTCACATATTTAGTAATTTTACAAAATATAAATAATGAAATCACGATGAAACGCGACGCCTGTGGTAACACTTATCAAACAACTGATGCTGCTGAAGAGATAGTTGGAAATATTTTTAAATTTAGCGTTAATCGTTCATAATTGACATTAATAATCCTCCTCCTTCATTCGTATTCCCCATTACTGGGTGGTCGTGACCCTTGTCCTTCAGGGTGCGAACTTGTATGATGGAGTACCATTTGCACCTGTTGGTAGCTATCCGTAGAGCCTTGTGCATTGGAGTCTTAAGAGCGGTGCGGATCAAATCTAACCAACGCTAATACTTAGCAAGTTACGCAAGTTTAAAATACTTAGATGTAAAATATTTTGAAAAGTGATATTATGAAATTTAAGAGGCCAGGGGCACACAATATCATATTTCCGTCGACCCCGGAATCCCGGAACGGGTGCTACGCGGGTAAAGCGACGGAAATCGAAGCGAAACGATGGCGGGTTGCTAGTTTTTAAATATAATTAACCTTCCTACCATATGCCGTGGTCCGGTCTTAGGCATACGTTTTCTTTCGAGAATACCAACCACGTTATACAGAGTAGGTACAGTGCGAAACAGTAGTGTCGCTTTGGGAGTCCTAAAACACGACTAAAAGTTTTTCGTCGATCTGAGTCAACTCCATCTACTTTCGACTGACCATCAATTACATTTGAATACAAGAAGGCGGCCGGTCATAAAACTATTGCCATTAAATTTTACAATATGTGGTATGAAAGAAGATTACATTTTCGACCTCAGGTAATTGGCATAAAAGCAAGGTGATGATGATATAAGTAATTAAATTATTATAAGTAACAGTAAACGTCTTACTATAAAAGTAGTAGATACGTTTCAGTCAGCCGTAAAAACTGAGCAACACATAAACAGGTTCTGTCTTGAAATAGTATTATTAAAGTATGTAAGTTGATGGTCACCTACTGAATTCAATGCTTGCGTGTGAAACATGAATTTTTTGTGTATTAGAAAATCAAATAATTGTATACGTCCGTTTAAATTGCTTAAAGTCCGGGGAAATAATTAATACATTTTATTTTGTGGGTGGGCTGCGGTCGGCGCGCCTCCGCACCACTCCGTCCGGGGCGACAGAGGGGCTTAAGCACGCAACTCCCGCAACCCACCCGAAAACCACGTCGCCTTCGTCGTTGGGCCGACCACCGGAGCAGTGTTACTTGACATCAGTGGTCGGCCCGACGGAATACCCCCTATTGGGGTACCCTCCCATCGACCGACATCCCCCCCCTCGGGGAGGACGTCGGTCTTTCCTCACGCCGTCGACCTCTCGGCTGGTGACGGACTAATCCCCGGTAACGTCACCCGCGGCCTCGGCCAGGGCGGCATGAGGCGCAGGTAGTTGCACCTACGCCACCCCAGTCACCGGCAGCGGATCTCCTCATCGAGGCTGCGCTCCTCGCGCAAGCGATCCGCCGCCTCCTTCCGCGAGATCACTGTCTCGCAGAAGGCTGCGACCGCGTCCCAATTCCCGACGCTATCGACCATCGCCCTAGCGATAGCTGGCAGCGTCAGGTCTGCACCGATGATTGCGACGAGTTCACAGCGTTGCACTACCCAAGCCGCGCAGGCCTCGAGCGTATGGCGCGCCGTGTCCTCGTCGCAATCGCAGTGGTGGCAGGACGGTGTACTCTTCCTCCTTACGACCTTGTGCAGGTATTTGGCGAAGCATCCATGCCCCGTCAAAACCTGCACCAATTGGAAGGAGAGCACCCCGTGCCGCCTCTTCAACCACTGCATCAGCACTGGCCAGAAAGCCTCCACGGTTCGCACCACGAACCAAGGCCTCTCCAGCCGGACTGCCCAACGGGCGATGACGTCTCGGCGGGCGTCGACACGTCAGGCGGTGAGCTCCCTTAACGAGATCACACCGCACTCCGCTCGCACCTCCGTCACCCGCCGATACAATCCGACGAGCATTTCCGCCTCCAGGTCCCACGGGGGAGTCCCGGCCAATAGGCACGCTGCCTCCGTCGCCACCGTGCGGTATCCGCGTATGGCCCTGATCACCGTGACCCTCTGTGGTCACCACAAGAGGGCCCTCAGACGGACGGTCAGGGACCCCGCCCATACCGGTGCGCCTTACAGGGCCATCGACCGGATGACCCCCGCGTACAGCCGTCGGCACGCAGCGCTCGGTCCGCCCACGTTCGGCATAAGCCACGATAGGGCGGACGCCGCGCCGACGAGCCATGGAGCGAGCCTGCGGAAATGCTTCCGGAACCACCACTGCCCGTCGAGCACCAGGCCCAAGTACCTCATATGGGCCCGGATGCTGATCTCACCCGAATGGACGGTGATCGAGACGCCGATGGGAGGTCTCATACGGCGCCCATGGAACAAGAGGGCCTCCGTTTTGTCCAGAGCGACCCTCAACCCCAGCGCCTCAAATTATTAATACATACATATAGGCTCACGACTCTTAAGGGTTAGACAAATACTGTAGACTTCCTTCTGTCACGATCCTGATTTGCTTGTGGTAGCTACATGCAGCGGGTCGCTCCCTTCCCTCCAATGTAGTTCAGGGTTCTGATAGCTGATCTAGTAGTTCCTCGTAATCGTGTGCCGCTTGTGGGATCAGGTACAACCATATTTTTTGCAAGTATATATTTAGATTGTGAAAAGAATGTGTCTAATACTTATCTGTATTTTGTATACATACAATCTTATTTAAAAGAAGTTATTTAAAAAATAGTTGTCGATCATTATAATATGTTTACTAACAACTGTAGATTAATAATAATTAATAATTGTAGTAAACATATTAATAATAATAATAATAATTTTAAAAGATAAATGTGTTTTGGTGTTTAGTGTTTATATGCCTGTAGATATGAACGTGAATCTTGTGGAGTTCACGGATGTACTTAGTTCCATTAGTGTAATTATAGAAAATCATAATGTTGACTGTGTATATATGTTAGGAGATTATAACGCTCATCCTAAACAACGATTTTATTGTGAACTTATAGACTTTTGTGCGGACCAGAAATGGTCATGTATTGACATAGAAAAACTAGATTCTGTCGATACATACACATTTTTAAGCGAATCTCACGGTTCCAAGCGTTGGCTCGATCATTGTGTTATAATAACCCAAGCTGCAATTAATACTATAAACAATATTTATGTTTTATATGACGTGATGTGGTCCGACCACTTTCCTCTTGTTATAGAATGTAAGTTAAATGTGATAGCTCCGAAATCGTATGACCTTAATATTAATAAAAATAGTGTTATTTGGGGGGAAAGATGTCGTAACGATATAGCATTGTATCAAAAAGAATGTGATAAGAAGTTGCAACATATTAGTTTTCCACAGGAGTTTAATAGTTGTTGTGGTAATATGTGTAGCGATATTAGTCATAGAATTAGTATAGATAAGTTATATGAGAATATTGTGAACGCCCTGTCAGAGGCGGCCAGGGTAGGTTGTGGAAGTGGCATACGATCAAGAAAGAGGACTATACCGGGCTGGAATAAACACGTCGCGGAGGCTCATGGTCAGGCCAGACAAAAATTTTGTATATGCAACTTGTACGGTAGACCTTCTCGCGGAGAAATATAAATATAATGGTCTTTAATTTAAAGACCACTTCTACGTGAAGTCACCGTTGGGACCGTCCCGTATGATGTTCGATGAGGGGGCTGGCATGGAACCGGGGATAAAATTTAAATCTAAAGAGATTGCTCATATAATAAATTCAATGACCAGGGGCAAATCTCCGAGGCATGACGGCCTCAGCATTGAGCATCTCCGATATGCGGGACCTCATTTAACTAGGGTACTGGAATTATTCTATTCGCTTTGTGTGTCTCATAGCTATATGCCTGCGGATATGTTGCGTACGGTGGTAGTGCCTATAGTAAAAAACAAATCTGGCGATTTAGCAGATAAATCAAACTATAGGCCTATATCCTTGGCTACAATTATCGCGAAGGTATTTGGTGGCATGCTTAATATGCAGTTGAATAAACACGTGCACCTGTGTGATAATCAATTCGGTTTTCGGCCTGGATTATCAACAGAAAGTGCTATATTGTGCCTTAAGCATGCTGTCAACTATTATACTAAGCGTAAGACACATGTGTACTGCTGCTTTCTAGATCTCTCCAAAGCTTTCGACCTGGTCTCCTACGACATCTTATGGTTGAAGCTGCAACAGGCTCATGTACCTGTTGCAGTTATAAACATACTAAAATACTGGTATGGCGGCCAGCAGAATAATGTGAGATGGGCAGGAGCTCTATCACAGTCGTATAGATTGGATTGTGGGGTGAGGCAGGGGGTTTGACCTCACCTACTCTTTTCAATCTGTATATCAATGATTTAATTGGCGAGCTCAGTAGCACCAGGGCTGGATGTTATATTGATGGAACATGTGTTAACAACATCACTTATGCCGATGACATGGCGCTACTGAGTGCGTTACCTTGTGGACTGCGACAACTTATCACTATTTATGAGAGTTATGCTGCAAGTCACGGGTTAATATACAACACGAACAAGAGTGAGCTTATGATTTTTGAGACCGGGGGTAAAAGTCCTCAATGTATGCCGCCAATACTCCTCAAAGGTGAACACCTGAAAAGAGTTTATAAATTTAAGTATTTGGGGCATACTCCTGATCTGAAGGACAACGATGACCTGGAAAGGGAGCGGAGGGCGCTGTCAGTGAGAGCGAACATGATAGCTCGCAGGTTTGCACGATGTACAACACAGGTGAAAATTACACTGTTTAGAGCCTATTGTACATCGTTCTACACTTACAGCCTGTGGGCTAGATATACTCAAAAATCTTACAGTGCTCTCCGTATCCAATATAACAACGCGTTCAGGGTGTTGTTGGGGTTGCCCCGCTTCTGCAGCGCTTCGGGGATGTTCGCTGAAGCTCGTGTAGATTGCTTCTACACCACAATGTGCAAAAGGTGTACATTCTTAGTGCGTAGGGTGCGGGCTAGCTCAAACAGCATCCTGGCCATGGTTGCAAGTCGGCTGGACTGCATATATGTAAACCACTGCTGTGCGATCTCTCATGGGGTGAGGCAACAGTGATTTATATTAGCAGATATTATTTTGTTTTATTTTAATTTATTTTATTTTAATGCATTCGCATATTGTTTTTGTAATTATAATTGATTTTTCGAATATTTAATATGTTTACTATCAACCGTAGATTAAGTATTACTAACAAAAATGAGTCCTTGTTACTTAAATAAATGAAATTATTAGTCTAAATACTAACTATAGTAGACTACTATACCAAACTAGTAGGACGACACTGCATAATGTTTTAAATCAGTTTTTCCTTCTTCATCAATTGTCTGTCTATTTATACTCTCTTAAAACCACAGCCGCAGGAAAATAATTGAAAATATCGCATTCTATTCTTATTTCGTTACGGCTAAGTGGCATATTGATTTGTCAATTTAAATAAAATTATACTCTTGGTAGAACTGTTTGAATTTAAAATATTTGCAAAGGCTAATATACAGAAAGAGAGTGATGCAGAATGTATAAAAAGAAAGAGAATAATGTATAAAATAATGTAAAAAAAATGTATAAAAAGGATATATCCATACTAATATTATAAATGCGAAAGTAAGGATGTTTGTTTGTTTGTTTATTTGTTTATTTGTAACGCTTTCACGCTTAAACCACCGAACCGATTTCAAAAATTCTTTCACCAATGGAAAGCTATAATATCAGGGAGTAACATAGGCTATATTTTATCCCGATATTCCCACAGAAACGGGAACTAAGCCGCGGGTAAAGCGACTGAAACCGAAGCGAAGCGAGGGCGGGTTGCTAGTACTCTATAATACTCTCTTGGGTTATCAACTACGATCATCAAACTTTCTCCCATATATGATTACGGAATTATAACCCCTTTAACTTCTTCCGCTTATATCCAACATTGGAGGTCTATAGGCTGATAAGTCCATCTATCCAGTGTTAGATACGAGTACAATAAAAAATCTAATTAATTATCATCTATTCCATATGTATATGAACTTATGATAGAATAGCCAAATCAACAAAATTATACTAAAGATGGACACGAAACAAAACGCTATGCTAAACCCATCTCAGCAGCGTAATATGGCAAACTTCGGTCTTCTTTGAAGGAAACTAATGCAACATTTTCTCACAGAGATTTTTTTAAGAGGTTATATCTCTACAAACGTTCTGTAATTGATACGAATTTCATAGAATTAGAATTATTCTTATACATGCAATACATACATTCAACAGTAAGCATTATCCTCTTGCTTGGAGTCGGTGGGACACCGTTTGATGCGATGCAAAGATACGCGCCCGCATGCTGTCTCGTCACTCGACTCATATTTAAGACTGGGCCTTCATATGAGGTCACTACAATTTTTAATATTCAATTAGAAAATACATACTATCTATATATTAATATGTGAAGCAAAAACTTTGTACCTACTGATTTTTCGAAAATGACGCGGATGAAATAGTATGAAATAATGCATTATAAATATACATTAAATTAATAAATAAAAACATTACGCACACTACTATGCAAGCAACATACGAATAGACATATATATATATACTTTTAATTATGCTTAAAGTCTCTAGTCGAACTGAATGTCAAACAATCATAATGATATACAATAAAATTATACATATATAACCAAAAATAAAATTTTGTAGCAGAAAAATAATTTTAAATGAATTATGGTCGAATTCCGACCACTTGCGACCACTAGTTTATATAAATCTGTAAATGCATCTATACATTTAACTCATAAGTTTATAATATCAAAGCGTTAAAATATTCTGTTTACTCAATAATAGCTACCAATATAAAATCGTCATTATTATGCAGCTTTTATTACACGACCATCAGTATTAACTTTTCCTTGTATACGATTTCAACTATCATGATGATATAATCACAATTCAATGAATGTATTCCACCTTCCTTTGATTTTATTTTAATTAAACGGTTTCATTTAGCTTGATCTGTTTGGTTTATATCTGGGTCAAAGTTAGTATAGAAATTTTATCCCCTTCCTGTTGACAGAATGTTTTGATATTTGGTATATACCTGTATTTCTAATGACAATATAATTTTGATATTCACTATGGTGTGGATGTAATTTGTGTATTTTAATTATATTTGTAAAGTCCTCCGCAACACAAAGATATTTAATGATTTCTGATGTTTACGCGAGTATTATACATTTTAAATAAAACTACTTTACGGATTTTATCGCGTTTGTATTTGATTTTTGATTACCCGACGTTTCGAACACTTTACAGCGTTCATGATCACGGGTGGACTAAGATGTCTCACGTCCAACAAGTCATCGTTACTGCAGAAAATTTTATAATTATCTACCCGAAAGATATTTCCTTAACAGGTCTATCCAAAAAAAAAGTATTATTGTTCATAAAAGAAAGCCGCTAGGTACTTTAACAAGATAGATGACATATTTCCATATTTAATCACAACCCCCTCAATATGAGTATCAAATGAAAAGGCTTTGACTGACAGAATACTGTGCACTATAATAAGTTACAAATGCAAGATTTTTTGGCTCAACAATTTCCTAGATTGATGAGTGTGGTGTGATTACTGATACCTGAGAACGACCACATTTCTTTTTTTTTTTAGCTTTTAGTACATTATCTACATCAATATTTTCTTTATTTTTAATAAAACCCGTTAAACCTAAAAAAAAAAACAAAAATAAAACTTTATTTATTTTATTATGAATTATCGTAAAAATTTGAGTTATACTCAATGTTTTAAATTTATAACGTAATTTAAGATCAATTACATTACCTCATCTGATACTTTATTATCAGTACAAAAGAACAACATAATTTAAACATTAAGTAAAATTAAAAATTTTGTATAACCCCGACACAAACTAAAAAAATAAAAAAGTATTACGTTCTCTTCAAGAGGTAGCGGCTTCTAGCAATCTTGCTGTGTGGTAGCAGCTTAGAATACTACCAACCCTTGCTTTGCTCGTGGGTGTCGTAAAAGACGACTAATAGCCCTAGATTGACCCGGACCAACTCCATCTGGTACCATTTGGGTCAACGATTACATTCCCAAGGAGGGTTGACGTCAGGCAGGCGGCCGGTCATAAAAGTCATTGCCGAAACTTTTTGCAATATGTCAAAACAGATGACATATTGCGTCGACCCCAAGTAATTGGGATAAGAGCAAGATGATGATGTTCTCTTCAAGAGGAATTATCAATTAATTATCATTTTACGATTATACTGGCACGCGTGAAGGACTTAATTGAGTAATCATACGACATTACATCATTTTGGAGCTGATACTCTTACACTGATGAACCGATATTAACCAAACATAGCTAGGAACTACCGCAAGGAAACTAGCTTTTAAAGGAAAAAACCTGTTTGAAATCGGTCCATCCGCTTACGAGCTACGATGTCATAGGCAGACACACACACACACATACACATACACACACATACAGATAGACATCGACTTCAAATTTATAACGTCGGGGGTTTAAATAGACTTTATTATAAATAACAAATATCTACTGTTCCACAAAAAAACATAAGAGTTAATGGAGGCAAAAACCTTGTATTCCATCGCCTACAGTTATAGCTTTTGTGCCTTTGGGATGTTCTCTTCGCCAGGTGATTTGTGGCTGCGGTGAGCCTGTCGCAGCACAAGTTAAACTAATCGATGCACCTTCTCGAACTGTCTGGTCGGTGCTTGTTCCACGATCCAAAATATCAGGCGGTACTAGTGAATAAAACAGAAATAAATATCACCTTCCTATTTTAGATACATTAAATTGGTAAAGCATGTAATAGCACTCAAATCCAGTTATTATAATTACAAACATATTACAGAAAAGTCAACCTATTTTAATTTATCAAAATGAATTAATTACCTAATTGTGTTGGTTTTCCCTTTAAAAATAATGAAGATACCTTATGGTAGCATCATTCTCATTTCAGGGTTCAGCCCTCCTCCACAATGAGAGGGAATTTAACCTACTATACCATGCTGGTCAGACATGTTGGTATAGGGTTGCATTTCGAGTTTTCCATCTCTTATACAGATGTTATGTCATATTATATCCCTTAGTCGTCTCTTACGACATCCACGGGCAAAATAGGGAGTGGTGCATTGTATTCTTACTCCGTCACCACACATAATCATCGTTCAGCTCAACTTATGTAGGATCGAACTTCCTTCGTAAGAGAAGGGAAATTGACCTTCTATACTACACTGGTCAGACGTGTAGATATAGGATTTTATTATTAGGTATCCTTCGCCTCCATATACGTTATCTATATATCATATTTCTTAGTAGACATATACGACACCCACGGGCAAGAAATATGGTGGTAAACTATATTCTTACTCCGTCATTAAATGGAAAATCGTTCGCTATCGAAGCATAATCATGGTAACAATCAACATAAATATTTTATATATTTATTGCTTTTAAATTAATAAGCAATATCAGTACTCACCAACGATGTCTAAATAACCAAGCTGGCTCTTCATAGGATCGGTGTTAATCTGACACATATACCATCCTCTGTCAGTTTCTCGTAATTCTCTAATGTGTAGAAACCAGATACGGTGATCGCTATGAGTCACTCCCACTCTTCGACTCCTTGATATAACATGCGTGTGGATTGTGAGAATAGTCTGCGTGTCCACTCTTAGCCACGCAACCTATTATTATACACGAAAAGTTTATTGTTACAACCATTATAACTACTATGAGAATCTCAGTATAACAATTATTTCTATTTCTAAACACATATTTCTAAATACATATCGTATACCGTAGGTATTAAATTAAATTTATTTCATCACTCCCCGTCGTTCATTTATATATGTATGTAAAACATCAATTGAAAAAGTTTTCAGTTTCGATTGCGGTTTTATAAAAGCAAAAGTTAAATTTATGTGACAGTTTCAGGCCTTTTAAATAGAAAATCTTTTTAATATGTTTATATTTAATAAAGTGGTCGCCAATGAAATGTCGAAAAACGGCAAATATCATTACAGTTATTAAAGTCCAGAGATAAAACTCATTGAAAGGGGAAAAAAGAAAATCAATAGATTATTTGACTATTTTCAAAATGAACATATTCTTTAAATACTTAATTTTTGTATAAGCATCCTATAGCTTTACAAATATTTGAAGAGATCGACTCCCATAAATATTGGCGTTCTTTTGGAGCACGAATTTTATATATTTTCTAGAATATTTTTATAGAACTCTTTGTCTCTGAAGTTTTTTTATGATATTTTCCTTCATCATTAAACAACAATTACGAAAAATACTTATCAATTTTCTTACTTCAATATGATATGCTGCTCAAACCGATTTTTATTTTTATAACTGTGCCAAATGATTTTGAGTTAATATTATTCACAACAGTATTCGTGACGTTAAAAATATTGCTGTATAATTATAGTTTGTATTAAAAAGTTTTCTGTTCATATTATATACGTAAGTTACGTCCATACAATACCTTAATTCGTATTAGGATCTCTCCTACAGTATTAAATTTTCAAATCTTTATAAAATAGTACACAAGGCACCAGTTTGACATTCAAATCATTTATTACTCATAGATCAAGCTCTATTTTATTATATTTTCTATCCTTTGACGATCAATACATTCAAAGGGCCATTAGTATTCTATTTCAGTGGTAATTTTTAAATCCCTTTACGACTAATTGATGACTATTATTTTCATTGTAATATTACAAACTTCATTGTCATATTTGTCAGTGTGATGACGGAGTAAGAATACAATCCACCGCTCCCTTTCTTACCTCAAGATGTCATAAAAGACGACTAAGATATATAATATGCATATAGTGTCTACATAAGAGAAGGAAAACTCGAAATAAAACCCTACTCTAGCCCGTGTAACCAGTGTGGTATAGTAGTTCAATAGACCTTCTATTACTAGAGAGGTTTGAGCCCAGCAGTGGGGCGTATATGAGTCGCCGATGAAGAAATGATGTTTACAAAGTCTTAATCATTGAATTAAACTTGCAATCAAAGCAAAATATGTTTTAATGTTTTAATTATACCAAGGACCAATTTTCATTTTCTTACTTGTGGTAAACAAATTTTTGAATATGCGTAAATAATAGATACAATATCCTTTCACTGGTTTATTCATCATCGCATAAACATCAAAAGTCGGTAGGTTAGTGTGGCATTTTATTTCGACTTTTCCTCCTCTTGCGTAGATGTTATCTGCATATCATATCCCTTACAATAACATTGGGCAAGAAAAGGCGTGGGAAATTGTATAGCTACTTCATCACTATAAATAAGAGATTTGTTATACCAATATATTTCTTAAACATAATATGAACAGCTTTTTGTTTAAATTGGAGCTATTACATAAGCAATAAAATAAAATAAATCCCGTTTCAATAAATAAAATGACGTTTTGGTCTACTCTATTCATCATCTTTGTCATCATCATCAGAACTCTTATATATATCCTGCCTTCTTCATAATAAGAGGCAAATGGGCTAATGATACCATGCTAGTAAGATGGGTTGATATGGAGTTTTATTTCGAGGTTTCTTTTTCTAACATAAATGTGCCATAATCCCTTGGTCGACAACCCCGGGTAAGAGGGGTTTGAATTGTATTCTTACTCTGTCACCACACGGAAAGACAGCTCTACTATAAACCATTTATTAGCTAATGAGCATATTAACATTGAATTTATTTTGTATTAGTGATGTGACTATACGAGTTAGAATTTAATTCCTACTTGCGAAATAGTTCGGCATCGGCATTCGTACATAGATCAATTTCTGTACGCTTTCAAATTGCAAATTTCCGTATATTAGCTATATAGTTTTAATGATATTATATACAAAAGTTAGTTCATGTCAATATTTATAGTAAAATATTTTACATTTCAAATCCGTGTAGTGATGGAAATAAATGCAAATGAAATATAAATCACCATGCCCTATGTTATCCGTGGGTGTTGTGAAAGACGAATAAGGGATATAAAATGTATATAACAACTCATCTAGGGTAGAAAAATTTGAAATAAAACCCTATAACCAACTCGTCTCACTAGGAAAGGCTTAGAGTAAGTCAATTTGTCTCCTATTGTGGAAGAGGCTTGAGCCCAGAAATCGGACTTATAAATACCGAGGTAATGAAAAGATATTTCAAGATTACATATGATAAGATTTTCATTTATGATAAGAGTACGGAGTATAAAAATAGTACCGAGATTATAAAATACGCTAAATCTATATACAGTGGCAACTAACGAACACTAGGAAACAATGCCAAGAATCTCGCTGCAAATTATAAAATATAGTTTTAAATTTTTCAAGCTATAAAAGCTCATTACCCAAACCATTTAATATCTTACAACTGACAAAACGGTTAAAACTTAAGGTTGGTTTCTCTTGGAGAGTTATTGTTTTTAATCGTCTTTCTTCTCTTGCTCGTGGGTATCATAAAAGACGACTAAGGAATATGATATGCAGATAACATTTATGCAAGAGATGAAAAACTCTAAATAAAACCCTATGCCAACACATCTGACTAACGCGTTAGTAGTTAAATTTTTCTCTCATTACGGAGAATACCATAGCCCAATAATAGGACCTATGTTATACTGAAACGGAAATCGTCTTTACATTAATAGCGAGAGAGAAATGTTTTGTATTCTTACTCCACAAAATGCCATCATAGCGTGATAAATGTAGTTTTGAATATCAAACATAAACTTATTACAAACATTGTCTATTACCATAAACAAAACATGATGTACTAGTCTATAAGACGTAGCATTTATAACACAAAAAGTATAAGGTTAACTAACCTTGTATGTGGAAAGGTTGTGTACGGTGCACGCGAGTATCGCCTCACGGCCGAGTGGAGCGGTTACATTAGCAATGGGTGCGCTAAAACCGGGTTCATCTGAAACAATGTTATACATTACTCCTTGTTCTTACCGAGCAGTTCTGTAGCTACTAATTTAGATAGCTATCCATATATAATGTCAATTTGGTCTAATATGATGATTTAAAATTCAACTCGGCTCATTCACGATACTATTAAGCTCGAGCCTCCCCTAAAGTGGAAGGCGAATTAACCCACTATAACACACTAGATAGACGGGTTTGTATATGTATTTGTTTTATATCGAGTTTCCTTAATCTATATACACATTATACTAGCCATCTCCTACCCGTTTCCCCGGGTGAATCACATAGCAATCAATTTATTTTTCCTTTATATTATTTTATTATTATTTAACTTTTAATTTTTTACCGTTTTATTATTTATATTTTTATTATTAAAGATTTTTTTAGTGCATATCATTTTTTTTGGTTGTAAAACTGAATTTATTTATTTAATCATTAAACAAAAGTGTAAATTTTTATAATATTAAAGAACTCGTGATAAGCACAATTAACATAATTAATAACTGATAACATTTAAAAAATCTTCAATTTAAAAAATAAAAATATTTAACATCCCATCTCCTATTCGATGGCTTCAATTTCAGGTACATAAAAGAGCCTAATAACGAGAAAGTTAGTTATTGAACGAAATGTGAATTGAGAAAAATTTTCGCTTCTTTGAAATCATGATCCATAAAAGCACACGGTCCATACCTCTACAATCTGTAATGACCAATATCAAAAGTGTATCAAATCCTGGTAAATTAAAAAAAATGCCATTTTTTTATAAATTGGTAAATGGAATTGTTGAGCCTAAGGACCGAGATCCGGGAGGTGGTCGCCGGGGTGCTGTGAGCGGTGTCCCTAGACATCGTCTGTCATTCAGTCAGTCAGTCTGTCTTTCAGCTGCATCGGGGACGCGTTCCGATATCACGGGTGCCCGTATACCTAAAGCAGCTGGTGGCAAACTATTTGGAGGGGCGCAGCGTCCTCTACACGAACCGATTGGGGGACCTTCTTGGGACCCACTCTGTAGAACATCGGCTACGTCTGGGTGTTAAGAGGGAGCCTCCCTCCTGGGCTAGGTGTAATGGTGGCGACGGGCATTGGAGATTCCGAGAGCATTTCCACCGTCTTGCTCCGTGGCTTGTCAACGCGGCCTCCGCGCTCTCCTGGCTGATGCGGAATGTTGATGGACCCAGCGCTACGTGCACGGGGTTGTACACGGAGGTGGTCCGGTCAATGGCTCTGGCGTCCACAGAGAGGCATAGCAGTCAAGGCCTTACGTGGACACCACACGGTGGCAACGGAGGCAGCGTACCTGCGGGCTGGGACTCCTCCATGGAACCTAGAGGAACCGGACTCTATCGTCGGGTGTTGGTGGCGCGAACTGGTGGTGACAGTCAGTCACTGACATGGCCACATGGCGGGGCGACGCCCGCCGTGACGTCATCGCCTGTCGAGCAGACCAGCTGGAGAGGCCTCGGCATGGTCTCCGAATCGTCGACGTCCTTCGGCCGGTGCTGATGGAGTGCAATTATGACGAGGACACGGCACAGCACACACTTGAGGTGTGCGCCACGTAGGCAGGGCAACACCGTGAACTCGTCGCAATCATCGATGCTGTCCTAATGCTGCCGACCATCGCTAAGGAGATGCTCGACAATGTCAAAAACTGGGGACCGCGTCCCAGTTTCTGACGCTGTCGAGCCGCTGAGTCCCAGAGCCGCCTTCTGTGAAGTAGTTATTTCACAGAAGAAGGTGGCGGATTGTGCACGGGAGGAACTCCTCTACGATGACACGATCAGCGGCGCAGACGCGAGTACCTGTGCCTGCTACCCCCTTAAACAAGGCCGCGGGTGACTGGACCGGGGACTAGACCGTCATCCACAGAGAGGCTAACCGCGTGAGGGCAATGACCCGGGTGGGATTGGCTGAAAGGGTACCCGATAGGGTATTCAGTGGACAGGTTATGGGGTCGTGCGCCGCTATCTCGTCATCCCACTCAAATGGGACGGACGGCGTACGTCCGAAACATAGCCTGCCAAAAAAAATAGAGTTGATGGAATTTTAAAAATAAATAGCCTTTTTTGATAGGCTATGGTCTGGGCACACCTCGCCCAATCTGTCCGGAGCGTGGGATGAGCGGTTATTTGTTAATCAACGGACTAAGAATATATATACAACCATAATTTCCTAACCATTTTTTAAATTTGTTTAGTCAGAAAATAATATTTCGACACTATGCAAAAATAGAACTTGATTAATAAAACTGCTTTATGTGGGTTCTATAGACCGGGGCAATAAATCGCAGCCTTTCATGTCTTTTATTTTCAGTGTATAAAGTGAATTGTATGTATGCTAGGGAATATAGAATCGTAAAGATACAAATATTGGCAAAAGCCCTCGCTTATGAATGTTGATGTTTTCACCTTTACCACCTTTTGGGAAATCGCGTTCGGTTTGTTACAAACAACATGAGGGGATTGTTTAATTAAATTCAACCAATTTTGTTAACGTTTATTTCAAGTCTTACGATTGATCCATCATGTAAATGTCTAATTTAAATATACAATTATACATAGAGCAACCTCTCTGAAGACACTATTCCGTTGAGGTAAAATTATAAGTTACTGAAAATTTTATCGTATACAAACTTGAACTCAAAATATTATAGAATAATTATTGAAAGACTAGCAACCCGCCCTCGCTTCGCTTCGGTTTCAGTCGTCTTTCCTGCGAAGTTCCCGTTCCCGTGAGAATACCGGGATAAAATATAGCCTATGTTACTCCCTGATAGCTTTCCATTGGTGAAAGAATTTTTGAAATCGGTCCAGCCATTTTGAAGATTACCCGAAACAAACAGACAGACAAAAAAAATATAAAGTGTATTTTAGGCATATGTATAGTGCAAATAACCGTGTGAGCATGAAAAAAAACCTATTATTTATTGGTATAGGTATAATTTAATAAGTTTTACATTATCACCAACATCCTGCTCTTTACCAATTATTTGCGGTCTATACAAAATGTAACCTTCTTTCACAGTAGTATTTCAAAAGTTATGAGCATTTTGTGACGATCGCCTGCCTGACATCATTCATGCTTTAGAATACCACAGTAATAGTAAATTCATTAATGCAACCGATATAGTTATTCTTAAATTGAAATACTGCTTTAATTATACTATACAACCGCAACATACTTTTCATTCTTATCCTTCATGTAATTAAATGAATTTCTGTGCGGTAATGAAGTAAGAATACGTGTCACTACTTTAGCCGTGGGTATCATAAAAGACAATTAAGGAATATAATATGCTTGTAACATCTATGCAAGAGAAAGAACATT
Organism: Lymantria dispar; assembly: GCA_032191425.1. NCBI lineage: Eukaryota > Metazoa > Arthropoda > Insecta > Lepidoptera > Erebidae > Lymantria > Lymantria dispar. The sequence goes on from CM063448.1 coordinate 13,573,749, forward strand.
CCAAATAAAAGCCATATTAGTATTGGTATACAATACATTTGGAGTGGTAAAGTAGGTCAATTCCCCTCCTATTATGCAAGAGGTTCGAGCTCAGCAGTAGAACAGTACGAACTGAGATGATGATGAATTAAAAGAAGTGATACTTTGTCCACATGTTTAGTGATATTATTGTCGATTTTGTTGCAGTTTAACACTAAACTAATTAGTTTGTTTTTACGTTTTATCATCATCATCATTTCAGCCAGTCGCCTTCCACTGTTGGAAGTAGGCCTCCATTATGTTGCGCCACAAAGTGCGATCCTGTACCACCTGTATCCAACGACGCCCAGCGACTTTCACCAGGTTCTTGGTCCACCTAGTGTGATGGCGTCGTACACTGCGTCGTCTGATACGTGGTCACGTATGTATCACTCTGTCGAGTGATGTGGCCTGCCACTTCAACGTGATAATTCTTGGTACTATGTCGGCTACACCCGTTCTTCTGCGGATTTAGGTATTTCGGATTCTATCTCGCAGAGAAATCCCGAGCACAGACCGCTCCATAGCACGCTGAGCGACTTTGAGCTTGGTTATGAGGGCTACATTTAGAGACCACGTTTCCGTGACGTATGAGGTATGTTGGACGAGACTATTTTTTTTTAGTCGAGACTATTTTTTATTTAGATTCAAATTCAAATCATTTATTATGCATAGACCCCGAGAGGGCACTTACATATTGTCAATTTTACAAAATAAAATTAAATTATCCAATAAAAATAAACTACCACCGGATCGGAACGCGACCGCTACTGAGAAGATCCGGCAAGAAACTCAGCGGGCTTGTCTATTATTTTAATTTTTTTTTTCTTCTTACTAGATATAAATTTGTATACATGTTTTGTAAGACCTAGCTCCAGTGTGATGCCCTTCGAACTGCAAGATACTTAATATAATTCAAATGATTATGGCTGGACCAGATCCCACAAGCGGCACCCGATCACGAGTTAACTACTAGAGCAGCCATCACTCCCCTCAACTACTATGGAGGGAAGGGAGAGACCCGCTCCACGCAGCTACCGCAAGTAGATCCTTCAGTGAGCATGACCAAGACCATATGTTACAAACATGACGACGAAAATGCAAAATTTCGTTAGGCAAAACACGCTACGCTTTACAATATTAGAGTTATTAAAAAGAGTTGAGGAGCTGCTCACAACCAATCAGTATTATCATCTACATAATCCGAGATTTTATAATAAGCTTTCTTACAAAGTCTATTCTTGATAGCTTTTTTAAACTTTATTGTTGGCAGGTCTCGGATATCTTTAGGTAATCTATTGTAGAAACGTATACATTTCCCCATGAATGATTTGCTAATTTTTTGGAGACGAGTAGTATGTACAACTAGTTTGTCCTTATTCCGAGTATTCATTTCATGAATGTCACAATATCTTTTGAGGTTAGCGATATTGTTTTTTTTTTTTTTACGACGAAAAGATCCTCTTAAGTTCTCCGAACGCTGGCCATCCGAGTTGTCGGTTGACCTCTTTTTCGAAATTAAATCATCCTAACTGGACTGTTTGTCCAAGGTGAACATAATGATTGACAATTTCGAGAGTCACATTGCCAATTAGGACCGGTACTTTTCGAGTTTCGTCTTGTCCATGTTCATTCATTTACCCAAGAGTTGGGATACCCTGCTGAGGTCGTTAAGCATGGTGCCAAGGTCCTCCATGGATACCATAACGATGATATCATCCAATCAATCGAAGATGGAGTGATGTATTCGCAGTTGATGTTGACTTAATTTATACAACTCTCTTATTAATGTTCTGAATCACCCAAGACTAATTCCGATTAAGGCCATCCGTTTAAGTACCAATTTAAGTCTTCCTATAAAATGTAGCTTAATAGAACCGAACCTTAATTCAGTAATTTTGATGTATTTTATTAAATTGTTTTTTTTTTTTGGGGTGTGCTGCGGTCGGTGCACTCCTCGCACCACTCCGTCCGGGGCGACAGGGGAGCGTAAGCACGCACACCCGCAACCCACCCACGATGCGCGTCGCCTTCGTCGTTAGGCCGATCATCGAAGCAGCGTGACTTGACGTCAGTGGTCGGCCCGACGGAATACCCCTATTTGGAGTACCCTCCCATCAACTGACGTCCCCCCCTCGGGGAGGACGTCGGTCTTTCCTGCCGCGGTCGGCCTTTCGGCGGGGGACGGCCTAATCCCCGGTCACGTCACCCGCGGCCTCGGCTAGGGCGGCGTGAGGCGCATGTTATCGCGCCTACGCCGCCCCAGACGCTGGCGGCGGATCGCCTCATCGAGGCTGCGCTCCTCGCGCGCGCGATCCGACGCCTCCTTCCGCGAGACTACTGCCTCGCAGAAGGCTGTGATTGCGTCCCAGTTCCTGACGCTATCGAGCATCGCCCTGGCGATGGTCGGCAACTTCAGGTCAGCACCGATGATTGCGACGAGTTCACGACGCTACTCTGCCCAAGCGGCACAGACCTCGAGCGTATGCTGCGTCGTGTCCTCGTCGCAATCGCAGTGGTGGCAGGACGGTGTACTCTCCCTCCTAACGACCGTGTATAGGTATTTGGCGAAGCATCCATGCCCCGTCAACACCTGCACCAGTCGGAAGGAGAGCACCCCGTGCCTGCACTGTACTGCATCAGATTTTATTAAATTGATAAGATTGCATTTTCTGTTTGATTTAATCTGGCTCTGCCTCTGCATTGTCTGTTTGATTTAATCCTTTCACGTACAGTCTTTTTGTATAAATAACTTTTGTATTTGTATATTACGTGAAATTCATTCAACCTTTATTATGGTTGTAATAATAAAACGTATGAGTCTAAGGTCTGTACATTGTTTTTCTACGAAAGAGAAAGAGGATAGATAATCGGCTAAAGGATTAATCCATCAGCTGCAAGGAGGTCATTGCCCTAAGGTTGACATCCCAACTCGTTTGATTGATATTATGACGTAAAGAAAACTGGTACCCGAACGGATAATCTGCTAAGCCAGGCCTCCACCAAAGTCAATGAATCGATTTAGAACTTGTGATATTATGTTACATAAATCAATTTATTTATTTAAAACATAAAAGATTTTTAAATTTATGGTCACTATTAGAACTTGTTAGGTTAGCTAATTACGTAATAACTTAAGACAGAAGGTCAGAAGGACTGAATAAATTAACCGACTTAGAACTACATGAATCTCACAACTTTTTATGGTAGAAGAACTGAGTTGCGAGACTTGATTTTATTTATACGGTATGTTTATGATAACATAAAATTTAAATAGAAGGTGGCGACCGCGTCCCAGTTCCTGACGCTGTCGAGCATCTCCATGACGATGGTCGGCAGCGTCAGGTCGGCACCGATGATTGCGACGAGTTCACGGCGCTCCCCCGCCCACGCGGCACACTCCTCAAGCGTGTGCTGCGCCGTGTCCTCGTCGCAAGTGGTGGCAGGACGGTGTGCTCTCCCTCCTAACAATCTTGTGCAGGTACTTGGCGAAGCAACCGTGCCCCGTCAGCACCTGCACCAGTCGGAAGCTGTAGTTACCCTATGCGCTTTCCTAACGACTGATTTAATTACTCTCGTTTCGGTAAGTATCCGTTTCGCATAACATCATCCTCGTCATCCTGGTCTTATCCCATTACATGGGGTCGATGCAATAAATTATTGTGATTTATGATTTCAATATATTAGTTCAATATAATAATATATTTACACATGCTGTGTGGTAGCGGCTTCGAATACTACCAACCCTTGCTTTGCTCGTGGGTGTCGTAAAAGACGACTAAGAGCCCTAGATTGACCCGGACCAACTCTATCTGGTACCATTTGGGTCAACGATTACATTCCCAAGGAGGGTTGACGTCAGGCAGGCGGCCGGTCATAAAAGTCATTGCTGAAACTTTTTGCAATATGTCAAAACAGATGACATATTGCGTCGACCCCAAGTAATTGGGATAAGAGCAAGATGATGATGATGATAATAATATATTTAGTATTATGACCTGGACTCCTGCTTAACGTTAACCCTCCTTGGGAATGTAATTGTTCACCAGACACAATCAGATAGTCATCTTATACGACATCCACGAGCTGGGTCCCTAATATTCGTAGTCGCTATTTGATTCGTATATTAAAGGTAGATTAAAAATAAGTTCAAAAACTAACGCAACTTTTGGGCAGTCACTATTTTAATTGAAAATTACCCTCTAAACAGGATAAACAAGAAAATATTCTAATCTGAAACTGTTATATGCAAACTATTTGATATACCTAATAGTGTATTAAATAAAGAAATTATATGTAATAAATTATATAATTATATTTTATACGTGTTCGCAGTAGTGTTCCGTGGTCATATGTCACCACCAGCAATTAGTAATTTTTTTGTTCTTGACTACGCCTCTCACGTAACCTATAAATAACAGATAAAATTACTAATATTATAAATGCGAAAGTAAGTTTCTTTATTTGTTTGTTTGTTACGCTTTTACGCTTAAACCACATAACCGATTTCAAAAATTTTTTCACTAATGGAAACGTATAACATCAGGGAGTAACATAGGCTATATTTTATGCCAGTATTCTCACGGGAACGGGAACTACGCGGGTAAGATGACTGAAACCGAAGCGAAGCAAGGGTGGGTTGCTAGTAGCAGATAAAACAAAACGCTTCCAACAATATTTCATCTATCAAATTATGATAAGTAGTTTAGAAGTTATGTGGTTCATGCAAATGTACGTGTAGAGGAAAACATATACTAATACCGATCAAAAACATAACCCGCCTTTTGCTGTGCCGTAGTCGGTTTAAAATGAAAATGTAGGCCCAAGATACTGGTGTATATGTATGCTGCGCACGCCAATCTTTAGTGACGGCTCTTTAAATCGAATAGCGCTGCCAGAAATGATGCAAGGTTATAAGGAATATATTCAAAAAGCACAGTCTTCATCACTGGCTGCACATAGGTAGATAAATGGTATGCCGTAGTTTTAGCGGGTGTATAGTGGCTTTCACCGGGATTTTGGCAGCACCTCTCAAATCACTCACTGAGGAGTATCCATGAACGATTTTCTTGCGTAAAAAATAGGAAACCTTGCAAATACTGGTAGCTTTTTAATAATAAAGCAAAACAAATACACCTACTCATATAAAAATATCCAAATAATTATAGCCCGGAGATATATACTTGTTATATTATAATGTGAAATACAAATTCCTTTATTAATAATTACAATTACAATACACAAAAATTCTCAGAAGTAACATCAAGTACAATACGTCGATACAAGCCAAACGTTTATTAATTTTTTGATTATTTCTCTGTGATTACATCCTGTGTGTATTTTTTTATTAAATGCCATTTTGAAAACAAGTATTTCATCATTATCTCGACTTATATCCGTCCTACTCGAGTACTAGGACGTATATAAGTCGCTAGAGCCTCCTACGTAATCGGAGGCAAATCGATCTTCTATACCACGCTTTTCCTTGTGGTGACGGATTAAGAATACAATTTACTACTCACTGTCTTGCCCGTGGATCGTATAAGACGACTATCGGATGTAATATGCATATAACATATATGCAAGAGAAAGAAAACTCGAAATGAAACCCTATACCAAGATCTCTGACCAGAGTTATATTAGTAGGTCAAATTCCTTCCCATTGTGGAGGAGGCTCGAGCCTAACTGTGAGACGTATGTGGGCTGCGATGATGACGATGATACCACGCTAGGTGAGTAGGTACAGGTTTTTATTTCGAGTTTGCCTTCATTTACATAGATATTATCTGCATGTTACAGCCCTTATTCGTTTTATACGACATCTACGGGTAAGATAGAAAACAATTGGTGAATTATATTCTTTCTCCATCATTACCTGGCAATTTATGTTTTATATATCAATTAAATTATTTTAATCTCTTATTACTACATATTACACTCATTTGCAAAAAAAACGGGCACCTAAGCAATGAACCATTTCAAATGTTAATATTTCTTTGTTTGATAATTATAGGTAGTTTTATCCACACAATTTGCTAAATTAATAAGAAAATAATCGTTTTCATCAGTATTTCATAAAATTTAGATACAATTTATGGGAAATAATGCTAAACCTCGCTAGTAGTGTATATTCGCTAGTAGTGCATATGCTCATGAAGTAAAAATAAAAAAGTTTTTTTGTTTGTTTTTCTTTAATAAAGTAAAAGCAGATAAATGTTTAGTATCGAGTGTGACCCCCTCTAGCTAAAATCACAGCTTGAATTCGTCTGGGCATGCTAGCGAGTATATCCCGGATACTTGCTTGCGGAATATGTTCCCACTCCGCAGTAATCACATTCTTCAGCTCTCTGATGGTCTGCGGAGCCGGGTGTACTGATCTCACACGCCGTTTCAGAACGTCCCAGACATGCTCTATGGGATTGAGGTCGGGACTTCGAGCTGGCCAATCCAAACGACGAATGCCGACCTCTTGCACATACGCATTAACATCGCGGGATCGGTGGGCGCGAGCATTGTCGTCCATAAAAATCGAGTCTTCACCTAGAGCGGCCAATGCGGGTTGTGCATGAGAAATTAGAACTTCCGTTATGTATCGATGCCCAGTCAGTGAGCCGTTTTCAATGAAGACTAACTCTGTACGATCCATTGAATTTATTCCTGCCCAAAACATAACAGAGCCCCCACCATAAGGTGTGATTTCTTCGAAACATGCCTCTGCAAAGCGTTCTCCTTGTCTTCTTAGCACTCGCCGACGTCGATCTTCACCGAACAGAGATATCCTGGCTTCATCAGAGAACAAAACCCTATTCCAATCGTCTTGAGTCCATGATTCACAATTTCTAGCGAACCTAAGCCTGTGAACTCTGTGCTCACGGAGTAATTTGGGGCCGCGGGCCGGGCGGTGACTGCGTATATTGGCAGCGAGAAGCCTCCTCCTGACCGTCCATAGACTAATATGCACATTTCTTACTTCTTGGAGGTTGTTCTTAAGATCCACATACGAAGATTTGCGATTTCTCAATGCGCGACTCACAAGAAAACGATCATCCCGTGGTTGGGTACATGGTTTTCTTCCAGAACCAGGCCTTCTCTCGACGGAACCAGTCTCCTGATATCGCTGCCAGGTCCTTTGAACTGTCGAGCGACTAACATTTAGCCTCCTAGCCACGAAACATTGGCTGCAACCCTCTTCAAGCAGCGCGATAATTTTGGTAGCTTTTACCACTTTATCTACCATTTTTGATACAGCCAAACAGCATTAAATAAAGCTTTGACAGTCAAGGATATGAAATTAATCGATAAAAATTGAATAAAAGTTATGAAAGTCGATGTTAACTTCTGGAACTTCGCGCCAAAAATGTAGGATAAAAAGGGGTTTTCTGTAAAAATGAACATCAAATGAAAAATTGAATTTAGAACGTACTTTTTTAAATACCACAGCATTTTTAAAACCGGCCAGTAACGTGTACAAACGATTGAAACCTTTTTGGTATTGTATCTTTTTAAATATGAATGAAAATCAAAACCGCCCGTTTTTTTTGCAAATGAGTTTATAAAGACGAAGAGTTTCTTTGTTTTTTTTATTGCATACGGTGGCAGACGAACAAACAGTACACCTGATGGTAAGTGTTGCTGCCACTCATGGACCTTTGCAATACCAGGGGCACAGCTAGACCCCTGCCTACCACGAAAAAATTGAAGGGAGTGTGAATGTGTGCAATGAGGCTCGGTGATACTAAAGACATCACTAAAACCCACCACACGCAAACACCATTAGAAAGTTGCACTTCCGGCTTTCTCGCTCACCCAACGAAGCAAAGTAACAAATTGCAACTACTCGTACGTCGATTACCTGCAAGAATATGGTACTACCCCAAATAAACCGGCCTGCGGCTGAAGACAGACAACTTTCAACAGTGTGGTCCAGGTCCTACCACTAGTATAGGGAACATATGCCATAAACATAGCCTACAATACTAAATTTTCAATAAATGTAATTCATAACTATCAACATCATCACAGCTCATATACGTCCCACTGTTGAACTCGAGCCTCCTCCATAATAACAGGGAACTCGACATATTATATTGATCAGACATGTGATATTCACGATATATCCCTTACTGCAGCAAATAAATCATATTACTAATATTAATTGCCTTTTACAACGGGCAAGATAAGGTGTACCGATTTGTATTTTTAATCTTTCACCACACAAAAACACGATAGCAATATATGGGGTCTATTTAGATCGGTCAGCAGGGGCAAGTCTGAAAATATAAGATGTACAAAATTTGTTAAATGAATTGCATTAGCAATTTCTTACTGCTCTTCGTTCGTTGAGCGAGAGAGCCTCCGCCGGCCCAACTTTCTGAGGGTGTTTGCGTGTTGGTTTAGTGATGCCTTTGGTATCATCGAACCTCATTGCACGCATTTACCCTCCCGTGACTTCCTTCGCAGGGGGCAGCAGCCTTCCAAGTGTCTATAAGCGGAGCAACACTTACCATCAGGTGTACCGTTTGCCCGTTTGCAACCGTTCACAAAAAAAAACTTAATATTCTTGATGACATTGACTTTAATGATAAAACATGGCACAGATAGATTAAAAAAAAATCATACTCTGTTCGAGCATTGCACCCGATCGTATTGCAAAATAATTGTTATTAAATAAAAATTGAATTTTGTAATTTTTATTGCATTTAATACTGTGTTTAATTTTATGCTATAGTAGGTATTAGTATATAACACTTCGCTCTATTATGTATTTTTTATAGATAGGTATCTATAAAAAATACATAATAGGGCGAATGTGAACGGAAGTGTTGGAAGGGGAAGACCAAGGCGGACGTTCCACGATCAAATCGGGGACGTTCTTAAGAAAGGCCAGGTTAGAAGTACCTAAAACCGAAGAACATAAATGAGGAGATTAATGAATGTGGAGGAGGTGAAAGTGGTATGTCAAGATCGTAGCAAGTGGAAGAAAGTGGTCTCTGCTTACTCATATGGGAAAGAGGTGTGAGTATATGTATGTATGTATGTAATTGTGGAAATAAAAAAAATACTACAAAAGATTATTAAAACCCCAAATACGATGTATCAACTTCTTAAATCTTGTTTAAAAATAGATATATTATAACCCTGGGAAGAATCATAGCAGGTAAAGTATCATTTTATAAAAATTCACGATGTCTTTTGAAAGTATAAATATTAAAGATTTTACCTACAAACCTGAGACCTCTTACAAATGTATTTCTAGTACTTTCATAGAATATTTCTCCGTGAATAAATATATAATATATTCCTACAACACGCTATAAACAAAAACATCAAAGATGCCAGATTATCATCATCACCATCATCGCTCATATAAGTGCCACTACTGGGCTCGAGAGAAAACAAAACTAATGCTAATAACTTTTTCAATATGTGCGATGCAAGAGGACTACATATTGCGTCGAACCCAATTAATTGGGATTAGAATAGGATGATTGTGACTCCTCCAATTTTAATGTTAATTGTGAGAATTCATTTAATTAATATTAGCTATAATATTTTTATGTAAAAATACAATATTTATTGTTGAAAAAAACACATCACTTATTTCTAGTTAGTAAATATATTAAAAATTGTTGCCACAATTAAAGCGTTTTTTTTTGTGAAGTCCTGAATGTCAAGGCTGAGAGTCAATATATTTGAGATTTTCTTTTTTTTTAAGGACTACACCCTGCACACAAATAATAACCCTTGCATTACGGGGGACTTTACAAACATATAATTGACGGATACAAATTAAATCCAGAGTCGGAACAACAATTTGTGAATCGCTGATACACAGTTTTTTTTTGAGAGGCTATGGTCTGGACATACCCCACCCAATCCGCCCGGGGCGACGAATAGACAGTATGCGACCCCATAACCATATTCCCTTCCCAGGGTAATTGGAACGACCACTGGTACCGATTCCCTGACCACACGCGGTCGACCTCTCTGCGAGTGGCGGACTAATTCCAGCCAGTCCACCCACGACCTGCGCTAGAGTGGCATCAGGCGCAGGTACTCACACCCGCGCCGTCCAAACAAAGTATTTCCCTGCATGGGACTCGAATCCCCGGCACCGGCACGGTAGGTCGGTATCTTAATGACTACGCCATCCATGCAGATTTTCTATTACAATTAAAAGTCTGTTATCTAATACCATAAACGAGACCGTGCCGTACTAAAAAAACAACGATTTTAAATTCAAATGATAAATTAACATAACATTATAATTCTGTAAATAATTTGATATTACAATAGTTAAAGCTAACAGAAAACAATAAACTAAAACTAATATTCAAATATTTTAAACCAAAAGTAAACAACCTTGTAAATAATTCCATAACCCTTCAAGTACCTAATACTTAAAATAACAAATCATAATTTTATTTGAATAGCTGAATCTAAATAAAATGTTTAAATCTGCTTATGTATTTAAATTTCACTTATGTGAAAAGTCTACTTATAGATTAGGAACGATATAAAAGAGCGACATCGTTAATATTGATGATACAGTTATTAAAATATCAAAATAACCTATAATTTGAATATGTGCTCGAGAAAATTCGGGCCTTTTAGATGCAATATAGTCTTATATTTTCTTTGTGTATTGACGGAGAAAGAATATAATTCCCCACCCCCTCACTTGCCCGCGATGTGAAAGACGACTTAAGTAATACTATGCAGATTAGTTGCATCTATGCAAGAGAAGGAAAACTGGACAACACGACCCTACGCCAACACGTCTAATCAACATGGTAGGGTAATTTCCCTCCGATGGTGGACGAGGCTCAACCCTAACAAAAAGGTTTAAAACCGTAAGATTTAATCATATATTGAATCATTATTCCCCATGTAGAGACGAAATATGAATGCAATTGCTGCCACCCCTTACTTACTCGTGGGAGTCATAGAAATCGGCTAGGCTTCGTCAGGAGAGCGCGTGCCAGTTCTCTCCTGGGAAACGTAATAACACCTGACTTGGATCGCCAACTCGCTTGCGAAACATGGCGATTACGGTATTACCTCATCAAGAGGGAGGCCTATGTCTAGCAGTAACAGCGGGAGGCAGAATTATGGTGAGAATTATCATGTATAAAATTAATTCTAGCTCCATAATATCCTTGTGAATTTAATGACGAGTCAGCCTATCAACGTCAACAAATGCGAGGCCAATGTCTATTGGCCTCGCAGAGAAGGAATATTGCCATAATTATAACATTTGTGCAAGTGTGATAATAGTGATTAGTGTTATAAGTTATCCAAGATTATGCTGATGTCCATTTGCCTGGTCATTCCCCTATTTACGTCTGGTATTTACGTGGTAAGACACTAGTAAGACATTTATTTGCCCAAATCTCGGTATAAGTTAGGTGTTACAGTTTTTCAAGGAAGCAGTTACGTAATTCGCCCGAACTAGCATTCAAATTATATTAAAAATATTTTCAAATTAAAATCAAAACAACAAAGTTTAAAATATCTTAAAATCATATTATATATCACAGATTTTATTAGATTCAAGAAAAATATATTTTTAATTACGATGGTAAAGAATGACGGTATTTATAATTGAGAAAGACAGTACAGTAACATGTCATATTTTAAATATGAAATATCAATTCAATTTTAATAATTCATTATATAACTTTGACCAGAGGGTGCCACTACCAGTTGTCTGTCCGTCAACGGATTAGTGTCACTACGGGTGCACGATCCCGGACTGCTCCAGTTGCTGCTGTCGTCTCTATTCTATACCCCATGACAGTAGTATCCTTAACCCACTTTATCCCATAGGTATTTTTTTTTTTTTTTTTTTTTTTTTTTTTTATTGCAAACGGTGGCAAACGAGCAAACAGTACACCTGATGGTAAGTGTTGCTGCCGCTCATGGACCTTTACAAGGCCGTTGCCTACCGCGAAGAAAGCGAAGGGAGTGTGAATGCGTGCATTGAGACTCGGTGATACCAAGGGCACCACCAAAACCCTCTACACGCAATCACCCTAAGAAAGTTGGGCTTCCGGCTCTCTCGCTCACCGAACGAAGCGCAGTAACAAATTGCTACTACTCAGACGTCGATTTTCTGCGAGAGCATGGTACTGCCCCGGACGGACCGGCCCGCGGCTGTAGACAGATAACTGTCGACAGTGTGGTCCTACCACTCCTAAGTATCCACCATGTCCCCATCCTTTTTTCCCCCAGTAACGAGAATTCCTGAGGATGGTTGGCGTCAGGCGGGTGGCTGGCCATAAAATTAATAGCCGTATCTTTTACAACATGGTTTTAAGTTTGAAAGAAATACGTGAGAATATTAGGGAGTACCCCCGAAGCGACGCGTAGGCACAGCACCCGCTGTCTGCGGAAAATGGACAAGGGTTGTCGCATCAGGGACGGGTGCAACGTAAGAAGCGATTCCGTTAAGTAAGAATCAGGATGATAAGCTGGAATATAGGAACGATGACGGGAGAGGAAGTGAGCTTGCGGATGTGCTAGAAAGAAGAAGGGCAAATGTAGCTTGTGTGCAAGAGACGAGATGGAAGGGTACGAGACCTAGAGATCGGAATGGGTTATAAATTTTTCTATTCTGGAAATGATGGGAAGAGAAATGAAGTCGGAGCCGTGTTAGATAAAGAGCTGAAAAAGTGTGTGATGGATGTAAAAAGAGTGAATGATAGAATCATAGTAGTAAAAATGATTTGGGGAAAATGTAATATCCAATATTGTGTGTATGCGCCATAGGTTGGATGCGATGATGTAGTGAAAGGTAAATTCTGGGAGGATTTTGACTCAATATTAATGGATATTCCACAGAGTGAGAGTATTAATATAGGGGGTGACTTTAACGAGCATGTGGGAAGGATGAAAGGAGGCTATGAGGGAGGGCATGGAGGGTGGGGGTTAGGGAGGCGAAACCCGGAGGGCGAAATTTAACTGAAGGCTGCTTCAGCTTTCGATTTGGCTATTGCCAATACATTCTTCGAAAAGCGAGACGAACACCTCATAACATATAAAAGTAGAAACCATCGCACCCAAATAGATTATTTCCTTCTCTGAAGAAATAACCTACGCACTGTTGTGGACTGTAAAGTAATCCCGGGCGAGCCTTTAACTTCCCAACATCCCTTATTGCTACTGGCAATTAAAATCGTAGGCCAAATAGCTACGTTTAAACCTAAGCCCCCACCAAAAATTAAATGGTACAGGATAGAAGAAGAAGATTCTGCGAATGAATTCCAGAAGAGAGTGGCTGATAAAATGATTGAGATAGAAATAAAATCGGTATATGAATGTTGGAACGAGATGGCTTCGTATGTAAAGGAAGGATATTCTGGTTGAGTCGAAAGATAAAGGTGTAATTGCAAAAGAAACAGGTGGTGAGATGATAGTATCCAAAAGGTCTTGAAAGAAAAGAAGAATGCTTTCAAAGAATGGTAATGTGTGAATGACGACAACCCGGTATTAAAAGAACAGAAGAGAATAATTTATATGGAATGCTAGAAAAAGAGTAAGAAAGGTGTAGCTATTGCTAGAGGTAGGGTACAAGATAGACTATACCAAAATCTCGACAGTCCCAATGAGCAGAAAGAATTGTACCGTCTAGCAAAAATGAGAGAAAAGAATGCTAGAGATATTTTGCATATTAAATGTATAAAAGATGGTAATGGAAGAGACTTAATGAACGATGAAGGAATAAAAGGCCGCTGGAAGAGCCATTTTGAAAATTTAATGAATGAGCAGAATATTTGGAGTGGTGAGATAGTGGATCAACCAACTAATTTGGCTTTGGTAGGAGAAATAAGTGTAGATGAAGTAAGAATGGCTGTGCAGAATATGAAAAATAGGGAAGGGAGTTGGCCCAGATCGTATACCTGTAGAGGAATGGATAGTTTTAAAAGCTAAGGGATGGACGTGGCTGACTTTATTCTTCAATAAGTTGTTGCATGAAGAGTCGATCCCGAAAGAATGGTGTACCAGTTCACTGGTATCTATCTATACAATCTTTAAAAGAAAGGGTGACGTACAAGAATGTAACACCTACCGAGGAATAAAGCTCATATCACACAGCATGAAGATCTGTGAGAAAGTGATAGAGAAGAGAATAAGAGAGGAAAGTAGAATAACCCAGAACCAGTTTAGTTTTATGTCAGGACTGGGAACCACGGATGCAATTTTTGCGTTACGCCAACTCATGGAAAAATACCGTGAACGTATAAATCTGCACATGGTATTTATCGACCTAGAGAAGGCGTACGACAGAGTTCCCAGAGAGGTTCTGTGGTGGGCTTTGAATGAACGTAGAGTGCCAGGGAAGTATGTAAGATTAGTGAAAGCTATGTATGCAGGGGCGCGCACGAATGTCCGGTCTAAAGCCGGCGTCACTGATGAGTTCAGTGTCACTGCAGGCTTGCACCTGAGTTTGGCTTTGAGCTCTTACCTATTCCTCCTGGTGATGGATGCGCTGACATCGGACATACAGGAGGAAGCCCCATGGTGCATGCTATTTGCAGATGACATTGTCCTCGTCAGGGAAGAGGCAGCTAGGGTACAGAGCAGACTGGGGCAATGGCGTGAGAGGTTGGAAAGAGTAGGCCTTAAGATCAGCCGCACCAAGACTGAACATTTGTTCTGTAACTTCGGTGGTTCTTCCAAATTCTCTCACATTGCCCTCGATGGGGTATCCCTACCGGATTGCTCCGATTTCAAGTATCTAGGCTCGCTTCTCCAAGACAATGGCAACATTGATCGAGAGGTTAATAGTGGAATGAACGCAAGATGTATGAAGTGGCGGCAGGTCTCGGGAACAATTTGTGACGCACGGTTGCCTCTCAAACTTAAGGGGAAAATATACAAGAGTGTCATCAGACCTGTTGCTATGTATGGATCTGAATGTTGGGCATTGAAAAATACGGATGACAGAAGAGTGCGACTACAGAGATGCGAATGCTAAGATGGATGTGTGGGGTTACGAGGTTAGATAAAATAAGAAATGAGTATATAGGAGAAGCCTAAAAGTGGCGCCAGTGATAGAGAAGATTAGGAGCGCGAGGTTGTCATGGTATGGACATGTGATGAGGAGGAATGAAAGGCATGTGATAAGGAGGGTTGTCAATATGATTGTGGATGGACGAAAGAAGCGTGGGAGTCCCAAGAAGAGATGGATGGACTGCGTGAATGAGGATATGCGTATGAAAGCAGTGAGTGCACATATGACAGCTGATAGGAGGCTATGGAAGGTAAAAACATGTTGTGCCGACCCCACTTAGCGTGGGATGAGTGCAGGCAAATGATGAAATGATGAATTAATTATATAAGTAGAAAAAAAAAATCAAATTTCTAGATTGCTATGTAACGTCATTGTTTTAAAAAATGTCATTTAAAAAATTTTAAATGGTACCTAATAATATTATTCAATTAGTAGTCATTATAATTTTCTTTGAAAATGTTTTTAATATCCCACCTACTGACGTAAAAAATATTTTGTTGTTTTACACATAAGGCTACTTCCAATATTTATAAGGAAGGAATTGTTAGAATTTTCAATGTTTTAGATTTAGGTACACAGCTATCAGTGCATCGCATTCCAGACATTTCTTGAACATAACTTTTTAGACCTTGAATGCATGATATTTTAAACTAGTATTACCCCAAAAAAATGATACCATATTCCAAAACCGATGCCATTACGCTACGGTATGCAACTAATACAATTTCGAGGTTAACTTTCTTAATAAATTGTACAGAATATATGCTGATGAAATGTATTACATACTACTTGAACCTGTGAATTCCACTTTAGCTTATTGTTGGTCAGAATTCCTTAAAAATGGCCACCTTTGTCTGTTCTATTATATTCTGTGTGTCCGCACAAAAGCCTGCCAAAATTAAAAAAGAGCACGCCTTTACTACATGGATGTTTAGGATCTCACGAATCTTTTAAATTTCAATTAATCAACATTCATTCCCAAAATATCCAAGGACCCATCTAAACTTATCAATCTGTACTACGCAGAACTTAAAACATTCATAATAACAAAATGAATTACTGAAGTCACTTTGATGTTCTTACTGAATCTATACATAAAGTGATTCAAAGCATTTCCACGAATATTAGAAAGGACTTCTGATTAATGTTAACTTTAATATTTTCTTAAAAGGAAGCTTAGTTTTTGTTCTTTTTTATAAAAGTTAAGCCACGCAAAGGGAACTATACAAGTTAATATAAGTATTATTTGAGACCCTTTAATTTTGAAATGTAACATATATTTTATCCTTTCTTTTTTAGCGACTGGCCATGGTGAGTTACATGGGCGCGCCCATAACCAACAGGGTGCGGTCCTCTCTAAACCACTAGTACTCAATCTTATGATCAGTGGTCCATCCAGGCGAGTTACCCCTTTCGGTTACTGTCTTAGTTAACGGCCCCGCGGCTTGCGCCGTCTAGGCATCGCCCTCACGCGAGCGCCTCTCCTCGAATAACCAAACTACTCGCTGGTCCAGTCACCCGCTGCCACAGCAAGGGCAGAATCAAGTATATATACTGGCGCCTGCGCCACTCAAGTCACTGTCGACGGAGTGTGTCATCTTAGAAGAGATCCCGTATATGCACCGCCATCGCCTTCCATGAAACGACTACCATACAAAAAGCAGTGACCACGTCCCAAAAACATATTACCCTGCAAACATATACTGTTTTACATGTAGTAAACTACCTGAGCTAATTATTCTAATCGGTACATATAAGCAGACTTTATTTCTAAGAAGTGACCCTAAAATTCTTTTATATGTGGTCACCAAGAATCAGTAAAAATGCAATGATCAGCATTTTGCTATTATAAATTTTCTAGAATCTTGCTCATTCTCCTCATAATCCATTAGATAGTTTTACAACACTCACAAAAAAGTAAGACATGGCGGGTCCCACAGGAAAGGAGTATTAGGTCAACAGGGCACGTATCCTTTTGACCTAAGACTCTTTTATTTTTGAACAGGCTATGGTCCGGTAGCAGGAGGAGATGGCAGGAATGGCATGCAAACATCGCACACTATCTCTCTATAACTATTTGGGAGTCCTTATCTTCGGTGAATCAATGGTCCAGTCACATCATGGTATTTTGTCGTGTATTTATTAACATTTATGATTATTATTCCGCTTGTATACATCAAAGAATTATTTTATATTGTCTCTTTAATCAAATCAGCTGTGTTAGCAAAAATATTCGAAAGTGGACTGTTAAATTTTAGTATTAACAAAAATGAACAAACTCTTCGACTTTATAATAGTAACGTAAATATGGATATCCAACAGTAGACTGTTATCTCAGTAAGCGTAAACCATTTTTATTTCATAAAATCGTGTGCCTCGTCATATCGGAAATTGTCAAATACGCGCATTTAGTCGGAGTGAATTCTGCAATTACAATGTTATCTCGTCTATCTGTTGATTTAATTTTGTGCTTGTTAGTGCAATAACTTATCAAATAGCTTTATATAGTATTGATTTTTTAATACCTATATGCGTACATACACTTTAGTTTTTTTTTTTTTTCAATATATACATTAGTAATCACCATGGTGAATATAACATCAACTAGCGTTACGAAAGGGATGCTGTACTATGTTTTGCGGCAAAAACTCCAAAATATTTTAAATAAAAAAATGACGGCTTTTATTTGGGATGGGCAACGGCCAGTGCACCTACCGCCCGGCTCCGTCCGGGGCGACAGAGGGGAGGCGCGCGGCCCCGTAACCCACCCGATAGCGCGTCGCCTTCGTCGTTGAGCCGACCAGCAACGCAGAGTACCTTGTCTTCAGTGATCAAAAAAAAATTACAGCTGATAAATCGCGCTCTAAAAAACATAACAATAAAATATTCTTATCTGAAAAATGTTTTATACAAATTATTCGATATGCATCGTGGATTAAATTAACAAATTATATGTAATAACGACTTCATTAGGTATATTTCATATATAATAATGTACGTGGTAGTAGTGTTCAGACGATAGTCGTGGTCTGTATGCTGATTGAAGTTTATTGTTTTATAATGATAGATGGTGGATAGATTTAAAACAAACCATATAAAATAATAGTCATGAAAAATAGGGTAAACATAATGCGAGGGGCAGCACAATCTCGCTCAGCAAGATGACCGCCTGACTAGGCGACGCCCGCTGTAATATCATTGCCCGTTGTGCAGTCCGGCTGAAGAGGCCTCGTTACAGTGTTTGAACCATCGAAGCCCTCCGGCTGGTGCTGATGGAGTGTTTGGGTCGGCAGCACAGGGTGCTTTCCCTCTGAGTAGTGCAGGTGCTGCTGACAGGGCACGGTTGCTTCGTCAAGTATCTACAAATGATCGTTAGGAGGGAGAGTACTCCGTCCTACCACTGCTGCGATTGCGACAAGAGCACGGTGCAGCACACACTCAAAGTGTGTATCACGTGCGCGGGGCAGCAATGCTCGACAGCGTCAGGAACTGGGACGCGTCCGCCGGCTTCTGTGAGGTAGTAGTTTTGCGAAAGAAGGCGTCGAATCGTGCGCGGGAGAACTCCTTTACGATGACATGTTTCGCAGCTGGAATCTGAGGCGGCGTAGGCGAGGATAGCTATTCTCGCCTGATGCCTTCTAGCGAAGACCACGGGTGACCAGACCAAATTAAACCGAATGGAATAGTCCGTCCCCTGCAATGAGGCTGACTGAATAAGGGCGATGCCCCGTGGCACTTTTTTTGGTTGCCGCCGATGCATTGAAGTATCCGAAACGGTAACCCACGGGACCGGCCACGGACGTCAAGGATTCGGTACCAATGGTCGGCCCAAGGGCAAATGGGAGAGAGAATATAGGGAGTTATAGAGTCGCGCACCATAGCCTCCCAGGAGAAAAAGGGTAAACATAATCGCTCGAAACTTCCTCTCTTTTCAGGCTATACTTGTACTATTGCAGGCCACAGGGTCCCCACATTAGATGATTAGCTACCTTATATACCTACTACACTGACCAATCGGGTTTGTATAAGATTACATTTCCAAAAGTATCTTTCGTATTATTGTTATTTGAAGCTGTACTTCTCCAAAATTCGAAAGTGTAAATTTCGGCTTGAAGCAAACACACGATCAAACATACCACTAAAGGCTTTCATATTCCTTCCTTTATTACTCCGATTGTACACAGTAAACTAATATGTCTAAACTTAATTCTCATGAAGAACTTAAAGGATTTTGGGCTAAGAAAATAAATGATCTGTTTTGCGTAGGACTTTACAAACATAATTACCTACCACAACTTATACCCAGAATCGAACAACTATTTCTGAAACACACAAAATATTGGCCTGCGACTAACAAGCATCACACGATAACGTTAACCACTACACGCCATCTTTGCAGACAAATTTGATTCAAAAGTTGATTCTTACCATACCTATACTATAGAACTCAAGCTTGTTGAAAACGATACTCAAATTTTGCCTTTGGTCCACCTAAGGCAGTTTAAAAATCAATTTTGCATTTGACACGTAACATCAAAAAACCACTGATTTATGTGTCACATAGATTGCTTTAGATTGCCTAATCTAACCTAATCTGAAGATATCATTAGTGAAAATGACCATAACACAAATAGTATTACCGAAAGTACATAAGTGTTATACTACACTTGTCTGTAAGGTATCAAGATGAAAATCAGTTTTAAATTATATATATATATACATATTTTTATATTAGAGGTCTTACAGAACTACTAATAGCTTTGTTGGTTACGTTACCGCCAGCTGTAAATACTAGTATAGTTGTAATCACAAAGAAAATAGTGGTTCGTATTTCGCTTTATGATTAATGGTATGATTGATTATAGTCTGACTTTTTATAGAATTATTTTAATATGAGTAAAATATATTGCCGTATAAATTCACGGCACTAATAGGTTAATAGTCTAAGCGGTTTCCAATACCGATTGTAATAGTCTCGACTCCATACAAATATATACATATATGCGATCGTTAAAAGTTTCTTATAAATATATCTTGCAAGCCTTTATTATCTTCAATTATATTAATGCTGGCATTTTAATCAGTTTTCTCAAAATATTCTTTTTTGTCCATATTTGTAAAAGGGATAATGATAATCTAACATTAATAATAGTTGGGCTTCCGTGTGGAGACGGAGTACTGCCGTGTGGTGATGAAGTAAGAATACAATTCACCACCCCCTCTCTTACCCGTGGCTGTTGTAAGAGACAACTAAGGGATATATTACGCATATGACATCTATGCAAGAGATGGAAAACTCGAAACAAAGCCCAATACCAACCTATCTGACCAGCATGGTATAGTAAGGTCAATTTCCCTCCTATTATGGAGGAGGCGTATTTGGGGTGTATTTCCGTGTGGTGCCGGAGTAAGAATACTATTCACCACTCCCTATCTTGCCCGTGGATGTCGTAAAAGACGACTATGGGACTTAATATGCACATAACATCTGTGCAAGAGAAGGAAAACTCGAAATAAAACCCTAAATCAACATGTCTGACCAGCATGGTATAGTAGGTCAAATTCCCTCCCATTGTGGAGGAGGCCCGAGCCCAACAGTGGGACGTATGTGGGCTGCGATGATGATGATGATGGTGGAGGAGGCTCGAGCCCAGCAGTGGGACGTATATGAGCCGAAATGAATATTTGGGGTTGTTGACCCATAACGACTGGAATTGTCATGACATTTGGCAGGTGTCTTTAAAATGCTTGTCATCACCATGTAACGAATGCTAATTAATACTAAACCGTAAGATGGATTAAGAATATATTCACGTGTCACATCGTTCTCTTCCCGTAGAAGTCGTTAAAAACGCCTAAAGAATCAGAAAAATGGACAGCAACACTTTTCTTCATACTTAAGCATTATAAGTATGACGATATTCAGGTTTATCCATCAATAGCTATCGACAAATGGATAAATTAATGGAATTAATTATTTACGATTTAATACATACATAACTTTGAAAATCGAAGTTCTGTGCGTGGAATTTCAACCCGAAATCTATAAGTAATATTCTATTCGTCTCGCACTCAATCCTACTGGATAGAAATTATTTATCAAAACATGCTTTGAATATGTTATACTTAAATACCAAAGAACTCTCATGCAATAAGCTCCAATATTATTACATGTTCGTTAAGGTGCTTAACTTGAGAAGGTTAGTGTGTGACATCAATCTAAGCATTAACGCTAAAATACCCTTTATTAAACTGTGTTGTTTATATTAAATTAGTTTGGTAGCACGCGACACACGAAACTAAAGCAAACTAATAAAATCAGGTCAAAACCGACACATACAAACGATTATAAGCATAGAAAATAATATTTTGCCTTTATAAAATGTCTTAGATACAACAAGGTTAATATGTAAAAGACTGTGTACATATGAGGTACATGAATAAACATAGTTACGATTTTGGAAATCGAATTTCGTATACTAGTTAACTTGGCAGCTAGACGAACTATGATATCGGTAATTATGTACGTATTGAGGTATTACAAAGCCGTAGCAAAATAATTATATTATTTCTACCTCGCCGACGAAGATTCCCTTGAGTTTGTTATAAATATTCCTTGTATAATTTCGACAACGCCTGACATTTAATTTGCATTGAATTAAAAAATATCTATAGTATACTTCGTTGCTGTATTCAATTTTGTTTTATCACTACTGCGAAAATAAGTAATATTTATCATATAGGTATATAAAAATTGACAAATTGATAATGTGTCTTTATTTAGATTTTTACTATTAAATAGCTAAACTGATTATAACATCTTTAAAGTCTTTGCAATTAGTTTTATTGCTATTGGTGGATAATGTCCATCTCATCTAGCTGCAGTTTAAGCTCTAGCGATGTCAGGCGTAGGTATTCGCGCCTTTTTTTTTGGGGGGGTGGGTTGCGGTCGGCGCGCTCCTCGCACCACTCCGTCTGGGGCGACAGAGGGGCGTAAGCACGCACACCCGCAACCCACCCACGATGCACGTCGCCTTCGTCGTTGGGCCGACCACCGCAGCAGGGTTACGTGACATCAGTGGTCGGCCCGACGGAATACCCCCTATTTGGGGTACCCTCCCATCGACCGACGTCCCCCCCTCGGGGAGGAAATTGGTCTTTCCTCACGCGGTCGGCCTCTCGGCGGGTGACGGAATAATCCCCGGTCACGTCACCGGCGGCCTCGGCTAGGGCGGCATGAGGCGCAGGTACTCGCGTCTACGCCGCTCTAGTCGCCGGCGGCGGATCGCCCCATCGAGGCTGCGCTCCTCGCGCAGGCGATCCGCCGCCTCCTTCTGGGAGATCACTGCCTCGCAGAAGGAGGTATTCGCACCTGCGACAACTTTTGACAACACTAATCACAGTGCAACTCCTACTGTTCTCCTCCCAGACCTCTTTCAGTAAATTCATTGACTACGAGTCATAGCGGTAGCCCGATTCCTGTCATTAGCCTAGTGACGATTGACAGTGACAGCTCAGATAATCACAACAGTTTCATGATTTTACTCTATCTACATCAAGAAATGCTTAAACATCGTATTGCATAAGTCACTAGCATATTCTTGGTTTATTACCAATGGTGACATCATCATCATTTCAGCCTATCGCCGTCCACTACTGGACGTAGGCCTCCCTCATGTTACGCCACAAAGTGCAGTCCTGTGCCACCTGCATCCAACGACGCCCAGCCACTTTCACCAGGTCGTCGGTCCACCTGGTGGGGGGGGCGTCCTACACTGAGTCGTCCGATACGTGGTCGCCACTCGAGAACCTTCCTTTCTTCCCCAGCGGTTGTCGGTTAGTCCAGTGATGTGGCCTGTCCATTGTCACTTCAGCGTGGTAATTCTTCGTGCTATGTCGGTTACACCCGTGCTTCTGCGGATTTCCGTATTTCGGATTCTATCTCGCAGAGAAATCCCGAGCGTAGCTCGCTCCATAGCACGCTGAGCGACTTTGAGCCTTGTTATGAGGCCTACATTTAGGGACCACGTTTCCGTGCCGTAAGTCATCATTGGTAACACACACTGGTCGTAGACCTGTGTTTTCAGACACTGAGGTATGCTGGATAATGGTGACAGCGTGAATCTACATTCTTATAATAAAAATAATAATTTTAAAAAAATTTCAAAACAATCTTTTATTTAAATGCTCTAAGCAAGAGTGCTTGTCAAGACTATTCAAACGAATCCAAACTCGACGGTTTTATCTTGTTTAGTTTAGGAGTTCCTACAGCCACCTTCCGACGCCATCTTGAGACCAGCTTCATGGTACCATATTATTGCATTGTTACCGAAGTTTCGTAAGTAAACCAAATTTCAACCTAATTTAACGACAGGAAGTGGTTCTAATTTAACTCGCAAGATTTGTCGCATACTAGCATACAAACAGGGCAAGTTAAATAATAGCTTTTAATTATGTATATCTTCCAAAGCAATTCTACTCAATTCAGGTTTACAGTAGGACAGCGTGACTGCCCACAACCCGCTATGTTATGATCGTCCCCTTCTTGAACGGACTACTGACATTGCAGTTACTCAACTGTAATAGCTCAGAGCCTTACTTATTGAAACAGCTACCTCCTTCAACGACGTCCCGGTGTACTACAAGAACTCACACCAACGTAGACTTTATCACAGGTGACGTGTTTTCAATAGTCCGTCTATCCGCGCTCTTAGCTAGCATGGTATCAGGCACACATGCTTCCCTGGCCGCAAAGAATAGGCATGATTGAAATAATGTAAAGGATTGCCTACCCATCTTTTTCTACCGCACCATACCGCTATTGCTACCGCTCTATACTCCCACCGCTTTATACTCGCAAGTCAAGTTAATATAGTTAAGGAAATTATGAATTTGAATAGGATATAGTTTAGAGACAGAAAAATACCTACAAAAATATGAGTGAATAATTAAAACAAATAACAGTGATGATTTAGGACAAAATTGTGTAGAACATATTATAAACTTATTGCGCTGACCCAAGTAATTAGGATGAGGCCAAGAGAATTAAAACATCAAATTTAAAAGAATTATAATTCTACCAAAAAATATGCTTATATAAAATGACAAGACAGATATAGAATTAAAACGTTTGGTGTAGCACGTGAAACAATAGAGAATTGAATAGGAACTCAAAGTAAAGCAATAGCTCGAACCACTAAATGCCTTAAACTATCGATATAATGTAAAGTTTCGCCGTAAATATTATGGTTATATAAACGTGACAACACAATTTGATTTAATGTTTTCTAAATGGCGCTATAGTGGTTGATATTGTTAAAACTAGGCTTGTTAAACTTCCGACGTTGTCACTGACAAATTACAAACGCGCCCGGCGCGCTCCCAGTTTCCACTAATTGACTGCACGTCAAATTTAACCGCGATAATCCAAATAAGGGCGAAGACTGATTCCTTTTAAATTCACACCTTTTAATTATGTGGCTTATAAATGATACTGAAATAAATTATATAACAATAGCTAATTTAAACTTTAAAAACCGTTTTAGCATTTTATACTAATTTTGATGTTAGACAAGTTGAACAAAATTAATAATTTCCAGGAGGGATATTGATGAAGAAGAATTGATCGCATAATGATTTAATATTTTGATACCACTCCTTGTTTACCCGTAGATGTTGTAGAAGATAAGCAGATAACGTCCTCTTTAAGATAGGGAAACCTCGAAATTTAAGCACCCGCCAAGCAACCAACTCTCGAAATAATTCAGGGAAAAGGACACCGTGCCGCCCACCCTATACAAAAAATGAGTATCGGCCCTATTAATGGGCCAAGACTGGCAGCCGATTGAAAAGTATCAGCCAAGAATTACAATATGTCGTCGGGCCAACGCCGGGTGAGTAATGGGCTGTAACGCCATCCCGATATCGGATCCTATGATCGGCCGAACAGCGGCCGAGCGTAATCTTAGAATGTCGGCTGAGCACTATATAAAAGCTTCTGCCGAACGTTCCACTATTACAGAATATTTTTAATTTAGTAATAATAATATAAAAAGGGAGTTTTCCATAAAAAAGGGACTTTACCCGGACAGGTAGGTGAGCGCTAACGACCCCCCAAGCCGTACTATTAATTTTTTTTTTCATTTTTTTGTGTGTGACTTAGTTGTTAGCCCCAGATGGCTGTGACAACTTTACCCGAACTGGTGAGTAGTGGTGAGTGGTGGGTGAGCACTGAGGGCTCTCAACCCGTGCTATTACATTGATTTTTTTTTTTATTTTTTGTGTGTGTACAACGTTTGGCCGCAGATGGCCTTGACAGCTTGACGCGGACTATGGGTGAGCGCTGAGGGCTCTCAAATTAATATCGGGATACCTATATATATATCTATATTTTTGTAACGAAACCATAGTGCGATTTAAAATTTTGTACAAAGCCATCTAGTGAACTCAAAGTAAATTGTTACCTATAATGTATACTAATGAAAATAAATGTCTATTGAATAAAAATCATCATTTTCTGGGAAAAGAATCGTAACTTTATTTTTATTAATACTTTATGTTCTATTAATACCTGTCGCAATCTGTTCTTTTATGCATATATACTTGTTCTATAAAATAATATATGTATAATTTCTGGTTCCTCAATAACTACTTATTACTAAACAGCTGATTCAACTTTCAATACGCATGCGCAGCCAAAAAAGTGTCATAGCATCGGTCAAGGATCGGTTGAGGATCGCGAATTATTATAGTGTATATAATATGGCGGGCGATGATAGGCCTGCCATCGGCTATTAAAAAATTCCGATACATGGCCGAGCGTTAGTAACCGTACCTTGGCCGATCAACGGAGAATAGTTAAGCATCGAC
This sequence comes from Lymantria dispar, assembly GCA_032191425.1. NCBI lineage: Eukaryota > Metazoa > Arthropoda > Insecta > Lepidoptera > Erebidae > Lymantria > Lymantria dispar. Next base: position 13,599,652 of record CM063448.1, read on the forward strand.
AACTTTGTATGGGACGTCGCGAATACTCACGGAAATAGTTTAGCAAATACTTTCAGCTTCAAGTCCCAAAGCAGAGTAACAAGTAATATATCTACCCTCCTCCGGCACAGTGCGGTACCCGCGTATGAGCCTATATGCCATGAATTGCCATGCTGCTTCTTTCAAGAGACGCTTATTGAGACGCTTACTATGGACGGTAACCAGCTTTGCTACATAAAGCAAACCCCAACAAGAACTTGAATAATTCAAGTTAGCAGACAATTGCCTCACAGGCGACGGCCGCGTGCAATGGATGATGCGTGTGAATTTACGTACATATTTAAAATGACATAGCACAACAAAAATCGTAACACTAGTACCTAATTTTACCTCTCATAATACGCCTAAAGAAGTTTCTTTTTTTTTTCTTCACGGTAGGGAACGGCCTGGTTGCTCCTCTGGTATTACAAAGGTCCATGTGCGGCAGTATCACTTACCATCAGCTGTGCTGCTTGCTCGTTTGCCACCGTTGACAATAAAAAAAAATAACACTCTTATTTACACAACTACGGCGAAGTTAAACGGCAGATTACGAATTTAATCCGTATGTATGTACGTCCATCTATTCTTTCATAACTTCTAAACTATTTATTAATTATATTTTTGCAGATTCTAAACTATTTATTATATTTTTACAGATAGCCTGGGAACGATATAATGTATTAAATTTGAAAATAAATATTCAAACAGTCACGTGATGGCTATCAAATGAAAGAGTTTAATAAGAACATTTTAAAATTTCTTATTTGTATTTATTGTTAGTTGCTTTGATTGTGTTTACTCAATAACTACGTATCGTGTTCCATAATAATATTAGCTAAATACTCGTCAAGCTGATATTTTATGTTTTTAAAAGCTTTTACTTTGTTTTCTTTTTTACATTTGCCTGTCCCGGTGTGTTTGTCATCTAATCTTGCACATTAAATTTAACTAACTTGCCTGTGTCCGATTGAGCTAAAATTTTATACATACCTTTAGTTCTGATGACAATTCACTATGCAATAATATTGTAAAAATTTTCAATATGGCCAGCGTTACAAGATGACGACTTACATTTTTCTTTTAAACCCCTTATTGAAATTAAATAAATTAGAAAGGATGTAAGATTAAAAAATTATAAAATGACATACCTACTAAATATAATTCAGCAGCCATTCCATGATGGTGGATTACATTTTTATACTAGACTAGCGAACTGCCCTCGCTTCGCTTCCAGCCGATTTGCCGCAGCATTTTAAATCTGCAATATCTCCAGACCAGCCGAAATTTTATGGGATTTTTCTGAGAGGAAGTCCTAAGTTACCTTTTTGTAGATATATAGTCAAAATCAAGACCCACTTAATGAATAAATAAATAAATAAGCCTTTTATTATTTCTCATTACACATGCAAATTTTACAATAAATTAAAATAGTATTAAATTTTAAAATAATATAAATTATACTTATACTAATTACATTACCTTTTATCTTATTCAAATTTTATTTTAGTAAATATTACACATTAATTTTTAATTTTAAATATGATTAGTTAAAATATTATATGATTTATTTAATTTAATTTTTAAATTTAATGAGAACCCCTCTGTAGGGTAAAGGCCTGTTATATCCTTAATGTCATCTAGCCATTTTCTTGGAGGTCTTCCCCGCTGTCTTTTTCCCTCAGGTCCTTTCCATTCTATGACAAACCTTGTCCATCTGGTATCCTCTAATCTAGCTATATGTCCTGCCCATTTCAGTTTCAATGAATGGAGTAAGAAATCTATAAGTTTTGTTTGTTCTCTTATTTTAGTATGACAGACTTTGTCAATCTTTCGAATTCTTAGGATAGATCTTTCCATTGCTGCTTGACACTTTCTTATTTTTTCTTTTGCCTGTTTGGTGAATATCCAGGTTTGTGAGCCATATGTCAGACAAGGGAGCATGCTACTATCCATTACTTTCTTTTTCACGGACAGCGACATATCTCCTTTCAATATTTCTTTTAGAGCCCAGTACTTTCGCCATGATATGTTTACCCTTCTAGTTATTTCTTCTAAGTTATTATTTTGGTGGAAAGAAACTTGTTTGCCAAGGTATATATAAGTATCTACATAATCAAGTATTTCATTACCAGTTTTGATAGGTGTCTTTGCAGAGTTAGTCATTAGTTTAGTCTTTTGCAGATTTAATTCTAATCCCATGCATTGACTTTCTGCCGCCAGATGTTGTATCATTTGTTCCAATTGCGAGCTTCATTGTGTGAATAATATTATATCGTCAGCGAAACGGAGATGACTGAGATATTTTCTATTTATGTCAATACCGTGATTATGCCAATTAAGTTTTCTAAATATTACTTCTAATACGGCAATAAAGAGCTTAGGCGATAACGGATCGCCTTGTTTTAAGCCTCATTGGATTTTTATTTTTGGACCTCTTGCTTCCAGAATGACTCTACTTGTACTCCTATCATAAATATTTTTAATTATATTACAATATGTTGTTTCTACATTGTTCGCCTTCAACGCTTCCCAAATCGAATTATGTGAGATAGAGTCAAACGCTTTTTGATAGTCAATGAAAGCTAAGTAGAGAGGCTTTTGAAATTCCTTATAGTTCTCTATTATGCTTTCCAGAGTTTGAATATGGTCCACCGTTGAGTATCCTCTACGAAATCCTGCCTGCTCTACCGGCTGATTTTCGTCAATTCTTGCAGATATTCGTCTTAGTAAACATTGTGAAAACAATTTGTAGAGACTGGGAATTAAGCTAATAGGTCGCCTTGGGTCGCCTTTTTTATATAATAGTATTATGTTTGATTTCGTCCATTGCACAGGTACTCTCCCCTCTTTATTTATAATATTAAATAAATGGGTTATTGATGGTGTCAGGAGTGTTCTGGCCAGTTTTATTGCTGATACCGTCAGGGCCTGCACTCTTATTAGATTTTAGCCATCTTATTTCTCTATCTAATTCTACTATCTATCTACTATCTTCTTCTATCTCTTTCTCTCACAAGACCCACTTAACTCCCTACAAAGGCGTGCTTTTCATCATCGTCATCAAAAACAAGCTTTTCATCATCATCATCAGGTGTACTGCTTGCTCATTACCACAATTGGCAATAAAAAAAATCAATCCAGCCGTTTTGAATATTAATAAACAGACAGACAGACAATTTTTTTTTAAATGGTTTTCAAGCATATGATAACTTATTTTGACATTACAAACAGTAGCTTCAATGTTATTCATTTTAAATAATTTTAAAAACAAGCTTTTCATCATCATCATCAACCTGCTCTCATAATTACTCGGGGTCGACTTAATATGTACTCATCTTTCATAGATGAATTTCATAGAATATGTATTCATCTTTCATACATTTTACAAACGTTATGGGCAATAGTTTTATGACTAGTCGCCTGCCTGACCTCAACCCTAATTGGGAATGCATTTGTTTACCAGATGGCATCAGATAGAGTCCGCCCACGTATATGTTAATCTCTTGTCGTTTTTTACTATACCCACGAGCAGTGAAAGGGTTAGTAGTATAAATAACCGCTACCATATAGCATAACAGCACTATAAAAGAATTGCTTACTTAATATCACTGAAAAGTATGAAAATCTAGACGAATAAATAAAATTGAAGTGTCTGATTGAAGTGTCTGTTTCGGCTTTTTTCATGCTGATACAGTTATTTGTACGATACCTACCTATGCCTAAAAATCGGTTTAAAATTTTTTTGTCTGTCTGTCGGTCTGTCCGGCCGACAGACGATTTTGATAATATTTTACTACCACCTGGTAGTAGCTATCTATATAAGGAGTAATTTAGGCTATATTTTATCCTGGTATTCCAACGGGACCGGGAACTAGCAGGTAAGGCGACTGAAACCAAAGCGAAGCGAGGGCGGGTTGCAGGTTCAAAATAAAATACCACCTTCTAGATTTGTAAAGCTAGTTTACTAATACCAATTGCACTTAGATTTTTGAAAAAGTCCTTGATTAGTAACAGAACATGTATGCCGATATTGCATTCTTCGTTTCGCCGCAAAGGTTTCGCTGGAGGTTACCGCTTAGTAGACAGTAGGATAGAATAGCGTAGCTAGTTGCCATGTCTCTAATAAGTAGTGGAAGCGCTGACAATAGGTTGAACGTAGCACTTCCACTCATCTCCTTTAAATCAATACTTAAATCCTTTTCGGTATATGTCACGAAGGTCATTGTTTGATTTTTTATATTGTACACGGAGATTTTATGGCGGTCCCTCTACTGGTAAAGTACAATTCGTTTTAGCTAGTCCTTAGCAGAGTAAATGCCCAATGCGATGATTAAAAGACGACAGTATGGTATTAACCACTCTTAGCTCCCTTTCTACATAATAATATATAAAGCTTCTTTTAAAGCCAGGACCAACCTTCACAGAACCAATTAAAAATAACTGATATTGTGAAGATTCATTTATAATGAAGCTATTTAAAAGCAAGCTTTTATTAAGTTAGGAAATAGCTAAAAAGTTTAAAATAAATTACTCTCTGTTTTACTCCTGAAAAAAATCGTATAGTGTACATATAGTTTACATACTCATATACCTAGTGCAAGATTTTTTTATTTCGGTAATACTTTTTTAATACGTGTTTGAAGTTAAAAATAATGATAGAAAATTTTTAAGATGCGCGTGCGCGCACACTGTCACAAAAATCCGTCACCCAGAATTTAGCTAGTCAAGATTTTTTACGACGTTACATACGACCTCTAGATGTTACTATAAATTTTTAAATGTATTAAATACCTTTTTTTCTATTATTTGTGTCGTTTTTTTTTCTACAAACGAAGGATAAAACGAAGCATAAAATTTTTAGAAAGATTTTTGTTTTTTATGCTTAATAACTTGTTACGTGCGGTAGGTACATAAGTGCACACGTGTATACACATTTTTTTTTAAATCTCTGTCTATCCTTCAAATACATATGATATTAGTTACATTGAAATATATATGGTATTTATTTTATTTTGTTAAAGATGACTAAGAAATATGATATGCAAATAACGTATATACAAGAGAAGGAAACCTCGAAAAAATCATATATCAACACGTCTGACCAGTGTGGTGTAATAGGTTAATTTTTCTCCTATTGTAGAGGAGTCCCAAGTCTAATAATAGCTAAGTGAGCTCGGATGATGATAAACTAGTGCGATGTAGGATTAGAGTCTGTACATTGTATCGCCACCGTGTATTCGTAGTTTCATGTGGTGACGGAGTAATAATACAATTCACCACCCACTTTCTTGCCAATAGGTGTTTCAAAAGACGACTAAGGGATTACAATATGCATATAATACCTATTCAAGAGAAGGAAATCTCAAAATGAAACCCTGCACTAACCCATCTGACCGGATCAATTTCCCTCCCATTGTGGAAGAGGCCAGCCGTGAAACGTATATGAGCTGTGAAAATGTTTCGCCAAACCTAACTATCCCGTGGGAGTCATAAAATCCGACTCAGAGATCTTCTGTTAAATAGGCTGCAGCACTCTCTCAGGCAACTCATGATATATATAGCCACATGCCTTTATCCCAAACAGAGAAGGTAGAGATTACTAATTTCCATAAAATACGATCATAGCATAGCCCCTTCACTTCATTTACACTCATCGTTCTACAGATACCTATAACCTGGCCTTTCGCCTGCACGTCTCCAATTTGATTTCAAAACCTACTAAGTGGTCTTTTCCTATTAATAGTGCCACTCACACTGGTTTTATATATTTGCTTCTTCAATCTTCCTTCACTCCTTCTTTCTAGGTATATAAACCACATTAAAATAAAACCTAAAATAAGTTTAAACACTAATGCCCGAAAAAAGTTTGAAACAAGAAAATATTGAATCTAGTGATATTCAAAGCATAGTCATGGTCGTATAACTTTTTATCCGATGAATTACTTACACAACAACTATATCAATACAGCAGAACAACTGAAAGCAAACCTTAGAGTAAAATGGTAACGGCGCGCTGTCCGCCCTTTCATGTCTCATGCCGAATGTGGGCGGACCCAACGCTAAGTGCCGACGGCTGTACGCGAGGGTGTTTCAGGCCATAGGCCACGAGCTGGCCGCCTGACGGGGTGACACCCACCGAGACATTATTACCCGCTGGACAGTCGTCGGTATGGTGTTTGGTCCGTTGAAGCCTTCTGGCCAGTAATAATGGAGTGATTGGGTCAGCGGTACGGGATCCTGTCGTTCCGACTAGTGCAGTGATTTTCGGCGCATGATTGCTTCGGCAAGTACCCACACAAGGTCGCTAGGTGGGAAAGGACACCGCTCTACCACCACTTGCTTGCTTACTTGATTGCGACGAGGACACGGTGCAGCACATGTACAAGGTCTGTGTGACCTGGACAAAGCAACGCTATGAACTCATCGCAATCCTCGGTGCTGTCCTGATGCTACCGACCATTCACTAGGACGACCCTCGACAACGTCAGGAACTAAGAAAAGTCGAGAGGACTGCCTCGCAGAAGGAGGCGGTGGAGTGGATCCGGGAGGTATTTGTCTACCACGACACGCCCCGCCGCCGGCGCATTGGGCGGCGCAGGTGCGAGTACCAGCACTTGATGCCGCCTTAGCGGAGATCACGAGTAAATGGACTTGGGATTAGTCCGGCAGCCGCAGAGAGGCTGACCGCGTCAGGACGACGTTTTGGCAACACTGCTTTATTGCCGAAGTGTCAAAGGAAACGGTACTCGAATGCGCCGAGCCAGTTACAGACGTCAAGAAATCAGTAACAGTGATCGGCCCAATGACGATGGGAAGAGAATACGATATTTTATAAGACTGAATGCCGCCCCGGACAGATTACCCCCGGGGTTTGTCCAAACTATAGCCTACCACAAAAAAAGGATAAAATGGTATATGACCTGGATGTAATAAATATTTCCTTGTTTCATAATATCTAAAGCGTATCTGGGGGCACGGCAGTGCTCCCCCTCCAAGTCGAGCAAAAGCGCCACACTGCCGTAAGATATTTTTCTCGAAGCAATTCATGCTATTTTCGACCCCATATAACTTCGTTGTGAATAAGACTAGAAGCCTGAATTTTTAGTAACCCAGCAGACATTGTATACACACTGTATATTTCAAATTTCATTCAATTTGAACCAATAGTTTAAGAATTAGAACTAGTAAAAATTTCGTAATTTTGTCACTCACGGACTGACTGACCGATCATCAATATTATTGAGGTACTTCTAGTAGTCCTTAAATGTAGGCCTCATATCAAGGCTCAAAGTCGCTCAGCGTGCTATGGAGCGGGCTATGCTCGAGATTTCTCTGCGAGATAGAATCCGGAATACGGAAATCCGCAGAAGAACGGGTGTAACCGACATAGCACGAAGAATTAGCACGCTGAAGTGGCAATGGGCAGGCCACATCGCTCGACGAACCGACAACCGCTGGGGAAGAAAGGTTCTCGAGTGGCGACCACGTATCGGACGACGCAGTGTAGGACGCCCCCTCACTAGGTGGACCGATGACCTAGTGAAAGTAGCTGGGCGTCGTTGGATGCAGGCGGCACAGGACCGCTCATTGTGGCGCAACATGAGGGAGGCCTACGTCCAGCAGTGGACGGCGATAGGCTGAAATGATGATGATGATGATGACTTCTAGTAGACATAGAGGCTTCAAATTTAGAATACATTTAGTGTTTAGTGTATAAAAGATTTCTTTTTCGTATTCACGTTGATAGTTGTCTTATTTTTATTGTATTTTTTAAACAGAATAATGCCAGTTATAAAACATGTGTTCGCGATTTTTAATCAAATATTTTTAAATTCGACTGTAAAGGTAGCATAGTCATTTAAGTAACGACCTACCATATTGAGTATGGAGGCTCGATTCCTACGAAGGACTATTCTTTAAGCAACCCACAAATTATTGTAGTGGGTTTGGTTATTTATGTCCACAAATTGTACGTTTATAAAGTCTTATGTGCCAAATGGATTTTTTTATATAACTATTGTTTAATTTATTCCGTATGGTGACGGAGTAAGAATACAATTCACCATCACGCTTTCTAGCCCTTGTGTGTCATAAAAGACGATATAATATGCATATAACATCTATGCAAGAGAAGGAAAACTCCAAACAAAACCCTATACCAACGTTTGACCAACTTGATATAGTAGTCAAATTCTCTCCGATTATGGGGAAAGTTCGAGCCCAGCAGTGGGACGTATATGAGCTGTGACGATGATGATGATGACGATGTAGTGAAAAAAATTTGATTAAAAATTGTTTTTAATCAGAACGATTGTAGAATAAAACGCGTACTCGCCAGTGTTAATCAAATAACATTTCATTCAGATTCCAAAAATTAAAAGCAGAACGGTAGGTTGATAATTCCGTTCGTCGACATTTAGTAATTACCTTAACATGTGCGCATATTTGTTGTTGATTTACATAATACGGAATCAGTAAGGTTCGATGCCCTGGTATAGTGCAGAGCTCGTGATTAGGCAATCAGCTTAACGAGATGACTAACTTTACACCTATAAAATATTTCCATATGTTAGTTAAAAGCCGTGTAAAGGTCTTAGAAGAGTTTCATATTGATTAAAATCAGTACACTAAAATAATAGAATTGTTTTTGATCCTTTAAATTTAAAATCTCTTTATCGAGTTGGTAGTTGTTTTTCATAATGGCCTCCATTTTTTTATATAATCAATATTCCAATATGGAATAAATAGCTTAAATATTTTATTGGAAGTTTTTGAAGTTAAAAGATAGAATTTTATAATAAGTCTGTCATATATTATTTTCTAGAAATCCATTAACGTTATAATCAGTTCAGTTAAGACATAGCGTCGCAATAGTTTAATATTAAATTTTTAACCTATTTTCCTAAAATTTTCTGCAATAACGATGACTTGTTGGACGTGAGACATCTTAGTCCGCCCGTGACCATGAACGGTGCAAAGTGTTCGAAACGTCGGGCAATCAAAAATCAAATACAAACGAGATAAAATCTGTAAAGTAGTTTATTTAAAATATTTTCAAAAAGTTGCATTATATTAATTGAATGTTTTCTTAACAGTATAGATTGTTATTGATTTTAAAAACCACATGGTATTTTTATCATATTTTGTTTTGTAAAAGTATACCTTAAATATTACATTAAAAAAAAACATATGTTTGAATTATATAGGAAACGTATTATGTGGAAAATATATGTTATTAATTCTAAAAATTATTAAGAAAGCATATATTTTACAGGATACTTGTTTGAATCACACTAATTATGTTTGTAATTATATGTACCTTCTAATAAGTATATATTATCATGTTCACATATGCCTTCTAATATATATATATATACGAACTATACTGTCACTCGCGGTACAACAATCTTTAGATTAAAATTTATTTTTAACTTTAATAAAGTACATTAAATTATATTGTTTTACAAATATATTGAATTTGTAACCAGCCGTCTGCACATTATAGATATTAAAGAAAATTATTACGGGGGTATTTATTCCTCAACAGAAGTTCAAAGAAATATTTTTAGGAAGGCATGAAAGTGAAAGTGAAATTGAATGCTATTTTACCGATGTATTACTAGAAGTCTGATTTAAATTATGGTATAATGTAAGATGAAAAGTAAGAATTGATCTCAAAAAAAAATTTTTTGTAACTTCAGCAAAGCCAGTGTATGGGCTTTGCTGAAGTTACAAAAAATTATATAAATATATAACCTACTAATTATTCTAAATTTGTAAATTTAATATATAGCTATCGATTAACTATAGGCTATGTATTGTAGTGAGTTGTAAAATATTCTCCATGTATTGACGGAGTAAGAATACAATTCACCACCCCATCTCTTGCCCATGGGTGTCATAAGAGACGACTAAGGGATATAATATACATATAGCATCTATTCAAAGGACTGGAAAGCGATTATTTTAAATATTCAAAATTAATCTCTAAATTCAACTAGCGACCTATCAACATCCATTGTTGTTTATAAGCTTCTCTACGATTGGCGAGTCGACTGACGATTACAATTAGTGTTATGAGTTTCCAAGAAGAGGGACGCTAACCAGACTCCTATTGATCCCTCAGCCGAGTTTTTTACCTATAATTCTCACGGGCAAATAAGGCATGGTTATATTATTCTATCTATTCTTAACTTAGCTTCGCCCCTAGGTAGAAAGTTGGAAATGTAACTATAACTATTTTAAGCAGCATAGATTTATTTATGTTTTATAAATTGTTTAATTCCGTACGTAGATTGTTAAATGTATTCGATGAATAAGACATCTGCCTTTAATAGGAAATAATATACTTATTTAGGCTAGATAAAAGGCAGCTTATAGTGCTTAACAGCTACGTATACAAATTGAATCAGTAGAGTTAGAGATTTATCTTTATCTTTAAGCTTATAAACTATATTCATTGATTCATCTATAATAAATAAGTAAATTTATAATAGTAGTTTAAATTGACTATAAGTTTACCTGATTATCGACCTAATTATAATAAATTTTCTTGTTATGTATTATTTGTATTCTTGCAGTTGGATTAAGACTCAAATTTCATAATGTACTCGATATTTATACTTATAAACACGTTTGCCTTTTTTTTTATTTTCTGAATATTTTCTAATATAAAAAAAAACTTTATTCTTTAATAATCTAATATTTATTTTCTTACGAGAAAACTATATTCGTATTTGTAAAAAAATATATTTTTACGGATTTATTTACGAACACTTGCCAACGTTCTTAATCGCAGCACATGATTGCTGGAATCTGTTCGGAATATCAGGAGATTAATATAATTTTATACCTGTAACTCTCACGTAAAGATCAGGCATCGCCATAATCGCATTGCTAATAACATTTAATAAACAATAGTCCTACCGGCTCATTTGCAACTCCTGTGGTCAGCAAATGTTATAGTTTATTTATACTCACTTTTTGCCATTGCATGGTTATTAATTAAATATTAGGTAATATACACATCGTCTCTGCCTTCAGGGATAGATTATGAACTGACACCTACCACCAAGTGCTGACAATAATTATACATACTTTCAACTTTTTGTTACTCTCTACTACTCTACTAAACAATTTGCGTTACATAGGTCGAACTCAAATATATTGGTTATTGATAATTTTATTCAGCATATTGCATTTTTTTTAAAAACCTCCCTTTTTTAAAAAAATAATAGATTATTTTATTTGCAAACTTATATCACGATTTATCTAAATGAAATTAAAATCCATAATAAACACCTAAATATAAAGATTACTATACAATTTTACTTACGTGTCGAAGCATTTGTCGAAGCAGCAAATAGCCAATCCAATACTAATAGCGCTAATAACATTTTTCCACTTTTCCATAAACACAATTTACATAGACAGTCCATTTTATATCGAGTAAAGAACGTTAAATATTAATAATTATGCTTAATCTGCATGTTAATCAGTAATCAGCATTATTAATATTTATGGAAATCAGTTTAAAGCAGGCGGTCCCACATTGGGCGCCATATATAAAGCGCTAATTGGCAATAAATCATAGGGACATTAAGTTACTGAATAATTTCCCAAAAAAAATCTTTAATTCACAATTTTCTAAATACTTTAAAAAATGTGAAAATTGCAAGAAACCCAACATTGACAAAGCTATAGATCTTACTCCAAATTGCATACAACGCACGCAAAATGGTGATTACAAAAGCGGTCAATTCGAAGAGTGTTTGACGTTGCCTCGAAATCTCGTGAAAAGTTTGAATCAAGAAGTCAGTCAAGCAACCGACACGCGTCCACCACCGTTGGCGGCTTACAAATAACTGTTGCCACCGAGTTGTACTGTTCGTTAGTCGCGCCTCAAAGCACCACCCCCTTCTTATTGCCATCTCTTTCGCAGGTATCCTCTCATAAAATTCATAAAACAGCTTTTGCTTTAACCTTTTGATACTGACATTTTCTTTCATAATAGTTGAGTAAAAATAGTGAGTTTATATTGGCTAACTCGGTCTGATACTATATAGTCGTACCAATCCAAACAATTCAAATGTCTATTCACTTCAATTACGTACATATACAACATAATTTTACTATTATCATACATTATATAAGTGTGCTATATTTTTCGAAATAATTTCTTTACTATAATAATAATGAATACCCGTGTGGTGACGGAGTAAGAATACAATTCATCACTTCCTTCCTTACACGTGGGTGTCGTAAAAGACGACTAATAGATATAATATGCATATAACATCTATGCAAGAGAAGGAAAACTCGAGATGAAACCCTATACCAACACGTCTGACCAGGGTAGTATAGTAGGTCAATTTCCCTCCCATTGTGTAGGGGCCTTGAGCACAGCAGTGGGACGTATAGCTGTGATGATGATGATGATGCACCCTAATAGGGCTAAATCTTGACGTTACGGTATGAAAAGTAATTCTCAGTGTGAGGATGGCTTAAGATTACAATCGCAAGTCGTAAAAATTCTCTCCTGCTTTCCGTTCAACTATTGCTTCTAATAGAATATAGAAAACGGAAAGCAGCAGCTCTTTTGGGAATTCCAACTTCTTTTAGCCTAAAAAGCGTAGGGATTATAGCTTTATCCCCACTCTCTCTTGTCTCTCACTTAGGAAGACTCACATCAAACAGTGGAGGTCCATTAACTGATAAATAGATGGATGTATGAAAACAGGGTAATGATATGAACATGTATTTTGCTATTTATTTTTAAAAAATATCTGAATTACATAACAATATTTCCGTGAGAATAAAATTCACCACCCTACCTATCCCGTGGGTGTCTTAAAAGACGATTAAAGGATATGCATTTAAAATCACCCTCCTAACTTCATCGAGTATCTGATTTATTATTAATGTGGTGACGGCTTAAAAATACAATGTGCCATCACTCCTTCCGTTATTGCGAGTTTTTAAAATCGGTAGGAGTATTGCTAGGAGAATGGATAACTGATCCTCAGGGAAATTTATAACACGAACTACTAACACCAACTCCACGTTTGGCAGGTGAAAGGCATAGAATTTATGACATTATAAGTCAGCCTGACTGGAGATCTTATACGTGTGGCGATGGAGTAAGAATACAATATGCCACCCTATTTCTTGCCCTTAAGTGTCGTAATGGACGGCCAAGACAATATAATATGCAAATAAGGATTGCTGCCCTTTTTTAGGGGTGGGCTATGGTCAGCGCACCCGCCATTCTGAACCAATAATACCTTTTTTTAACCATTAATATCCTACAGAAACTCGTATGACCAGCGTGAATAATAGGTCAAAATGCCTCCTGTGAAGGCTCGAAGCTCAGCAGTGGAACGTTTATAAGCTAAGATGATGATGATGATAAATTAGAACAGCGTCCAACAGTGGACATTAATATTAGGTCTTTACCTATGAAATTGCCGTTATGTACGAAAAAAATTAAACGATTTTTTTCATGTATTTTTTATTTGTATTAATCGAAGTAATCACCCACAGAAAAATGAATAAGATAGAACGGCCATGTGGGCGGGGCAAGCGTGCCACAATTACGATCAAACAGTCTTAATATTGACGAAACTCGTTTTACCGGCTCTTAGTTGCGCTCATATAGTGACCTTGAACGAAGCGCCGACAAAAAAGAGAAATATGCCGTCTTGCGCTGTTACAACGTGTCGAAAACGAAGTCAGTTGCGTAGTTATAGTCTAAGAAGGCATTTCTTTTCATCATAAAGTCCATAAACTAATTAATTCGGTGATATTTCGTAATTTTATGAGAGTATTATGTCGTTTACAACAATCAATTATTAAATCGCAAAAAGAGCCAAACATTATGCATCGTCTGCCATACATGGATATCAACTTTTATTAGTCCAGCAACCGCGCAATGTACTGCGTTCAATGCGATATCACTAAGAACCGCCTTACTAGCGTGGTAGTATACGTTTTCATTCTAAACATTGACGTTGATCCACGCGAATCGATAGTGTTGTCCAACATACTATAAGTTATCGATTTCAATAATTACCTATGTGTTAATTTTATCATATAAATAAATATTTTAACACTTTTAATTTAGTAAACGTTTTATTTAGTTATATTAACACTATTTAAATAGGTATTTAAAAATCAATTATTCTGATATACATTACCTACTTAATTTATCTTCTATATCTATAGTACATTCTTGTATATTTTCCGTGTGGTGAAGGAGTAAGAATATAATTCACCACTCCCTGTCTTGCCCGTGGATATCGTAAAAGACGACTATGGGATATAATATCCGCATAACATCTGTGCAAGAGAGGGAAAACTTGAAATAAAACCCTATACCAATATGTCTGACCAGCATAGTACAGTAGGTCAACTTCCCTCTCATTGTGGAGGAGGCCCGAGCTCAACAGTGGGACGTATGTGGGCTGCGATGATGATGATGATGATCTATTGTACAAACTTCATAGTGCTCATTAGCACTCTTTAGCATTTAATAAAATAGAAATAACAAAATAATAGTAATAAAATATCTATGTTCGGGACCAATCACTAAATATATATATATATATATATATATACTATTTGAAGTTTAATATTTTATGGTAAATAGGTACATTTTAATTTTAGATGCCCATGAAATTCAAGTATTAGAAAACTATGGATTAAGGCAACTGGTAGTTAACTAAATACCAACTAAATCTAGCACAATTTGTTCACAACATTTTGTAGAGTACTAAAAATAATGGTAAAGTGATCAAATAGTGTTGTATTTCATTTTTATTGGAAAACTAAATGTTTAATTAAGTAGGTATTTAGTTGTCGTACAAAATAATTGTTCTATTCTTCCTTAAGATGGAATAATTTATGATAAGAATTAATTTCTTGAGACTGGTTATTCATTACTACTTATTATATGTGTTGATTTCCAACTTTTCATAAGTGTTGAATTTTTATTACAAGAAATGTTGACATGATAGTCATCATCTCGGCTCATATACGTTCCACTGCTGGGCCCGAGCCTCCTCCGCAATAATAGGCAAATTTACCTTGCTATACTATAGTAGTCAGACAGGTTAGTATAGGGTTTTCTTTTGAGTTTTACTTCTCTTGCATAGATGTTATATGCTTACTATATCTCTTAGTCGTCTCAATATATTAGAATGGGACATCCGCGGCTAAGATACGGAGTGGTGATTGGTATTCTTATTCCGTCACAACACGGATAATGTTAGTATATTTTTGTTTACAATAAACAAAAATGTATTAACAAGTAGCAGTATATCAAAAAAATTAAATAACTGTTTTGTTTTTTAAGTTAAATAATAACACAAATAAAAATAAACCGAATTTCAATATACAATAATATTTTAACATATTTTAAGAATGACATCTGATGCTTACGCGAGCATTGTAAATAAAACTACTTATACGGATTATATCGCGTTTGTATTTGATTTAGGATTGCTCGACGTTTCGAATACTTTACAGCATTCAGAGTCACGGGCGGCCTAAGATGTCTGACGTCCAAACAAGTCAACGTTATTATAAACGTCCATGCCTCTGTCGCAGAGACCGTGTGAAAGCGCCCACAGTTGGAGCGCCTCCCTGCAGTACTACCTTATGTGAAAGGAGTCACTGACAAGATTGGCTTCATCCTGAAACGGGCTTCCATAAAAACTTATTTTAAGCCACTCAAGAGGATTAGTCAATTCGTACCACCTGTCAAGTGCCAGATCCCTCTACAAGATGCAGGAGTTTATAAATTTGACTGTGACTGTGGTCTCTTATTAATATGTTTTAATTGTATCTTGGTTACCGGTGTGTACCATATATGGGAACAATATAATATACAAATCGCTACTCGCTTACGTAATTTATTATAGCACTTAAATTTTCTGTCACACATACAGAGTGTAGTATTGTAGTATTTGAGTGTAGTATTTCATTTGCATGATTTTACTGTTAAATTACTGACTTGCATTACAAATAACTTCAACACATCACACAAGTAAGTGCTTAATTTAAAGACATTAATATTTTTGTTTCGATAAAACAGGCTAAATAAATATCGTGTAGTATATCGACCATGGCAAGCACTAGCGTACATGTGCTTTTTTATATGTGAGTATACGTTGCCTACAGAACTTAGTTATAGTTTGTGTACCAACTGCAGCTTCGAGATTGATGTGTGTGTGTTATTTTAATGTGTGAAATTATTGTAAGCATAGACCTTGCATATGTGTTAACATTAGCGGGAGGGAGTAATTATGCCAGGCTAGTTTTCGAACAAAATCAGGGGAATGGCCTTTCTAAAGTATTAATATTTCTGTGTAATCACCCATGCAATCAACGCATCTTTGCCAACGCAGCGGCAGTTTATTGATGCCCTTCTTAAAGAAATCAGCTGGACTCCCGTCCAGAACAAATTCTTCAAAGGCATTTTGTACTGCCTCTCGGGTATTGAATTTCTTTCCCGCCAAAAAGTCATCCAAATTCTGAAAAAAGAAGTAGTCTGTAGGCGCAGGGTCTGGTGAGTATGGTGGATGACGGAGAGCTTCCAACCCCAGTTCTTGCAACTCGGAGACCGTCTGCGGTGCAGTATGAGGTCGCGCATTGTCGTGCAGGAGCAGCGAAGACGAGCGATTGACCAATGCTGGTTGGAGATGTGCTAGCTTCTCCATCATTGTATTCAGTTCTTCACAGTACACATCTGCAGTAATGCTCCCCTGTTTGGTAAGAAGCTGTGATGAATCACACCTAAAACACCAAACAGTGACCATCACTTTTCTAGGGGTAAGTTTTCGTTTAGGGCATTGTATAGGTGCTGAACCAGGATCCAACCAACTTGCTGAGCGCTTGCGGTTATCAAACAGAATCCATTTTTCATCGCAAGTAACAATGCGTTTCAAAATTCCTTCATTTGTGTGTCTGTTGAGCAATGCAAGGCATGTCTCGACGCGTACTTCGCGCTGGCGATCATTGAGTTCGTGGGGCACCCATTTGTCAAGCTTTCTTACCTTGCCAATTTGACGCAAATGGACCAATATTATTTTGACATTAACGTCGAAAGCTGCTGCTAATTCAGCCGTAGATTGTGTATCATCGGCTTCCACAATCGCCTTTAATTCGTCATTGTCGACCAAAGTTTTCGGACGACCGCGAGGTTAATTTTTCAGGACGAAATTTCCAGAACGGAAGCGAGCAAACCAATAACAGGCGGTGCGTTGGTTTGTAGTGTTAGCTCCGTAAACGTCGTTAATGTTGCGTGCCGCTTGTGCCGCGTTGCTGCCACGACGATACTCATATTCCATAATTACTCGAATTTTTAACGTATCCCTGATGACGAAAAAGATTGAAATGCGATGAAAACTTAACACTAATCAATAAACAATGACTACTTTTGGAAAATGAATTCCATGTTTTAAAATAAAAATAATTTGAAATTAAAATTCTTAGCCAAACAAAAATTATTTTGATTTGAAATGGCCAGTACTACAGAACGGCAATTACATAAGTAAAGACCTATTATATTGTTGAAATGGCTATTTGAGTGAAACATCTTATATCTCCGTTCGCCAGGCATATATATCGATATTACTTAATCATCAAACCAAATCTCTACACTTGAAAAATAGGGCATCTCTTGCTCGACTTCGTTAATCATTTTGTCTATACTCATATTGCCATCCAGGCTACAACTAAATGTATATTTTTACTAAAACTACGTCAAACAACATGTAACAATACAACATTACGCGACGCAACATTACGTAACTATGACCTACGTATAATATACTCGTATGTTAATGTAGCCGTCAGAATTTACAAAAAATATATACTTTCTTTACGCAAATATGATTTATCTAATAGTATAAATATTATTGTAGGCCAACTAAGCAAATTTTCGTATACATAAAACCCGTCCAAGCAATCCGAAGGTAACAACATAAACTAAACTTACAAATATATATATTTTTAACTTGAAAAGGTTTCATTTGGTTACCGACAGCTGGAAGTAATTCGAGTAACTCCAACAACAAATAATATTTCATTAGAATTACACCGTAACCACAACATTCTGAAACCGTACAAATGCTTTTCGAACATTGATTTTTGTTATAAAAATCCCTTTAAGGTCATTTTAAATAAATTGCTTTTAATGGAACTTTTTCGCAATTTCTAGGGGTTAGCGTTACATGTTTTCCTCTACAAACGTCATCCCAGCGCTCACCCTCTTTATAGTCCATATCAATTTTCACCAAAATTCCATCTTTTCTTGAATTTTGTTATCCCCTTTCTTATGTCCCTTATACCCTCTGGTCACGTGTCCATGTCATGACAAACTCATTTTACAATTCTACTGATATTACTACCACCTTTAGGGGTCTTTTAGTCTTCTTGATATCATCAATTCCCGTCACCCTGTACGATTTGCACAATAATATAAAATTTATGATGTAGGGATGGAATAAAATTGCAGTTTACTACATGATAAAAGTTAGATAATATCACTGCAAGAACAACAAACAACTAAACAATATTCCTATTCAAACCTATCTGAACACCATTATGTAGTGTTTTAACCGCCTCCAAAAATAAGGAGGTTCATTCGACTGTATTTTTTTTACTGTTTTTTTTTTTGTATGTACGTTACGCAATCTTTCTGCCAATTATGAACCAATTATGATGATTCTGTTTAATTTGGTAGATCATACTTCAGAGGTGATCCCATACACATTGGTCAAAACATGATCAGTAGTTTTTAAAATATACTTAATAATGACCAATTTGATAAATTGGACTACATTATTTTTTATTAAAAAAAATCACATCCTGCACCAAAATAATAATCTTTGTATTTCGGGGGATTTTAGAAACATAATTAAAGGATATAAATTAGAACCAGATTCGGCATAACAATTTGTAGATTGCACAAAGTGTTGTCCTGCATAAGAATGACACGGTATAACGATATCTTGACCACAACGCTATCTGTGCAATTAACTTTCAAAGCAGTTTTTATTTGTATTATTAAGATTATGTCTATTTAACATTAACGTATAATAATGGGATATATGTAATTGTACATGCATATATGCCTATATAAGAAGAATAAGAATTGATTCATTTTTTTAGAATAATCTTTGTATCAAATATTATAATGTTGCCAACTAATGCAGAATGTGACGTTAAACTGCTGCAAAACTACTTCCAAGTATACTTTAGCGATTCTAAAAACATGCTAATAATTTATTTTGGTTCCTAGTAAGTAATGTCCGCCGAGTCGGCGCCACAGAATTGAATTCTGCGAACAGTGGGGTTTTCCTTGCAACTCCCCTAAGCCAACGGTGGGTGGTCTTGAAGTCTTCATCAATATTTATATTAATGCTGAGTCAGTTGATATCCAATATATTCGATATATGTAATTATATAGGCATTATTAATTGATCTGTATTACTTTTGATGAATACGAACTAAGGTCAACTTCAGGAATTGTCGGACTTACAAAATAGTTATTTATTGAATCTGATGTCAGAGTAGTTCCAGTTCTTTAAACATCTTTAACTTATTTTAATAAATTATGTAGTTATTTATTGTGGAAGCGGCTGCGCACTTGCCCTGATGATGAGCATCGGATATGCTCGAAGTCTGGATCGACGTTATCGATCCTAGCACGTGTTTTATCGTAATATATACTATACACAATTAATAAATATAATATTTACATCGTTTCTTCAATTAGTTATATATGATAGGATAAGTATATAGTCTTCACCATACTTGACCGAAGCAGTCATAAAAATCGGTTTGAAGGTGATCCTTCAGAAAATCAGGCTAGACCGCTCATCTCGGCTAGGTTAAGTTAGCATGGCGATAAGCAGCACTATAATAGCAGTAAACCCGCAATGAATATTCATACTTTGTGGCGTTCTATACGTCCAGCGAAAGATTAAATGATGATGAGAATGACATGTTTACTATTTTATTAAGTAACAAAAAGCAATAACTACATAAAATGCTTAACCTTTCAACATAAGATTTAGTTAAATATTTTACAGAACTAGATTTTGAAGACACAAGATTGCATTTGCAAAAGAACTTTACTATTACACAAATGTGCTAATAAATAAGAAAGTATAGATGAAACCATATAAACGTCAAAAGTCATAACAAGTCATAGAAGCAAAGTTGTTAGTCCATTTCACTTGACAATAAGTAGAAATAATTACAGCAACTGTATGACTTCACTTCGTACGTAAATAAATATACAAATGTAATTTTAAAAATAGGTTAATACTAATGTGCCGTATTTGTATGGTGACTGATTAGGAATATAATGTATCGTCAATCCTTCAAATCAGCGGATAACATACGACTTATCCGGGGACGTAACGAAACCTGGGAATTGCCTCTATCGTATGCTTATTGGCAGGCCAATGAAATATTATATGTCAAATAAGTTACTAACTTTAATAATTATTACTAAAAATCTATTTCCATTATTACATACATTGAAAAAATTACACACGCGGTACTTTAATGCACATTTTTTTTTTGGGGTGGGCTGCGGTCGTCGCGCCTCTACACCACTGTCCGGGGCGAAAGAGGGGCTTAAGCACGCAACACCTGCAACCCACCCGAACACCACGTCGCCTTCGTCGTTGGACCGACCACCAGCGCAGACCGACCACCGGAGCAGACTTTAATATACATCACAGATTTGAAATGCGTCACGATGCTTTATCAATTAAACTAGTAATATCTGGTTGACCGGAATATTTTTGTTGTATTTTTGTCGAATTTATTTAGATAAATATTAATAAAAAATAAAATAAAATAATGGAAAAATATAAAAAAATACAAAAAGAGAATAATAATGACACCGAGATTCGATCCGACGCTATTTGAATGCCAAAACAAAACTAAAAGAAAACTGGACAACTTCCCAACTGAGCTATGGAAACTCAAAAACCTAGCTAGATCGATTTTTTGGCCTCAAAACCTCTCGTATGCCAAGTTTCATCAAAATCGTTGGTGCCGTTTCAGAGATCTTGAAAAAATAAATTATATATATATATATATATATATATATATATATATATATATATATATATATTTTAAATATTGAACACTATTTACTTAAAAAAAATACACTCATGAACACACACTAACTTTTATAGTTTAATTACACAAAATAAATCACACAACAATTAATTTAAACTTAACGCCTACAACTACTATCGCGCAAAGTCACTGTATCGACTGGCGATAGCCTCTTGGAAGCGTTGTTAACTTCACTGTGGTCGACGGCGAACTGTGTGGCGAACTTATTTTTTTTTTGATGTGAAACATCTATAGGGGAGGGTGACCGTGATCGTCGCGTGGCGTTTAACGCCACGCCTCGCGGTCCCCTAATAATTAGATATTAAATAAATATTTGGATGCATATACCTACATATACCTACATCTTTGTAACGAAACCATGGTGCGATTTAAAATTTTGTACAACGCCATCTAGTGAACTCAAAGTAAATTGTTACTTATAATGTATATTAATGAAAATAAATGTTTATTGAATAAAAATCATCATTATTTGGAAAAAAATCGCGATATTTTATTAATACTTTATGCCTTAGTTTTATCGTATTAGTTCCTGTCGTAATCTAATGTTCTTTCATTCATATATACTTGTTTTATAAATTAATGTGAAATTCTCTTAGTAATATAAATATACCAGTAGGTCCATACCTACTGGTATGGACATATTTAGTTTACTTTCAGCTACGAAAACTGGAGAACCGTTTTTTTATAGGCTTTTATTAGTTTCAGGTGTATATATATTTATTTCTTTGTATATTACCGACTTCATAGGAATTGGATTTTGACTCACTTTAAACAGTAAAATTTCATTTAAAAGTTGAAAATTTAAGGAGGACCAATGACGTTAAAATTGTTTATATAGCTTGTCTTATTATCATTACAGGATTAAAAATTTCTTTATTAAATATATTGAAGCTGAGAGGTGGTCGTTAGCTCGATAAATGCCGCCATTTCTGTTTCCTAAATCACACTCTTCGTGCGGAAAGAATGTCTGTGAACGGATGAAAGCATTTCATTTTTTATAGGCTGTCATTAGTTTCAGCTGTGTATTTATTTGTTTGTATGTCACCAACTCCTTACGAATTGGATTTTGACTCACTTTAAACAGCTTGTCTTATTATCATTACAGGATTAGAGAGCTCTTTATAAAATATATTGTAGCTTAGAGTTGGTCGTTTGCTCGATAGATGTCGCTATTTCTGGTTTATAAATCGCAAATTATTTCAAGCTACGTTTTAGAAGCTTCATTTCGTTTGTACTAAATGACGTTACCATAAATATGAGTCGTAAAGTCAATTTTAAAATGGATAATTTATTCGATACGATACCTACCAAAAAGTACTTATTGACTAAAATATCGAATACAAAAGTATCGGTATCGAAAGAAAATTACTCGATACTTTAAACAGTACGTTACTTATCTTTCGATACTATTCATGAGTTCAGTATTGATACTTTATATTCGATACCGTGTCTCTACTCGTACAAAATAGTTTCGATGTTTCACATCTGTCAGGCGTCTTGAGCGACGGCTCACTTTTTTTTTTTTTGTGTGTGACTTAGTTGTTAGCCTCAGATGGCTGTGACAACTTTACCCGGACTGGGGGTGAGCGCTGAGGGCTCTCAACCCGTGTGTGGCGATCTCAAACCGGTCGCCTTTTATAGCCTTACTTCATTTTTAATTTTGAAGGTAGTTGCGATATGACCAGTATTCCAACAATATATATATATATATATATATATATATATATATATATACAATTTTACCTAAAAATCTATTGAAACAATATTTAAATATATACTGCAACATGCCGTGACAATGACAAATCATGTCTCTTAAAGAACCTTGATGTTTACACGAGTATTACACATTATAAATAAATATATTTTAGGGATTTTATCGCATTTTTATTTATCTATATGCAATGAAAAATCAAATAAAAGTGTGATAAAAACCGTAAAAATAGATTTATTTACATCCCATAAAGACTCTCGTCTTCTTCTCTCTCCATCAAATCTCTCATCATATGAGAATAAGGATTTGATAACTTTTTTTTATGCATGAGCTATGGTAAGCGCACACGCGGTCCGTTCTGTCCGGGGCGACGAAAGGACGGCGCGCGGGACCATAACCCACCCATACCCACATCGCCTTCGTCGTTGGGCTGACTATTGGAGCAGGGTGACTAGTCGTCAGTGGTCGGCCCGACGGCATACCCTTTCGGGTACCCTCACCTCTCGACGTCTACGTCCCGGGACGTCGGTCGCCGTCGCGCCGTCAGTCTCTGTGCGGGTGACGGACTATATTCCCCGGTCCGGTCACCCGCGGCCTCGGCTAGGGCGGCATCAGGCGCAGGTAAGGATTTGATACCTATGCGTAACTCTCACAATAGGCTAATTGGTATAAGAATTGTTACGGATTACTAATACATATGGCTCAGTCTATGTATGTTCCGCTGTTTGGTTCGGGCCTCCTCCATAATGAGAGGGGAATTGACCTACTACTCCATGCTGTTCAGACTTGTGTGGATAGGGTTTTATTTCGAGTTTTCCTTCTCTTGCATAGATATTATATGCTTATTATATCCCTTAGTCATCTTTTATCACTTTTACGGGCTAGATAAGGAGTGGTGAATTGTATTTTTACTCCATCACCACACGGCAAACCTTCAAATTATTCTATCGAAAATTAATATAGAATTAATATTATGGAGTAAATTTAATACTATCAAAAACAAAACTTGTAAAAAACTTTATATGGGTTTACAAAATTATTTATGCAGTTATTTTATCTTGGAAACTGGACGAAAATTACAATGTTTCATGATTTTTCCTTCATTTATACACTATTTGAAGCTTCTATGTCTGCTGGAAGTGCCTCTTTAATATTGATGATCGGTAAGTCAGTCAGTGAGTGATAAAATTACGAAATTTTGACTAGTTATAATTCTTAAACTATTGGTTCAAATTGAATTAAATTTGAAATATACAATGTGTATACAGTGCCTGCTGGGTTACTAAAAATTCAGGCTTCTAGTTCTATTCACAACGAATTTATAGGGAGTCGAAAATGGCCTGAATTGCTTCGAGAAAAGTATGTTATACGTCAATGTTACGTTTTGCCCGACTTTTTTTTGCTTGACTTGGCGTACCCCCAGATAAGAAATTCCTTTTAGAACACTATATATATATATATATATATATATATATATTTAACCTGCTGCTATTCGTTGCACTTATGACGATATAAATTTAAAAATTAGTTTTATATTAATATGAGTAATATAATGTTAATTTCATTGCATATATTTAATTTCTGAACAGTAACTAAATAAATTGCGAAACCTTTGAACAAACTAATCACATCAAACCACAAAACAGCATTTATTATACAAATACACTGAGTTCAAAGAGCACAACATAAAATTCTTTTTGAAGACTAAGGAGCTAAGCACGTACAATTTAATGATACACTTCGCCTTTCATCTCTTTGTTACTAAATACTAGTAGTACATATACATTTGAGGTCACACCGCAGTAACATAATACAATGTACTCTTGATTAACAATACCATCATCACACGAGAGATGCTGTGATTCCGACGCATACGGGTAGCCGCAAAACAGAATCCGTATCATATCGTACTTGTAACGCAACACTGAAAGCCTTCACATAACCTCAACCACTTCACAAAACGTTCCAAGTGTGAGCTCCGACATCCTTTTTGAGAGATTTTAATGCCAACTAAATTAGTGAATGTCAACTTTAAAATGTTATAATTTTTCTTTATTTCGAAAAACATTGTGGCCAAAAACCTAATTCTAAGTCTATTGTTAGGAGAGTAATATTAGCATATAAATGAAGTCGATAATTTCAAATTTAAAGCCTAAAGTTTAGAACTTTTAATAAGAACTGCTTACTAAAATTTTCATTCATATATTTTATAAGCTTTATTCTCACCAATACTGCCTACCTGGGGGAGGGCTACGGTCGGCGCACCCGTCACCCGGCTCCGTCCGGGGTGACAGAAGGGCATATATGACACACCCTACATCAACCTGGGCTGGCCAAAAAAATAGCCACTCTATAACCTTCCATACATGTATGAGAGGTACGTATGGCCATTTAGGCGAGTCCCCAATACCGAATCCTAGTTTTCGATAGCCATGATTTTACTAATAACCTTAAGGTAATTTAAAGATCGATGTTACATATTGAATTACTTAATATCGATCGTTTATTGTGGTTATGTATCATATATGTTTCCTCAGTTTCTTAATTTTAGGTGTCGTTAGTGAAAAACAGCCATTATTATCTACCATGAAATACATGAGCCGTTTCTGCTTTTTGTGCCTATCGTCACGCACATTTTATAGACTTTGTACTTTACTATGTTTAAAAGCACGTTACACTTTTACTCGCTCACTATCCGAACCAAGGACTTCATGAATATTATTCACCTATCTACAGACCAGTATCTATTATGGGCCATAGTTCCTGAGGGGTAAATTATCATATTAGAAACACTTGGCAAACGGTTTTAAGTTTCTCAAGCGACACTGCTATCCACTCGTCTGATACTCTCTCAGACACTTATTACGACTATCGTGAGCAATACAAAGCTATGCCTCTTAAAATCTTCTCTCTCCAACATTGTGTCGTTAACCATCACGAAATAGGGTTTATTAATTAGTTCTTATTTTTATTAATATTATAAACTCATTGCAGTAAGAATACAGTCCACCACCCTATATTTGGTTCGTGGGTGTCGTAAAAATAACTAAGAGATTCGGTATATAGAAAACGTATATACAAGGGAAGGAATAGACGCTCGAAACAAAATCCTATAGCAATACGTCTGACCAGCGTGGTATAGTAGGTCAATTTCCTTCCTATTCTCGAGGAGGCTCGAGCCTAACAATGGAACGTATAAGAGCTTTGAGGATGATGATGACAATATGTTTATCTCAGATCATAGACGCTAGACTCGAACCTCCTCCAATGAGAGATAAATTGACCTACTATACCAAGCTGGTTAGGCCTGTTGGCATAAGGTTTAATTTTTTTTTATTTCAAACGGTGACAAACGAGCAAACAGTACACCTGATGGTAAGTGTTGCTGCCGCTCATGGACCTTTGCTAAGCCGCTGCCTACCTTGAAGAAAGTGAAGGTAGTGTGAATGCGTGCAATAAAATTCCATGACATTAAAAGCATCACCAAAACACACCACACGCAAACACCCTCAGAAAGCTGGGTTGCCGGCTCCCTTGCTCACCGAACGAAGCGCAGTAACAAATTGCTATTAGTCAGACGTCGATTTTCTGTCGCCATACTATGCTACCCCGGCCGGACCGGCCGGGGTAGCATAGTATGGCGACAGACAACTGTCAACGATGTGGTTATAATCCTTTACGGCTTTTGCGACACCTGAAGAAAGAGGATGGTAAATTGTATTCTTACTCCGTCACCATACAGATCGAACATATTATCTAGTACAAATATCAAATAATATATCTAACTAGCAATCCGTACGCGTTTCGCTACAGTTTCAGTTACCTTACCCCTGCATTTTAAATTTTCAGTACCTTCTAAAATATTATGATACACGATTACGGTCCTCAGGTTCGATTCTCGAACCGGGTAAAATTTCATAGAAGTTTCTTGATAAGAAAAATAGCCTATCTTACTCCTTATATAGACAGGTATATAAAATATTATTAAAATCAGTCCAGCCGTTTAGAAAATTACCCGGACTAGACAGACGGACAGACAGACATAAGTGGTTTTTAAGCATAGGTATTATGTATTAATGGTGTGTATATGAAAAAAAAAACGTATTATTTAGACATTACAAATAGACGTTTCAATTTTATTTATTTGTGTAGATATCATTGCAATAAGTATCAAATACAAACGTTACTAATATAATGCCTGTGATCATATGTGAACCAAGTCACGGTCAGGTCAGCGACTTATTGTACCACACCCATAATTTGTTACATTTATACACCAGGCAGTAATATGTAGCTGAATAAAATTTTACAACCGCCATTACCCCTCCCATACCTACACCTGAAGTGTCGGATTCGAATGTAAATGTGAGGTAGTAAAGATTTTTTAGATTTATTTAGTTATTGTGCAATTCATCTTTTACTATCTTTTTAACGTTCTCAGTGATATTATAACACTGAAAATAATGTACATTATATTACTTAATAATAGCCTGCGTCTGCTATATCATTGTTTACAATATGAAAAGAATTATGTGCAATTGTTTTATGAAACTTGTATTTTCTAAAACATTATTACGTCAATATCCTAATATTTCGAGTTTAACAAGTCACAGTCGGTTTTAATTAATCACACACAAAGCTTTTCTTCTTCTGTGCTCCACTTTTACTGATTTGGGCTTCAATATTCTAATGTATCCTTCTTTCTAAGTGATATAAATATGTCACTCTAAAATACCCCGGACTCGTAATTGTTATATTTTTATATTTGTTGTCTTTATATATACTTGTAATTATTATGTAAGTGTGTTTATCCTCTAAACATCTGAACGGATTTAGATGAAGTTGTCTATGTATATTTGAATAGGTCTTGCATGGATTGAAAACAGAAACCCGATGAGGTTACTATTTGTATGTCTCATTTGGTGATTTGCTAACAATCAACAATATAATTTTATGCGGTACTTTTTATTGCCGAGCTAGAAAGAAAGGAAAATTATAATCTAGGTACACATTTTTAAATTTTCAACTACCGTTCAATAAATATTAAACAGTGAGATATCAAAAAATTATCACTGAACTGTAAATACGTTAAAAGTAATTTATTTGTCAAATTCATTATCAATATCTTAGCTCATGAACGTCCCACAACTGGTATACATAAGTTTTAGGCATATTGTATGCCTTTTTTTTTGTGGTGGGCTACGGTCAGAGGGGCGGCACGCGGCCCCGTAACCCACCCATGTAGCACGTCGCCTTCGTCGTTGGGTCGACCACTGGTGCAGACTTGACTTTAGTGGTCGGCCCCCTTGACTTTAGTGAGTACCCTCTCCCGTCGACATTGCCTTCCCGGGACGCCGATCGCCGTCGCGAGGCTAATCTCTCCGTAGGTGCCGGACTAAATCCCCGGTATATAGTATGCCTTAGTCGTCTTTTGCGATACCCGTGAGCAAGATAGAAGAGATGAATTGTATTCTTACTCTGCCACAACAAGGAAATAAAAAATGTAAAAGTTTAACTTAAATTATCATATTTAATGGGGAATTGCTATACCAGGCAAAACAAAATTTATCGGGTACGCTTTTTTTCTAGGTATATAATGTACCGCAGTAATAATACAATTTATCAGCCCCTTACCTGCCAGTGGCAAGTTCGAAAAATATGTTATATAAACATAATATGTAGATAACATCTATGCAAGAGACGGAAAACTCGAAATAAAATCCTATACCAATCCGTCTGACTATCGTGGTGTAGTTTTTCAATTTAATTCCTATTATGGAGGAGGCTAAGGCTCAGTAGTGGGGCATAAATGAGCTGAGATGATAGTGATGATTATCTTTTTGCTCGATTTTACCAAAAATATTAAATCATTCGATAGTCACATACAATTTAGTTCCTCCTGATTATGGAAACCTAATTTAATAACTATCCGAGGCGAAGAGATATTCTTCAAATGTCACGATTAATCCAGGTCTATTACCTTGTGACTGTTCTTTGGTACAAATTCATGAAAATTCAGTCCATTTAAAATGCTTTGTCCACCTAAATCGATATTACCTATCACTCAGTTTATGAAAAAAAACGTATCAAGGTATTATTAAATCAATTAACCATTCCACCTGGATGGATGTACAGGACAATCTACACTTAGTGATAAACATTCATACATATTTCATCATTTCATTGTCATTATTTCCGCCTATCGCCATCCACTGCTGGACGTAGGCCTCCCTCATGTTACGCCACAAAGTGCGGTCCTGCGCCGCCTGCGTCCAACGACGCCCAGAAATTTTCACCAGGTCGTCGATCCCCCTAGTGGGGGGGCGTCCTACACTACGTCGTCCGATACATGGTCGTCACTCGGGAACCTTTCTCCCCCAGCGGTTGTCGGTTCGTCGAGCGACGTGGCCTGCCCATTGCCACTTCAGCGTGCTAATTCTTCGTGTTATGTCGTTTACACCCGTTCTTCTGCGGATTTTCGTGTCCCGGATTCTATCTCGCAGAGAAATCTCGAGCATAGCCTGCTCCATAGCGCGCTGAACGACTGGGAGCCTTGTTATGAGGCATACATTTAGGGAGCACGTTGAGGTATGATGATGAATGATGATAAACATTCAAACATATTTATGCAACATTACTACTATTCCATTAACGAGATGATGATTCTAAAATCAACACTCTCGGTGTTTTGATGTCATAAGTTCTTCAAAATGGTGCTGGTAATTTTAAAATATCTTCAATAATAGTAGCTTATAACTTTATAACATTCTCCGCGTGGTAACGGAATAAGCATAAAATTCACCACCCACTCTCTTACCCTTGGGTATCGTAAAAAACAACCAAGGAGTATGATATAAGATAAATAATATCTATACAAGAAAAAGAAAACTTGACATAAAAACATAGGGTTTTGCCAACACGTCTGACTAGCGTAGTATAGTAGGTCAAATTCCCTCCCTTTGTAGAGAAAGCCCGAGCCCAATAGTGGGACTTGTATTAGCTGAGATAATAATGAGATGAGATGTTTTCCGTGTGGTGACGGAGTAGGAATACAATTCAGCACTCCCTATCTTGCCCGTGGATGTCGTAAAAGACGACTAAGAGATATAATACGCATATAACATCTACGCAAGAGAAAGAAAACTGGAAACAAAACCCTATACCAACCTGCCTGATCAGCATGGTATAGTAAGGTTAATTTCCCTTCTATTGTAGAGGAGGCTCGAGCCCAACAGTGGGACTTATGTTGGCTGAGATGACGATGAGATAACACCTTTATAATTATATCTAAACAAACTAACACAATAAAAATACTCAAATGAAAAAACGTTCAATCAACAAAGCATCTCCGAGACTTCACGTTTTTAATATAACATTTAATTTTGTAGACTCGTTATATCATGTTATCGTAACGCTTAGTAGACGTCAGAAATAGAGAAGAGCCTGCATTGCTGCGATGTGACATATTACTTGAATCTGCAGCGCTCTCAAATCTGTCAAGCGTTATTAAACTATGACATATGATTTATATACTCTCGTACTAATGTTATCCGTTATGAATGATATAAATGGAATTGAAATGCAGTTATAGGCTAAGTATATATATGATAATATCTACACAAATAAATAAAATTTAAATCTCTGTTTGTAACGTAGATTAAAGGCAATGTAATAGGTTTTTCCATGCTCACACGGTTATTTTCACCATGCCTATGCCTAAAAGCCCATTATTTTTTTTGTCTGTCTATCTGTTTGTTCCAGGTAATCTTCAAAATTACTGGATCGATTTTGGTAACATTATACTACCAGGTATATGTCTATATAAGTGGTAACTTAATATTTCCCAGATAAACTCTACTAAATTTTGCCTAGACCGGGACTTGAATTCGAGGCCATTTCTTAGGAAAACGCAGCAGCAAAGCGGCTGCAATCGAAGCGAAGGCGAGTTACTAGTTATGAATAAATTTGAATTTTGATTGCCCGACATTTCGAACACATTTCAACGATCATGATCACGGACGGACTAAGGTGTCTCACGTCCAAAAAGTCATCGTAATTACAGATATATCTATCCGCTACAGAATTAGTTATTAAATTTTAGGTGTGTGTTTATGTTTATGGGCTTTAGTAAGAAATATGCAGTTTCAAATGCAATTTTATATAAATGAAACATTTTTTTATTGCAAATGGTGACAAACGAGCAAACAGTACACCTGACGGTAAGTGTTGCTGCCGCTGTGGATCTTTGCAAGGCCGCTGCCTACTGCGAAAAATATGAAGGGAGTGTGAATGCGTGCAATGAATTTCGAGGATACTATAGACATTACTAAAACCCACCACACACAAGCACCCTCAGAAAGTTAGGCTTCCGGCTCTCTCGCTCACCAAACGAAGCGCAGTAACAAATTGCTACTACTCGGACGTCGATTTTCTGCAAGGGTGTGGTACTACCCCGGTCGGACCGGCCCGCGGCTGAAGACAGGCAAAAGGTCCTACCACTACTAAATGTATGTTTCTTATATGAATGGATGTCTAATGCCGTAATCGCCACACTTGGTTTAGCGATGGCAGTAAGGTATATCTAATATATTTCTTAGAAGAGAGCTGCTGTCCGTTCTCCTAGTAGATCTTTAGCCAATTCTAAAGACTTCCAAGGCCAAGTGGCCGCGGAATATCATATTCTTACCCCATTCGAGTGGGTACAAAGTTTAAATACAAAATTATTACAAATTTAATTTGAAATCAAACCTTAAATTTGTAGTAATTATTATGACAATTTATTAATTTTAACCTAACAAATCTAATATACTACTACGGGATTGGAACGCGACCTCACTGACAAAGATCCAACAGGGAAACTCAGGAGGGTATGATGCTAAATTATTATTGATTTTTAAAAGGTGACTTACTTTATCTTGCTAAAAGGTTTCGGATTTATAATATAATCTTCGACTATTACTATTGTGGGTCAAATCCATACAATATGTGCTCAAAGTACCTTGCACTCTTGTGGTGGTACCGTAATGGAAACGTCGGCCAAAATTCGCATAAACGTCAGAAATCAAACTATTACTTTAAAATCAACTTTCTTTAAAAATATAATTAACCAGACAGAATCGTGTAGAGGCGAGCCTACGTCTATGTTAAGCTCACAGTCATCTTTCACGACACCTATGAGCAAATTAAGTGTTGGTGATTGTATTCGTAGCCACCGCCGCACAGCAACTATTATATAACTATATTTCCACCTGTATGCTGCCATTAATTTAACCTATCCGCTACTAGTCATATAACACGCAATCTATGTAAAATAACCTTCAAGCTTCGCCATAGAAAATAATTAAGCCTCAAATGGAATCTTTCGTTCGTTTAATTGGCCTTATATACCTAATAAATGTACCCCCAAATAATAATTATTACAGGACGAAAATAAATTGAGCAATAAAAATATTTCAAGCAAACCTTAATAATTGCTTTGATTTTTATTGAAATAAAGAAAACTCTTTACCTGAGTTTGAGTTAACACATTTATTCTCGAAAATAACCAATTTTATGGGTAATCCAAATAAGTTTATGAGGCAAGATATTTTGACAGTAAAACAAGGCAAATCTGGGGTCTTTTTCATAAATGGCGAAGCAATTCGCAGTTTATTCGGCATTTAAGCAAATTTAGAGGATCCCTTCTCTGCTGGCATTTTGTTTTATGTGGCTGCTCGTTACCGACGGCGGCCGCGCGTGAAGTTACGGCCGCATTGGGCCGTCTACATCTGATACGCACTACACTTTTCAACAAACTTATAATTGACCGACCTGTCTTTGACCTTATATTACTCAAAATATAAAACTTACACCTAATTTAAATCGTTACTTACTTTGGTTCGCGTAAATAATCATTATGAAAATTTGATAATATTATGCATCTTATCATCGGACGGATGAGGATGACGGAATGAAAATACTATTTCCCATCCCGTATCTTGCCATGGATATCGTAAACTAGGACTGAGGGCTATAATATACATATAATATCTAGACGTATAGCCTATGTTACTCTGGGTGAATGTAGCTTTCGAACAGTGAAAGGATTTTTGAAGTCGGCTTAGTAGTTTTTGAGTTTATTCATTACAAACATACACACACACACAGAAAAATACATTTTTTTCCTCTTTATAATATTAGTGTAGATAAGTATAATATAGGAAAAGAATGTTTTTATCGTGTTATTAATCTGATATATTAAAGAGTTATACACACTATAAATTTCAAATCAAATCAAATCGTTTATTATGCAAAATATGGGTATAAAATATTAGTCGTTACAGGTATTCATTGTATCACCATATTTGACCGTCAAGCGGCATGCAAAAAGAGCTAATGCCCTCACAACAAATATGTTTAACTAAGTGAAGCAATGAATTTATCTCTTACATGAATATATCTATATATAAATACGTGAAGCAAAAACTTTGTACCCCTTTTTACGAAAATTACGTGGACGGACAAGTATGAAATTTGGCACAGTTGAAGTATACAATAAGGAGAAGTGCATAAAACTGAAATTTCATATAATAAGGGATTAGAAATGCATTAAATTCATTAAAAAAGGCATTACGCACATTACAACGCAATCGCTTCACATACACACACACACACACACACACACATTTGTGGGAGTGTGTTACGTAGCAACGCTAATACACTTTTGTTTACGGTTAAAATCTCTGGTC
The DNA here is from genome assembly GCA_032191425.1 of Lymantria dispar. NCBI lineage: Eukaryota > Metazoa > Arthropoda > Insecta > Lepidoptera > Erebidae > Lymantria > Lymantria dispar. Next base: position 13,633,273 of record CM063448.1, read on the forward strand.
GAACTGAATGTCAAACAATCATAATTATGATGACAATTTCTAATAGAGATTTGTGCTTATATATTAGTTATTAGTGAAATACAGCTTGCTCAATTTACATAAATAAAATTAAAGAAAATTGTGCAGCAGAAAAATTAATTAAAATGAACTATGGCCGAATTTCGACCACACGGCGACCACTAGTTTTGATTAATACATAAACGCTTGCAAGAAAGTCATATTTTGGTCAATGTTATTAGCTAGTCAGTAAATATTTAATTATATAATGTCAATTTCAAAAGTCAATCTATGTTTCTAGAAATATTGATGAACAGGGGATGGACTTAAGCTCTTTCTCTGAAAGGTACGGTAACGTTAGCATTATAACTTCATATTAGTTATAAATTACTATGAGTACACATTGTAAAAGGTTGCCCCTTTTTGGGGACGGCATATAGAATGGCCCCACACCACTCGATCTGTACAGGGTAACAGAAGGGACGAAATGCAACCCTATAACCTGCCGTACAAGCACGTCTCTATTGCCATGTGGGCAAACCACCAGTACTCAGCCCTAGTAATCGGTACTCCGTCCGGCGGTTTGGCCTTTTGGGTACCATCTCCAGATACGGCACTCCATTAAAAAAAAATGTTCAATAGTACATTTTTGATGATATGTAAAAATATATATCAATCGCAGCTGTTTTCAAGCCTAGTGAGTATAACACCTAAATCGTGCCCAGAGGGAGCCAATGCAACTCGCATTTCACTACGAGCAATATTTTTATGTTTACACTGCATTTCTGAAAGTAAAGTTTGTCAGTCGTAAAACAAACGTAGATACATTAAAAATATACACATTTGTTAGTCTAGTTGGTAACTTTTTATTCGTATAATATTGAATGTATGCTTACGTTGAACCAAAGAAGTTTAATAAATATATTTTAGTTTTGAACGTTTTTTGGTTTATATATATTTCATATTAAAATTTTAATTTTTAACGAATGCTAATGTTTATATAAGTATTATATATATGAAATAAAACTTGTTGATTTTTATTTTCTCGGCGTTACAAACACTTTTCAATGTTTGTAACCATGATGGTCTCGAGTGGACATTATTGTTATATTTTTGTAAAGTTTTCTCTTTTTGAATGCCACATTTTAATCCCGGTTTTTTTTTTTAGGGGTGGGCTGGGGTGGGCTGCGGTCGGCGCGCTCCTTGCACTACTCCGTCCGGGGCGACAGAGAGGCGTAAGCACGCACACCCACAGCCCGCCCACGATGCACGTCGCCTTCGTCGTTGGGCCGACCACCGGAGCAGGGTTACTTGTCATCAGTGGCCGGCCCAACGGAATACCCCCTACTTGGGGTACCCTCCCATCGACCGACGTTCCCCCCTCGGGGAGAACCTCGGTCTTTCCTCACGCGGTCGGCCTCTCGGCGGGTGACGGACTAATCCCGGTCACGTCACCCGCGACCCCGGCTAGGGTGGCATGAGGCGCAAATACTCGCGCCTACGCCGCCCCAGTCGCCGACGGCGGATCGCCTCATCGAGGCTGCGCTCCTCGCGCAGGCGATCCGCCGCGAGTTCTGCGAGGTCACTGTCTCGCAGAAGGCTGCGACCACGTCCCAATTCCTGACGCTGCCAACCATCGCCCTGGCGATAGTCGGCAGCGTCAGGTCGGCACCGCTGATTGCGACGAGTTCACGGCGCTGCTCTGCCCAAGCGGCGCAGGCCTCGAGCGTATGCCGCGCCGTGTCCTCGTCGCAATCGCAGTGGTGGCAAGACGGTGTACTCTCCCTCCTAACGACCTTGTGCAGGTACTTGACGAAGCACTCGTGCCCCGTCAATACCTGCACTAGTCGGAAGGAGTGCACCCCGTGCCGCCTTTCCAACCACAGTATCAGCACAGGCCGGAAGGCCTCCACGGTTCGCACCCCGAACCGAGGCCTCTCCAGCCGGACTGCCCAACGGGCAATGACATCCCAGCGGGCGTCATTGCCCGTTGGCTCCCTTAGTTAGACCACACCGCCCTCTCGGGTTCCATGATGGGAACACTTTCATCGTCACTCTCCCGGTCAGTGTCTGGCGGGGCCATGACCGGGGGCGTTTGTTCCGCCCGCCGTGGGAACAGGTCCTCGACGACCCGGGTGAGAAGGCTGGGCTGGAAAGTCTCGGTGAGGAGGGGCCCCCGCGTACGGAGCTTACTCAGCGCCGCACGATAGGGGCGACCCCAGGGGTCACGGTCGAGACCGTCCAGCATCTCCTGCTGACTGACGTCCTTGGCGGAACGGACGGCCAGCCTGAAGGCCGACCGCGCACTGCGGTAGCCCTCATAAAGCTGGCCCTCCCGTTCCGCGTCGTGATGGCGTCGCTGGCTGCGAGTGTAGGCTCTCCGGGCGCGAATACACGCGGCCCGGAGATCCACCAGCTCCAGGGACCACCAGTGGACAGCCCTCTTCGGGAGCAGACGCCGTACCCGGGGCATGGCCGCATCGCAGATCTGCGGCAATGCACTGCGGATGCGGCCATTTTACCCGGTTACAGAATTCCTTCACAATAAGACGAAAATTCACCTACTATTGCGAACTGAGTTGAGCACACAAATTGTTTTCTGGTTTACTTCTCTTTGAATATTATTTTATGTTTTTTTTTTTTTTTATTGCAAGCAGTGGCAAACGAGCAAACAGTACACCTGATGGTAAGTGTTGCTGCCGCTCATGGACCTTTACAAGGCCGCTGCCTACCGCGAAAAAAGTGAAGGGAGTGTGAATGCGTGCATTGAGGCTCGGTGATACTAAAGGCACCATCAAAACCCTCCACACGCAAACACCCTCAGAAAGTTGGGCTTCCGGTTCTCTCGCTCACCGAACGAAGCGCAGTAACAAATTGCTACTACTCAGACGTCGATTTTCTGCAAGAGCGTGGTACTGCCCCGGACGGACCGGCCCGCGGCTGTAGACAGATAACTGTTGACAGTGTGGTCCTACCACTCCAAATTATGTCTACGCTCTTAAGCAAATACAGCTTCTAAATATGTGTATTAATATAAAAAACCGGATATGTACTAATTATATCTATATGTCATCACCACCTCATCTTAATTATCAAAATATATTTCATAAAACAAAATGTCTCTTTGGATATTAATTTTTACTCATTCACGCCAGAGCGCCTTTGGGCCGCCTCGGGCCGGGAATTTTTGCCGTTTATTTACATAAAAATGAGCAGCTAAAAAGTACAAGATTTTTCTATCTCGTTATCAAATTAGATTCTTAGATATCAGCTCTGATTTCATGCAAACGAAGTTGGTATAAAAGACGATAGATGATAAAATGAAGGTTAGTTTTATCAGGATAAAACTGCCAGGTCATTACGTGGTTATATTGAAGCTATAAATAGAAAATCTTGAAATATTTACTCAATTCAAAATATTAATATTATTCAATAATTTGAACGACTTTACTTACCAATGGTGATTTTAGTACCTACCCGGGGTACCCTCCCATCGACCGACGTCCCCCCCTCGAGGAGGACGTGGGTCTTTCCTCACGCGGTCGGCCTCTCGGCGGGTGACGAGATACTTTGGGCTAACGCTAACTTTAACCTAAGACTTTGTTTATATAGACAGTGAAAATATTTTTAATAATACGAGTCTGTCACACATGATTTTTGCGATAATTTTGCCATTTACGCAGCGGAAGCTCTCAAAAGGAAAAAACATTCTTCATTGGTGCTCCGCTCCTGTTGGTCTTAGCGTCATGATATATAGTCTATAGCCTTCCTCAATAAATGGGCTATCTAACACTGAAAGAATTTTCAAATCGGACCTAGAGTTCCTGAGATTAGCGTGTTCAAAAAAAAAGACTTCAGTTTTATATATTTGTATAGACATCGATATTTGGGGACTCAATATGGCTCTTTTCATCGTAAATTTTGTAATTAGTTATGGCAATAGTTTTATAACCCACCACCTTATGTCAGTCCTCCTTGAGAATGTAGTTGTTGACTGGATGGCATCAAATAAAGTTGGCCCAGATCGAGAAAATTCTTCGAGGAATAATCGAGGAAGCTCTTAATTACCTTTTGCGACATCCACGAACAGAGAGAGAGTTGCTGGTATGCGCCGACGACACTATGCTTTATTTCCTTCATAAAAGTTATTAAATTCATAAGATCTTATATCATTTTCACTTAACCTTTATGCATGTTTACCTACCTTTATATAGAGACATTTTCCTACTTCGTCTTTTATTTTCTTTAAAGTCGGTATGTAAGTACACTAAAGGGTTTATATGGACATACTTTACCATTTCAGTTCCTACGTTCATTAAACAATAATGTTATTTGGCATTATTACAGCTCATATGTGTCTCACTACTGGGTTCCTCCACATTGAGAGGGAAATTGACTTACGATATGTAAGTATCGTAAAATGTGCCAACTCGACTGACCAGCGCAACCAAGGCGACTGACCAGGCAAGAAAGGCGGTAGAGTATAGTATTCTCACTCTGTCACCACACGAAAATCTATCAGTAGGATATTTAAACTAAATTGTCGATTTTTTTTTGTGGGTGGGTTACTGGCGCACTCCTCGCAGCACTCCGTCCAGGGCGACAGAGGGGCGTAAGTACGCACACCCGTAACTCACCCGTGACACGTCGCCTTCATCATTGGACCGACCACCGGAGCAGGGTGACTTGACGTCAGTGGTCGGCCCGACGGAATACCCCGAGGGAGTACCCTCTCCCTTCGACGTCCCCTACTGGGACGCCGATAAACTAAATTATCGATAACGATTACTAGTATTTTTTAAATGTACACACGCACATTTGAAAATCCCGTTTCTATAAGGCTTTAATAAAAAAATCTTAATTAAGGATTGACATTTAAAAAAAATCTTAATATTGCTATTTCTTGAAATAAATCCTTAATCACTCATCAATAGACTTGACTTTAGGTTTTATATCTCTAAATACTCCGTCAGTAAGAGAGGGAAGGAAAATATAACCAAATACGATAAGAACCAAATCTGTTATTTTGTAAAATAAAGCCTGAGTAAACCTATTTCCCTTTTCAATTTCCCAGGATTCCACGTTACTCATAGAGTCCGGTCCCTTGTCAAATAAAAAGTTTTCCCATGTCTTATCGAATCAATTACTTTAATAGGCAAGAAGCCATTTTATATCTGGAATTTAGTCTCGGTTTCTGTTTTACTACGTAGTAAGTAAGTCCAATTCAATTGCGTTTTGGGCGTCTTCATTTTGAAGGTAGATAAGATTTTAGAAATTTCTAAAGCAAAACAAATTGATCATAAAATAAAAGGTCTTTAAGTAAAGATACCAGCATACTTCGAGGTTATTTGTACACGTATAGTGAAGGAATAGGGTGGCTAAGCACTTAAGTAAAAATATTTATTATACTAAGGGCGAGTGGTACTTATACACCCGCGGGTGAAATAATTCACTCAAAAATGTCTAACAATTTATTTCCTTCCTTCCTTACTTGTAAATGTTAAAGAGGGAACTTTTTGATAGTTATTATATTTTATGTTGCCACCGTCATTTATTTTTCTAACGCTTTACTACATTAAAGCGAATAAGAAAATATTTAATATGCGCTTCTGGTCTCATTGAAATTTAAACGTTTTAAAAAGATTTTTAGGATTTTTAAATCAAAATAAAATGTACTTATTTTTAAATTAAGACTAGACATTTTAATACTAAATTAAACTCTAGCTTCTCTTTTAGAGTCATAAATACGCAATCGCCGATTTTTATGATATTCCTACCACTTTAAAACCAGATTATAAATGATCATGTCCATTCATTCATCCACCTATCATACATCCATCCGCTCATTGATGTTCAATATTGGACATAGGCTATCCCAAAGGCGATGTCACCACAATTGGTGCTTTACATTCATCGTTGAAGACGATGACATTTGGCTATCGCAAGTGATGTTATTAAAAGTGACCATGCCTATACAAGATATAGATAACGCAATATCACTTTAATATTAATTTTATCTGTTTTACCTCCCTTAGAATTCATTTACATATGGCCGTTAATCTGCGTTAAGACTAGAATTGAACTTTTTTTCGGGGACAAACTAAAGTTTAATCATACCTCGCCCGATCCATCGGGGGTGATGTAGGGGACACACAACACCATAACCCTGTACACAGTACCTATCATATGCCATGTGGGCAGGCCACCGATACCCGTTCATGTCATTAGTGGGTTACCCTTTTGGCTACCTTCTAACTAGAGTTAGCCTACCCATCTCGGAAACGGTTATTTAAATATAAGTAGTTTACATGTTTCAAGTTTTCTTTCTCTTATAATTTTTTTATCAATTTTTATATCAATATGATCATCCTGCCCTTATCCCAATGAATTAAGATCAATTCCGAATCTTTTTACAAAAAATTTTGGCAATAGTTTTATGATCACCCGCCAACCTGACATCAATCCTCTTTGGGGAATGTATTATTGACCAGACAAGATCAAATGGAGTTGACTCAGGTCATCATCATCATCATTCATCATCTCAGCCCATATATGTCCCACTGTTGGCCTCGGGCCTCCTCCATAATGGAAGAGTAATTGACCTACTATACCACGCTGGTCAGACGTGTTGATATAGGGTTTTATTTCAAGTTTTCCTTCTCTCGCATAGATGTTATATGCGTTTTATATCCCTTAGTCGTCTCGTACGATCACCCACGGGTAAGATAGGGGGTGGTGAATTGTATTCTTACTCCGTCACCACACAGAAATGACTCAGGTCGACTCTTAATATTTTTTTACGACACCCACGATCAATGTAAGCGTTGATAGTATTCATAGCCACTACCACACAACACTTGTAATGTTATATATTGTTCGTATAATAATCAATATCAGGTTGACCGAGCTTCGCTCGGAGTATTTTTGTAGTATTTATTTAGATATATATTAATAAAAAATAAAAAAATAAATAATGAAATTTATATAAAAAATTACAAAAAGAGTATAATAATAACACCGAGTTTCAAACCGATGCTGTTTGAATGCCAAAAATACCAAAATTAGAACCTGTCAACTTCTCATCTGAGCTATCGTTACTCATGACGTTGACAACGAAATTTGAATTCATATTCTTTTGAAATTTAATGTCATTGTTTGTTTCGCTAAAAACACGGACAAACAACATTTTCTATAAATTAAACCTAGCTAGATCGATTTTTTGGGCCCGAATCCTCTAGTATGCCAAGTTTCAAGAAAATCGTTGGAGCCGTTTCCGAGATCCTCAATATATATATATATATATATATATATATATATATATATATATATATATATATATACAAGAATTGCTCGTTTAAAGATATAAGATTTTCTAGTTGACTCGTATGATAATTCTTAAATGGAATGGGTGGGATTATAATCTTTATACTAGCTAAATCATAAAGACGAAACTAAAACAATTTCAAGTCTCTTATGCCGAGAAGGCAGAATGTACAAGTTATATCACAGAGAGATGAATCGGTCTATGTCAGCAGTTTCTAAACACGCATGTCTGTTCACATAACTCTGAATATATAGCAACGTGATAAGTCAAGCATGAATTGGTCACTGCAATACTGTATAATTAATTGTTTATTTTCTAGTTAGGCCGGGACTTGTACCGTAGCGATTTTCATGTTTGTTTTTATGGTCAAATATATATCATGAAAATAATTATTTCATTTCAGCCTATAGCCGTCCACTGCTGGACGTAGGCCTCCCTCATGTTACGCCACACAGTGCGGTCCGGTGGTAGTATATTAGATTTGTTAGGTTTAAATTAATGAATTATTATAATATAATAATTACCTACTTTTTTATTATTATTAGGGGTAGGTTGCGGTCGGCGCGCTCCTCGCACCACTCCCTCCAGGGCGACAGAGGGGCGTAAGCACGCTCTCCCTCAACCCACCCATGATGCAGGTCGCCTTCGTCGTTGGGCCGACCACCGGAGCAGGGTGACTTGACGTCAGTGGTCGGCCCGACGGAATACCCCCTATTTGGCGTACCCTCCCATCGACGTCCCCCCCTCGGGGAGGACGTCGGTCTTTCCTCACGCAGTCGGCCTCTCGGCGGGTGACGGGCTATCCCCGGTCACGTCACCCGCGGCCTCGGCTAGGGCGGCATGAGGTGCAGGTATTCGCGCCTACGCAACCCCAGTCGCCGGCGGCGGATCGCCTCATCGAGGCTGCGCTCCTCGCGCAGGCGATCCACCGCCTCAAATAATTACCTACTACAAATTTAATGTTTAATAATTATTGATCAAAAACAATATATTTTTTTCATACCTATACAACCGTTTTCTTTTTGTACTGGCAATAAATTTGGATCAAAATAGCGGGTCAAAATTAATAACTAATTTCTGTAGCAGGTAGAAATGTCGGGCCGATCACTGACGTCAAGTCACCCTACTCCGGTGGTCGGACAACGACAAAGGCGACGTGTCACGGGTGGGTTACGGGTGTGCGTGCTTACGCCCCTCTGTCGCCTCGAACGGAGTGGTGCGAGGAGGGCGTCGACCGTAACCCACCCCAAAAAAAAAGCAGGTAGAAATAAATGTCGGTAATTTAATTTTTTTTTTTTTTGGGCGGGCTACGGTCAGCGCTCCCGCCACCTGGCTCCGTCCAGGGCGACAGAGGGGTGGCGCGCGGCCCCGTAACCCACCTATAAAGCACGTCGCCTTGCCTTGTCACCTTATGTCTATAATAACGATGACTTGTTGGTTGACATCTTAGTCCGCCCGTGACCATGAACGCTGAAAAGTGTTCAAAAGGTCGGGCAATCAAAAATCAAATACAAACGCGAAAAATCAGTAAAATAGTTTTATTTCTAAAATAAATATTGTTAAACCAAATTGCAATAAATTCAATCCAATAGTTTTATTTCGTGATGTGAGAACAAATTAGCATACAAAGCGACAGATCTAGATATGCAGTAACATGTACAAATAGTATTCGATGATAGTGATCGTACACACGGAAAAGAAATCACAGACAACTCGGCTTTACTTCTAGATTTTCTGATGGAGGAAGAGATTAAAACTTGATATAAATATGACAATACAATCGTGAACATTACAGCAGAAAGTCAGACTATGAAAGGACTACCTCAACTAAATTATCAACAGATTTATATACCTTTACATTTATATTTTATACTCGGTTAAGTTGCTTATAGAAAATCATAATGGAGCGAAATGATTAAATTAATCATAATCCACGATTATTAAATATTCACTTCTGTAAGCTATCCCTACAACTAACTGTTTTTTTTTTGTTTTTTTTTTTTCACTTTTTTTGTAACTATAGAACACTAACACACTATTGTAATTTTTATTTGTTTTTAATTATGTTATAACTTCACAGTTGTCTCATAATAATTACAATCTAGCCATGAGGCTAATAAGTAATTTAAATCTAACTTAATTAGCTAATATTTACAGAGTAAGAATGTGTCCATTGGCACTTTTCTTATAGTCTGTGCTAATAATAAAAAACACTTTGTAATCGTGTTCTTCAAAGATAGCACTCACTGCACTACTTATCACTAATTTCACTAAGGATTACTAGGTAGTTGTGTGGCACTGCCTTCTAGTTTTTTCAATCTTTGATCAAAGGAAGTCAAAATATTTAATATTTTATTTAAATCGGAGTCTCCCATCTTGAGTGATTGTGTATCGTGTACCAGTGTTCTTATATGTGGCTGCTGCGCTTTTGTGGCTTGCGCATATGACACATTTGTGTGTGTAAGTCGTATTGAATGATTGTTATTAACTCTAGACGCCTGGGTGGTAGGCGTAGTACCTTTTTTTACTATTTTTATTACTATTACAATTTTTTTATTACTATTGTAATGAACATACTATTATAGTCTGTATTTTAGTCTAGATTTCGTAAAAGACGACTATGGCATATAACAACTGTGCAAGAGAAAGAGAACTGGAAATGCGACCCTATACCGACATGTTTGACCAGTATGGTATAGTACTTCCAATTCCCTCACATTGTGGAGCCGCTATATACGAGCCCAACAGTGAGACGTATGTAGGCTGCGATGATAATGATGATGATCATAATTTTTCTGATAATCAAATTTAAACTAAAGTAACTTCTAGGAATTCTACTCTAGCATTATGAATAGCTTAAGGTTTCCATTAGTTACATAAAAAACTAATGTCCGATTTTCGAGGAATTTTTCAGATTGTGCGACGTCCCTCCTTGGGAATGTAATTATTGACTAGATGATATCAGATAGAGCTGGCTCTATAAAGTTCTTAGTCATCTTCTACGAGACCCACGTGCAATTACATGGGGACATTTTATTTAGTAGTATTTCTTGTGTGATGACGGAATAAGAATACAAATCACCACTCCCTATCTTACCCGTGGATGTCGTAAAAGACAACTGAGGGATATAATACGCATATACATCCATCCAAGAGACGGAATGTTCGAAACATAACCCTATACCAACCTGTCGGACCAGCATGGTATAGTAAGGTCAATTTCTCTCCCATTGTGGAGGAGGCTCGAGCTAGAGATTGCAACCCGGTATGTTTCTCAACCCGGCCGGGCCCGGTTGCAATTGTCGCCAACCTGGCCGCGTCCGCCGGGCCCGACCGGGTTGTATTAGCGATTAAACCTTTATAGTATTTTATGAAAATGTTCTATATATGAATGGAAAATGACAATGATTCAAGGTTAATATTTATTTCAAACTAGCTTATGAACAGTTATCACAATAATCAGTCTCACTGAAGTCTCAAAATTACACTTAATACATAATTGATTACTTTTACTTATGGAAGGAAAAATAACATTAGTATTAGTAATTATTCATTTTTATAAGCTTAAACAAGCAAGTCTTTCTCTTTACTCCTTATAGTGTCTATTTGAAAACATATTATTGTTATTAGTTTCTTATTTTAACAGTATTAAAATATGTTATTAGTTTCTTATTTTAACAGTATTAAAATAAGAAACTAATAACACAGCTTAAAGTACTAAACGTGTCATAACAACTTAGATTAGATATTATTTAATTAAACTTTGGTAGCTTTGGTATGAACAAAACAAATTCTTATCTGCTAAAAGTAAAGTATTATGTTTTTTAGGGTTTCGAACCCAAAGGGTAAAAACGGGACCCTATTACTGAGACTTCGCTGTCCGTCCATCCGTCCGTCTGTCACCAAGCTGTATCTCAAGAATGGTGATAGCTAGACAGTTGAAATTTTCATAGATGATGTATTTCTATTGCCGGTATAACAACAAATACTAAAAATAAAATAAATATTTAAGGGGGGCTCTCATACAACAAACTAGATTTTTTTGCTCAATATCGATAATGGCAATAGGGAGGCACTTGTTTACCTAGTCAATGGTACGGAACCCTTCGTGCGCGAGTCCGACTCGCACTTGGCCGATTTTTCTTAAACTTTGGTTATTAAGACTAATGAGTGTTGCTAATTGAGCAAATAGCGAATTCTTATAGGCTAGTCTGTATTGTAACCACGGAGTAAGTACAAACAAGTTTGTATATGCTCCGTGATTGTAACTGTAAACAACCAAACTTGTATAGTCTCAACTAACAAAATGTAACGTAAAATTGGTTACGTTACGTAGCCTTTATAAGTATATTCAATCAATCAATCAATCAAATCATTTATTTTGCGAAATATGGGTATAAAGTATAAGTAGTTGCAGGTAGACAATGTATCACCATATTTGACCATTAAGCGGCATGCAAAAGGAGTTGCCAATTCTAATTAATTAAAATAATAAATAATAATAATTAATAATAATAATTAATAATAATAATAATTCTAATAATTTACGTGTTACATGATTTTAGTTAAACACTTACAATACTATAACTAAATAAAAATATATTCTAACTTGCATAAGGCAAAACAATTATTTTTCAGTCTAAAAGAATGATCTTAAAAAGCTGGCCATTCTGACCGGGCCCGGTAAGAATGGCCGGGCCCGGTAAGTGCCTAAAAGGGCACCGGGCCCGGGCGGGTCCGGCCCGGATTGCAATCTCTAGCTCGAGCCCAGCAGCGTATATGAGCCAAGATGATGATGATTAGTATTCGCAGCTGCTACCAACATTAAAAAACTACTGTTACTACTGTAAAAAAAGATCAAATATTTATATATTTGATCTTTTTTATTTCCAATAGTCGTAGTATTTGTAAGTCGTAATTTTCAGTCATATTTTAAAGTCGTATTTTTTTCTGTATTGTGTCAGAGTAAGAACATAATTTGCCACTCCTTCTCTTGCCGGTGGGTGTTTTAAAAGAGGACTAAGGGATTAAATATGCTTAAAACATCTGTGCTAGAAAAGGAAATATCGAAATAAAACCCTATATCGACACGTCTGGAGTGGAGTGGTAAATTAGGTTAATTTCCCTCTAACTGTGCAGGAGGGTTAAGCCCAACAGTGTGATGTATAACCTGAAATTAATGAAATGATGGAATAGTATTTACATAAAGTAATCTATATATATATATATAGGAGAGGCGGGTTTTGCGAGCGATATATTGACTCATCACCATATCTCTGGAACCATAAGGCGTACGGACTTGAAATTTGGCAAGAATATTTTTTTCGCTGAGTGTAGGTCAGCTAAGAACGGATTTTACGAAATTCCACCTACAAGGGGTGTTGCGGGGGCTTTAACAATAATATACATTTTAAGGAACAGGGTGAGCCGAACCTACTGAAGCTAGAGTAATGAAATTTGGACCGTAGTTTCATTTTGTGACGTAAGCACCCACAAAGAAAGGATTTTTTGAAATTCCACCCCTAAGGGGGTGAAATGCAACGGTAAAGTCTGTATGGAATGAAAAAAAAATCTTTAGCTACTGTCTTCAAATTAAGCATAAATACTCTTTAATAAAAATAAATAAACACGTGTTTCAGCGTTTGTCCATTTTCTTCCTCGAAGGATGTAAAATAGGTAGAAAGATGTCAGTTTACTGACTTATCACAGAGCCGAAACTTCTGAAGCAAGAAACATGAAATTTTGACATTAGTTTCTTTGCGTGACGTAGAAACCTACTAAGAAAGAGTTTTTTGAAATTCAACCCCTAGGGGGTAAACCGCGGTAACAAAGTATGTATAAGGAGAACAAATATCTACATCGATTTTCTTCAAATTCTCCAAAAATACTGTTTAGTAAAAATAATTAAACACGTGTTTCAGCATTTTTTAATTTTCACCCTCTAAGGGTGTAATCTACACTAATATTATAAAGAGGAAACATTCCTTACGAATAAACTCAAAAACTCCTGGAGGGATTTCGATAATTCTTTCATCATTGGAATGTTACAGTATCCCTGAGTACCATAGGCTATATTTTATCCCAGTATACCCACGGGAACGGGAACTACGCGAGTAAGGCGACTGAAACCGAAGCGAAGCGAGGGCGGGTTGCTAGTTAATTTATAATCTAGTGAACCTCAACATTTGATTTCACTAGTTTTCAGACACTAGTCACCTTATCTGTAGTAAATAAGTTAACTTATCGTCGTTATGTTATGTGGAAGTTATTGTATTTATATATATATATATATATATATATATATATATATATATATATATATATATATATATATATATATATATATATATATATATATATATATATATATATATATATATATATATATATTTTTTTTTTTTTTTTTTATATATTATTCTAAGGTCATATGATTCTAAATATTTTATTTACTGATAAAACTCAAATAACATGATAAAATAAAGGTTTTTTTATATACTGCCAACGGTGACAAACGAGCAAGCAGCACACCTGATGGTAAGTGATAATGCCGCACATGGACCTTTGCAATACCAGGGGCACAGGCAGGCCGTTGCCTACCGTAAAGAAAATACTCTTCTTAAACCTCGTTTAAATAGGGACATGTCATAGCGCTCGGGGAACCCTAGCAGCGGGTAGTTCATTCCAGAGGTTGCACGTACGTAGGAGAAATGAGGTATTTAGAATCTATATTAAGGAGCTAATAATGCCATATAGTATCATATATTTATTTCACGTAGGTGTATAGAAAATAAAATATAGCTAAGGAGTCACCAGGACCGGTGGTATAGGTTCGCTTTGAGTGGTATTCTCGTGGGCAATTGACATCTATGGGTTGATCTGTTTACCTCTATTTCTCACACGCACACCCCCAGCAGTGTAACAAAAGAAACTGTCATGTAAACCCGCAACCCACCGTACAATCCGTTTTCGTTTTTTGCGCGGATCAGCAGCCAAATGGGGTTTACCTACATTATTAATATCCTGCACTATTTTTAAATTTACCTGCATTATTTTAAAATTCAAAACTGCACTAAGGAAATAATCCTTACATTATGGGGAGTCTATAACCATGAAATTAGTGGACAAATACACCCAGACTGACAACAATAATATTTCTGGATTGCACAAAGTATTATCCGCAACCGGAAGGGAACCCGCGGCATTTGGCAACGTAGATCGGTTCTTAACTGCTACACCAGCCAAGTAGTCAATTTAATTACTAGGTACCTCTTAATCTCCATTTTAAATACCAGTATTAGATACATTCAACAAGATCTTCTCAACTCGTATACGTAACCACTGCTACTTCTCTACCACAAGAGTTCCCTCTTGATCTATTATAACTCGCGGATCAGACAATTTGGCAGAGGAATTCGAGATTTCCTTCTTTTATAGATTTTCACGATATCCAACAGCAAGAAATGGTGATAAGTTGTATTTTTACTCTGTCATAATATGGAATTCCAGTAATTATTAAATTTCGCATAAAATACGCATTGATAATATTAGTTTTATTTTCAAACTTTTGATTTCAACAACCATATTGCAAAGAATAGAAAATTTGTAGGTAAATTATAAATGTGTAAAAATATAGTGTAAATATAAAGTTTTGAAACAGAATACATGTGTACGTACATATGTCGGCTTCTCTTTCTTTTTTTAAATCACCAAATAGGGACAAATAGAGGTATGTTGAACCCAACCTCGCTAGCTTATGGCTCACGAATCGTAAAATATTTCACAGGTAACGCACCTTCTACCTAATTCTTGGATATCAAGTCCCTAGATATGATTTAGTAATGTATAAATAAACAATATTTTATTTTCTGTACAACATTTCGTACTACCGCCTAGCTAAATAAATTTACTTTGTATAGAGTTTCAATCTTGCATCTTACGCATTTCTTACTTTCATATAGTCTTATGATTAACATGGCATAACATTTTAAATTCAAATACCAGGTAACCTGCCGCCTTATGCATTATCTTATTTCTAACAATAACAAATCATATAACTTTTAAATTTAACTGAATATTTCATCTATTTAAAAGCATATTTATAGAAAAACGAACAATCTAGACTAAACTAAATATAGGAAAAATTAAATAATAATTAAAAAGTACAAATGCAAAAAGTAAAGGCTTACTGGATAAAAACGAAACTGCTACACCGTCAAGATTTAAGTACTCGAATAATGGTTGTATGGAATAATAAAATAAGTAAATAAAAAATCTACATAAAATATCAAAGTTACAGAGTTTATATGAAGTTTTCTTTGATACAGCAAAAAAACTTTAATTATATCTTGTACATTTTCTTTTTTTTTTTGTACCAAGGTTTAACTTTTTCGGTAAGGTGACGTAGTAAAAATACAGTTCACCACCCCTTTTCTTGTACGTGAGTGTCGTAAGAGACGACTAAAGGATGATGTGAATAATATATATGCAAGAAAAGGAAAACTTGAAAGAGATGAGATGAATGCCTGACTATACCCGGTGTAACCTTTTAGGTTATAAGCGGAGTAGTATAGTGTACCACAATCCGATATACGTCTTTTTCTGACATTTAAGCAGACTGCTGGCTTATGTGTGCATTCCATTTTAATGACACATTCAACCTGTTACCTTAACCTAGCTGAAAGCCGGACAATGCAGTAACTAAATATAGTTCGCAAGCTCAGCTTACTGACGCTATACATAATTTATATTTCTTGGTTGACCTTTAAAAGGGGGCTAAGAACACTTATTAGCCTTTCAGCACTGATACAGCTTGAAGTATTACGATTACAAGTTTGGAACTGTGCTAATAGGATGCCGTATATAAGCATTTTTACGGAAACATTCTTAGAAAATGCTAAAATAACAACATCAAAATAAAGATGAATGATTTGTATGAATAACCATTATGAACAGGACTCAGTTCAGAGATCAGATCTAACGAAAATGTGTGAAAATAAAACATGTCGCACCGAAAATGAGCCTAGATAATAATAGGATGATAAAAATAGGTGACGGAATAATAATACAGTTCATCAATCCCTATGTTGTCCGTGGATGTCGTAAAAGACGACTAAAGGATATAATACACATATAACATCTATGCTCGAAATAAAACCCTATATCTGTCTGATCAGGATAGTAAAGTAAGGTCAATTTTCCTCCTATTGTGGAGGAAGCTCAAGCCGAGTAGGAAGTAAATGAGCTGTGATGATAATGATGAAAAATAGAAGGATTATTAACCAACTATACCACGTTGTAAAATAAAACTATTTTACGGATTCTATCGCGTTTGTATTTGATTTGCGGTTACGCGCGACGTTTCCAACATTTTTCAGTGTTCATAGTCACGGGCGGATAAAGATGTCTCACGTCAAAATGATTCTATCTGAAATAATATAATTAATATTGTTTTTTGGTTAGTAATCATTAAAAATTAAATTTGTAGTGATTATTTTGACAATATAATATTACTTTAAATCCAACAAATCTAATTTACTACTACCAATTCGGAACGCGGCCACACTGACAAAGATCCGGTAAGAAAAACCAGAATGCATGATGCTACATTATTATTGTTTTTTAAAAGGCGACTTCCTTTATGTCATTAAAAGGTTTTTGGTATATAAAACAACGTTATTCAAACGAGTTGATATAGGGATTTTCAAATTATACGCCTTAGTCGTCTTTTACAATACGCACGGGTAAAATAGGAAGTGTTGAATTGTATTTTCAGTCCGTCACCACACGGATGCTATACAAGGCTTTAGAATATTTTTGCCTGTATATCATTTATAGCATATTTCATGAAACACGAACATTAATAGACAAATATTATTAAATGACAGTCAATACAAGAATAATATATCTGAAACAAATACTATTTTATTAATATTCGTATAGTAAAATATTGAAGTACCTAACACAAAACTAGTGGTAACAGAAATTCACTTTAGCACTACAAAATATAACATGAATCCATAATAAATAAAATAAACTAGAATATCAAGCGCTAGACTACTTTCTGAAGTCGTTTATCAAACTTATTTAACGTTTCTAGCTTGATTATATTTCTGAGAGCGATACGAACGGGAAACTTCTTGAAAACGTAGGAAGCGCCCAATTTAGCCGGTAACTGCATCCAAATGTTACCATATCCGCGGAACAAGTGAAGATTGAGTTGTGAATGGTTTTTGTGTCGTAAACTGCGTAGCTTGTTATATTCCAAGCTGAACAAAGGCAAAATTTATGAATGCATACTAGCTTTATATGGGTAAGTGAATAATACTACTGGCAAAGTAAACTATATACTGTTTTATTCCAGTACGTTTATTGCTTTCTATTTTTAGCATGATCCGTAAAAGTCTATTATAAAATTGTTTGAATCTAAAAACATACTATTTACATATAATATATGAAATTTATTGTAAGCAAAGTTAATATTTTATTATTTGTGAGAAAATTTGTTAGAAGTCTTCTAGTCTTTTATCTCAGAAAATGAATTTAAAACTTCGAGAACTATAGATCTGATCTATTTTAATAATTGACTATATAAATCACAGTACAAAATATTTATTGTCATTATAAGAATACAATTAATAATTATTTACAATGTTTCTAGTCTTTATCTTAATAGATATAAATTACGTGTCACGTTGTTTGTCCGCGATGGACTCCTACACTACTTAACCGATTTTAATCAAATTTGCACACCGTGTGCACTTTGATCCAGCTTGAAAGATAGGATAGCTTACATCTTAATTTGTAGTCGCAATATTATTTTATTGCAAATTATTTGTCTATTATTTGACATTCACAATTATCTGTTAACTCCAAACGATTTTAACAGATGGCGATATCTGTTGACTGGATTGAGTAATTAATTAATAGATGGCGCTGCTATGTCAAACCTACAAACGGGTCATATAAGATTTTAACTTGCTTTTTTACATAGATGCCATTTGTAAAAAAATATGACGACCTTCATGACAGATATTCTCCTACAGTTCCACTTAAATAGTTTAACAAAATGTAATATAACAAAAACACTAGCCACAGCAACACGTGGCCGGGTCTGCTAGTATATACATATATATATATATATATATATATATATATATATATATATATATATATATATATATATATATATATATATATATTCCTTGTGTACGAACACGTACACAAGGAATATATATATATATATATATAATATAATATATATATATATATATATATATTCCTTGTGTACGTGTGTATGTCACTAATTATCATTATAGTAAATATTTTCTAAGGATACTAGGATATTAGGAAGCCATTATTATATAATTAGAAGCTCCAATAGCAAAGATCAAAAATAGCTTTCAGGACGATTGTTATTAAAAGAGATTTTATTCTACCTTAAATCTGAGGAAATAGACCGTTCAGACTATAAATTAACGAGTACAATTCAGATCCAAATCCATTAAGTATTAATGTACTGGATTTAGTTAAATACTAGCAACCCGCCCTCGCTTCGCTTCGGTTATAAGTTATAGTCGTTTTACCCGCGTAGTTCCCGTTCCCGTGGGAATACCGGGATAAAATATAGCCTAGTTTACGCCCTGATATTATAGCTTTCCATTGGTGAAAGAATTTTTGAAATAATCCAGCCGTTTTGAAGATTACCCGGAACAAACAGACAGACAGACAGACAAAAATTTTCTAATTGCTATTTTAGGCATAGGTGTCGTGCAAATAACCGTGTGAGCATGAAAAAAGCCTATTATTTTGATATTACAAACAGACACTCCAATTTTATTTATTGGTATAGATTTTAACATCTTATTTTGAAAGGAAAGACATGAAAATGTATAACTGTTAATTGATTTTACATTATTATCATTGTTTAACAATCACCACCATCTCCGTTCGTATAAGTCCCACTGCTGGACTCGATGTGCCTTTAAAATAGGAGGGAAATTAACCTACTATACCACACTGGCCAGACCTGCCGGCATAAAGTTTTATTTCGAGTTTTCCTTCTGTTGCTCAGATTTTATAAGCATATTATGTCCCTTAGACGTCTTTTACGATATCCACGGGTAAGAAAGGTGGTGAATTGTATTCTTACTCCGTCACCACACGAACAATTACACTTTCTTTTTTTTGGGGTGGGCTACGGTCAGCGCACCCACACAGGGGCGGCGCGCGCGGCCCCGTAACCCACCCGTGACACGTCACCTTCGTTGGGCCGACCACCGGTGCAGGGTGACTTTTTGTCAGTGGTCGACCCGACGGAATACCCCTTGAGGAGCACCCTCTCCTAGACCGACGTCCCCCCGTTGTTCCGGGACGTCGGTCGTCGTCGCGCGGTCAGCCTCTCGGCGGGTGACGGACTAACTCCTCGATCCAGTTACCCGCGGCCGCTGCTAGGCTTAAGACTCCTCTATGATCACCTCTAGATCACGCTGGTCAGGCGTGTTGGTATATAGTGTTATTTTAAGTTTTCCTTCTCTTATTACATGCAAGTTCTATAACCTTTTACATTAAAGAAATGGATGATCCTATCGATACGGACACGAATAAATTTTAATTGAAAAAGTGAGGTCTAAAGTAGATACTAAAATTGGCATCGGTTGGCAGTTGATTTGTAGCTTTACTCGATTAAAACCAACCATCGCACAGAAATAAAGTGATGTGCCCCGGTCAAAGCCCCATAATTCAAATAAGAGGCCGGTGCTTTTATCTATGCAGTCCCGGGGCGGAGTTAAGGCTGCTGTTCATTTTGCTCGTTTCTCAGTGTCCGGTGTAAAATACAGTCACAGGCGATTACGACGAGGAATCCGACGATAATATTGTACATTTTACCTGTAAAAGCAAACACTAACCGCTTTGAATGAGCCAATTTTTATTCCTATAAAACTTCTAGTTTTCATGAAATAATTTAGTTTTATTTCTTGAATTGTATATTATCTATCTAATATACATACAAGCCGCCAAAAATAAGTGTGTGAAATGGCGGCAGGTACCACGGTACCACGGTACAACATGTGACTCTCAAGTACCCTTAGATTTTATTAGACTACCATTTAAATTTTAAGAGCATGATCTGTAAAACATTTATAAGGTCTGCTGTATTGTATGAATCACGTTGGACTATAAAAGCGGTGGACGAGAAACGTTTGCATGTAGCAGAAATTCGAATGTTGAGATGCTCATATACGTCCCACTGTTGGGCTCGAGCCTCTTCCACAATAGGAGGATAATTTACCTTACTATACCATGCTGGTAGACAGATTGGATTAGGGTTTTATTTCGAGTTTACCTTCTCTTGCATAGATATATATATGCGTATTATATCCCTTAGTCGTCTTTTACGATATCCATAAGCACATCAAACGCTGTTCTATTAAAATCTAACAGACAGATCGTACAGAAGAATTATATACCTAAAGATGTATATAAAACGTATGGTAATGATATAAATATATATTTGAATATTTACTAATAACAACTATGTAGAAGTGATTCTTAAGAATATATATTTCGCCACCCCATAGTTTCTGGCTTCTCAGGAATCACAGGGAAGTAGTAGTTTCTGGGAAACTCATAACAGCAACTGCGACCACTAAACGGGGAGTTTAGCTATCGCAAGGCCAAACTTGAATGCTTGGTAAACCTCCTCATTGTTATATAACCTAATGCTCAATTTCATTTTAAAGCTAGAAATATAGTATCGAGGTTCATTTAACTTTAAAATTATCTGAATATAGAATGAATTTTATGTAGTCGTTTTATTTTTCTATTATAAAGCTTCAAAGCTAGTCTGTATTTTATATTAAACAATTCCTATCACATATAAGAAATGTCATTTTATATTTAAAAATAAATAAGGAAAATAAATCTTTAAATATACAATGAATGACTAGCTAAATAATATTAATTATTTATTCTTATAGAAAATAAATAAAGTAGCTTAAGACCTTCGCATTCGTCACCTTCCAGCTGATTTTAATCAAAGTTAAGGAATAAATTAATTAGTAAATATAGTAAGAAAAATTTAGGTATAACCTTTTTATTGATTAGAATTTCGTTTCGTGAGCTGATTTACTCTATAAATAGCGCGATAAAATCAACAGCTCATGTGTAGAAAATGAGCTTAAATTGTTTTGTTTATTTTTACTAAGTTACATTATAATTAGCAAGGACACGAAATCTGGGAGCACGGCAGTGCCCCCGCCAAGTCGAGCAAAAAAAAAGTCGGGCAAAACGCAATACTGCCGTAACATACTTTTCTCGAAGCCATTCAGGTCATTTTTGACCCCCTATAACTTCATTGTTAATAAAGCTAGAAAGCTGAATTTTTAGTAACCTAGCAGGAATTGTATACACATTGTGTATTTCAAATTTCATTCAATTTGAACTAATAGTTTAAGAATTATAACTAGTCAAAATTTCGTAATTTTGTCACTCACTGACTGACTGAGAAGTGCCACTTTAATATTGATGATCGATCATTATCAATATTAAAGTGGCACTTCTGGCAGACATAGAAGCTTGAAATTTAGAATACAATTAGTGTTTAGTGTATAAATGAAGGAAAAATTATGAAACATTATAATTTTCATCCAGTTTCCAAGATACACTAACTGTATAAATAATTTTGTAAACTTATATAAATATATAGGATTACAAAGTTAAATTTGCAGTTAATGAAATGTAACTTTGTAAAAAATAAGAATACATTTGTCGCCATCATTGCTTCTCTATTGGAATCGTAACAACCAGCTAAAGACTACGCAGATGACGTAGTGGTTATGATACCAATGTACCGTGCTAGTGTCGCGGGTTCGAATTCCATGCAAGACAACACCTTGTACGATCCACAAATTGTTGTTCTGAGTCTGAATGTAATTTGTGTCGGTTCTTTCCGTATGGTGACGAAGTAAGAAAACAATTCACCACTCTCTATCTTGCCCGTGGATATCGTATAAGACGACTATGAGTTATAATATGCACATACCATCTGTGCAAGAGAAGGAAAACTCGAAATGAAACCCTATATCAACATGTATGACCGGCATGGTATAGTGGGTTCGATTCCCTCCCATTGTGAAGGAGGCCCGAGCCCAATAATGGGACATATGAGGGCTGCAATGATGATGCGATGTTGAATTATATGTTTGTAAAGTCCCCCATAATATAAGTCATTTAAAAAAAAAGATTCAACAGGAAGGAGGGTGGGCAGCAGCTCTCGCCGGGAAATGTATAATATCTCACTGCGAAACCAACTCACCTACCAAACGTGGTGGCTACGTCATTATTCCTCATAAGGCGAAGAAAAATGAGCTCTAATCATGGCAACTCTGTTACCCTTGAGCGTCGTTGGATGCGGGTGCCACAGTACCGCACTTTATGGTGAAGCATGAGGGGGGGGTCTATGTTCTACAGTGGATGGCGATAGGCTGAATGATGATTGGCATAATAGGTGTAGACAGATACCTAGATATAATTATGTTCAAAGATAACTTGTAAAATGGTCAATCAACTTAATGAAAAAGCAAGAGTGGGACGTGTCTTATGAAATTGTACCAAAATCTCCCAAAGTATTAAGCAAACTAAATTGCCTCAAATTTATCTGAAAGAAAGAACGCCATCATTAGGCTCGATTGGCATCAAAGCGGAAAGGAGACTAAAGGAGATGTGTTTCGAAAAACCAATAAAATTTCTTTATTTCCACATCTCTACGCTTAGTTTAGGTTGAATTGACTCAAGCGGAAAGGAGAGATGTCTCATTTTTCAGAGTGTGCTCTAAGAAATTTCTTTGTTGGTATTCAAGAAGTAGAAGGTACTGGAAAGGCAAATAAGTAGGTCTATCTACAAAAAGAAATGAGATACCATCAAAAACAAGACTTTTAAAAAGAAGCCAAGCCTCGCAACTGAGTTCTTCTACCATAAAAACTTGTGAGATCCATGTTATTCCAAGTCGGTTAACTCATTGAATCTCTGCTTAAGGGACCTTTCTACTTAAGTTATTACGTAAATAGCTAACCTAACAACTTCTTATAGTGACTATATCAATATTAAAGATCTTTTATGTTTTAAATATATAGATTGACTTGGCAATCACACTATGTTTAGTACAATTTAATATAATATGTATTACTTGTGAGGTGTGTTTTCATGCGATGTTTTGATGGTATTATCAAGGTTACCCAAATCAAAGTTACATTTGGGACTTCATTGGACATTATCATTAACATTCGCATTTGTATTATTTATTTATATATGTATTATATATTAATTTATAAATTTTATTCCATTACAACGACTTTCACATGAAACGGTTTTGAGACGACTTTGTATGGGGCTTTACCAGCGTGCGCCGCTCGGCACGCCGCGCCGCTCGCCGCCAAGACCAAAGTCGTGGCCAGGCCGTAACTCATTAATTAATTAAAACTCAACATTTCATTAAAAATTATTAGGTAGGTTACGTATAGACATGATGAGAATGGGGCGGAATAAGAATACAAGTAACCACCCCCTCTCTTGCCTATGGATGTCATAAAGAACGACTAAGGGATATGACATACAGATAACAATCAATGCAAGAGAAGGAAAAATAGACACAAAACCCTATGCCAACACGTTTGTCCAGCTCGGTATAGTAGATTAATTTCCCAGCCTCTTATGTGGGCTGAGAGAAGGAAAGAAGGATGATGAGAACAACATAAAATTGTTTCAAGTTATTCATACATTCGTTACTTTATCGACGTCTACTGTTAAATATAAGGCTTACCACAAAGGGAAAGCAATATTAAAATCGTCACGCTTAAACAAGCACGTTGGTGTTGGCAATTGTTCTTATGAATATTTCTGACGCTGTCGAGCATCGTCCTAGCGATGGTCGGCTGTGTCAGGACCGGCCGCAAGGCGTCGTCGGTTTGGACACTGTACCGAGGCCTTTTCAGCCGGTAATAAATCAGCATAGCATAACGCATTGTCTTAGTTCATTCATCACAGCTCATATACGTCCCACTACTGGGCTCGAGCCTCCTCTGCAAAGCGAGGTCTTTTGATCTACTGTACCACGCTGGTCAGACGGTTTGGTATAAAGTTTTATACACTAACACTAGTATATATGATGTCATCTGGGCAAATCTTCCACTCGATACTTGCGATGCGACTTGTTGAGTCTCTTACGCGGTCATTACTCGCTATTAAACATTCATTTCTTTTATATACAACCATTCTTTCAACCACCATTTATTTGTTTGCTCATTAACTTTTAAAATAATAATAAGATAAAAATAATGGACACAAATATAAAAATGTTTTACCACATTTTCTGTAAACCTGTGTTGCTTTTAAAATAACGACCTCCACCGTGCAAAGCCAAGCTTCAACATTTACAGGATCACAGTAAGCTTACCTTCAAAGAGCTACACAAAAGAGCTAAAGACAATTGAGATAAACCCTTTTTGAAATTGTATTTATAAATATATATCAAAAATAACTTGTTTATCTATTTAGTATCTGGACAAACAAATACTTTTATAACGACATATTTATTTAGAAGAAATACTTATTTTAATGGAATTAAAACACGATTTTATGATCAGAAATATCCCAATGTGGTACTGTATCTGGTAGACTGTATTAGGTTTTCCCTCTCTAATATATCACACGTATACAGCTCTTGTGTAGTAGCTAATAGATAGTCTTTTCTGCGCTAAAATCTATGGCGATAAAAATATTAAAAAAAAAAATTATATAAAAAAAAACATTTAATTTTTAACAAGATATCTATGTCTTTACGAACATTTGTTTTTTAAACATACAAGTTTCCTGTGTTTTCCTTCACCATTAAAGCAAGCTGTAATTATTAATTTACGATGCACATAATTTCAAAAACCTAAGTAATGCACACCGTTTCTTTTAAACCCGCGACCTCTACATACATAGCAGTAGTCTACAGTCCACCCATTCGGCTATGGCTTCTCATACTATATATTCGTACATTTAATAAAATTATAATAAACTAAAATCTCAACGCTAAATACTGAATCGCAGTTAATCATATCGCTAAGCTAAATGTGTCGTTGACATGAACTTACTTTAAGCCAATTTCACAACAGAACTATTTCAAACTAATATTTGTAACACAAAACTGTTTGTTTGTTTGACACTCCTTGAAAAGTTCTATATACCTCATACCTAGGGAATTCGAGTACTGATTCGACTAGGTATGAAATACTCTATTAAAATTTTTGAGTACTACTTTGGAGAAAAGACGCCCGCCGCGACGTAATTGCCCGTTGGTCAGTCTGGCTGGAGATGCCTCGGTACGGTGTTTGGACCGTCGAGGCCTTCCAGCCGGTGCTGATGATCGGCGGCACGGTGTGCTTTTCGTCCGACTGGTGCAGGTATTGACTCGGCACAGTTGATACGCCAAGTACCTGCACACGGTCGTGAGGAGGGTGAGCACACCGTCCTGCCACCAGTGCGATTGCGAAATGGACATGGTGTAACACACACTCGAGGTGTGTGCCGCGTGGGCAGAGCAGCGCCTTGAAGTCGTCAAAATCATCGGTTTCGATCGGACGCTGCCATCCATCGTTAGGGAGATGATCGACAGTGTCAAGAACTGGGGCGCGGTCGCCGCCATCTGTGAAGCAGTCATTTCACAGAAGGAGGCAGCGGAGCGTGTGCGAGAGGAACTCCTATACGGTGTCAAGTTCTGCCACCGGCGAATTGGGCGACGCAGGCGTGGCGCAGACGTCGTTCTATACAAATACAATAAAAGGGATTCTCCTTGAAATCGACAGGAGCGCCACTTATCGGGTCCAATAGTGAATCTAAACCATTCTCGAATCCCCTAGAACACACACAAAAAATGTTATCAACATTGGTGCAGCCGTTTAGAAGGAGTTCAGTGACATACATACGTACACAAGAAATATATATATAAAGATAAAGAAGATATAGAAAACTTAAAAACTTGTAACAGTTTCATTTTATATGTATAATACTCGCATAAATATCAGAAATTCTTTTTCATAACGTATTTCTTCAACTGTGCGTTTCCACCGACCATTTCTCCCACGTACGTGCAAGCTCTAGAATGTACTACCTGCTGCTGTGTTTCCCGAGCGCTATGATATGTCCTTCTTTAAACGAGGTTTAAGAAGAGTATTTTCTTCACGGTAGGCAACGCCCTGGCTGTGCCCCTGGTTTTTTTTTTTTCTTTTGTTTTTTTTTTATTGCAAACGGTGGCAAACGAGCAAACAGTACACCTGATGGTAAGTGTTGCTGCCGCTCATGGACCTTTACAAGGCCGCTGCCTACCGAGAAGAAAGTGAAGGGAGTGTGAATGCGTGCATTGAGGCTCGGTGATACCACGCGCACCACCAAAACCCTCCACACGCAATCACCCTCAGAAAGTTGGGCTTCCGGATCTCTCGCTCACCGAACGAAGCGCAGTAACAAATCGCTACTACTCAGACGTCGATTTTCTGCGAGAGTGTGGTACTGCCCCGGACGGACCGGCCCGCGGCTGTAGACAGATAACTGTCGACAGTGTGGTCCTACCACTCCTATTGCAAAGGTCCATGTGGGGCAGTATCACTTACCATAAGGTATGCTGCTTGCTGGTTTGTCACCATTGGCAATAAAAAGAAATTAATTAACAGAATAAAAACTCAGAATAGAACTCTAAATCCATCTGATCATATCAGAACAATTTCTCTCCTGTAACCAATTTCGAGCCTCCCAAGACCAGAGTAGCACTCAGTAGTAAAACGAATATGAACTGAGACAACGACAATTATTGGTGGGTGTGTGTGTGTGTGTGTATACATATATACAGGTAAATCCATAGAAGAATGGGTGTAACCGATATAGGCCGCAAAATTAGCACGTTAAAATTGCAATGGGTAGGCCACATCGCTCGTCAAACGAATAACCGTTGAAGAAGAAAGGTTCTAGAGTGGCGACCATGAATCGGACGACGCAGCATAAGACGACCGCCAAATAAGTGGCCTTGACGTTGCAGGTAACCAATGGATGCAAGTGGCACAGGATCGGTCCGAGTGGCATTCGCGTGGGGAGGTCTATGTCTAATAGTGGATGTTAATAGGCTGATAGATGGATGGATGGAAGCAAGGAACGTGAAAGAGAAAGTTTAAAAGTTGCGCCAGTGACGGAAAAGATAAAAAGTTTACGCCTGACGTGCTATGAACATGCGATGAGACGGATTGAAAATAATATTGTGAGGAAAGTTTTAGGTATGAATGTTAAAGGCTTTGGGGATAAAGAAGTGACCCAAAGAAAAGACGGACGGATTACGTGACATCATCTTATCATCATCTTCATCTCAGCGCAGGTAATTCTCACCGTTGGGGTCAGGCCTCATTCACAATGGGAGGGAAATTGACCTACTATACTGCGCTGTTCAAACGCGTTGGCATAGAGTTTTAGGTCGAGTTTTACTTCTGCATATCACATATCCCTTAGTCAACGTTTACGATACCCACAGGCAAGAGATAATGTATTCTTACTCCATCACCACAGGGTTTATTTATTACGTAATATATAACTGCGTGTATGATTTGGATAGAATGAAAAAATAAAAGCAGAAATGACATATGCTAGGGTTGTGAGGAAGAAGAGTGCATATTGCTTCAACCTCAAGTAATTGTGATAAAATCAGGATGATGATGCTACTGTAAACTTTCTCAGCCGTGCCTCTGGAGTCTCAAAATGTTCGTTTTTTTTATCACAATTCATACATTCTCACGTTTTACGCTAAAAAGACAAAAAATACATTTTTTTCGTTGAGATCTATATAAGTCTTAATGTGTCACATACATGCCTCTTCGTAAATTGCTCTCTCTCTCTCTCTCTCTTTCTCTTCTTATTACGCCCACCCTCCTTTATATGTCTCTCATTAATCTTAATCTGTCTCATTATTTCTCTTTTTCGATTTGAATTTAATGATTCTTCAACTAAATGATTCAAATATTAATCAAAAATCAAACAAAAATATTATTTCAACAATGCACAATATATACGTGTCGGCGTTGCGCCAGGAATTTGGTCGTCCATAGTAAAATACTGAATATGTAATCACTGTATTTATTAGGAGTTATTGCCGGCAAAGTGAGTGAAGTAAAACTGTATTCTATTCTTTTTTTTTTTTTGTGTGACTTAGTTGTTAGCCTCAGATGGCTGTGACAACTTTACCCGGACTGGTGGGTGAGCGCTGAGGGCTTTTTAATATTACAATGCTTTTATAACCTCCGCTTTACAATGAAACGGTTTAGTCTTAGTAACTACAATTACTTTTTATAACAAACAAATAAAACAACTATAAAATAACTATCGGAATATAGCTACATATAATGATAAATATTCTAACGCATTTAACATAATTCCAAATAGTCAATTTTACGCAATTTACATTAATGTAATTAAAGGAAATATTATTCTCATATATTGTTCAACAGACGGCGCTGTAACTAGAAATAAATTGCAATGTTTATTACGTAAAAACAACTAAATATGGTTACAAATAATTATTTCAATTCTAACCGATTTTAATTTGATCATTTATACAAATATTTAAACAACTAAATTAAATATTTCTAGAAATACACTCAAAAAGTGTCTTTTAAATATCATAACATGGTAAATAGCAGTGTTGTTACTACAAATAATTATTTAAATATTTGTTGCAAATATTTCAAACATGATTATAATAATCTTTTAAACTATAATTGACAACACATCTAAATTTACAAATATTGGCCATAGAGGGCGATATGCGCCCATATACACATTGTACTTTTCACTAAATCCATTCCTTTGGCCTTATGAGATATACACCCATACAAAAAGTGTTTAAAACGCACAGCACACTGCGCGTGCGCCAGTCATGTAGATGTCGGTGACGCAAACCCATAAAATTTTTCCCTACCAAAAAGTGCCCAACGCAACTAAAGAAGTTTTTACTAAATAAATAACCTTTATAATATTTAAATATACCTCTATATACGAGTAAATCTGTGACCATAAAGTAGTCTATAAAATTACAGTCGTTTCGAATAAATCATGTTAGTGGTATAATTAGACGGTCGTAGAGCTCCGCCAAACGTCGATGGAGGGTCAACAGTTGAAAAACAATAAGAAGTAAAAAACCTAGTCACGCAATCCTTACCGTTTTATTGTTTTGATTGCTCTCTTTAAGTATGACGTGGCTATCGTATGTACAACGAGTCACGGCAAATGACATTTCTATGGAATAGTAGTAAGAGAATTTTGAATACTCGCTAAAAAAATTTTTAACGAATTGTTTGTAAGTAGGTATATGATTTCTATAAATAAAACTATGTTTATGCATTTTTGATGACTGATTGCCCGACGTTTCGGACCTTTTAACTTTTTTACGTTCATAGTCACGGGCACTGACAGGCAGACTAAGATATCTCACGCCCACCAAGTCATTGTAATTACAGAAATTTATATCTACCCGGTACAGAATTAGTTATTAAATTTTGACCCAAATTTTGATATGAATTAATTATATTTTTTTTTTTGTACACAACAAGAATGAAAAAATGATGTTGTTTTTGATCGCTAAATTCGTCGCATAAGATTACGTACAAATCTCGATACACCCTGACGTGGAGACCATATGCGAGGGGTTAGGTAGTTACCTACAAACCGAAATGCGACTTCACTATGACTATGCAAGATTTCAATACTATATTAGGCAAAAGGACAGTAAATATCCTTAAAATAAGAGAAAATGAGCTGACTTAGCCCTGACGGTTCAATTAAAAATGATATAGATGTCAAACCACTCAACTGGTTTCATCAACAAATAAATATCATATGCTCAATACGAGTAGGTATATTACAGATTTTATGTCTATCATATACACCTGCTTGGAAATTGTAGTTGTTTCTATGCGCTATGACAGTCATAATTTCTTGCACAATAGGCGTGGGCATAAAATCTTCAAA
This sequence comes from Lymantria dispar, assembly GCA_032191425.1. Classification (NCBI taxonomy): domain Eukaryota; kingdom Metazoa; phylum Arthropoda; class Insecta; order Lepidoptera; family Erebidae; genus Lymantria; species Lymantria dispar. Next base: position 13,663,637 of record CM063448.1, read on the forward strand.
TGTGCACTCAGTTATGTCAGTCCGTTCCTAGTGCTATATTCAGGATTAAGTCTCAAGGTGGAAAATGGCCATCAGTTAACAGCATCCTAAGAATTTTTGTATACGCTGGAGCAAGCATATGTAATGCTTGCTTAGCTCATTCCATGGTTGCTGCACATAAGTTTACTACCAACAAAAAAACAATTGGTCAGCAGTCAAATGAATAATTACAAATTTTTATATACCCATTCAATTATTATTTGCCATTCTATACTATTATCGTAAAATAATTACTACAATTACATTATTGTAATATTTCGATGAAGTTTTACTTCAACAAGGGAATTGTTTTATTGAACAGATACGAAAACCGATAGGTAATTTAGTTTATGTCATTATATCAGTCCATTCTAACGACTATTATCACGTGACTATTTCACTCAGGGTTGGCTCCTGAAAAGGAAGCTCTCCGTTGATAAACTATCCACCTAAAATATTATATAAAAACTTGACAAATCTCAAGGGAAAGTATTTAATAAATACTAAAAGGTTAGAAGTTCATTAATATAAAGATTAATAACTCATGTTCTATAAAATGACTTGAACCAACAAGTCCATAAATTACAGATAAGTATAAAGTCGCAACAAAATAATAATATCCATTCATTTAGGTGTAATTAGTGTCCATTAATTGTTCATTACTCAAATTCTCAGCGATACAAGGAATTATACCTTACCGTAAGGAATAATTTCAATTGAAAAATTATGTTAGATTCATTAGATTTACATACGTCTATGTGTCCCCTCAGCATACTAATGAGCGAGCTATTGTTCGAGATTTCTCTGCGAGAGGGAATCTGGGATGTAAAAATCTGTAGAAGAATGATTCTAACCGACATAGTACAAATAATTAACAAGTTAAAGTAGCAATGGGCAGGCAACATTGCCCGACGAACCGATAACCGTTGGGGAAGAAAAGTTCTCAAGTGGCGACCAAATATCGGACGAGGTACTGTAGGACACCCCAACCCAACCCACCAGGTGAACTTGGTGTAAGTTTACTGGAAGTCGTTTTTCAATTCATTAGCATCACAGGCTAATAGGCTTTTTACTTATCACACAATACTAATATAAATTTATCATTGCTCAGAAATTATAAACATATTATTGCAATGCAATAAAAACTAAATTTAATTCAGGTAACAAGACAGTATTTAAATAACTAACTTTAAAATTAGCTTTTTAGTCTTTTCCTTAGGCTGCCACAAACGAGCAGCGCCGTGATCTCGTCGCAATCATGGGTGTCGACCTGACGCTGCCGACCATCGCTAGGGAGATGCTCGGCAGCATCAGGAACTGGGACGCGGTCGCCGCCTTCCCTTCTGCGAGGCAGTCGTCTCGCGGAAGTAGGTGGTGCAACGCACGCGGGAGGAACGCCTCCACGACGACGCAATCCGCCGCCGGCGACTCGGACGGCGCAGGTGCGAGTATCTGTGCCTAATGCCGCCTTTGCCGAGGTCGCGGGTGACTGGACTGGGGATTTAGTCCATCACCCGCAGAGAGGCTGACCGCGCGACTGACGTCCCCGAAGGGGAACGTCGAGTGGAGAGGGTACCCCGCGACCGGGGTATTCCGTCGGGCCGACCACTGAAGACAAGTTACCCTGCACCGGTGGTCGGCCCAACAACGACGACGACGTGTCACGGGTGGGTTATGTGGCCGCGCGCCGCCCCTCTGTCGCCCCGAACGGATCCGGGCGGCGGGTGCACACACCATGGCCCACCCCTAAAAAAAGAAAAAAAAATAGGCTGCCATAAACGTCAATAAATTTAGCATCGATAAATTCTACCAAAATAGATAACAAAAATAGATTTCCAGAAGAATTATAGAGCTTGAACTACTAAATTATACAAATTTGTGGAACTGTGATATCCTAATTTAACAGTAAAATATTTATCTTACGGCGATATAACGACAATTGAGGTATTTATCTTCCCACGCACGTCGTAAAAGTTGACAAAGGATTAGGACTAAGGCCACTTAGGAGACAGACGACAGTACACGGCATATCTCTGTTACCATTATTGTACTATATCATATATGTGAATTCAAAAGTTACACAAGGGAAATGAACACATTATAATTACAAGTGATTTAACTGAGTGGCTTAATGCTGATTGCACATAAACCCGGATTTAGCTTTAAGTAAAATCGTGCATTTTAATATGTATAAGAAAAATTACCATTTATTATAATCATTTAATTTAACCTCTCCTTAACATTCCAGAATTTATTTGCCATACAGCGATGGGAAATAAATAGAAAACCACCCATGCTTTTTGCGCTCCTGCGGTCCCAATTCAAGTTGCTTGCCAGAGAAGACGATGCGCGCCATCATAACCAGAGTTGATCTACTGCAGGCGCGCATCGAGGTATGCCGCCTCTCCAGCCGCCATTCGCTGCTAACAAGGAGGAGCCCGCACGGCCAATGATTGCATTGAACCCCACCTCTCTGCCTTGCCAAGATGGCCGAGTGGTGAGCTTCGCTGCGACCGTGGCTAGGCCTAAGAGGCCAGATAAGCCTGCGAAGAAGGCATGACGGGTACCGACTCCCGCTAAGGTCAAACCGCAGCCGCTGCTCTGCCCAAGCGACACAAACCTCGAGCGTATGCTGTGCCGTGTCCTCATCGCAATCAATATTTGGACGTCTGACAAAATTTAACAAATAAGTATCATCATTACAGTTTAAATATGTCCCACTACTGGACTCAAGCCATCTCCTCAATTGGAGGGAAATTGACCTACTATATCCACGCTAGTCAGACGGATTGGTATTTTTTTTTTTTTTTTTTTGGGTGGGCTATGGTAAGCGCACGCGGGGTCCTGCCCTTCCGGGGCGATGACAGGACGGCGCGTGGGCCCATATCCCACCCGTACCCACGTCACCTCGTTGTTTGTTGGGCCGACCACCGGAGCAGATGTGACTTGTCATCAGTGGTCGGCCCGACGGAATACCCTTTCGGGTAACCTCACGTCTCGACGTACTGGGACGTCGGTCGCCATCGCGCGGTCAGCCTCTCTGCGGGTGACGGACAATTTCCCGGTCCAATCACCCGCGGCCTCGGCTAGGGCGGCATTAGGCGCAGATACTCGCGCCTGCGCCGCCCCAGTCGCCGGCGGCGGAACGTGTCGCCGAATAAGAGCTCTACTCGCACACGATCCGCCGCCTCCTTCCGTGAGATTACGGCCTCACAGAAGGCGGCGACCGCGTCCCAGTTCCGGACGCTGTCGAGCATCTCAATGGCGATGGTCGGCAGCGCCAGGTCGGCACCGATAATCGCGACGAGTTCACGGCGCTCCCTTTTCCACGCAGCACACTCCTCGAGCGTGTGCTGCGCCGTGTCCTCGTCGCAACTGCAGTGGTGGCAGGACGGTGTGCTCTCCCTCCTGACAATCTTGTGCAGGTACTTCCCAAAACACCCGTGCCCCGTCAGCACCTGCACAAGTCGGAAGGAAAGCACCCCGTGCGTCCGCTCCAACCACTCCATCAGCACCGGCCGGAAGGCCTCGACGGTCCTGACACCGTACCGAGGACTCTCCAACCGGACTGCCCAACGGGCAATGACTCCTCGGCGGGCGTCGACCCGCCAGGCGGTGATCTCCTGCAAGGAAACCATACCGCCGCGGGCGCGCGTCTCCGACACCCGCCGATAAATGTCGGTGAGCATCTCCGCCTCCAGGTCCCACGGGAGAGTTCCGGCCAGGAGACACGCTGCCTCCGTCGCCACGGTGCGGTAACCCCGTATGGCCCTGATCGCCATGACCCTTTGTGGTCGCCACAGGAGGGCCCTAAGACGGACGGTCAGGGACCCCGCCCACACCGGTGCGCCACACAGGGCCATCGACCGGATCACCCCCGTGTACAGCTGTCGGCACGTAGCACTGGGTCCACCCACATTCGGCATCAACCGCGAAAGGGCGGACGCCGCGCCGACAAGCCGGGGAACAAGTCGATGGAGATGCTCCTGGAACCAAAAATGCCCGTCGAGCACCAGGCCCAAGTACTTCATGTGGGCCTGGATGCTGATGGTGACCGACTTCACGGTGATCGAAGCGCTGGCGGGAGGCCCGGCGGTACGGAGGCCATGGAACAAAAGGGCCTCCGTCTTTTCCAGGGCTACCCTCAACCCCAACGCTACGATTCGCCTGACAATCTCCTCGGTGCCGAGAGTTGCCAGGCGTGCCGCCTCCTCTAGCGTCCCGCCCCGGGCTGTGACGAGTGTATCGTCGGCGTAGCAAATTACGCTCAGCCCGGGTGGGAGACTTCCTCTCAACGCCCAGTCGTAGCCGATGTTCCACAGGGTTTGACCCAGAACCGACCCCTGTGGGACACCGCACGTCATGGGCGTTCGCACAACGTCCCCTACTCGGTCAACGTAGAGGACGCTGCGCCCCTCCAAGTAGTCTGCCACCAGCCGCCTGAGGTACACGGGCACCCCGTGATACTTCAGTCCCTCCCTGATGCAGCTGAATGGCAGACAGTTGAAGGCGTTGGCGATGTCCAGGGACACCGCCAACAGGACTCCTCCGCCGGTGACGGCCTTCAGGCGCAGCAGGGCCGCGATCGTCGAACGCCCTCTCAGACGGATTGGTATAGGGTTTTATTTCGAGTTTTTCTTCTGCTGTATAGATGTTATCTGCGTATCACAATCCCTTAGTCGACTTTTACGACACCCACGGGCAAGAAAGGGGTGGTAAATTGTATTCTTACTCCACACGGTATAAGTATAGCCATTTAATAATATTGCACAAACAGTTACTTTAATTCATATCTATTCTTTTATGATCTAGTATATTTTCTTTGTATTCTTATAATCTCTTTCCTATAGGAGCCGAATCCTATATGCATCCTTCTTCTACAGTATATATTGAAAAAGTTTGGGCAATAATTTTACGACTGGCCAACTAATGACAAGAAGCAGCATTGCTTACTATATAGTGCTCCAACTGGGAGGAAAGATTCCCAAACACAGTCATTACGCGAGCATGAATGTGCCATGTTCGTGCCATCGTGTCATGCCAAGTGGATATCTTAATCTACTGTTTCGATAAATATTAGTCCATTAATTCAAAGTATATAGCTAATAAATTAAATAAATAAACTAATTAGTATTCGCCTCGAAATTATTTTAATAATTACTTATTCTATTTAAACAAACATTGCCATACTTGTTCCAAATACGATATATTATATAAAGCAGGTATAATACTATACAAAAAGCAAAGTACTTAAACAAACAGCAATTAAACCATTTATAATGTAAACTTTACTGTAGGGCGTAAACTTTGATAATTATAAATAATAGTTATTAAACGTGTGTTAACCTACTTACTTATCCAAAACAATTCCTAAAAATACAATTCTCTTCTGAATTCTGTTTAAATAAAGGCTAAATTGTATCTAACTGACCACCTCACCAGGCTTCGCTCAATTACTAAGTACAGAAAATAAATGTTTTTATAAACACATTTCGCCACTTAAGATTACTTTTTATTGAAAATACTGCATTATACCTCATTTTGTGTACTTCATCTCATCATTAGTATAAAGACCTAAGAGATTAAATAAACAAAATACAAACAAACACCTAATAGATTATTTTACACTGTGTATGTTTACTTAATACTGTGTAAATTTAATGCGCTTTTGTTAGGACAACATTGATAGTTTTTCAAACCACAGAGAAAAAAATCCACTACGTTTCCGTTTACGTTTACGTTTTTACCAGGTTTATAACCTTCTACTATCAACCACGCGGAAAAATCAGAGGTAACAACTTAAAAATAAAGAACTGTCAAATAGACAAAGTAGGGAGGTTCAACATCATATCGATATTTTGCGAAATATGAGTATAAAGTAATTTGGCCATCAAGCGGCATGTAAAAGGAGTTTCCAATTCTATGAATGAATGGCTTCATAACAAATACATATATTTAGCCAATAGCAAAGAAATTAATTATAATTTACTTGTTACATGATTTTAGTTAAACACTTAGGTAAAATGTTATAATAATAATAATAATCCCATTTTTACATTAAATTTCTCCAAAGGCCTCTGCGTGTTGGATCCATATCCCCATGTAAGCCTTTCAAAGGACCGGGTATCTTCCCTAGGAAGATAGCCGTGAATCGGAGATACATAATGATAATAATAATGTAATTTATTTCAGACATCAAGATCCATATTAGTGTTAGTAAATAAACTTAACCTATGTTAGAAGTAAGATAAAAATACATAAAAATTAAATAGAAACAAAAACAACTGTATTCGAACACTGATAGAAGAGTCTCCTATGCCATCAGCGTCCGAACACAGTGTCTGAAGAAAGGGCTATCCCACTTAGCAGCTAAGGTCTTCAGGATGGTGTTGGTGCTCGCACAGATTCTGCACAGCAGCGACGCGACTTTTTTCCGCATACACGCCTGGAACCCGTCGGTGCGTGCTTCGGCAAACATACCAGACGCGCTACAGAACCGTGGGAGCCCCAAAAGCATCCTAAAAGCATTATTATATTGGACACGAAGTGCGTTGAACGATTTTTGAGTGCATGTAGACCACAGGCCACTCGCGTAAAAAGTTTGGCAAAAGGACTTAAACAAAGTAATTTTAACCTCTCTTGAGCATCGATAGAACCTACGGACTAACATGTTAGCTCTCACGGTCAACGCTCTTCGTTCCCTCTCTATATCTAACTCATCACTCAGACTATCACAAACAATATTCCCTAGGTATTTAAAATGAGTTACGCGTTTTTAAGGAATCCCATACAACATAACGGACTGTACCACTGCTAGATTTTTACCCCTAGGTGCAAACACCATGAACTCACTCTTTTTAGGATTATAGTGCAATCCATGACTCTCAGCGTAGTCTTCACATACGGCCAATAATTTCCTAAGTGCACTGACAGAAGGCGCCAGCAGCACCATGTCGTCAGCATAACTAATATTATTGATACAAGTACCATCCACATAGCATCCGATCGGCTGTCTGCTGAGGCCTTCTATCAGCTCGTTCATATATAGGTTAAAGAGGTGAGGAGAGGATACCCCCCTTTGTCTCACACCACATTGCAATCCATAAGGATTGGACAGCACCCCAGACCATTTTACATTATTAACTTGATTGGTGTACCAATACTCAAAAATAGAACAAATCTCTTTAGGCAGAGTTGTATCACGACGCTTTCGCCACAGTACGTCGTAACATACTGTGTCAAAAGCTCGCGAAAGATCTAAGAAACAAGCATAGACTGGTGTCTGTCTATCCGTATAATATCTAGTTGTATATTTAAAGCTCACTATAGCACTCTCAGTGGACAATCCCGGCCTAAAACCAAAATGCCCATCATGAATTTTTAAGTGTTTAGAGAGGTGTTTATCAAGAAGCCGGTCCAGTACTTTAGCCGCAATAGTAGCTAGTGATATTGGCCTGTAATTGTTTTTATCCGAGATATCGCCCGTTCTATTCTTGAGCACTGGCACCACAATCGTTTTCATCAAGTTATGAGGCAGATAATTATGAGCAATTCACAACGAGTAGAACATAGCTAAAACTCTAGGCAAGTGAGGACCTGCATTCTGCAGATGCTCGACGCTGAGGCTGTCGTGACCCGGAGATTTACCTCTGGTCATGTGTTGAATTACACCTGTAATTTCTTTAGCAGATATAGTGATATGCTCCTTATCACCACGCTCCTCAGAGTCGAACACCGGCACAGTATTTTTAAGGGCAGGCCTTCACAGAAGTGATTCTTAAACAAGTTAGCTATTTCTCTCGGTTCTGACTCTCCCGCAACATTATAACAAAACAAAAAGTATATTCTAACTTGCATATGGCAAAACAATTATTTTTCAGTCTGAAAGAATGATCTTAAAAAGCTGGCCATTGGCTGGGCACTGGTAAGAATAGCCGGGCCCGGTGGGTGCCTAAAAGGGCATCGGGTCCGGGCAATCTCTAATCACGATTCAGTGACATAATTGGGATCTTTTAGATATCCATAAAATCTAAACTATAAGAGTTGTGCAAATGAAATTTAATGTGTTTAATAAATCTGCTATTGACATTATATTCCGAGAATTGTGTTTATCTTATAATATTAAGCCAAATATGAGGATTTAAAAAAACAAAGAAACGTTTCGAAAAAAGTTAGTAGGTAAGTTTTTGTGCTCTGCTTGACTCGTCATAACTGGCTCACTACCGTATCCTTTGTTATCTAAGAACAAATCTAGAGTCATTTATTATTTTGACTGGACCGGGGAATTAGTCCGTCACCCGCCGAGAGCCCGACCGCGCGAGGAAAGACCGACGTCCTCCCCGAGGAGGGGGACGTCGGTCGAGGAGAGGGTACTCCTCAGGGGGTATTCCGTCGGGCCGACCACTGACGTCAAGTCACCCTGCTCCGGTGGTTGGTCCAACGATGAAGGCGACGTGTCACGGGTCGGTTACGGGTGTGCGTGCTTACTCTGTCGCCCCGGATGGAATGGAGCAGGGAGCGAGCCGACTGTAACCAACCCACAAAAAAAAATTGCAAACAATATATTATTATTATTAATAAATCTTAATCAACTGAAATAGATAAATATACTAAAAGATTTTCTTCGTTAACTAAGATCTTCACTTCACATAAGTGAAGATCTTAGTTAACGAAGAAAATCTTTAGAATCCATAGGATTGTAAAATTTCACATATTTTCATCAAAATAAGTACTATATTTGATGTCCACTAGTTTAAAACTGCTACAGATACCCGATAAATATATATATATATATATATATATATATATATATATATATTATAAGACTTATTTTAAGTAATTTTCCTCGCATCTTTAGTTCTCATAAAAAAATATCCTACAAACTAAAATGATTGCCACTTGGCCAGCTATGCAGTCGACTACACAAAAGTATTGTATATGCCTTGTATGTTTACTACTGCATTCAGCAAATACAAACTAAAAATAACTGTATGAATCCATCCATTAGCCTATCGATGTTCAATTGGCTTGTGGCCTATTTCCAACAGGGCTATATCTAACAGGCTTGTGGCCTATGTCCAACAGGGGCCATAATACTATCATAACCACGCTTTAAGTTAACTTGGCGATTGTAGTTTGCATTACAAGTATCCTAGGAGATTGCTGCTGCTCAATCTACTGAATCCTTTATCCGGTTTTTACTATTACCACTAATATTGATACATTATATTCTTAGCCCATCACCACACATTTATACAAATAAATAAAATTGAAGTGTCTGTTTGTAATGTCAAAATACTGGGCCTTTTCCATGCTCCACGGTTATTTGCACGACAGCTACGCCTAAAAATTTTGTCTGTCTGTCTGTTTGTTTGAGGTAATCTACAAGACGGCTGGACCGATTTTGACCGCTAATATTTTACTACCAGGTAGCTGTCTATAGGAATATAAGGAGTAACTTAGGCCATATTTTACCCCGGTATTTCCACGGGAACGGGTACTATGCAGGTAGGGCGACTGAAACTAGTGGAGTTGCTAGAGGTTATATAATTATTGTGTTGAATGTTAAATTGCATCCCCAGTTAAACATATCAACATACATTAGACTCTCAAGATACACTAAGTCACCACTGAACAATAGTAAAAGCTTATACTAATGCTAACGAGATTTTAATGTATGAGCTCCAAATCCACAGCTTATCATTATCGCAGCCAGCATAACTCACATAATATCGAGATAGAGTGACTGGACACCATTGTGAAAGCACTCGGAAAAAAAGGTATTTTATGACTTCAAGAGAAATTTTAGATTGTAACTTTGTTCAATTTAACAATAATTTTTTCCTTGTAAGCAGCTTTTAAACATTAGTTTAAATATAGGTACGTATGTACATATAAGTACGCATATTGAGTGGATGACTAAAAATAAACGCTATTGAACACCATTAGCGTTTTCTTTCCCGTGGGTATTGAAAAATGGATTTACCATACCTACGATACAAGACAAAGAAATCTTGAAAAAAAATTTTTGGCGGCCTACTTTGGCCAACGTGGTATAGTAGGTTAACTTCCTTCATTTGGAGAAGAAGGATGCTCATCCGTAGAATGTGAGTTAAGAAGAAAAAGAAAAGGATAGAGAAGATAGAAGTCATTCAATTCAATGTTTGCCATTTAGGTAATGTTATTTTGCTGTTATGTTGATGATTTTCGTCGACAATCATTCAATCAAGCTTAACACGTTAATAGGTTTATGAATTTGTAATTTCATTGGCTACTATTGTACCTACTGCACCACTACCTACTATTTTGCTACCTATTAGACTACTACCTACTACAATACTACCTACTGTACTATTACCTACTCATACTACTACTTAATATACTACAACCTTTTATGACAATCTCACTTATCTAGTCGACATATATCTAACGTACCTATTTTAGACAAATCCAACATTATATCTAGACTTCTATCTAAAGATTTTCTACTAGAGACTTATAGACTAAGGTGCATGATGATGTTCAGGATTGTATGATAAAATCCAAATAATACATCACAAAACTTACAATCTAAAGATAGATAAAGCATTAGTGTTTTAATAAGATTGCATTATTTCTTAAGGTTCTTTCTTTAGAAGTACAAGTAGCTATATACTGTTCGAGGCTACAAAGATCTTAGAATCTTTTTAATTTCATCTATGTTGTAGACGATTAATTGATTCAGCATAGTTCGATTGGCTTCCCATATTGCTTCCACTATTTTGTATGTCAAGTGTTGTGTGTGGTTACCAAGTGAGTCGATTATTTATGCAGTCTGCACATATCTACCGCACTCGAATGTAATATTTATTTATTTTTAATTGCTGTTGATGACAAATAAGCAAACAGCGCACCTGATGGTAAGTTATACTACTCATGAACCTTTTCAATACCAGGGGCACAGCTAGGCTGCTGCCTACTGGGAAGAATGTGCTCTTCTTATAGCTCATGTAAAGAAAGTCTCATTATAGGGCACGGGAAGCACAGCAGCAGGTAGTTCATTCCAGATCTTGCACGTACGTAGAAGAAATGATCACTGGAAACGCACTGTTGACGTGCATAAAGTTTTAGGGTGAAATAGATGAATCCTCTATATATTAGTTTTATATCTCTACAGTACCTTCGATATGGGATTTCTTTTAATTTAGTATAGTTTATTTTGAAAGCAACCTACCTACCAATACAATTAAATGACAAATAACACTAAATATGTTTTCTCTTAGGTAAATGTTGCTATCTAAATGCAATATCGAATATTGATCACTTTATTGCGTATAAATAAAGCGAAAGTGATGTTTTATAGGGTAATATGAAATTGTTACTGCTATAACTTAACGTTCTCAATCTCTCTGATATTGGAGTATATGAGTTACGCCGAAAACATTCGCCATCACACTTATCGTGGGGAAACCTTCGCGTTTGTGGTGAATACTAATACGTTTTATTAGGAACGATGTCATATTTTACCATAAAAACTACATAACAACGTTACAATCGTAATATATTACTGTAATGCCCTACAGCGTCTAGGTACACATGTGTTCTACGCTTTAAATGAAAATATATATTCCATTGTAAATGTGTTGTTTAATTTTAGCTAACTAAAATGTTTTTATGTATTGTATTATATGGGGTAATGCAATCTTTCAAGTCTTTTTTTTTTATAAATTGACCATCCTTCTATGAAGTAATTGCGTATTATTAGATGAACTTCTAACTTTATGGTATCATTCAAAGAAAATTATTGCTATTTACACATACAGTTACAAACGGCTAAATACAAAGAATAACTTCAAAAAAAAAACAATACCTTATACATCCCTCAAATCCCCACGGTAAATCTCGAAAAAATCTGTTACGGAAAATTTGTTTAACTCGAGTTGAAAAGGGGCAGATGCCTCCAAAACAAAAGTAAAAGATTTGAGGGGCTACCTACTTACAAGTAAAATATAGCAGAAAAATTTATTTGGTAGCACTTAACTTTCAATTAACATTTGACAAGAGTGACTGTCGTTATTTAATTATGCATATTTCTTTATAAAGAAACTGCTTAAAACTTATTCTACTAATTTGGTGCTAGCTATATGCTACTATTACAACCATAATATACGAATACCAATTACTCTTACGATGCAATTTTTTCCATGTGACATCATCAAATTTTCTCACTTAATATACTACGCACGAAACGAAAAGTTTCAATCAATTTAATTAAGAATCACAGCAACTCACTATAAGCTGTGTAGTGTTTAAGATTACAAGGCTTACTTTAATTTTCCTGTAAGAGTCATACAACCTACTGAGTGATCATTAAGATCATGGGCAGCAGTATCTCTTAGGACAATTTTAACTGACGACAAGTTAACGCTGCTCCAGTGGTCGGCCCAACGACGAAGGCGACGTGGTTTTTGGGTGGGTCGCGGGAGTTGCGTGCTTAAGCCCCTCTGTCGCCCCGGACGGAGTGGTGCGGAGGCGCGCCGACTGCGACCCACCCACAAAAAAAAAAAGGACAATTATAACAACAATTGCAATCACTAAACCGCCAATCAAGCATCGCGATTAAGGCATTATCGCCTTAGTTGGAGAGGTTTACGTCCAACTCCATCATCATCTCTGCTCTTATATGTCCCACTGCTGGATTCAAGCCTCCTCCACAATAGCATGGCAATTAGCCTGCTATGCCATGTTGGTCAAACAGATTCATATGGGGTTTTATTTCAAGTTTTTCTTTTCTTGTATAGATTTTAAATGCATACTTAGTAGTCTTTTTTCGAACATCTACGTGCAAGATGGGCGTTGATGAATTGTATATATTTCCGTCACCACACGGAAAACCACTTATGTCCAACAACGGCAATTAATAAGTGACTGTATGAATGGATGAATCTCATCTTGTTGTTCAGAGGTCCAAAAGTTCAACTAAAACCTTAAATGTAGCATCTTTCTTAGTGGGCACCGAACACGAGAGGATGGTGTTGCAAAATTTATAAAGAAAATTAACTTAGCAGCCTTGCAGTCCTAGTCTATGGCTTAAAGGGGAAGTGAAACAACGCCTCAAAACTTCTATTTTTGTAAATTTTCTCGTGTGTTACATTTGAGCCTAACAGGCGATAAAATTTTAATATGTACTTAAATAAAACGACACTTTGGTATAACACCAATAGTAAAGGGCAATTCTAAATGATGGCATCAAAAACCATCAAACTTAATAAAATTTGTCGTGATCTGTGATTATGATCTAATGTCATTACTAGAAAACAAGATGTGAACTCATATAAATTGCCATCGGGCAGATAGGTAATTTGCCCTAAAAATATTTAGTACCTAAATTATCATAGTCTCACCTCTTAATGTGTGACTTGTGGAGTCTACTCAATATCAGCTTGGACATTGGCTCTTTCAGTCATATAAACAATATATGTATATTTCATTTATATTTATCACTAAGTTAAAGTTAAAAGTTTACCTATTTGTTTCTTGGGGAAACTATAGTATTTGGCTATATCAGTCCAATTAAAAATATAGTAAGATAGTCTACATATTGCAATAATAATAACGATTAAACTCTTATTGAGTTTTATAGTGATCTTGACATAGTCTTGACTTGTTTTACTTCGCCTACAAACCGAGTACATTTAAATGATGGCGAACTTAGGCAAGTTTGGCTTAGACTGGCTTCCTTAGAGAGAACCGAGCCCAATTCATAGCACCGAAGCAACAAACCTTAATTTCAACAAATACCGTCACGTTATAAAATTATCTTGAGGCACTAGTACCTATATCAATGGAAATATATTTAGCACAGATCTTGAACCTACTATTATACACGATTATTATCTAAAATAGAAAACAAATCAGCCATACCACTAGCTAGGATGTCATTTAGGGCTTATTCGAAGTTTATGTAGCGATTCTATCAGGATATGCCCATTAGTTATCTCATAGGACACAGCGTAAAAAGGAGTATTAATATATTATCTTGTTCTATCAGCAAATGTATTATATTTTCTTATATCCGACAAGCAAAAAGAACTGATTTGAAACGGCATTCATATCTATACCCATGTGATGAGATATCGATTGAAGTGAGGTTTTGCAAACTTTTTATTTGTCCACCGGTTACTCGGCTGAAGCTTAAATTAAGATGCGCGTTAAGCTCGAGTGCATGAAACAAGTCTAGGAACCAGTTTTAAGTGCACATAAAGCGGGTTAGTCGACGTTGCTCGACCAACGAACGGGTATTACTATATCGTGTTCTTTTTAACGTGTCTCTCGTCGGCCATATTTCATGATGAAGAAATAAAAACTCATCTTATGACTGTTAAGAACGAGTAAAATAATTTTCTTTTTAATAACAAAAAGTTTAAGCTTCGTACTTTTAAAAAGGTATTCGAGTGATGCTTTCATTCTAAACTAATACTAATTCTAAAACTAATATAATGTCAATCATTAGTAGTATCTGAGTGGGTCATTTGTGAGTGTTATATCTACAGATTTCCATATAGCACTATCTAACATATCTCTTTAGTTTCGCCTGGTGTTTAGCTATCAATCTTCAAAAGTTTATTTTTTATTTACTTTCTAATTCTTGTCCGTCTATAATTTGCATTGTTAAGAACCCAAAAAAGTGGGTTTACCTTTTAAGTGTAACATGAAACTGTTTAAGGACTTTATTCCCAAGTTTTAATTTTATTTTTACTAACAAAGTATAAGCATCCCCTTTTTTATCCTATAATACTTTTTTAAAATGATTGCATGTCGCATATGGAATCTGGTCATCTAAAATTATTTTATATTGTTAAGATTTATACATTTATATCTTATCTATTGTACTTAATATCTATCTACCTTTAATTTGTACTTGACCTATATATTATATAGGCAATTTGATAACATAAAGGCCGAACAACATTTTAAATGGGGTCATTTTCTTATCGAATATTTTCTGTAGAGGCCACGTTGCGATCCAGTGGTAAACAGATAAGTTATTATGTAAAATATGTTAGTATTATCACAAAAGTAATTGGTGTAAATCATTTGCGTTTCGTAATACACAATACACAAAAATAAATTTCCTATACCTGCAATGTTTATTTTGCTTTTATGTCTTTTTTACCTACATATAGTTTAATATATATAGCTATTGCTATCATGTATAAAGACTATCGCTAAATTCCTTTATTTCCTGATTTAACAACAATTTTTTTACAAGTTACCACTACCTATCTTGCCCGTGGATGTTATAAAAGACGCCCAAGGGATATAATATGCACATAACATCTGTGCAAGAGAAGGGAAACCTGAAATGAAGCCCTGTACCAACATGTCTGACCAGCATGGTATAGTAGGTCAAATTTCCTCCCATTGTGGATGATCATCCATAGAGAAGAACGGATCGGATACCATGGCATTTTTATTCCTTCACCACACAAATTGTTGCATATACACTCATTTGCAAAAAAAACGGGCACCTAAGCAATGAACCATTTCAAATGTTAATATTTCTTTGTTTGATAATTATAGGTAGTTTTATCCACACAATTTGCTAAATTAATAAGAAAATAATCGTTTTCATCAGTATTTCATAAAATTTAGATACAATTTATGGGAAATAATGCTAAACCTCGCTAGTAGTGTATATTCGCTAGTAGTGCATATGCTCATGAAGTAAAAATAAAAAAGTTTTTTTGTTTGTTTTTCTTTAATAAAGTAAAAGCAGATAAATGTTTAGTATCGAGTGTGACCCCCTCTAGCTAAAATCACAGCTTGAATTCGTCTGGGCATGCTAGCGAGTATATCCCGGATACTTGCTTGCGGAATACGTTCCCACTCCGCAGTAATCACATTCTTCAGCTCTCTGATGGTCTGCGGAGCCGGGTGTACTGATCTCACACGCCGTTTCAGAACGTCCCAGACATGCTCTATGGGATTGAGGTCGGGACTTCGAGCTGGCCAATCCAAACGACGAATGCCGACCTCTTGCACATACGCATTAACATCGCGGGATCGGTGGGCGCGAGCATTGTCGTCCATAAAAATCGAGTCTTCACCTAGAGCGGCCAATGCGGGTTGTGCATGAGAAATTAGAACTTCCGTTATGTATCGATGCCCAGTCAGTGAGCCGTTTTCAATGAAGACTAACTCTGTACGATCCATTGAATTTATTCCTGCCCAAAACATAACAGAGCCCCCACCATAAGGTGTGATTTCTTCGAAACATGCCTCTGCAAAGCGTTCTCCTTGTCTTCTTAGCACTCGCCGACGTCGATCTTCACCGAACAGAGATATCCTGGCTTCATCAGAGAACAAAACCCTATTCCAATCGTCTGAGTCCATGATTCACAATTTCTAGCGAACCTAAGCCTGTGAACTCTGTGCTCACGGAGTAATTTGGGGCCGCGGGCCGGGCGGTGACTGCGTATATTGGCAGCGAGAAACCTCCTCCTGACCGTCCATAGACTAATATGCACATTTCTTACTTCTTGGAGGTTGTTCTTAAGATCCACATACGAAGATTTGCGATTTCTCAATGCGCGACTCACAAGAAAACGATCATCCCGTGGTTGGGTACATGGTTTTCTTCCAGAACCAGGCCTTCTCTCGACGGAACCAGTCTCCTGATATCGCTGCCAGGTCCTTTGGACTGTCGAGCGACTAACATTTAGCCTCCTAGCCACGAAACATTGGCTGCAACCCTCTTCAAGCAGCGCGATAATTTTGGTAGCTTTTACCACTTTATCTACCATTTTTGATACAGCCAAACAGCATTAAATAAAGCTTTGACAGTCAAGGATATGAAATTAATCGATAAAAATTGAATAAAAGTTATGAAAGTCGATGTTAACTTCTGGAACTTCGCGCCAAAAATGTAGGATAAAAAGGGGTTTTCTGTAAAAATGAACATCAAATGAAAAATTGAATTTAGAACGTACTTTTTTAAATACCACAGCATTTTTAAAACCGGCCAGTAACGTGTACAAACGATTGAAACCTTTTTGGTATTGTATCTTTTTAAATATGAATGAAAATCAAAACCGCCCGTTTTTTTTGCAAATGAGTTTATTACAATCATATTATTATTATTATAGGTATTTATCCATTCTTTTTCCTATTTCTTTAATTTTCATTATTGTTTGTCAACTTATATAATCTTACAACGTATATATATATACAAACATATTACTAAAAATCATTTATGAGTAAATATAATTGTTTAAAGAAAATAACCTAGCTGTGTGCCACGACAGATTTTCGTCAACATTATCATCTTGGCCCATATACGTCTATCGCGTCTATGGGCGTACTTGCTCGAGCTACTGCGAGCTTGCCGCGCCAGACTCGAAGTGTCTCTACATGTGCAACAGAATTTCCAAGAAAAGCTAAACATCTTAGATTCAATGAAAACTGTAGGACTTGGGCCACACTGACAACACTTGTTGGCATAGGGTTTCATTTCAAGTTTTCCTTCCTTGCATCAATGTTATTTGCATATTATATCCCTTTGTCGTGTTTTACAACATCCACGGGCAGGAGAGGGAGTGATGAAATGTATTTTTACTCTGTCACCGTAAGGAAAGACGAAAGTACTATTAACGGAACCAACTCAAACCCACGACACTTGATACAGTAGCGCGCTACATCGTCCTTTATCCAATAAAATAATTAAACACCGTTGGAAAGTAAGGATCGTCGAGAAGCTGTCACAAATGTATCGAGGATAAGATGCCAACTAAGTTGGTAGTTAGTGTAGTTAAGTGACAGTCTTATTACTGAACATTCATTGAGAGCCTTTGATTGTAGCGCTAGGATCGCAATGTATGATATTTACTAGGAGCCGTGTCACAGCCGAGCCATATTATTAAATACCTAACATATAGAACAGAACAACATCACGTCGCGCAAAGAAGAACAAAATAATATTGTTTTCCCATTACCATTTCAGGGTACTAAATCTTAAGGATGTGTCATTTTCTACCATTTTTACGTATTGCTGTTCGCCTGTCGTAAAGTCTAGACTAGCTTTAAGTCATGAACAGGCTTTACTATCTATTTCCCTTTACCAATTGTAATATTTCCAGTCCAGCACTAATTTTAATTTTTCACATAAACATCAGCTATTATCATCATTATTCGGCCTATCCCGACCGCCCTCATGTTTCGCCACAAAATGCGGTCCTGTGCCACCTGCATCCAAAGACGCCCAGCAACTTTCAAAAGGTCGTCCTATAATAAAACATCTATAATACATATAAATTAAATTCCATCTTAATAAATTTTCTCATACTTTCCTATGAACAACGCGTGTGGGTAGAGTATGTACCTAACCAAAGGAGCTAAGCTTATAATCTTCATATGCCCCGCTAAATCGACTCGGCTTGGCTCAAGCCCAGGCTACCTCAAAGCATGTCCGAAAGCTAAAAGGTGAACAGCATTATGCAAATGAATACTCTTTGTTCTGTACCGTAATGCTATTTACATTTTATTTATTTGATACAAAATAACCTCGGATACTGAGCGTTTGTTTTTAGGCTACATTAAATACTACCCGAGCATATATCGCATGATATAATGATTACTATTTTATATATTTTATTGCATAAGTAAGAATTTATAAAATATTTCTTTTACCAACTTTTATTATATAGGTTTTCCCTCTGGATAAAAGAGTTGTAGAATACAATACATTTCACTAACCTGCTACGTCTTTCCATAACTCATACGTCGTAGTAAAATGCTTAGGTATATACTTAAAGTGACCATACGTCCTGTTATAAACGGGACAGTCCCATTTTTAAGTGGTCTGTCCCATTGTCCCGAACTATTCAAAAATGTCCCGTTTTACAAACAGAGCTTAATAGATCATTTATTATACTGACACGGACGTTTTTTGTTTTCAGTTCGAGCAATTCTTGTTATATCTTTAAACGAGCAATTCTTGTAAATAGTATATATATTTTCAGGATCTCGGAAACGGCTGCAACGATTTTGTTAAAACTTGGCATACTAGAGGATTCGGGCCCAAAAAATCGATCTAGCTTGGTTTTATGTATAGAAAATGTTGTTTTGTCAGTGTTTTTGGCAGACAATATAATGACATTAAATTTTAAAAGAATATGAATTCAAATTTTGCCATCGATGTCATGAGTTACGATAGCTCAGTGGCGAAGTAGTCAGGTATCATTTTATTTTTGACATCGGCGACAACCGGCGCCGCGGCGTTGGATCGAATCTCGGTGTTATTATTATTCTCTTTTTGTAGTTTTTATATAATTTTCATTATTTATTTTTTTTTTTTTTATTAATATATATCTAAATAAATTCGACAAAAATATGCCGAGCGAAGCTCGGTCAACCAGATATTATTATACTGTATGATGGCGGCTAGGAATAATACTAACCCTTGCTTGTAAGTATCGTAAAAGACGACTAAGTTCATCTGATGCCGGCAACAATTACTTGCCCATGGAGGGTTGTCTTCAAGCAAAATTATGATGATGAACGCTTCGATATACAGGTTTAATACCGATATTTTAATTCCATTTTAAAATAAACTTTGTGTCGGTTTCGAATTCTACGCAGAACAACATATTGTGCGATCCATTGATTATTGTTTTGAGTCTTGGTATAATTTGTGTTTTTTTAATTGTATGTTTTAAAGTATCTAGCAACTAATGCTTGCTTGGCGCAAGGTGTCTTTTCATTAAAAAAAACGGTTTGCAAATAAATCGAAATAACTTTAAAAACCGAAGTAAAATACACATTATGCGTTTGAATCCAAAACGTCTGCATAGAAGAGACTTCCCAAGCAAGTGTCGCAGCTATGACTTCGCGCAAGATAGGCTTATATGATATCCATAAATAATTATACTGAATATTAAGTGTAATTTGTGTGTGTGTGCTATGTGGTAGCGGCTTCGAATACTACCAACCCTTGCTTTGCCCGAGGGTGTTGTAAAAGACGACTAAGAGCCCTAGATTGACCCGGACCAACTCCATCTAGTACCATTTGGGTCAACGATTACATTCCCAAGGAGGGTTGACGTCAGGCAGGCGGCCGGTCATAAAAGTCATTGCCGAAACTTTTTGCAATATGTCAAAACAGATGACATATTGCGTCGACCCCAAGTAATTGGGATAAGAGCAAGATGATGATGATGATGATTAAGTGTAATTTGTGTCTATTCATTTTATGTTTATGAAGTCTACCATAACAGAAGGATTTATTTCATAGTGCCCTCTGCACTAGTCTATAAAAAAATGCATAACCTACTTAACTGGAATACAAGTCTTAATCTGATAAAGAACGTAAAACTCTATAATATACTAGCTGACCCAACAGACGTGGTTGTGTTCAAATAAAATAAAGCACCACTTACCGGGTCCAATTGTGAATCTAAACTATTCTGGAATCCCCTTGAACACACACAAAAAATTTTGTTGATATCGGTCCAGCCGTCTAGGAGGAGTTCAGTGACATACACACTTACACAAGAAACATATACAGGTGTATCAGGTTATGGAGCAACTGTTCGAGTATATTGTAGTTTAACGATCACAGATCATAATTGGGATGTATATTACACAAAAACAATATAACATAAAAGTTATAATGGTTTCAAAAATGTGTGTCTAAGAGTCTATGCCTTAAATGTTACGCATTATGTAGGTATGTACGGACAGGATACATGTAGGTACGTAAAGCTTCGACAGTATAATTTCATTCATTCGTACCTAAAATTGCGTAATGCTTCAATGATAGCGTAGGTACAACGGCGGCTTGCCAACGGTCATCGACCGATCAGCTGATTTAAAGCTAAGTTTGTCTTGCTTATGCGAACGTAATCATTGATTTATTAAATTTCTAATGAACATTTAACAAAGTGCGAATATGTCGCAGATTATATATCACTGACTGTATACATTTCAATCAGATTTACTCGAAAAAGCGATGGCAAAATTGAAAACTTTACATGTCTCTAATTCATTAACGAATCAAAATTTTTCCTTCAACCGTTCGACCAGTTGCCCCATAACCTGATATACCTGTATATAAAGACTAGCTGACCCAACAGACGTTGTTCTGTTCAAAGAAAACAAAAGGAATTCTGCTTGAAATCGATAGCGCCACCTAACAGGTCCAATTGTGAATCTAAACCATTCTCGAATCCCCTTGAACACACACAAAAAATTTCATCAACATCGGTCCAGCCGTTTAGGAGGAGTTCAGTGACACGGAGAAGGAGTACACACGTACACTTTTTTTTTTTTTTTTATTGCAAGCAGTGGCAAACGAGCAAACAGTACACCTGATGGTAAGTGTTGCTGCCGCTCACGGACCTTTACAAGGCCGCTGCCTACCGTGAAGGGAATGAAGGGAGTGTGAATGCGTGCATTGAGGCTCGGTGATACCAAAGGCACCACCAACACCCTCCACATGCGAACACCCTCAGAAAGTTGGGCTTCCGGCTCTCTCGCTCACCGAACGAAGCGCAGTAACAAAATGCTACTACTCAGACGTCGATTTTCTGCGAGAGCGTGGTACCACCCCGGACGGACCGGCCCGCGGCTGTAGACTGATAACTGTCGACAATGTGGTCCTACCACTACTAACACACAAGAAATATATACAATACTAGCAGACCCGGCCACGTGTTGCTGTGGCTAAGGTTTTTGTTATATTACATTTTATGCTATTTATGCTATTGAATTGTAGCTTATATGACACGTTTGTAGGTTTGACGTAGCAGCGCCATCTATTAATTATTAAAGTAGTTTGGAGTTAACAGATAATTGTGAATGTCCAATAATCCACAAATAATTTGCATTAAAATAATATCGCGACTATAAATTAAGATGTAAGCTATCCTATCTCTCAAGTTGAATCAAACTGCACACGGTGTGCAAATTTGATTAAAATCGGTTAAGTAGTTTAGGAGTCCATCGCGGACAAACAACGTGATACGTAATTTATATATATTAAGATAAGATATAAAGATAAAGGTATTATATAATTGACCATCTAAAAGTTATCCTCACTGCAGTTTATGTATCAAAGAGCACACATAATGATACCAAAAAACATTAAATAAACTCATATAAATTATCTTAATACATTATCTACAATAAAATCCAACTATTAATATGTTGATAAATGTTATCTATCTTTCATGATCCATCATTAGTGTAAACAAGTTTGTTAACAAAACATCTATTGCGTTAGCTTTTCTGAACTTCACGCCCATGGGTATAGAGTTGCTACACTCCATCTTCGTGAAGGCGATCAATTCATTTCATCTTACCCTCTGACGTACCAACACCCCACGCTTATCAGTTACGGATACCTGAAATATCGTCGTCCCCTAAGTATATTTTCTATATGTTAACGTTTCAAGTAATGTTACTTAAACTTATAGAATTCTGCGATAATATTTAACATCAGTTCTAAAATTATATGTTATTGTATGTATTTAGGTAGGTTAGGTACCCCCTTTGTGTAGATTATCACCAAGCCAGACCTTACGTTTATCAATGATCTTCAAAAGCCTAATATAAATATTTTCAAGGGGCAACAATTTCAAGGGGTTTAATATTTTTGCGTCGAACCTTAATTCTTCTTTGAAATGAATGTACTTATTCATGTTCTTGCTTAGATAATCTTAGTACCATAAGTACACCAAGATAAATGCAATCTAAGTTATAGGTACTTATTATAACTTCACATACCTGCTAGTAAAAGACTTGACCTTGAAGTCCGTCCAGACAGACAACTTTCTTTTTCATAATTTAAATATCATATTAGGGGTTAAAGTATGAAATTACCGTTTTGTACTGATAAATTAAAACCATTTTTTTTTTGTTCATTAAACAGATTTTTTTAATCAAAGTATTTACCCTCGTTATCTATACACTTCTGCCATCTAATTGGAAGATCATTTAAACCTTTGCAATAAAACTCAGGGTCCTGGACTCCACAAACTTTGTGAAGGTATTTTGTACTGCTTCCTCGGAAGAAAATTTTTTCTGTGCAAAAAATTGTCCAATCGCGGCAAAAAATGGTAGTCGGTTAGGACGAGGTCTGTCGAGTACGGAAGATAACGTATGATTCCTAACTGCAGGTCTTGTAGTGTTAAAATAGTTTTTCGAGCAGTATGAGGTTTTGCGTTATCATGGAGCAATAATGGTGAAGATCGATTCAAAAGTTGGGGCTACGAGTTTCGCCATCATTGTTCGGAGTTCTCCACAGAAGACATCTGCGTTTATTGCTTGACCAGATCTGAAGAAGCTGTAGTGAATTACACCATGAAGTGACCACCAAACAGTTACCATCAGCTTTCTATGGGTAAGCTTCGCTTTAGGGCATTGATGTGGCGTTTGACCTGGGGTCAGCCATCGCGTTGTTCACGCTATTATCATAAAGAATCCATTTTTCATCACACGTAAGAATTCGGTAAAAATCCCTTCATTTCTATACTGGTTTGACAGGATAAGGCAAGCTTCAACGCGCGCTGTTCTCTGCAGCTAAATTAAATCATGAGCCACCCATTTTTCAGGTTCTTTTTTATTTTACCGATTTGGTGCAAATGGGTAAATATTGTGGGTATGCTAACGTCAAACTACGCCGCTAATTCCTTAGAAGTTTGACTCGGATCGGCTTCCATCATCACTTTCAATTCATCGTTATTTACTTTAGTGGCTGGTCTTCCTTGTCGTTCATTCTTCAGGTTCCAGTTTCCACTACGAAAGCGGTTAAACCAAAAACGCACGGTATATTCGTTAGCCGTATCCTCTCCAAACATAGTATTGACATTACGAGCCGTTGTTACTGTACTAGTCCCACGTCGGAACTCGTATTCGAAAATTACTCTGATTTTCATCGTATCCATGTTTACTTCAAAAGCTGAATGTAAAAACAATTGAACGTTGAACGATCAAATGTCATACATTTTTTTAAATTTAGAATGTTATATTTTTCGTTTGAAAATAGTTTCACTTTGATATCTGACTCCATGCAGGTTTAATTTTAATTTAAAGTGGCTAGTATGTTAAAACGGCAATTTCATATTTAAACCCCTATTATATACCTACGTTTTATTGTTTGTTTTGATATTACGAACTTTCATTATGATATCATTGATAGATAGTATTTTCAATTATTTTTTAACTACCAGCTTTAAGTAATATAATTTAATCAACGTAATAATATACAGGTTATACCAGGTTATGGGGCAACTGGTGAAATAGGAGTTAGACAATGGTGGTAGGCACCCATGAAAAATATTTATTCGTGAATGAAGCTCGCTTTTTCGAATAAATCTGAAATGTATAACTGACTGAACTGTATGTATAAAGCTAGTGATACTTAATCTGCAACATATTCGTACTTTGTTAATGTTCAAAGGAATTTTATAAGTCAATTTCAGGCAATTTAGTTAACATAATACTTTGGAAGATTTTGGTACAATTTCATAAGACATGTCCGACTCTTGCTTTTTCATTAAGTTGATTGACCATTTTACAAGTTATCTTTGAACATAACTATATCTAGGTATCTGTCTACACCTATTATGCCAATCATCATTCAGCCTATCGCCGTCCACTGTAGAACATAGACCCCCCTCATGCTTCACCATAAAGTGCCGTACTGTGGCACCTGCATCCAACGCCGCTCAAGGGTAGGTAAGAGAGTTGCCATGACTAGAGCTCATTTTTCTTCGCCATATGAGGAATAATAACGTAATCGCCACGTTTGGTAGGCGGGTTGGTTTCGCAGTGAGATATCATACATTTCCCCGGCAAGAGTTGCTGCCCACTCTCCTGTTGAATCTTTTTTTTAAATGACAACGCCTTGCACTAAAGGAATAATAATCCTTATATTGTGGGGGACTTTACAAACATATAATTCAACATCGCATCATCATCGCAGCCCTCATATGTACCACTGTTGGGCTCGGGCCTCCTCCACAATGGGAGGGAATTTGGCCCACTATACCATGCTGGTCAGACGTGTTGATATAGGGTTTCACTTCGAGTTTTCCTTCTCTTGCACAGATGGTTTGTGCATATTATATCACATAGTCGTCTTATACGACATCCACGGGCAAGATAGAGAGTGGTGAATTGTATTCTTACTTCGTCACCATACAGAAAGAACATATAATTAACCGACACAAATTACATTCAAACTCAGAACAACAATATGTGGATCGTACAAGGTCTTGTCTTGCATGGGATTCGAACCCGCGACACTGGCACGGTACGTTGGCATCTTAACCACTAGGCCATCTGCGCAATCTTTATCCGGTTGTTACGATTCCCATAGGTAAGCAATGATGGCGACAAATGTATTCTTATTTTCTACAAAGTTACATTTCATTAACTGCAAATGTAACTTTGTAATCATATATATTTATATGAGTTTACAAAATTATTTATACAGTTAGTGTATCTCGCAAACTGGATGAAAATTACAATGTTTCATAATTTTTCCTTCATTTATACACTCAACACTAATTGTATTCTAAATTTGACGCTTCTATGTCTGCTAGAAGTGCCTCTTTAATATTGATGATCGGTCAGTCAGTCAGTGACAAAATTACGAAATTTTGACTAGTTATAATTCTTAAACTATTGGTTCAAATTGAATGAAATTTGAAATACACAATGTTTATACCTTGCCTGCTGGGTTACTAAAAATTCAGGCTTCTAGTTTTATTAACAACGAAGTTATAGGGGGTCGAAAATGGCCTGAATGGCTTCGAGAAAAGTATGTTACGGCAGTGTTGCGTTTTGCCCGACATTTTTTTTGCTCGACTTGGCGGGGGCACTGCCGTGTCCCCAGATAGATCTCGATATGGCGATTCCGAATATGTAACTAACTCAATTTGGCAAAAAATTTTGGATAAAGCGGTTATAATACCTAAGCACGGCAGTATTGTCATGCATAATAAAGTAGTAGTTTAAATTTTGAGTATTAAAGTTTGATGTTACCAATAATTATACATTTTATTTACCTATATTAAAATTGAAATTTAATAGTTAAATTAATGTAAATAAAATTATTGTAGTGATACAATATCCGATCCTATTTACCTCCCATTCCTCGCAATACTCGCAAAATCAAAGGAAGGAACGGTAAAGGAACAATTCCTCACCCAAACGGCCAGGAACAGTAAAGTTCATTAAAAATGCACTTTTCCATGAATATTTTGGACAATTTGTGCCAACAAAGACCAACTTCACAAAAATGCACTACAATTTTTTTACGCGTAGAAGTTCAGCTATATGCAAATAATAAGCCCAAATGGCCAATCCTTTAGTGTTACTAAATTTCGGGCTGACCACGGAGGACAAGGTGAGGTAAGGTGGGTTATGGGGCAGTGCGCCGTCCCTCGGTCGCTCCAGACGGAGCCGGGCGGAGGATGCGCTGACCGTAGCCCCCTGACAAAAAAAATTGCTAAATTAAAAGCAGCGGTTTATATTTCATATTTTTAATTCGCTAAGGCTAAACCTAAGAGAGTCTTAACTTTAGATGGCTCAATGAGTTATTGGGCCAGCTAAAGTTACCAAGCATTTTTCTTTGAATTGCACTGATATTACGAGCATGATTGATATTTTGTGATGTGATATTTCTCCATGGTGACGGAGTAAGAATACAATTCACCTCTCCTTATCTTGCCCGTAGGTATCCTAAAACACGGCTAAGGGTTATAATATGCATATAACATCTGTACAAGAACAGAAAAATTCGAAATAAAGCATTACACCAACGTGTCTGACCAGTATGGCATGGTAGGTTAATTTCCCTCCTATCGGTGAGGAGGCCCGAGCCCAGCAGTGGAACATGTATGAGCTGAGCTGAGACGACGACGAGACGATGATTGATATTATAATCTATCTGGCTTTTTTTTTTGGGGGGTGGGTTGCGGTCGGCACACTCCTCGCACCACTCCGTCCGGGGCGACAGGGGGGCGTAAGCACGCACACCCGCAACCCACCCGAACACCACGTCGCCTTCGTCGTTGGACCGACCACCGGAACAGATAATCTACCTATAATAACAATATCAGGCAAATAGATATCGTAAGATTCAATCAGTAAGATGTCTAGTTTATCGACTTAAGAGCAAATAGTTAAGATAGGATATATTCAATGTGAACCATTGACACCTGCTCGTTTATCTACCAATCAGTCGCTAATTGGTATGATTCGCTTTACTGCTACAGTTTGAAATAGCATTAACTGGATACGACTGTAAGGTACCAATTATCGATAATCAACTTGCTACTTCACTAAGATAGCCAGCTAATTTTAGGTGCTTGCGTTTTATGCTAATGGCTACTTAGACAGCCTAATTTTAAGCACAATATTATTTTCTACTTACTAAATTAACTTTTCTTTGCCGTGTGGTGATGGAGTAAAAATACATTTAACAACCCCCTCTCTTACCCGTGGGTGTCCTAAAAGACGACTAAATGATTAATTATGCTTATAATATCTATGCAAGAGAAGAAAAACTCGTAATAAAGCCCTATACCAACCCATCTGACCGGCGGCGGCGTGGTACAGTAGGTCAATTTCCCTCCTAATGTGGAAAAGACTAGAGCCCAACAGTGGGACGGAGCTGAAATGATAGTGTATGATGACGATGATATTAGTTTCACTATTTTCTTATCCCTTTGGCAAATTTATTTATTTTTAACCACGTTAACCTCATACCATAGATGAGAGGTTAAGAATGTGTGAAAACAACCTTCTGATTGAGTGATGAAACCGATTCAGGCATTACAATGAGAATCCTCGGGCATTTATAATATCTACCTGCTGCAATCATCAAGCCAATAACCAAGCAATGGCGATCCCAGCATTGGCCCTCTTTAACGAGGTTTATAAACAACAATGTATGCACGGTAAGTTAGAATAAATCGCAGCCACTGTGATAATTAACCCCCGACGGAATAAGAGGGGTGTTATAAGTACGATGGATGGATTTCAATGCGGTTTTTTTATTTGAAAGCCAATTTCCTGGCGATGGTTCTTAGCTATGTTTGATTAATATCGGTGCAGCAGTGTAAGAGTATCACCTCTTTTCCAAAGTAATGTAATGGCGTATGATCACTCGATTAGGTGTTTCACGCGTGGCAGTACAGTCGATAAATGACAATTAATTAATAATTCCTGTTGAAGAGAACGTGATACTTTTTTTGTATTATTTTAGTTTGTGTCGGGGGTTATTCAAAATTTTAAATTTTACTTATAATTATAATAACAACTAATTAAGTTTTTCTATCCATCTGATATATTTAAGCAGTTAACTTATTTATTGAGCAGTTTATTTTATTAAAAAATTATAAGTTAAGACAAAACAAATATTAGTTTCTATGTCGATTATCTTTTTTTTTTTATTATAATGTAATTCATCCATATATAAATCACTACGAGAATTTGTATGGATTAAGGACAAAAAGATTAAATAAAACCATCTGTCGTAATGTATGTTTGCATTGAAATGTGTCTAGATGAACTCTACCTCATACGAGCTCACAAACAAACGAAGATCCACCTTAGTGTGGCGCGTTAGAAAAGCTACAATTGCATAATAAAAACAAACACAAGTGCAGAAGCGAGCGTTGCCTTGTGTGGATTCCGTCTTGCCAGGTGAAGGAAGCTAAACAATGGTCTGTTGAGTCTAACACTACAGACTCAAGCCTCTAAAGTCTACTGAACGAGACAATGGCTTCGTGAATATGGGCTCGAGAGAAACATTCTCATCTTGTTACCGCAAACAATATTGTTAGTTTTATGAAGAAACTGAAATAACCCTTTGTAGAGGCTTTTTATATTGCGCGTCGGCGTCTCTTTTCTTGGCTTTCAACGTCTTTGAATAGTTACACACGTTACATTTAACACGTAAAGTACATCATGTTTTTAGATGTATATTGTATACATATTATTATGGTTTTTGCACGAGCTGAGTTTTGCTATCGATTCTGCTTATCTCATATCCATATATCCATCAGCTAATCGAAGTTCAGTTTTAATAGAGGCATTTCTAAGGCGAATAATATCTTAGAATATTACTGCTGCTTATACTCTTGATGGTGCCTCAGCTGATTTTTATGACTATCATAGGAAATTAATGAATAATGGCACATGATATTCTTACCACAGAGACACCATATTTGTCTGAAGTAGTTACGTTTGTTTAAATCGTATATATACCAAATTTTATAAATTATTTTATATCGCTCCGCGAGATCTATCTTCGTCCCTTATCAAATCCCATAATTTCTTCCTCATTTTAAAGCTGAACGAATCAGTTGATGACGAAAAATAGTCCCATGTTTTAAAAATATATCGCTTCGCTTGGGATTTAATCTACACTGACGGACTCATAAACTGCATCAAAGTAAAAAACGACTTTGAAATAAATATTTTAACCAAGTATGCAAACTTTCTACACAGATTTAAATTGAAACGTCTAGATTGATTCGTTAACTTTAAAACAGCGTAGGGTCATATCCTTAAGTTTAAGTTTGTGTACTGGAAAGGACCTTAAAACTTTTTTGAAGAAAAACAGAAATTTAAAGAAAATTGGTTTAATTCAAAAATTGGTTTTAACAATAGACACAAACTTTATGCAAGGGTTTTTTTATGTTTTAATAAGGTGTGTTACCTCCACGTGCCCTTATTACGGATGCTAATCGGTTCTGCATAGATTTGATTAGGGTTATTAAAAGATCTTGCGGAATATTGTCCCATTCTTCTGAAAGTGCTGTTCTTAGTTGTGCCACTGTCGTAGGCACAGGATTTCTCGCATATACAGCTCTTTTTAAATTGTCCCAAATATGCTCAATGGGATTAAGATCCGGGCTGCGTGCTGGCCAATTCATTATACGTATCCCAACTTCTTCGCAATATTGTCGAACTTGTGCAGCAGCGTGCGGCCGGGCATTATCCTGCATTAAAGTAAAATTTTCGCCTATAAATCCCATGTAAGGCACCACGTGATCTTCTAAGATCTCTGTTATGTAGCGATGTGCAGTCAAACCCCCTCTACTACCGTTTTGACGGACCATGTCTATGAACACAACTTCTGTTCGCCCGTTCATCGATATGCCACCCCAGACCATGCACGAACCGCCTCCAAAAGGAACACGCTCCTCAATGCAACTTTGAGCATATCGCTCCCCACGTCGACGATAGACTCTTCTGCGACCATCTGCACCATATAAACATGTCCTACACTCGTCTGTGAACAATACGGATGCCCATTGCTCATCTGTCCAATTTAGGTGATCACGCGCAAATCTTAAGCGAGCTTGTCTGTGAGCTACAGACAACTTTGGACCATTTGCTGGTCTAAAAGGGGTGATATCCGCTTCCTTTAACCTTCTTCTTATTGTTCGTGCACTAACGTTTACTCCACGCACTTCATTAAGCTCTGTTGATGTTAACTGATGTTAACTGACGTGAGGAAACGATTTCGCAGGGAAGTTGTAACAATAAATCGGTCATCACGACCGATGTTTGCTCGAGTTCTGCCTGTACCACGTCTCCTTTTGTAAGAACCTGTCTCCACAAACCTTCTGTATATTCTAGAAACCGTAGACTGGTTTAAATTTAAATTTCTACCATCGTTCGTTGATCCAAGCCCTCCCGCACCAATGCTACAATTTGAGCAGCTTGTTCGGACGAAGTATCCATATTATGGTTCAGAAACTCTCGATGAGTTAAAAAGCTAACCCAACAATTCTGCTGGTAACAATAATTCAATTGACAAAAGAATAAAAAATCAATAAGAATCAATTTTAAAACTGCTATAAATAACACGCAAATCTGATACTACGACTAAACTTTCTTTTCCCGGCTATATTCATTTGTTTTACTGCAGTTCTATTTTTAAATATTGCTTTTTTTTAAGATTAAGGGCCAGTCTCTCCATATTTATATAATTTAATCTAAAAAGTTTGCATACTTATTAAAAAAATCATTTCAAAGTAATCCTGAAGTTTGATGCAGTTTATGAGTCCGTCAGTATATATATATAAAAGAAAGTCGTGTTAGTTACACTATTTACAACTCAAGAATGTCTGTACAGATTTGGCTGAAAATTGGTGGGGAGGTAGCTGAGAACCAGGAGACGGAAATAGGATACTTTTTATCCCGTTCTTCTTCTTCTTAATGGCAATTAGCTACTTTTTCTTCTTCTTCTTCTTAGTTAATGGCAATGAGCTACAATAATATGAGCTATTGGTGCCAGTGTCGAGTATATTGATTATTATTCACGTCTTTAGTCTTAGTCTTTCAGTCAGTCGTTAGCATGACTTGGAGCTGATATCTAAGTCATGCGTCTCAGGAAATTTGGGCAGAATGTCAAAATGCACGTAAGAGCTACTTTTTATCCCGTTCGATCGCGTTCCCGTGTAACGTGACATAAAATGTCAAATAGATTTTTTGTTTTTATTTGTCCATTCGGACAGGCAGAGGGATCAAAGTCCATACAGCCGAGTCTGATACAATTTTCTTCATATTATTTAACATTTCTTTATATAGATTAGCTTATTTATAGTCATGTCTGTCAGTAAGTTAAGTTGTTACCATTATTTAGGCACTGAAAACCTAATTAAATTATTTCTCTGGGAATTTCGGTAGAATATGAAAATACACGTAAATCACTCTTATATCACATTCCCCACATTTCAGCACCTTAACTGTATTATATTACATAAAATGTCAGGAAAATAAAGAAAGAAAGAAAAATAATTTATTACTCCTTTACGGGAGGGAAACGTCACAAAAGGTCAAACAGTGAGTACAATATAGATAAAACAATAAATAATAATAATAAAAAAACACAAAAAGAAATTGATATCAACACTGGTATTCCCTTCGCAAAACAGAAAATGGATCGCTGCTCAGCATAATGTTGACGCATCTACTATAAGAGAGATACCGCAACGCTGTTATTCTGCAGCGTCCTGCGACGTCTGTCAGCAAAGTACAGGTAGCAGCTGAATATAAATAAACTAACAAATTACAGCTGCTTTTGTAAATAATATTCAAATAATAGAGAAATAATAATAATAATAAACATACGGATTAAGTGCAGTACAAAATTATCTAATCTTACGCGTATAAGTAAAAATAAAAAAAAAAATAATAAAATAAACAAAAATAACATTAACAATAAAATTATTGAATATAACACTATAAAACACTAAATAATATTTTTTTTTTGAGTGGGTTGCGGTCGGCGCGCTCCTCGCACCACTCCGTCCGGGGAGACAGAGGGGCGTAAGCACGCACTCCCGCTACCCACCCGCGATGCACGTCGCCTTCGTCGTTGAGCCGACCACCGGAGCAGGGTGACTTGACGTCAGTGGTCACAATAATTAATATAATACCAGAGCTTAACATGACATTTCCATATTTCCATTTCGCCATTTATATATTCAGTAATTTATAGAGTATATTTATAAAAAAAATTATGGCAGTACGAAGTTCGTTGGGTCAGTTAGTATCATATAAAAGGTCCTTTGGTGCGTACTGCGGCATTCGGCAATAGTCGATTAGTAAATTATATTTTGCTACTTCAGTGATTAAGTAATGTAAATTGCTTTATTACATAATCTAAATATACCAGTGGAAGCCAAACCAAACGATAGTTAGGCCCATGATTGAAAGGGGACGTTTCTAGCTACTCAGTGCGTAAACAGTGGAGTTGTGGACAATAGACCAAAGCGACTGTTTGTACTATCGAATGGATACACTTTTGCAATTAGCTTAACAATACTCGTACCTACACTGACTACAATTAACTGCGTATTTTTGCTGTTATAAAGAAAATATTTTATATAAAGAGCCAAAGGTACTTGATATATTAGCTATTCTTCTCAGCTCATTAGGACCCACTGTTAAGCGAGAATCTCTTTAACGATGGATGAGAAATTGACATTCAATTATATGAATAACACTAGTCAAAAGAGTTGGTACAAGATTTTATTTCGAGATCATTTTCAATGATCACCACACATCTCTCAGATGTATTTTAGTAGACCTGCGAGAGAGGAATGGCTGATAAATGTTGTTCTTTCCATCATGAAACAATAACTAAAAATATTAGCTACTCCTAACAAGGACATTTATTGTTTTGTAAATTATTATTAATCGCTAATTAAACTCTAATCCATCAACTAATCAACCTCAAAAACTGGAAAATATGCTCTTAATTGTTTATTCTTTTTAAAAATACACACACCCTGCAGGAAAAAATCCTTTTAATGCAGGAGACTTTAAAAAGATATACTTAACGTAAATAAAGTATATCTTTTACTGCTGTGTGGTAGCGGCTTCGAATACTACCAACCCTTGCTTTGCTCGTGGGTGTCGTAAAAGACGACTAAGAGTCCTAGATTGACCCGGACCAACTCCATCTGGTACCATTTGGGTCAACGATAACATTCCCAAGGAGGGTTGGTTCGTCAGGCAGGCGGCCGGTCATAAAAGTCATTGCCGAAACTTTTTGCAATATGTCAAAACAGATGACATATTGCGTCGACCCCAAGTAATTGGGATAAGAGCAAGATGATGATGAAATAAAGTCCACCCATTTTTTTTTTTGGTGGGCTGCGGTCGGCCCTCTCCTCGCACCACTCCGTCCGGGGCTACAGAGGGGCGTAAGCACGCAACACCCGCGACCCACCCGAAAACCACGTCGCCTGCGTCGTTGGGCCGACCACCGGAGCAGGGTTACTTGTCATCAGTGGTCGGCCCGACGAAATACCCCCTACGTGGGGTACCCTCCCATCGACCGACGTCCCCCACTCGGGGAGGACGTCGGTCTCTCCTCACGCGGTCGGCCTCTCGGCGGGTGACGGACTAATACCCCGGTCACGTCACCGGCGGCCTCGGCTAGGGCGGCATGAGGCGCAGGTAATCGCGCCTACGCCACCCCAGTCGCCGGCGGCGGATCGCCTTATCGAGGCTGCGCTCCTCGCGCAGGCGATCTGCCGCCTCCTTCTGCGAAATCACTGCCTCGCAGAAGGCCGCAGTTCCGACGACCGAGTCCCAGTTCCCGACGCTGTCGACCATCGCCCTAGCGATGGCCGGCAGCGTCAGGTCGGCACCGATGATTGCGGCGAGTTCACAGCGCTGCATTGCCCAAGCCGCGCAAGCCTCGAGCGTATGGCGCGCCGTGTCCTCGTCGCAATCGCACTGGTGGCAGGACGGTGTACTCTCCCTCCTAACGACCTTGTGCAGGTATTTGGCGAAGCACCCATGCCCCTTCAAAACCTGCACTAGTCGGAAGGAGAGCACCCCGTGTCGCCTTTCCAACCACTGCATCAGCACCGGCCGGAAGGCCGCCACGGTTCGCACCCCGAACCGAGGTCTCTGCAGCCGGACTGCCCAACGGGCAATGACGTCTCGGCGGGCATCGGCGCGCCAGGCGGTGAGCTCCCTTAACGAGATCACACCACCCTCCACTCGTACCCCCGTCACCCGCCCATACAATCCGGCGAGCATTGCCGCCTCCAGGTCCCACGGGGGAGTCCCGGCCAATAGGCACGCTGCCTCCGTCGCCACCGTGCGGTATCCGCGGATGGCCCTGACCACCATGGCCCTCTGTGGTCGCCACAGAAGAGCCCTAAGTCGGACGGTCATGGACCCCGCCCACACTGGTGCGCCGTACAGGGCCATCGACCAGATGACACCCGCGTACAGCCGTCGGCACGTAGCGCTCGGTCCGCCCACCTTCGGCATAAGCCACGATAGGGCGGACGCCGCGCTGACGAGCCGTGGAGCGAGCCTGCGGAAATGCTCCCGGAACCACCATTGCCCGTCGAGCACCAGGCCCAAGTACCTCATATGCTGCCGGCCCGGATGCTGATCTCAACCGAAAAGTCCACCCATACTCATAACAATCATTAGTGGATCGCAAGAAGTATTGTCCTGCATGGGAACTGAACACATGACTCGGTAGGTCGGTATCTCATCATATTATGTTTTTTTTTTCTGAAATAAATTATGAATAAATAATCTGGAGGCAGGGCAGTGACCCACTAACTCGCGCAAGAAATCGGCATGGCCGTACTATCCTTTTCTCGAAACAGTTCAGACCATTTTGGCCTCCTTATAACTTCGTTGTGGATGAAACTAGAAGCCAAGTTTTTTAGATAATAACTTAAGATAGAAGGTCCCTTAAATAAAGACTGAATAAATTAACCGACTTTTTTTTTCTGTGGTGGGTTGCGGTTGGCGCACTCCGCGCACCACTCCGTCCGGGGCGACAGAGGGGCGTAAGCACGCACACCCGCAACCCACCCGAACACCACGTCGCCTTCGTCGTTGGACCGACCACCGGAGCAGGGTTACTTGTCGTCAGTGATCGGCCCGACAAATTAACTGACTTAGTATTAAATGGACCTCACAACTTTTTTGGTAGAACAATTCAGTTGCGAGACTTGGTTTAAGTTAAGTTTTTAATGGCATTGTTATTATTAAAAATTGTTCTATTCATTTACAGAATGCCTTAGTATTTTAATCCATCTGTGCAGCGAAAATATTGTAATAAGGAACAGAAGTCATAAGAAAGTTATAAAAAATTATCAATAAACAATAGGTTTATTTAATATCCTTTCAGCTATACATATATAATCTGTAATAATACTTGTTAGAAATTGTATGACTATGACATGTACATGACTAAATACAGACACAAGTATATTACTAAGTTCTATAAAACAAACTTAATTTTTAACTACTGACAATATTAAGTTGTTACATGGCTATTAAAAACTTTCAGCAGGCAATCTTGTGTTAAGCACGCAATTAACAAGTTTGGGTCGACGTCCTTCTAGCTACAAACACGCCAAAAACTACAAAATATCGTGGTTAGATATCTAAAGAGGTGAAAATAAGTTTCGTGTTTAGTATTTTGAAGCTAAAATTGGAAGAAGAATCATCGTATTATAACGTAACTGATTTGATCTAAAGATATTTTTTAATAACGTTATTTTGAGTACCTACACGCTA
Organism: Lymantria dispar; assembly: GCA_032191425.1. Lineage (NCBI taxonomy): Eukaryota > Metazoa > Arthropoda > Insecta > Lepidoptera > Erebidae > Lymantria > Lymantria dispar. The sequence continues at coordinate 13,699,724 of CM063448.1, forward strand.
TACTATAATAAATCCGACCCATCGCCCTGGCGATAGTCCAGTGATCTCGCGGAAGGAGGCGGCGGGTCGCCTGCGCGAGGAGTGCAGCCTCGATAAGGCGATCCGCCGCTGGCGACTGGGGCGGCGCGGCGTAGGCGCGAATACCTGCACCTCATGCCGCCGAGGCCGCGCGTGACGTGACCGGGGAATTAGTCCGTCACCCGCCGAGAGGCCGACCGCGTGAGGAAAGACCGATGTAGAGGGGAGAATGTCGGTCGATGGGAGGGTACCCCAAATAGGGGGTACTCCGTCGGGCCGACCACTGACGTCTATTCACCCTGCTCCGGTGATCGGCCCAATGACGAAGGCGACGTGCATCGTGGGTGGGTTGCGGGTATGCATGCGTACGCCCCTCTGTCGCCCCGGACGGAGTGGTGCGAGGAGCGCGCCAACCGCAGCACACCCCAAAAAGAAAATACTATAATAAATATATATTAAAAACTATGTTATAAATCAAATTTTAAGGAAAATTAAGGCGTTCTTGCTTTTATTCGATTGTATAAGCAATTTCACAAATTCTGCTAATAGAAGAAGAAAAATTGTCAAGTTTTTGAATAAATACTCGGCGAACTTAATATACAAACACATTTAGTCTACATTAAATCATTAAATTAAAATTTAGAAACAAAACTCAAACTTTAGTCTTGAATCATGAATTCTTAATTTCAGTTTTGCTTGATGTAAAGAATTAGAAATCGACAATATAATATGTTCATTTATTAAATTTTTACGATATCTTTAAAATAAACTCATTTGCAAAAAAAACGGGCGGTTTTGATTTTCATTCATATTTAAAAAGATACAATACCAAAAAGGTTTCAATCGTTTGTACACGTTACTGGCCGGTTTTAAAAATGCTGTGGTATTTAAAAAAGTACGTTCTAAATTCAATTTTTCATTTGATGTTCATTTTTACAGAAAACCCCTTTTTATCCTACATTTTTGGCGCGAAGTTCCAGAAGTTAACATCGACTTTCATAACTTTTATTCAATTTTTATCGATTAATTTCATATCCTTGACTGTCAAAGCTTTATTTAATGCTGTTTGGCTGTATCAAAAATGGTAGATAAAGTGGTAAAAGCTACCAAAATTATCGCGCTGCTTGAAGAGGGTTGCAGCCAATGTTTCGTGGCTAGGAGGCTAAATGTTAGTCGCTCGACAGTCCAAAGGACCTGGCAGCGATATCAGGAGACTGGTTCCGTCGAGAGAAGGCCTGGTTCTGGAAGAAAACCATGTACCCAACCACGGGATGATCGTTTTCTTGTGAGTCGCGCATTAAGAAATCGCAAATCTTCGTATGTGGATCTTAAGAACAACCTCCAAGAAGTAAGAAATGTGCATATTAGTCTATGGACGGTCAGGAGGAGGCTTCTCGCTGCCAATATACGCAGTCACCGCCCGGCCCGCGGCCCCAAATTACTCCGTGAGCACAGAGTTCACAGGCTTAGGTTCGCTAGAAATTGTGAATCATGGACTCAAGACGATTGGAATAGGGTTTTGTTCTCTGATGAAGCCAGGATATCTCTGTTCGGTGAAGATCGACGTCGGCGAGTGCTAAGAAGACAAGGAGAACGCTTTGCAGAGGCATGTTTCGAAGAAATCACACCTTATGGTGGGGGCTCTGTTATGTTTTGGGCAGGAATAAATTCAATGGATCGTACAGAGTTAGTCTTCATTGAAAACGGCTCACTGACTGGGCATCGATACATAACGGAAGTTCTAATTTCTCATGCACAACCCGCATTGGCCGCTCTAGGTGAAGACTCGATTTTTATGGACGACAATGCTCGCGCCCACCGATCCCGCGATGTTAATGCGTATGTGCAAGAGGTCGGCATTCGTCGTTTGGATTGGCCAGCTCGAAGTCCCGACCTCAATCCCATAGAGCATGTCTGGGACGTTCTGAAACGGCGTGTGAGATCAGTACACCCGGCTCCGCAGACCATCAGAGAGCTGAAGAATGTGATTACTGCGGAGTGGGAACGTATTCCGCAAGCAAGTATCCGGGATATACTCGCTAGCATGCCCAGACGAATTCAAGCTGTGATTTTAGCTAGAGGGGGTCACACTCGATACTAAACATTTATCTGCTTTTACTTTATTAAAGAAAAACAAACAAAAAAACTTTTTTATTTTTACTTCATGAGCATATGCACTACTAGCGAATATACACTACTAGCGAGGTTTAGCATTATTTCCCATAAATTGTATCTAAATTTTATGAAATACTGATGAAAACGATTATTTTCTTATTAATTTAGCAAATTGTGTGGATAAAACTACCTATAATTATCAAACAAAGAAATATTAACATTTGAAATGGTTCATTGCTTAGGTGCCCGTTTTTTTTGCAAATGAGTGTATTTTTATGTAGAAATAATATTTACATGATATGTAAAAAAAAATTCATTTTAAGAAATTTAACAGGGTAAGAATACAATTAAGTACCCAATATCTTGCACGTGGGCGTCGTAAAATACCACTGAGTGACATAATATATCAAAGAGAAGGAAAACTCAAAATCAAATCCTATACCAACCCGTCTGATCAGCGTAGCACAGTAAGTCATTTTCCTTCGTATTTTTACATATGTGGAACATATATGAGTCCAAAGAAAGAGTTGATATAAAAAATCAAACATTTTTCCTACTAATTATAACAGAATGTGATAATCTCGCATTTAATAATCTATTCATTGCCTATACTCTAATTGATTCGATGATATCGAATCAAAGAACGGTTCTTGCATGGCTGAATCATCTTGTACCGGCGAGGTACAGTGCTGTTGCTCTATTGTATTCTTAATCCGTCACCAGACGGATTAAATATTTTACATACTATGAATAGTAAGCTCGCTGTACTATAACGAATGGTAAAAAGTAAGGGTACTCACAAATGCCGCCTGAACTCGCAACAAACCTCTTCTTTGTGTTTAAGCAAGTGTTGATTAGTTTTCGTCTAAATCGTTAGATTAACATTAATGTCTTTGGATTTGAGGTAAACCAAGTCATCATGTTAGCCGCAGCACAATCAGTAGCTAAACAACCGCGACCATTGATCAAATAATGAAGTGTAGAACCGCTAATATCATAAATACTAATGTTAGTTTTAGTTAATTATTTTGTCCCGCTCTTTGTATTGTCGTTCGTGGAAAAAAGTCTTTTTTCCTTATGTTGAAATTGTTGGGAATCCTTATGTTGTATGCTACTTCACAAATTTAAAAATACAAATTACATTAAAGCTCAGGAACATCTCTCACGGAAAGCGCAACACACCTCACATCGGAACGAAATTGTTTCTCCTGTCACGGAGATGGAGATGGGGACGACGGTGGGGTGAATGCGGGTTAGAACCTATCACTCCTGGGCCCAGTACCTGAGACCACGCCTCAGGTGACTATGCAACAATGGTGCAGCTTCTAAGCAGTACCCTGGATGTTGGGAAAGGGGAAGTCTGTGGAATATCCTTTACAACTGAGCGTTGCGAGGTCCCGGGCTCGACATAATTTGCTACCACAAAGACACGCTCGTCACAGCCCGGGGTGCGACGCTAGAACTCAGGCAACTCTCAGCACCGAGGAGATTGTCAGATTGATCAAGGCCTCTGGGGCTCAGAGTGGCTCTAAGTAATAATAATAATAATAACCTCTGAGCCAGTCGTTACCTCATTATGGGACTAACGCAAACCTCGGAGGAACATTATATGGCTCTCTATGTTCTTTTGATATAAAAGAAAAATGTATCATAAGATTTATAGGAAAGCCAATAAGCCGCAGGGCAGTTTGTGGCGTGCTGAATGTGAGTGGCGACACTGCCATCCTGAATGCCCCAGAGAGTCGCCCAGGGCTTCGTATCCATCTCGCCGTTACTGACTGGCTGGAGTGGCAACCGAAGAGTGCCAGTCTGCCAAAGTTCAAGACGATAAAAGTATTGAAGGCAGACGACAGTTTTAAATCAATAGTTATCTGTTTCCAGTCCATCTAACCTCCAACCCCATAATCATGTATGATACCATCATCACACAATAGTTTTACACCTACCGTTGGCAGTCCACATGTGTTATGTGCAGACGTGGAGTGTCATCGGTAGACGTCCCATCCCATTTTTACATTAAATTTCTCCAAAGGCCTCTGTGTTTTGGATCCATATCCCCATGTAAGCCTTTCAAAGGACCGGGTATCTTCCCTAAGGAAAATAGATGTGAACTAAAAGGAGATTCATATAATAATAATAATAATTTATTGTTTTCTTCCACAAAGATATCTCATAACTAATGTTTACATTTAATGATAAAATAAACCTTTGTGGCAGACTATCTGAACTAGGTTGCCCTGTCATACAGATGACTAGGCTCCCCGTCAGTCGCATTAGACAATATTTCATGTTCTTTGCTAGAAAACTTAAAAAGTAAGACCGAAGGCCTGTGATTTCATGGACCCCGCAACGATTCATCCGCCGGTGCCTCGATCACCATCAATTTGGTCTTCAATAGCTTTCAAGTGCAAATGAAATCTGTGCGTTTGATGCTCGAAGGGCAATGGTGGTTCCGGAAGCATTCTTGCCAACTTGCTCTGCGGCCTGTCGGTGCGGCTCGCGCCCATTCGTGACTCATGCCGAATGTGGGCGAACCCAGCTCTATATGCCGACGACGGCACACTTTTAGGGTTTGGTTGTAGTTCGGTCCATGACTTTATATACCGTAATGGATGAAGTATGTCTAGACCAGTCAGCCTGCGCAGTCATGAGGGCTGTCGACAGAAGTGAAAACTTAAAACTGAAACTAATGAACAAACAGTTGTGATTTTTAAACTGTTTTTTTGATATTCAAATTGTTTGATCTTATATTAAAATTTGAAGATTAACACTTTTTACATTTATCGGTTTTTAACATCTATCGGCATCGATATAGTGAAATGGTCATAGCTATAGAAATAGTGTTGGCGTTAACATATTATGTGACCATGTTGATGACAACTTACATGAATGTAATACCCATCCACACCTGCCTGTAGAAGTTTGCACTTCAAAAACTCTATAACATTTACTTCATTCAAGATGTAACGAAAAATTTCCTTAATAGTTCATTATCCCTCCATCAAGAACTATATTTACTAAATTTTAAGGTATTTTACCTTTCTTTTTCCAGCCGGCTATGGTCTGGACGCAGGCCGACCGGCCCGCCTGGGGTAGCAAAAAGGCGGCGCTCGGTCCAATAATAACCCACCGTATTGCCTTCCCATTCGCCATTGGGCCGACCACTAGTATCGAGTTCCTTGACGTTTGTGACCAGTCTGATACCCTTTTAAATACCTTACCCTCTTAAAGACCGTCGGACTATTCCCAGGACCAATCACCCGCGGACTCCGCTAGGGACTTTACCTTAAAATGATTTTTGATAACGCAATATTAAGAAGTAGATGTAGAAAAATACGTATGTTCGTTATATTAGAGATTACGTATTTAGACTCACACTGGCATCTAACAATACAAGATTGACGTAACACGCTCGCGACTTATTACCGCCTACAAGCGTAAACAATATGACGTCACATCCGCTATAACATTCCGTCGCAGTCCTACGATATTCCTCTTTGATATAATTTTCAGAATTTGTTTTATTATTTATCATTTTAATGAATAAAAGTTTAACATTTTTTTATATTGTTTGTAAAATATATCAATATGGAGCCGTGTGGCGACGGCTACGAACAATACCAACTCTTATAGTATTCGTGGTGATCGTAAAAGAGGACTAAGAGGCCTCAAATCAACCTATGCCAACTCTATCCGTCGAAATGCCGTCTGGTCAAAAATTATATTACTAAGGAAGGTTGACGACAGGTAAGCTAATCATAAAATTATTGCCAATTATTTTTGTAATATGTACGATGGATGAACGTATTGCGTCGACTTTAAGTATAAGATCAGGGTGTGCTAAAAGCAGGATAATGATAATGATGTTCATATCAGTTTAATATGCCATTGATAACAACCACAAATCTTACTAACCCATTGTTCGTGACTATCTTAAAAGGCGACTAATAGCTCTATGCTAAGGTAGGCTAAATCCACTGGGTACCTTGTGGTCGAAGGGTATGCTTCCCAAGAATAATTAATATAATGCCTGCCTTCACCGACATGAAACTTAGCTAAAACTTTTTAAAGCATGTTATTTTCTTTCCAACACAGTCGTGTTGGGAAAGGAAGAAATTATGTGCCAAACTCTTAAACATTAAAATAAGGTGAGAAGAATAATACGATGACACTCGAGATAAGTGCGTTACTTAATAAAAGCCTTAGCACTAAGGCTTTTATTAAGAAGTAGAAATAAGTTCAAGCGAGGTCAAAAAAGGCATGGTGTTTCATTTATTGATTAAGTTATACTCTGGTGTCTGGGTTGCCTTATTAAGTTTGTGAATAAATGAATGAATATCTTAATTCTCTTCTTTGTGTCTGTTCACAAAAAAAAATACTGTTACCGCCCACATTTTATGAACTGCCGAAGATACACAAACCAAAGGCTCACTGCGGTCAATAGTACGTCAAATCGACACGGCGATTCATAATGTAGCTCAGATGTTTGGGAAAGTCCTCTCACAACTCCAAGAACTAGTGTGTTCCTAATTAAAAATAACACTAAAAAACCTGTTACAGGACTGCAAGATACTGTGAGCATTTATTATATAGATTTAATTCAAAAACACTATTTAAAAATTATTTCATTTTGTTTATAAATCAAAGTAGACGCTTCTTAAATTTCAATAATAATTAGAATTATTCCCTCTGAGTTTTATTGCTTAGAGATTAGTCGGTGGAATATTAGATTTGTTAGATTTAAATTAATTAATTGTCATTACATAATAATTACCATAAATTTTATGTTTAATAGTAACTGATCTAATACAATTTTTATATAGAATTTTCTTTTTTTACTGGCAATGAATATGTTTTAAAGATGTGGGTTAAAGCTTAATATTTAATACTGTAGCTGGTAGATATAAATCTCTATAATAACCATGATTTGTTTGTTTGTCCCCCGTGACCATGAACGCTGAAAAATGTTCGAAACGCCGAGAAATTAAAAACCAAATATAAATGAGATAAAATCATTGAAATTACTTTTATTTTAGAAAAATAATAAATAAATCATAGCTTAAAATATTATCTACAAAACCCTCTTTGAAACATTTGCATAGAAAGAACGATGGAATAACATTAAGCCTCGACAATTATACGTACAGAACAGAATAAAAGCAAATTGAATTCCATATTATAATATATTTCTGAACCAAACAGTAAAATTAAACACAATCGACTACATATATAATGTTTAACGTAGCAAGCTTTGAAATCGCAAAATCTTTTGATGTTCTCGCTCTGAATAGAAAATACTTCAAACAAATATAAACACTTTTTTTATAGTACGTACTTTGTGAATTGTGGTAATGTTATATATTTAATAAGTCCTATCTTATAATTTTTAGAATGGCTATGAACTGGACGCACCCTTCTATTTTTGGTTACGCTGTAGAAATAGAATGTATGCATCCTCCGCCTGGGGAACGAGGGGTATGTGGGACTCACTGACGTAGAAAACAACTTCTGCGCTAAAACACCTACTAAAGACCAATAGGGGCCCCACGTCCTATTGTGAAGCGCCCGAAGGTTCCTTTCGGGCATGCGCCACCGATGACCCCCCCAGACGGCTTAGTGACTACGCCCTAATCGCGACGGAGGTGGAAGGCATGCGTAGAGCCTGCGCTGACTCCCAAGCTGTCGCCTACGTATTGAGTCCATATTGGCTTTTATTTCGCGTTCTCGTTCCGAAGCCTCTTTCTGTGATATCACAGCCTCACAAAAGAAGATAATAGCCTGCCAACACCCGTTACAACCGGCTGCACCTTACTCAGCCATTCGGAGATTTGGATGGGAGACGTAAGCCTCTATAACTCGCCGTATATCACTTCCTCACGTATTAAATGGTCTACCGATACCGTTCCCTTGTCTTATGCAAGTCCCATACTACAAATTTTCTAAACGCGAAAATTTATAAGAGTGCATTATTGTTTAGTCTTTCACGAAAAAGTATTCTTTCAGTTAAATTGTAGCAGCCCTATATACATCCTATATACATCCCCATTACAGAACTTTCCGCGAGGTAGCACAAACTTAACAAGAACATACAAGTATATTGACGCCTCTCCAAATATAATGCATTTAATAACTGCAACAATGTTTGCATTTAATAGGTTTATTTTTATTTCCGTCATCCATCTTATCCATCTACATTGTTCTTTAAATTATTTCGAGATATTAAGCATTATTATTTTTTTGAAACTATAACGGTGGCCTCGCCTAGATGATAGGTACCTTTTATAAACCCCAACGCAAAAAGAGAAGTATTACCTAGTATCTGTGTTTGTCTATAGCGTCGTAGCTCCTAATCGAATGGATCGATTATGATACGGTTTGTTTTTATTTGACTTTATTTAGATGGTTCTTAGTTTTTATAAATAATTAGCTTAGTTTTTATAACTCTGTTAGCCGCCTAGAGATCTTAGATGCAAAATGAATATTTAGTTTACTTCCAAATATATGTGATCTAACATTTGAAATACCCATTTTTGATGATACCACTGAGCTTTTCTAATAATGGAACTCAAACTTAGGAGAAGAAATCCTGGATTCTCTATAAGTATATTACCAATTTTGAGCTCGTTGGATTCGTTTTAACTAGTTCTGATCATTTCTCCTAATTACGAGGATGTCGATTTTATAATTTATTTTTTAATTTTTTTTTTCAAAATTTTTAATTTTATTTATTTATATATCTGACAACAGGCATGCAAAATTTTAATATAATGTTGAGTAGTTAAGACTTGTATGTAAAACTAATAAAGAGACATTCTCATTTATTTAATATTAGTTTTGAAATCCCATCCGATAAAATCTAATACATTTTGTATTTGCCAACTCTAAAAAAATTCTAACAAACCGAGAAACTTCTTAGCACAAAGGCTTAACTAGCTCCGGTGGTGACAAATTGTGGTCTTTCAACCTGCAATTTTATAATTTTGTCCTATGTTTACTAGTTCCCAGTCCTCCAGTGTTCTGTTCCACGTTTACCAATTGCCAGTCTTTTGTACTTATTATTACAGTATTAGACCTAATAATCATCATCCTTATGCTATTATTCTAATTACTTGGGGTCGCCCTAATATATACTCCTCTTTTATGGTACATATTGCAAATGTTTTTGGCAATAATTTAATGACCGATGCCTGCCTGAAGTCAATCATCCTTGGAAATGTTACTATTGATCAGACGTTGTCAAATGAATTTGTCCCAAGTCTCTACCAAATTCTTAGTCGTTTTTTGGCACAGCCACTTTTTTTTAAGGTAGGCCATGGTCATCACACCCGCCACACGGCTCCGTCCGGGGCGACAGAGGGGCGGCTCGCGGCCTCATGACCCACCCGTGACACGTCGCCTTCCTCGTTGGGGCGACCACCGGTGCAGGGTAACTTGTCTTCAGTGGTTGGCTCGACGGAATACCCCGGTTGCGGGGTACCCTCTCCTCTCGACGTTCCCCCTGGGGGACGTCGGTCACCGTCGCCCGGTCAGCCTCTCTGCGGGTGACAGATAAAATCCGCGGTCCAGTCACCCGCGGCCTCGACTACGACGACTCGGCATTAGGCGCAGATATTCGCGCCTACGCCGCCCGAGTCGCCGGACCAATGTAAGTGTTGATTGTATTCGTAGCCGTTACCACACAGTAAACAGCATTACACCTAATACTGATCGTGTCAAAATAAGTCTTATCGGGAAAATGTATATATTTTTTTTTACTTACAAGACCTATACTAAGAGCAATTATTATTAGTTAACTTTGTTTGGTATATAAAATCATTCGTTCCCAAAAATATTTTAAGTGGTTATGGTGTACGCTATTAGCTTTGCGATATGAAACCACGTAACTAGTTTAATTGGCCACAACAAAGGAGTAATAGCTATAAACTATAGGCAAACAGCTTAGGTCAAGTTGAGAATTTACACAGTAATTTCACGTATAAACATCGTATTACAATAGTAAATCTTATACTTCTAGCAAAATAAAAGCATGATTCGAACGGAATCATTTAATTATTTTGACTATAAATCTAAGTTTTATTTACTTACACGTTTTTTGCCAAATCAAATGTCCAAGCTACTAAATTTTCCGGTACCCGCGGAGAGGTTAGCTTAGCAACGGCGATCGGCGTCCCGGGAGGACGTCGATGGGAAAGGGGATTCTGTCGGGTCGACCACTGAAGTCAAGGAACTCTACACCGGTGGTCGGCCCAACGACGAAGGCGACGTGCGCCCCTCTGTCACGCCGAACGGAGCGGGGCGGTGGGGGCGCTGACCATAGCCCACCCCCAAAAAAAAAGCTACAGAATTTGAAATGCTCTATTACGTAATAGTTTCCATGAAATGCCGTAAAGTATCAAATAAGAATTCAATGGTTTCTACACCTTTTCCCATAGATATCTATACCAATAAATAAAATTGGAGTGTCTGTTTGTAATGTCAAAATAATAGGCTTTTTTCATGCTCACACGGTTATTTGCACGACACCTATGCTTAAAATAGCAATTAAAAAATTTTTGTCTGTCTGTCTGTCTGTTTGTTCCGGGTAATCTTCAAAACGGCTGGACCGATTTCAAAAATTCTTTCACCAATGGAAAGCTATAATATCAGGGCATAAACTAGGCTATATTTTATCCCGGTATGCCCACGGGAACGGGAACTACGCGGGTAAAACGACTATAACCTATAACCGAAGCGAAGCGAGGGCAGGTTGCTAGTCGTAAATATATATTAAGGGACATAGACAGATGACAATATTAAAAGATCAGAAAAACTGAAAATAAACCACTATTACAAACTGTCTGGCAAAATTGATACTACAGCCTAATTGCCCATCTTAAAGGGAAAGTGACGTGTGGATGAATTATATGAACCAAGAAAAAGAAAAACTGAGAGATAAATAGTACATGAATGATTTAAAAGAATTAATCAAAGTCGTATTTTACTAACATAAAAGATTTTATAATCATTATCCTGCTCTTATCCCAATTATCACCGCAATATACACTTCTCCTCCATTTTTATAAATAAATTTCTTGTGTACGTGTGCATGTCACTGAGCTCCTCCGAAACAGCGGGACCGACGTTGATGAATTTTTTTGTGTATGTTCAAGGGGATTCGTGAATGGTTTAGATTCACAATTGGACTCGGTAGATGGCACTGCTGTCGATTTCAAGGAGAATTCCTTTTATTTTATTTGAACAGAACAACGTCTGTTGGGTCAGCTAGTATTATATATATTGCAAAAGTTATCGGCAATAGTTTATGATCAACCACCTACTAGATGTCAACCTTCCTTCGAAATGTAATTATTGACCAGAGGGCATCAGATGCAGTTGGCCTAGATTTATGTTTATTTATTTATTTATTTATTTGGTTAACCAACAATTGTTTATACTTATACTTATACAATTGAAAGCTTAGATTAACAAAAACAAGTATAACAATTAATTATAGGTTAACACCACATGCACATACGAACGCTCAGAATGTATATATCTATATATATATATATATATATATATATATATATATATATATATATATATGTGTACAATAGTGATTTATAATTTTACAACAATTTAAAAAATCAAATTTAAACAAGTTCCATCAATTTAGATCACAATAAATAATATTGAATCAAAAAATAAAAACAAATGAAATACAATTACAATAAGTTAAAATGATATATGCAATAGTGAATGATACTTTTAGAACAATTTAAAAAATCTAATTTAAACATATTCCATCAAATTACATCAGGATAAATAATATTGAATCAAATAATAGAAACAAATGAAATACAATTACAATAAGTTAAAATGATATATACAATAGTGATTAACATTATTAAAACAATTTAAGAAATCAAATTAAAATAAATTCCATCGAATTAGATCAGAATAAATAATATTGAATAAAAAAATAGAAAGAAATGAAAAGCAATTAATTACAATAAATTAAAATGAAAATTTTAAAAAATATATATAATAATTATTGAAAATATGTAGAATAAAACTAACAAAAAGATTATATAGCAGCTATTGACATTTTACCCAAACCATCATTATAGATGTCGACTAGGTCACTACATTCATTAATAACTTTGCACATTCTGGACACGGGCGAATTAGCTCCAAGAACTGTTCTTCGCAGAGGTGGACACAGTGGCGTGATGACATTTCTGGGATACCTAGCGGGGGCACGAAACCTGAGGAGACCTAACAGCTGTGGACAATCAATTTTATTTTGGACGAGTTTATAGGCAAACATACCATCTGCCACATACCTGCGCAATGATAAAGGATACATCCTAAAATACTGTAACCGTGTTTTGTAGCTGGGAAGTTGCTTGGCTTTGTTTTTTGCAAACGCCAAATGCCACAAGAAACGTTTTTGTATCCTTTCAAGACGTAACATATGTGCTGCATAATGAGGTCTCCATGCTACACTACAGTATTCCAATATGCTCCTAACAAGACTGTAATATAGCATAATCTTCGTGTTACTCTCTCGAAACTTTCTCGTGTTCCTCAACACGAAACCCAGCATCCCTGATGCCTTCTTGGCAATATTATCGATATGTGGAATGAAAGTAATTTTGCCAT